>CM035413.1:29227619-29972619 GCA_020310875.1 Ceratopteris richardii | reverse complement strand
ATTATCTAAATAGTGTGAAATCAAAAGGGTAATGAAATAAGCATAATTTATAGCTTCCCTGTTTTCAGAAATTGCCTTAGGTTCGAACTTTGAATGGCTCATGGTATTGAGGGCCAATACACATTAGTTTCACCTGTTATAGAGTTCATGAGGTTTCACCTTTCATAGAATGTCTGTAGTAGAAAGTTCCAATCAAGGACTTGGAGAAAAAGGTATTAGATGATAATTACTCTACCAACAGTGTAATATAAGGGGCAAAAATGTAGAAGTGGCCAGATAAGGAGTCTGACGAGAGAGAGAGTGGCAATGTACTTAAAGAGGAGAAAAATGTGTACGCGTAGAGAGGCATTTTTTGAATACATGCAGAAAGGAAACATCTGTTTTACAAAATACTAAAACAGCCATACAGTGAAAATTGTGGCCTGTATCATGATATTAAGAAGATAACATACATGCTCTATATGATCATGCTTAAGATGATTGGGCTGATTGGAAATAAAACTCATGCATAAAGCATCGTTACAATATTGTTTCTCAGAAACAAGTGCATTCCTTGCGTGCCAGATTAGCAAGGATTAAAACTGATCCATGATCTAGAGAGCATGAGCATCAGTATAGCCATAAAATCTATATGTAATTTAAAATTCAGGGATCTGTGCAAAGCAGGGATTAAAAGTCAAACAGGCTTCATTCCACCAGTCTTTATATGTTTACATTTCTGAAGTGAATGGTGCATAGAATTTGCCATATCCCCATGGCAATCCAATCTTATGTCAATAGCGCTATGTTTTTGGATATGAACACTTCTTATATATCCTCCCACACAGAAGAGATCAGTTTGCGGAGCAGATGCTTGGGTGGCCCCATTTGGTGTTGTGTGATTTACGGTTACATTCCATGCTTCAAAAAGTTTAACTTCTTAATTTTTGGTTGTCTTTACCCCTTCCGACTCATGGCTTTTGAAGTTCATTTTCAATGCTTTGGTGTTGAAATAGAAGCCTTTGGCATCCTCGCGAATTCATCGCTCAATAAGAGCCCTGAATATGGTCCTTGACACGAG
Organism: Ceratopteris richardii; assembly: GCA_020310875.1. Lineage (NCBI taxonomy): Eukaryota > Viridiplantae > Streptophyta > Polypodiopsida > Polypodiales > Pteridaceae > Ceratopteris > Ceratopteris richardii. Next base: position 29,971,559 of record CM035413.1, on the reverse strand, counting down.
GAGACTACGCTTATTTGCAACCGAAGTTGCTTAAATGATCATCTTTTGGCAAGCTTTTCTTATCCTAGACTCATGAAAATGTGCAAATACACTCACGTTTTCGATCCCCAGTAGGATCGTCAAATGAACTGCAAAAAGTGCTTGGAATTGTATCTACCTTTGGCCTATTTCACAGACCTCTCTATGGTCGAGTTGGTCCAATGACCCTTTTCTTCTCTTCTTTTAGTATTTTAGTTATTCTCCAGGCACTGAGCTCGTCAATCATGCGTATTCTTCTTCTTTCTGCTTCTCTCTCTTTTATTCTCTTTCACCTCTTTACTCTCTCTCTCTCTCTCTCTCTCTGTTCCACCCACTTTATTACTTACGCATTCCCGCTATCTCCATGTCTTGGTATCTCAATTCAATCTCCTTCTCTACTCACAAATCACTATTGTCCTCAACTCCCCCGTTTCAGTAACTCTAGTATTCACTGACTCACCCTTCCTAACTTTCTCAACTCACTCTCGAACCCTCTCTTTGCACTCTTTTTTACATTGAATATTCTGATCTCATGCTTGCAATCTCACACTCGCGTGCAAATCCCCGCACACATTCCAACAGCAATTGCGTGCGCGCGCGCGCGCACACACACACACACACACACACACACACACATTGCTCTTTCCCTCCCTCAAAATATTTATACCAATAGTGTTTAGCTTCCTCCCCTTTTTTCCTTTCCTATTTGTACATGAGACACACAAGAGCGGCCCGTTACTTGTCTCTTCCTCTTTGTTTCTTTGTATGAAGTCTGCAACCCTTCTTAATCCTTTTCCTTGCCCCTCTTTCTCCCCTTATCCTTCTTTTTTCCTCGCAACCCTTTTCTCACACTTTCTCTTATTTTTCTTATACCCTATTCCAGTCCCTGCCTTCTCTCTTTCTCGTCTTTGAAGCTGAGGGATGCATGGACTGAGTTTAGGCAAATGCTTTAATGGAAAGGATAAGAGTGTCTAGGTTGCAGTCTTGTTATGGTGCCATTAGGTTATTCACAATCATACACATACATTGCTTATGTCCATCCTTAGAGAATGTTAAAAGAAGGTAATCATATATCAGCCAGCTGAGCAACCACCCTTTTTGAAAGGAAAGAAAAACAAGAAATATTCCTCTCACGCAACAAGGATATGGATTAACCTTGTAAAAAAAAAAAACATAGACCATGGTGTGATCGAACAGCATATTGGATAAATTTATTTAGGAAACATCAAGGCCTTTAATCTAACTATACATTGAAATCGGGTAGATGAAATGCATATGAAAGCAGGTCCTAACAAACGAACTTCCTTGTGGAGGGGCATCCTCGTACATGTAGTGCATAAGAAAAACATTTAGGAAAAAATGTTGGTACACACACTTAGGAGGCTATAAAAAAACTCTACATCCATAGGGTCACATGCATAACACTCTCCATACTTGTGTTACACATTGGTGGTACCTTTGGTTGTCATGTGTATTTTCTCATTGTTCAGGAGCTGACAATCATGAAGCCAATTCATGCCATCCTGTTCATATACCCGAAATGGAAATCATGGAGTTCTGTAACAAATCATAAAGAAGGTACATGCCTCATTGTGATAAAACCGAAAATTTACACACAAGATAGGGCTTCGGTGCAGTGTTTACGGGAGAGGAATGCATTAGTGAGGACATTGGGATGAATGCAAAAGAGGTTGAGATCATTTAGTCAGTGTTGAAACTGGTCAATTTTTGTGCAAGGAAATTGCGTCATTTGCATAGTTATTTAGAATGTAAGGGAATACTAGCAATGCTAACCATTCTTGCTTCCGTTCCACCCCCTTAAGAGTTTCAACTTCAATGTGGTTCTGTGCAAGCATTGCACCCTTATGGTGAGGCAATGCTGATATTCGGGCCCATTCTAAATCTCATTAGCGAACTTCGAGAAGACACAAGTACAACCATTATGACACTTCTTTGTAGAAACTATTACGACCATGCCTAACATATCGGTCCTTCATCTCTCGATCTCTCTTGGCCTTATTGTGTGGTTTGTTCATAAAGGAGTTGAGCACAGGAGTCTGATTTACCCTGCGAACACACAATTACCATGCATGTTCCCCATCTCTCTTCAAACTCACTTGCGGAAAATCTATTTGCTCAAGAACTAAGTTGCATCGTAGTTCATCCCTTGGATTCATGACCAATGAGCACATACATTCCAAATCCATTGAACATCATATGCACGTAGAGTGTGTTCTATGATCATTTGATTAGTAGAGTTAACCTTGTGCCCAAAATCACAAGCATCCATTGGAGCATGCATAGTAAGATCCAAATCCTCCCTCTGTGCACACCTACGCCTTTATCTTACTTGTTTCCCCATAAAAACATTGCATAATAATGATTACAACACATGACTTCTATTATCCGGAATTCCCACATAATTCAAATAAGATGAGTCGTTATGAAACAAAAAAACAATGATCCTTCATTTTCATAAGATGTCCATGAAAACTTGTTAACGTCTACAAAACAACATTCCATTACATAGGCGCTTTAATTACATCATACTTCCCATCCAATGCTGTAAGAAATCACACACTCTCTTGAAGTTAACCATATCATTCACTTCCCATACATGAATTTACGTAAGAGTCTCTTTATTCTTCGAGAGCCTTTATTAGAAAGTTACTGGAATACTTGGAGAGGTGAACCTACAGTTGCCGAGCACTCCCACACTTCAAAATCAGTTTTCTAATCCTGCTCAACGCTCTTCCACTTTGATGAATTTGCTCGGTATTGAGTATCATCTGATGAGCTAAGGCAAGGCTTCTCTATCTCCCTTGCACTTAGATTCTGGCAAGCGGGCACTCTTTGTCACTACTCGTGACTCCGAAACACTCTCCTTCCTTCTCAGCTCTCCTAGTGTATACGAGACACCACAACATTCCTCTTTTCAGTGTGTGCAGCTTCTCTTGCAAGTTATAAATGTCAGAGAATCACCACCCATAAACCCCTGCAAGATGAAAACCCCCCTTCTTCCGATATCGCCTTCTCTGAGTACCCTGTCTGCCTCCTTCTAAAGCTTATGATGCGCACCCAAAAGGAAGGTACCCGCTCCTCAGATAGACCTCCTTTTTGTCCTATTCTTCTGTTGCCTCAAGATGATAAGATATTTTCCTCCTCTTGCTACATGACCACATACCTCCCTCGACAGAGGTTCGAATCGAATCTATTACAAGGACGCGCTGCCCCCTGTTTCTTCACCTATGCAACTTCACTCCTTTCTTCTCTTCCCTCCACTGTGCTCCCTATCACCCTTGTTTTAGGTGCCCCCAAAAGGACCCCCTTCAAGTCGAGAAGACTTTGGAGCTCTCTAGGTGGTAAATCTATGTTCAACTCGTAGCTTCAACACATCAGTAAGTACCTTAATGCCTGCAACAATGTGCCTTGAGGATTGTACAGTGTGTTGCATGTGTATTGGAGCATGTCGATGTCATCCCGAACAGATTCATTCAGAATACACTCCCTTCCCCTTTTTCTGTGATAGGGGGCAGAATGACCTTTTCCATTGTACTGCATCTTCCCCTCGAACCACCAAAATTTCTCCTCTACAAATGGTTACCCCCTCGACCTTATCTCAGTGATCCGCGGTAGCAACCGCCGTACCCTTTAGCTGTAAAGCATGGGGAATCGATGCACACCTGAAGCCCACATCTCTCCTCACCACTTTGAATGCACCCCTAATGCAGCACTACTATACAAAGAAAACCAAAAGAAAACGAACTTTTGGATCATGGCCTTCACATTCCTTTACTTCAAATGTGGCAAAAAAAGCTCCTTTTTACAACGGTGGCTGGACCAGAAGGTCTACCATGGAAACGATTTGGAATGGCTTAAAAGCACGCTCATTTATGGAATAACCTATAAGGATGGTCTTCCATGTGACCCTGTTCAAGCCTTCAAAATGCCAACATATGTAACATCATCTGGAGTGAAATCTTGAACCTGCATTTTTTCAAAGCATGCGAGCACCTCCTTACATATGGCTGGATACTCCCTAGGAATCCCCATTGTCGTCCTCCGGAAGTCATCGGAACACGAGTACCAGTTAAGCCTTACATGAAAACCATAGAATAACGCATATACTATGACAAGCTTTAGACAGAGCATACGAGTTCATAAAGCAATATTCACCATACCACCTTGCTAAGGTCTCGTCATATATGCATGTATAATATCCGTGCCCTCGTGAGTGTTGGTTTAGATATTTGATTTGTCACAAGCCACCATATCCCAATCACACAAGCCTGTCACATTCCCTTCAAGGCGATCATCACTCTCTCCTCTCTCTCTCTCTCTCTCTCTCTGTCTCTACCCCCCCAAACAAAGAGTGGGAAATATTTTCATATATCATTTTGCTTTGTTTTTACACATTGACCTACGTTGCAATTGCATGTGACTCGTGGCCTCGACCACCCGACCAAGTTGATTCCACCCATCTACCAACACAACGTAGTGCACAACACACAAACAGAGACACAAGATATGCACAACATATAGAAGCTAGCCCATAACGAAGTTGGACATGACTCATGGTCTTGACCGCCCGACTAAGATAGCTCCACCTACCTACCATCCCGCTATGACGCGTAGCTAGAACACGAACACACCACATTCCAAGCGTATGGTGAAACTAGCTATAGCTTGAGGTCCCAACCACACAGCTAAGATGATCCCACCCACCTACTAGCTCATCATAGCACATTGGTACACACACACACACACACACACACACACACACACACACACAACACAATTGCTTTTTTTTTTCCCCCCCAAAAAACACTATTTTAATAAATATTTTTCCCTGTCCTGAGAATTAGGGAGAGAGAGAGAGAAAGGGTCACACATAGATATATTCCCTGGCCTTTTGATGGATCGACCTTCTCCTTGCCCCACTCTCTAAGTCGTGGATCCTACATACGCATAATGGATTTGACTTTCCACTAGGTAAATACAAACGGCTATGCTTCGGTCCTTCGTATACCTATCCTTGGATGATCATAGGGTGTATGTATCCTAGATATCTCATATAGTCTCTCCTCATGCTCATGTTATGACAACCTTCCTAGGGAGAGTCAGGCTAAGCTTTAGGAGCTCCATCGCCACTACCTATATTGAGGAGATTTGCCCAAGCTTAAGTGATATCATTCTCCTCGTTAGGCATTTCTTGCGAGGAGTCAATAATAATATCTCCTCTCTATGCATCCTACACTTTCAAACAAATATCTCTCGAACTATGAAACGTGAAAGCTAATATCTAAGTCTTGGTTTAGAAAACATACTCCGCAATGAGCCTCTTCTACGTCGTACTCCGTCTCCAAGTCCTCAACATCTATGTCCATTCTATCTAGTGCTTGGTCCTAAAAGTATACCACGAGACTATACAAGTACATTTGGGTTATGTGATCTTCCATTTGTTAACTATTTTTTAATGATCCTGTGTGTCCACAAATTTGATGTAAAAAAAAAAAAGTTTAATAGAGGAGCAATACTAATTAAAAGAAAAGCAAGGCATGTATATATACATATATGCAAATTTTTCTTCCTCGGATAGTATTCCCCTCTCTAGGTCATTTGCAGAATTTCGATTGCTTTTTCTAACTTTAATAGGGTTTCACGCAAAGCACATTAACCTTTATTGGGGCACTTTCTTTGCTTATGTCTTGGATTTGAAGGGAGCCATTTGGATTAACTTCCACTACCCTGAATCAGCCTACCCACCTTGTTTGTAATTTTCCAGGAAGTCGGTAGTACTTACTATCATAGACCAAAACTAGATCATCTTCTTTGATTGCATATGTTTCGAGTCTTTCGTCATGCCTGTCCTTTCTTCTTCTTTGAATCGCCTCGAGGCTTTGTTGTGCTAGAAGTCTTTTCTTCCCTAACTTGACTAATTGAGTGTATCTTTCTTTCAATGACTCCTCTCCTAATCTAGCTTCGATAAAGTTGACCACCGATAATGCTATGATATTTTGCCAAAGACAATAGCTTTTGCTTTTCTCTTTTGGTGGCTCTCGGGAAATATTTGGCTGTACACAGGAAATTTATCAGATTGGCATACCATGGGATTTTAGCTTCGGCATGAAATAGATGACCATAGGGGGGCTCATCGGGTACACGTGCGATTGGTTCTTCATTTATTATCCGAGAGAGATGATTTGCCAATATGTGAACCTTCCCTGGCTTGGTTACCACCATGAAGTGGAATTCTTGTACAAGGAGTATCCACCTCATTAAACGCCCCATCAATTAAGTGCTTTTCAAATAGGTAATGCCTTAATTTGTTTATTGCAAAGATCATCGAAAGACATTTCTTTTTGGTGGTAGTGTAGTTTCTTTTAGGGCTTTCTACTCGCATAATAAATTGGGTGATTCAATTTCTTTTCATCCGCTTTACAAAGTACTGTCGCGACCGCAATATGAGATGCATCCGTATGCACATGAAATTCCTTGGTCCAATCGGGTGCGACCATGTCAAGTTATCTTTTATAGAATCAAATGCAGTTTGACACTCCTTAGTCCATTGATAATGTTGATCTTTTCTGAGAAGATGTCTTAGAGGTGAAGCTATCGAGGCAAAGTTTAATATAGACCGTCGATAATAATTGGCGTGTCCTGAAAATCCTCTAAGTTGTCGCAAATTGTGAGGGGATGGGAGCTGTGGGATTTTCTCTATTTTATCCTCATCCACAGAAATCCCTTTCTCGGTAATCACATGTCCTAGGAGTAATCCTTTTCTCATTTCAAACTTACATTTCTTAGGTTTTAACGCGATGCCTTTCTCAATACTCTTTTTTAAACTGGCTTTGATTCTTGCAATCATATTCTCAGCATCCCCTTGGATGGCGAAGGCATCCAGAAAGATTTCCATCCAATCTTGCTGACAGTCTTGGTATGCTGCTATCATAGTCCTTTGAAATGTGGCTGGTGCATTACATAATCCGAATGGCATTACGCGGTATGCATATGTTCCCCACTCCATGGTAAAAGTGGTTGTAAAAGTGGTTTTTGGCTGATTCTCTGCATAGATCTGAACGTGGTTATATCCACTGAAATGGTCTAAGAAAGAGTACAATTTATGGCCAACTATCTTATCCAAGATTTGGTCAGTGAAGGGTAACGGGAAGTGGTCCTTTTTTGTTCGCTCGTTCAGTTTCCGGTAATCTATGCTGATTCAGATTTTGTTATTCTTTTTTGGAACGACCACGATCGGGGATACCCATTCACTGAATACAATAGGATATATAAATCTTGCCTCCAGTAGCTCGGTCAATTCGGCTTTAATTAATTCTGAATAGATAGGGTTCGTTCTCTTGAGTCGTTGACATATTGGCCTTACCCCATCCTCTAAATCGATGTAATAAAACCTCATTGTGATAAAACCTGCTTTTGTTCCATCCCCTTAAGAGTTTCAACTCCTATGTGGTTCTGTGCAAGCATTGAACCCTTGTGGTAAGGTAATGCTGATTTTTGGGCCCATTCTAAATCTTATTAGCGAACTTCGAAGACACAAGTAAATCGATTTTGACACCTCTTTGTAGAACTTATTAGGACTCTGCTTAACTTATCAGTCCATCTCTCGATCTCTCTTGACCTTATTGTGTGGTTTTTTCATGAAGAAGTCGAGCACAGGAACCTGATTTACCTTGTGAACACACAATTACCATGCATGTTCCCCATCTTTCTTCAAACTCACGTGCAGAAAATCTATTTGCTCAAGAACTAAGCTGCATCGTAGTTCATCCCTTTGATTCATGACCGATAAGCACATACATTCCAAAACCATTAAACATCATATGCACACAGAGTGGTTTCTATGATCATCCGATTAGTAGAGTTATCTCAGATAAACCTCCTTTTTGTCCTCTTCTTCTGTTGCTTCAAGGTGATTAGAGATTTTTTCCCTCCTGCAGCCCGACCACAGACCTCCCTCGATTACACGGACGCGGTGCCCCCCTTGTTTCTTCTTTTGTGCAACTGCACTCCTTTCTTCTCTGCTTTCCATTGCTCTCCCTATCACCCTTGTTTTCAGGCGCCCCCAAAAGGACCCCCTTCAAGTTGAGAAGACTTTGGAGCTCTCCTGGTGGTAAATCTATGTTCAACATGTAGCTTTAACACATCAGTACGTACCTTAGTGCATGCAACAGTGCGCCTTGAGGATTGTACACGGCGTTGCATGTGTACTGGAGTAGGCCGATGTCATGAGGAACAGATTCGTTCAGAATACACTCCTCCTCCTATATTGTGTGATAGATCATCATAGCGGGCAGAACAACCTTTTCCACTGTACTGCTTCTCTCCCCGTAACCACCAGAATTTCTCCTGTACAAATGGTTGCCCCCTTGACCTTATCCCAGTGATCCCCTTATCAACCCTTATCAACTGTCGAACCCCTGGGCTCTAAAGCATGGGAAATCGATGCACACCAAAAGCCTAGGTCTCTTCTCACCATTTTGAATGCTCCCCTAATGCAGCAGTAGGGTACAAAAAAACCGAATGAAAACTAACTTATGGATCATGACCTTCGCATACCGTTACTCCAAATGTCACTCATTAACTGAATAACGTATAAGGATGGTCCTCCATGTGAGTCCATTCTGCATATGTGAAGATTAAAAGGCTGAATGGGCATTAGCAAGTTCCCTAATCAATGTATTGTACACCGCAAGATCTAAATCAAGACCATCTTGGACAATGCGATCATGATCGAACATGCCCTTGTTAAGACTTCCCAAATTGTCATATGCTTTGATGAGAGTGGCTACTTGGTTTAGATTGGCATTCCGCCCAAGAAGATTGATCATGCAAATGTGATGTTCAAGGACAGGAACAATGCCAAACACCTTACTCATAGCCGCAAGGTAAGTGCCACTTTCTTTGACAAGACCTCTGCAATTGCATGCACTTAAGACAACAAGAAAAGTGACCATATCTAGCTACACATTCTCTACAAGAATTTTGTCAAAGACAATGAAAACTTTTCTGCTATTTCCAAGCTGTGCATACCCTGCAGTAAGTGAATTCCATGAAACTATATCTTGAACACTAAGGGTTTCAAATACCTCCTCTGCCATAGGAAGTTGGCCACACTTGGCATACATATCAACCAAGGCGCTTCCCAACAAAACTGATGTTGTGAGGCCCTTTCTTGCAATCTCTTCATGTAACTCTTGACCACCGGTATCAACTCCCATGCTAGCAGAGGCCTTTAAAATGCCAATATATGTACAACATCTAGAGCGAAATCCTGAGCTTGCATTTTTTTCAAAGCATGCAAGCACCTTCTCACTGTGGCCAAGTTCAGCATAACACTTTACGTACATATCAACTAGTCTATTGGAAATAGTTCAATCACCTTTCAGGCCCTTTCTTTGAACCTCACTATGTAGTTCTAGACCTTTGATTAGAAGCCATAATTTCCACAAGCCTTCAAAACACATAGAAGGGTAACTGCATTTGGGATAATGCCATCAACTTGCATCAAACTAAAACATTCAAACGCCTCCTTGCTGTCCCCATTCTCAGCATATCCAGCCATCAATGCTCTCCAAGAGGCAGTCCATGCAATACTTCTTGTGCATGGACAAGAAGTCCACACTTTATATACATGTCAAGCAAAGCATTTGCTCGGGCAGAATCTTGCCCCAACAATCATCTACTTTCTACTTCAACCTCTATATCTATCCCTTCATCTACTACCTTCAAGCAACCACAACCTTTCAAGCCTCGATCAGCATATCCTGCAATATATAATAGCATTCCATGCTACTACATACCTTTTCTTTGCAAAACACTTGCAATCAACCATATATTCCATAAAAAAGAGGCATGTTATTGCATAAAATCAACTTTTTGATTGGCTAACAAGCCCTCTCAAGACACCACTACATTTCTCGCATGCAAATCTTGTGTCTGAATACTTGAGCAAAGCAAGAGTAGACCTCTTACTAAACTCATTCTTCACACGTGTGTGGTTGTTGATGAAAATAACCAATGAATTAGCCTCATTAATTGGAGGCAAAATCCAATCCAAATTCCCATACCTTGAGAATATTATTTAAACAATTGGTCATGCAGAAGCAAACAATGATGTGAGGGTATAGATTCTCAATAATTGCACGTGCAACTTTATTTGCCGCTCTCCATCTACGACAATCCAAACAACATTTGATGGCTCCACAATCTCTATGGCACTTGCCCACTTTGCCGCAAGTACATAGCTGGTAACTCTGTCTCGCATGCATCGTGTGATGAGATGAAGTATATCTCCCTACGAGAATAAGCCATAACTCCATGGATAGAGCATTGTTGAATATCACTCCATCCATCTACAAGTAATGAAGGTCCATTTTTTTCCCATGTTTTTTTTAATGCTCTCGTATGTAGCTTCGACATGCTTCTTCTTTTTCTCCAATAAAGTGTTGCAGATTTCTCAGAAGTTCTCCAAATATGGAGGCACATAGTGTGCTCCATATTCACCTATCTTCTTCACCATGTCTTTGAACTATGGTGATCTATGGAAGAAGGATAAATCATAAAACAAATAACATTCATAAGTAATGGTCCATGCCACATGGATTAGCATTTATGATTTGTAAATTATGATAAATAAATTAATAATAAAGATTGAAACAAAACAATAAAACTAAGATTCAATATTTACCATGCTGCATTGAAAGCTATCAGGTCATGGTAAAAAAAATGTGCCATTGTCGCGTCCACCTCCTTCAATATGGGCTTCCGATTTTCATGGAGTGTTTGTTGATATGATTGACGTACATAGGGCATTCCCAATCGTGTGGAAGAGGGAATAGGAGTAGGAGTGTGAGTAGGAGTAGGAGCACGAACCAGAGCTTGTGAGAATAGTACAAAAAAATCGACGATTTTTAAATAAAAATCGTTGGAACGATTTAAACAATTTTTTACGATTTTTATGAAGTTTTTTATTGAAAAAAAATAATTTTCAGCAAAAGACCTAAGGTCATCTATTTTTAAATTTGCATCCAGCTTCACTAATAGTTTCTGATCTTCTCTTACACACTCATGTTGAGAGCTTGAATTAGAAAGAAGTTAGAACATAAGGTGAGCTTTAGAGCACTCAGCAATAGAGCACGATAAGCCCCTTGCAAGTTGCTTTGGAATTCAGCCTTCTCTATTTTCCCTTTGCTTCAACTTTCCCTATTTGCCCCTTTCTTTAAGCTTCACCTTGAAACTATATGCCCCTTTCCACTTGTCTTATAGAGTCTAGATGGATAGAAAATAGTGTGGTCACTAGGGATTATAGACTATTAGGTAATTTTATTAGGTGATTTTATATGTTATTCATGTCAAGTATATCAAAAGGTGTTAAATATGCATTGGTACATAGCTTTATGTTTCAAAAATAAAAATCTTTTACAGTGAATAAAAGCCCCGATTTTTATTTTGGATTTTATAAACCTCTACGATTTAAACGATTTAAATCTCAATTTAAACCTCGTTTTTAAACCTCTTTTTGTACTATGCTTGTGAGGCACGATGAGCATTTATTTGGGCATCACTAATATAAAGTTTATTGAGCAATTCTTGCTTCTTCTCTAAAGTGATTGCAGAACAAAATCTTACATCATGTCCACGTTCATGAAGTAAGTGGGAACACACCTTGTTTGCTCCACCAATTCTTTTGTAGCCACATAGCTTGCAACTTCATGGCCTTGCACCACCTCCCCCCGAAGATACAAGAGACTCCACCTCTTCCCACCATGTGGATCTGCTTGAAGGATGCCTCCTTTTGTTGTTGGATGCACTAGTTCGCGATGAAGAAGCCATAGGGGAAGAGAACGCTATGAGGAGAGGAGAAAAGAGGAGAATGGTGAAGAGGGGGTAGAGACGATAAAGAGCAGCCTTTGAGTATGCAAGAGTGTATATAGCTCAAGCTTTCTCACACACAAGATACTTGCAATGAAAGCTATGAATGAACTTGTGGTTGGAATGAGCTGAAATGAAGGGTTTTATGCTTGTATGGGGGTCTCAAGATGGTTATAGAAGCCCTTAATGTGGGTGCCGAGTATCCCTAAAAAAATTGAAAAATTTTAGTTCCAATTCAAACTTGAAAAATATCCTGCCATCGGCCGTCCGGTCCTGCCCATCCGGGATCTGGATCTATCATACAAAAACGCCTAGGGACAAATTGCATGTTACACAAGTCAATGTGGGGAGGACTGCTGTCCCCGTTGCTGGTTCCCTCTCTAGCCTTTGGGGACGGTGTCCCTAGGACCTAAGGCCACATCCCCATGTGACTTATATATATATATATATATATATATATATATATATATATATATATATATATATATATATATATATATATATATATATATATATATATATATATATGTATGTATGTATGTATGTATGTATGTATGTATGTATGTATGTATGTATGTATAGATAGATAGATAGATAGATAGATATGTATATAGATAGATAGATATGTATATAGATATGTATATATCTATATAGATATGTATATATCTATATAGATATGTACATATCTATCTATCTAACTAACTATATATATATATATATATATATATATATATATATATATATATATATATATATATATATATATATAAATACATACATACATACATACATACGTACATACATACATACACAGAGAGAGAGAGAGAGAGAGAGAGAGAGAGAGAGAGAGAGAGAGAGAGAGAGAGAGAGAGAGAGAGAGAGAGAGAGAGAGAGAGAGAGAGAGAGAGAGAGAGAGAGAGAGAGAGAGAGAGAGAGAGAGAGAGAAGAAAGAAAGTCATATTATCGTCTTCAGGAGGCCAAACTTGGCCTATGAGACAAAAACCATGTACAAGTGTAGTAACCTTGTGTAGAAGATAAAATGAAATAAAAAGTATATCGCTACACAAAGCTATATATGGCTGGAAAAGGCTGGGGAGACGTGGCTCTGACTCTGCAGATAGTGGCCACCTAATACATGGGGGGATCCAAAATGTGAGTAAAACGCCCTAGCTACTGGTGATGGGTGGAGGTGGGTGTAGTATGTGGTACATCGGTGGTGGTCTTAGTGCCTCCTGAAGGAAGACAACCCAGGGGGTGGTGGTACGCCTATGCTCCATCATGTGGTCGTAGGCAATCCTGATGCGTGAGATATCCTCTTGATATAGTCGTGGTCGACGATATCCGCCCATGCGTGGTCGGCGCCGTGCTCTCTGTGCTGCTGCCTGGTGTAGCGTGAGCCCTATAGATGGACCTCTCTGATGTAGCTCAACTCGCTTAAAGAACTGCGTAATGGTCTGCTGGGTACTCACCCGTGGCTGATGTATGGGCTGTAGTGACCGCTCTCGCCTCTCGTATGGTGCTGTGAGAAAGCGTCCCAAACGTTTCTGGTCTCCCATAGTCATGCATAGCTGGAATGATTCCTCGATCTGGAACTGTGCTCGTAGGTCTAAGTATGCTGGACATTTGATAACAAAATGCTCGTCACTCTCTACCTCTGTCTTGCATACTGGGCACCACCTCTCCTCACGGGGGACTCCCCTAGACCGACCCCTCTCAATCTCAAGCTGATGTGATGAAACCCGGAGCTGCCCAATGACGACTCGTAGGTGGTGGGGAAGGTAGGTCTGCATGTATCTCGGAATCTCGATGAAGCCCGTGCCCGATATATGTAGAAAATGCTCGCGGTAGTAGAGCATTTTCGGTGGCAATGTACCCCTAGGGCTCACCCATGTCCTCTGTATGTATGTATGCCATATCTCCTGACGAATGATCCTATTCCTCTCTTGATGAGAGAGCGAGTAGGTGGGTGCATGAGTCGTACTGTAGTGGTGGTAGCCTGTCTATGTCAAAGCCATGATGGGCAAGCCAGTCTCGTGTCTGTGCATACCATGAGGAGGTGTCGCCTGCTAATGCCATATCACGTGATGCCTCGAAAGCACGATAAGCAATGCGCTCTGTATCCATGCTCCGAAGTCTGTGTAATAGGCATACTGTCTCGAATAGTGCCTCAACTAGCATCGGTGGTGCAGTGAGCTCTGCTCTAATTATATCATGTGGTACTGAAGGCTTGGTGCGGATAAGTCTGGCAATCATGAGGATCTGTGGCCTCTCTAATGCTGTCCATACTGATGTAGCTAATCCTGGTCCCCATATGGCTGCCCCATACATGAGCGCTGGCGTAACCAAAGTGTCAAAGAGCCACCCCTTTGTGTGTGTGTGTGTGAGAGAGAGAGAGAGAGAGAGAGAGAGAGAGAGAGAGAGAGAGAGAGAGAGAGAGAGAGAGAGAGAGAGAGAGAGAGAGAGAGAGAGAGAGAGAGAGAGAGAGAGAGAGAGAGAGAGAGAGAGAGAGAGAGAGAGAGAGAGAGAGAGAGAGAGAGAGAGAGAGAGAGAGAGAGAGAGAGAGAGAGAGAGAGAGAGAGAGAACCATGTACAAACTGTGGTCGTCTGTGTCCAGCAATGAGAAGAAAAATACTCGCTACGAAAAAGAGCTATGTAGGCTGAAAACAACAAGATGATGGTGTACCTAGCAATGGTGGAGTAGTGGAGATAAATTAGTGGTGCGTGGTGGGAGCGTGGCTCTGATTCCGTAGATAATGGCCATCCAATACATGCAGACCTATGTGGGGGGTGAATGTGTATACCCTAACTAGTACAAAAGGGTGGAAGAGGGTGGAGTATGTGGTGCATCGGCAGTGGACTCAGTATTTCTTGCAGGAGGGGACCCAAGTTGTGGTGGTGCGCCTCTGCTCCATCATGTGGTCGTGGGCTATCCTGATGTGGGAGATGTCCTCATGATGCAGTCGCGGTCATCGGTACCCAACCGTACGTGGTCAGCGTCTCCCTCTCTCTGCTGCTGCCAACTCGAGCATGAACCCTATGCCTCTGGAAGGCTGGTCTGTTCTATGTGGTGCGAGTCGCCGAAAGAACCGAGTAATAGTCTGCTGGGAGCCCATCTGTGTCTGATGTGTGCGCTGTAGCATCTGCTCACGTCTCTCCTATGCTGCCGTGATGAAGTGACCCATCCTCTGCTGGTCTCCTTTGGTCATGCACAACCAGAGTAACTCCTCAATCTGGAACTGTGCTCGTAGGTCTGAGTATGCTGGGCATCTCGTAATCAAGTGCTCCTCACTCTCTATCTCTGTATGGCATACTGGGCACCACCTCTCCTCTCACGGGACTTGTCTGGGACGACCTCTCTCGATCTCGAGCTGATGTGATGAAACTTGAAGCTGCCAAGTGACGACGTGGAGATGGTGTGGTAGGTATGTCTGCATGTAACGTGGTGTCTCAATGAAGCCGTGATCTGAGATCTGTAGAAAATGCTCATGGTAGGAGAGTATTTTCGGTGGCAATGGATCTCTTGGGCTGATCCATGTCCCCTCTAATGTCTGCATGTAGCGTGGTGTCTCACTGAAGCCTTGATCTGAGATCTGTAGAAAATGCTCACGGTAGGAGAGCATTTTTGGTGGCAATGGATCTCTTGGGCTGATCCATGTCGTCTATATGTATGCATGCCATATCTCTTGATGGAGGATCCTATTCCTCTCCTGGTGGGATAGAGTAGGTGGAGGTGTGGGAGTCATATCGTATTGGTGGTAGTCTGTCTATGTCAAGTCCATTGTGGGCCAGTCAATCTCGTGTGTGCATACCATGAGGAGGTATCCCCCGCCAATGCCATGTCGCGTGATGCTTGGAAAGCTCTGTAAGTGTTGCGATGTGTGTAAATCAATAAGAAAATTTGAGACCCCCCCCCCCCCCCCCCCCCCCCCCCCCCCCCCCCCCCCCCCCCCCCCCCCCACGGCACACCATTTGGGCATGTGCACACACACACACACACACACGCGCGCGCGCACACACCCCCCACCTATTCACCCACCCACAAAATGAAAGGAAAAACCAAAAACCCCCCCCATGTCGCGTGATGCTTGGAAAGCTCTGTAAGTGTTGCGATGTGTAAATCAATAAGAAAATCTGAGAACCCCTCCCCCCACGGCACACCATTTGGGCATGCGTGCACACGCGCGCGCGTGCACACACACACACACTCACACACACACACACACACACACACACACACACACACACACACACACACACACACACACACACACCCACACACACACACACACACACACACACACCCCACCCATTCACCCACCCACAAAATGAAAGGAAAAACCAATCCTTCCCCCCCCCTCCCCCCCGGCGGCAGGTTTTTGCTACCCCATTTCGTATTCAATCTTTTTCCACTTATTCTATTCTTATTTTCTTGGAATCTTTAGCTTGTAATGTATCATTCAAATTTGAATGTCAAATGAAGCTTAAAGGTCCATTTTCTTTATGTGTATTTTTGGTGCACTGGTGAGTGCTGTTGAAGGGTCAAGGCCAATGTTCTTGTAACTCTAGTAAAACTCTTATTATCATTGTTAAATGAATCGTGTTCTTGAAAACGTAAATTTCATGGTCTCAATAGTAAAATTTCCAAAAGTGTACATACTGTTTACCTACCTTAAAAGTGCATACCTATGTTTGGTAAATATTGCATTGGCAGCATACCTTACGTACCTGTCCTACTTGCATGATACATGACACCATGGATTATGGAATTTGCTTGGTCGTGATGCCTATATTGTGGACCTTGCATGACCATATTGGTTGTGTATTTGGTACATGGAAATGACTAAGTATTTGGCAGATATCTTAGTCCTCAAGTAATAAGGCACTTCATTTTGGCATGTTTGTCAGGAGTTCATTCTGTTGATGTGACCACCAGAGGTTGGATCATTGTTGGAATATTAGAGAAAGTTATTAATTTTTTATCTTGGTGCATTTGTTGGGAATCGAATTTCTTGACATAACTACCATGGGCTAAGTTGCCCTTGGACTAGTGGGATTGGGAAGTTATCCTTCCGATTATGCATGAGTTCTTATGATGGGGGAGAAGGAAGTAGGAAAGGGGAAAGATTAATGGAGTTGTCACAGTATTTCCTGTGTTAATTTCAGTATCCTAGATAATTTTCTCAGATGTTTCTGTTTCTGGTTAGTTTTAACCCTGATTCTGCATTTTTCCACCTTTTTTCTTAAAGAAAATCTCTGTTATTTTAAGTTTTGCTTATTTGATTATTTAAACAGTTCCTCCCTTCCACCCCTCTTTGTTTCCTTTGCACCCCTGAAGTTTCTTACACTTTGTAAACCAGACCGGTTTTGAATGTATATTTTGTGGGATAATATTCTTTTGCAGGTCAGAATTCGCATATTTGCAATGATTGCATGTCTTCTTAAAAACTCAAGCCAAGCAGTCTCAGCTATCAAAGAATCAGGAGTATTTAAAATTTTGGAACTTGAACTGTGCAATAAACATGACATATTGGCGCAAATGAATGCTTTGGAACTCCTTCACGAGGTGTGTAAATCTTTTTCTTTTATTTTCCTGATTTAGAGTTTTTGAAACTGTACTGTGAAAATGATGTAGTGTGTGGGTGTTTCCTATCCATTGATAAGATTTGTGCTCAAAGAACAAGACCTTCAACCAGGAGGCGAAGTGGTGCAGTGGACCTATTGTTGACTTACACTATTCATTACAGTTTTTATTGCCTTCAATTGGTGTTGATCCCAGTTCTGTTTGATAACATTGTAACTGAAGATAAATATTAAACAATGCATGATCTCAAGTTTCAACCATGCAGTGTGACATTCGAATTGAATGTTGTGAATGGTTATTTGAGCATTTTGATTGATGCTTTTTCCTAGGGAGGTGACAAAAGTTCAGAGATTCATATATGTATGATTCTGTGTTAAACTGAAATGAACTGATACTCTAATTTTTCCGAAACTCTTCCATGACCTGTGAGACTGAAAAGCTACATTTCTGTGTATGTGACTTCTATCCTTGATTCATATGAGCTTTTGGAAACTATTCTTGGGAATGATCATGAGCCTCAAGAAACACATGATCATAATAATCTTGATCGAATGATTCCTCCTATGCTGATCTTCTACGTGCTTGGAAACGTAGATGACTCTGCATTCAGTTACAAATACTTTCGATAGTGTTCGGACTCTCATTCAGCATAATACCAAGGCTTATGATGCACCGAACATATTGAAAAATCAATATGAAACTCGTAATCAGAGACGGATTCAGAACTATGAGCAGAAAGGTTTGCTGATTGGGAGACTGCAGAAGTGTTTATCACTCTCCTAAAGAGTCTACAGGATCAAATGGAGGGAGCATGTACAAAAGTCAAGCGAGGAGCTAGTTGGGTGTTGTCTTCGAATTTGTCCACCAAAGTTGATGGTTTGATAACTACTCTTAATACTCAAATTAGATATGAACCTCTTAACTTTTGAAGATTTCAATGCCTTACTCATGGAGGAGATGGGGGAGCAAGTGTACAAAAGTCAAGGGAGGAGCTAGCTACGTGTTGTCTTCGAATATGTCCACCAAAGTTTGATGGTTTGATAACTGCTCTTAATACTCAAATTAGATATGAACCTCTAATTTTTGAAGATTTCAATGCCTTACTCATGGAGGAGCTGCTCCATCTCAAGGCAAGGAGTGGTGGAAACAAAGGAGATGTTGCATTTAGAGCAAACACCAAAGGAGGCAAAGAAGACTCTTCGAAAGACGAAGACGAAAAGAATAACAACAAAAAGAAGTTCAACAAAGAGTGCTCCACCACAAGAAGAAAGGCAACAAAATTCAAGAATGTGGCATCAAAAAGGAAGAAGAGAAGAATGGCTCTTCAAAAGGTGGCAAGGGAAAGGAGTTTGCCAACACTACAAAAATAGAGCTTGAGTTATTTGTTTAATGTTATGATAGAGAAGGTATGCTCCTCGCGTGAAGATTCAACAATAGATGACTCATAGGTGTTGGACAGTGGTGCCTCTCATCATATGATGAGTATATAGTTCCTTACCACCTCTAGAGGAACCCATCAGAACAAAGGTAGGCAAAAACGCGACATATCCATGGATCAAATGCAATCTGCTTTTAGTAGCTTCTATAATTGATCAACGTCATGAAGTATCTTTGAGTAAGACAGGAGCTAAGATTATGGATAGTAACAACATCATTGTTGGGGCTCGTAGGAGGGAAAACCTATATTAATTAACTCCTCTTACATCCACTACCGATGTGGGCACAATTAAGCTATGGTATAAGAGATTTGGCCATATTGGATACCTTGTGCTAAAGGAGATGCATTGCAAGGAAATGGTTGCACACTTACCATCGATTGCAAACATGAAGGAACCATGTGAAGCTTGCATGATGGGCAAGTAACAGAGGAAGGAATTTCGAGAAGAAAGCAAGAACAAAGCAAGCTATTTCTAGAGTACTCATCAACGACTATAGTCAAGAAGATGTAGGTGTACTTTCTTAGCAATAGGGCTCAAGTTTTTGGTACGTTTAAAGAATGACTTCAGCTTGTTGAGACGGCATGGAAGAGATGAAAAAATTAAGAAGAGATGGTGGCGGTGAGTTTACATCAATAAAGTATGAAAAAATAAAGATTTTTGCAAGAGTAAAGGAATCAATCATCAACTCATAGTGGCACATAGCCCTCAACAAAACGGGGTTGCGGAATGTAGGAACCAAACCATCATGGAGATGGCAAGATGCATGTTGAAGGGAAAGGTTTACCAAATCAATTTTGGGTAGAGTATGTCAATATTGTTGTCTACATCGAAGTTATACTAAGGAACTTAATAAAGACTCCACATGAGGCGTACACGGATAAAAAGCCATTTGTTTTTCATTTCAAAGTATTTGGAAGTGGGTGTTATGTACTTGTTCCAGATAGGGAGAGAAACAAACTTCAACCAAAAAGCATCAAATGCATCTTCTTAGGGTACATTGAGGATAAGAAGGCTTGTAAGCTTTATGACCCAGAGGCTAAAGATCATGGCAATTCGCGATGTGGTGTTTAAGGATCAACCACATGCCGAGAAGGAGCCGTGGAGGAGGAAAAGAGAGCTTCAACTATATCATGAGGCAGAGGGGCAAACCACTATGAACCTGGCCCAAGAGCTATACCTTCGACATGAGAAGGAAGCACCATCTTTAAATCATGAGTGTGAAAGTCACCAACATGTCGTTACCCAAGCGGAAAAGCAATTGCCACATTGGGTGAGGAAGCACTATGATTCGGCAAATCCCATCCCAGAGTTGCTAGAACATGTTGCAAAGGTACAAAGATAATCACAAAGAATAGAGGAGCAAAGACGAGGCAAAGTGCTGATATTGTAAATACGACCCTCATGGCTTAGCTCATTCAAGAACAAGCAAAGGAACCAACAAATGTGGAAGAGACTCCATGATCCGAATCGGACCGCTGCCATATAAATATAATGCGACAATAACATGAAGAATGGAACTTGGGAGCTAATGGATTGACCCCCCTAAATGCAAAGTCATTGGCACCAAGTGGGTCCGGAAGCTAAAGTAGAGGGCTAATGGTATTTGGAAAAGTACAAAGCAAAACTTGTTGCACGAGGTTAGTGACAAGTTGAAGGGATTGACTTTTGTTGATCATTTGCCCCAAGTGCAAGATGACTACTATCCAAGTTTCACTAGTTATGGTTGCACATAAACAATGGATAGTTTATCACCTTGATGTCAAATCAGTGTTCGTGGAAGGAGTCCTCAAGGAGAAGGTATATGTGTGTCAGCCACCAGGGTTTGAGAATCCCCATTCAAAGAACAAGGTATGTAAGCTGAAGAAGGCATTATATGGGCTAAAACAAGCCCCTAGAGCATAGTACCAATGGATAGATAAGTATCTCTTTGATCTAGATTTCAAAAGATATGCTTGTGCTGCTAACTTGTATGTTCTATTGAGAGGAGGGAAGGCGATTGTGATTCTACTCTATGTAGATGACCTTGTGAATACAGGAAATGATGATGCTATGCTTCAATAAACGAAAGATGCCTTGAATTTAGAATTTTAAATGACGTACTGTATGAACCCCGAGAAGATTTTCATCTCTCAACAAAAGTATGCAAGAGAGATTTCGAAAGCATTGAACATAGAGTATTGCGAGGAGATTTCTACACGTATGGAGGTCAACACGAAATTATCTACTAAAGTATCTACTAAAGATACTTCACTTCCAGTGGATATTGGAAGAAACAGGAAATTAGTTAAAGGTTTGATCTACTTCTGCAATAGCGAACCAGATATCTCCCATGTTGTTGGAGCTATATGTAGGTTCTCTAATAAGCCTTGCCAAACTCATTGGAAATATGAGAATACTCAGGTATGTGGAAGGAACCATTGATTATGGTATTCTCCATGAAGAAGGATAATCTCTGATTGGATACCGTGATTCGGATTGGGCTAGAGATATTGATACCAAAAAATCAAATTTTTATATTGTTTTTTAGGACCTTGTATTTTCTCTTGGATCAGCTTTAAGCAGCCAACTTTAGCATTATCTTTTGTTCAAGCTAAGTACAAAGCAGCATGTGCAGTCATATGGTTGAGGAGGATCATATGGCACATAGGAATACAGGGCTGAAGTGTGACAACCAAAGTTGCACGGCCATCCCCAAGAATCTTATTTTCCATGCACATACCAAGCACATAGAAATTTAGTATCACTATGTCCACGAGTTGATGAAGGATGATGTCGACGGTCATGGAGATAAGCTATTCTCCAACTGAGGAATTGGCGCATATATCTTCATCAAGGCTCTTGGGAGGTAGGTCACCTTAGGGTGGACATTTAGGGGGGGTGTTAGATATACTCAATACTCTACCCTCAAGTGACCACAAATGATCCATGGTGCTCTAAGTTGTAAGGCCCCCATTATGAGAAGAAGGCATTGTGAGAGCTAAGATATTTGTGGAACCATAACTTCCAAGTTAAAAGAGGTCTGTGTGTCACTGTTGATGGTAATAGAAGATCTGTGTGAGCCTAGCCAGGGCATGAACGTATGGGCCATTGTGTTCTTGTTCAAGGTGAAAATAAAAACCTTGTGGCATTGCATGGTTTCCCCATAGAACCTTAACGTGGGAAGTGCAAAAGGGGGATTGCACCTTTCTGTGGGGTCTCGAGAGCCTATATCCCCCCATCCCAGCCAAAGGCAGCATGACTTTTGGTCTTTAAGATATTGTCGGTTTATATGTTTTGCCAACTATTTTGTCTCTCCAGACTACGTTTATCTACACCGACTCCCATTGTCTTTGAGATATGTTGATATATTTAGGTAGTGATGTGTGTGAACACACTAGGACCGCCGGTGCACTTTTTCCCTCTTTAGGAGGATTTTTTCCCCCGGCTTGTATATACGCCTATTGCCCTAATGGGCTACTTATCTTTGTACATTCTCTAGTAATACATTCAGTATTGTGTGTTTGTACTCTAAGCCTCTTCTTCTTCCTTGTGCTGTTCGGGTGCTTCCGCAAACGTCTAACTCTAACAATTGGCATCAGAGCAGGTCGTCGCTTCATCTAGGGTGCCTTCGACACTCCTCCGTTTGCAGTCTCAGATTCGCACGAAATTTGGTGAGCCTCCGAACGCACTATCGTAGCGCTTGTGCTGGCTATTTCGTCTTTTTGTGCCAAAGGTATATACCAGTTTAAGCGTCTCGAAGTCTGCTACAGGTCTAGCATAACTCGTGTGGGCAGTTCTGTTCAACTTTTTGAGATACAGTCAATTTTCTGCATCAAGGTATTTTAGTCATCGGCCAGTTCAGCCAGTGATGTATTCCGTATGTTGGCTGTTGAGGAGGATAAGTTGGATGGTACCAACTACCCATTATGGGCTTATATGATGCGACATGAATTGGTTGCAAAAGGATTGTGGAACATTGTGCAGGGTGTTGAAAGACGTCCTGTTACACCTTTAACTACATGTACTGCAAATACAGGTGCTGGAGCTGATGAAGATGGTGTCGAAGATGATATTCCGCAGATTCCTGTTCGTGCTTCTGTTTCTGTTGCACCTACTGCAGAGAAGATTCGTTGGGATGGAAGAGATGCCCAGGCACATGCATTGATAGCTTTGTTTGTCAAACATGCCATTATTCCTCATATTCGTTCTTGCAGAACAGTTAGGGATGCTTGGGATACACTTACCACATTGTACCAAGCTATGAATGAGGCTCGTGTTGCTTACCTCCGAAAACAGTTGGAGAATGAGCACATGAATGAAGGTGATTCTATGAACAGTTTCCTAACGAAGATCAAAGATTTGAAGGAACAGTTGATTTCTGCGGATGAGGTTATACAAGATAGCTCACTTGTGCATACCATTCTGAATGGTCTTCCTGATTCATATCAGAGTTTTGCTTCTACTCTTCGGTTGATAATGAAAGGCAATCGGAATGCCTTATCATTTGAGGAGTTAGTCTCTGTTCTATTGCAGGAAGATCAGTCCAAGCAGAACAGGTCCATTATGCGAGTTGCAGATCAAGCTTTCCTGGCTAGTCACAAGGGAAAAGGAAAATGGAGCTCTTCTACTAGTAAGCAGAAATCTGCAAATGCCGCACATTCGAAGAACCAGGATAAAGATGAGAAGAAATCAGAAAAGCAAAAATTGTTTTGTAACTACTATAAAGGGAATGATCATATCATAAAGAACTGTCCAAAACTGGCTGCAAAAGAGGCAAAGAAGAAAGAGGGTGGAATGGTTGTTGCAAAGGCCTCTACACCAAAAAAGAGAGTCTGCTAATCTTGTGCAGGAAGAAGAATGGGCGTTTACTACTGTTTGCAGTTTTGACCCTTCTTCTCATTAGCAGTGCATGTCTGCAGTGGACTCAGATGTTTGGTACTTTGACAGTGGGGCGACCAAACATATTACCTCGCAGCGCAGTTTCTTCTCTTCACTCGAGCCTGCTCCTACAGGGAATACTGTCAGATGCGCCAACAACTCCTCTTATCCTGTTATGGGAGTTGGTAAGATCATTTTGACTACTGCTGATGGTAGTTCTTTCACCTTGTCAGATGCTTTATTTGTGCCAGGGATCAAGAGGAATCTATTATCTGTTTCTGCATTAGCCAAGATTGATTTGATGACAGGTGTACAGTTCATGATCTATCAAATGGAAATGTGATTATTGCTTCTGGCATTTTATGTCGTGGGCTGTATAAGCTCATAGACTATGAAAGATCTGTGAATGATTCGGCATGTGCAGTTCATGATTCTCAGGCTATGTCAGATGCAAAGCTTTGGCATGCACACTTTGGTCATCTGAATTTTGCTAGTTTGCTACGCCTGCAGAAATCTGATATGGTGTCTTCTTTGCCCAAGCTTGAGGCACTTGGAAAACATGTATGTGAAGGCTGTATTTTGGGCAAAATGCAGCGTTCCTCCTTTCCAAAAGATGGTTCAGTTCGGGCTACGTAGAAATTGCAGCTTGTACATAGTGATGTCTGTGGTCCTATGCAGAGACACCCTCTTTTGGGAATTACCTTTACTTCGTGACTTTCATTGATGATTTTTCCAGGCATGCATGGGTATATCCACTCAAAGTAAAGTCCGAAGTGTTCATGTGCTTTAAACAATTTTTGATTTTTGGCTGAAAATCTGTTAGCATGTAAAATGGGCACCCTCCGTTCTGATCGAGGGGGGGAATATATGTCTTCTGATTTTAATGCATTTCTGGCTGAACGTGGGATAAAACACCAGTGTACAGTGCCGTATACACCTCAACAGAATGGAGTTGCTGAACGAAATAAAAGGTCACTCATGGAGATGGCGAGGTGCATGGTCAAGAGTCAGGCTTTACCACATAGTTTCTTGCTTGAGGCTGTCATGTGTGTAGCATATGTAATGAAGAGGTGTCCGACTAAAGCGCTGCAGTCTATCACTCCATATGAGGCTTTGCATGACCGCAAGCCATCTGTTGCTCATCTGCGTGTTTTTGGTTGTTTGGCATATGCACTAGTGCCTGAACAACATCTCAGAAAATTGGATGATAAGATAGTAAAATGTATTTTGGTTGGGTAAAGGCTATCCCAGAAAATTGGATGATAATGCAGTAAAATGTATTTTGGTACAGTTCTGAAAGTAAAGGCTATCGTCTGTATCATCCACAGACTAAACGCTATCGTCTATATCATCCACAGACTAAACGCATTTTGGTTAGCTCTGATGTTGTCTTTGTGGAAGATGCTATTCAGCGATTGCTTTCATGTACTAAGGAGACATCTGTTAGCTCCAAAGACATGTATGATATTTTGATGCCTCTTTTTACAGGTGGACAGTCTAGTGCTGGTCCTAATGAGGCAACTTCTCAGCCTTTGCAGGTTTCATATGATGATGCAGATCATTCTATTTCTGATGCAGATTTACATGATGCACTTGTTGATGAGAGAGCTGATATTGAGCAGGAAAAAACTATGCCAAAATGGTTGGTGCAGACTTTGCGTGACAGCAAATTAGATGCACCTTTGTCATATCGTACTCGTTCAGGCTCTCATAGTGCCTCCTTTGCATCAGATTGCTATGCTATGGCTGCGTCTAGTCTCTGTGAAGAGAATGAGCCTGTTTCTTTCGATGAAGCATAGAATTCAGAAAATTGGATGGCTGCTATGGAATCTAAATATGATGCTATAATGAAGAATGGTACATGGTCTTTATGTGACTTGTCTCCAGGCAAGAAGGCCATTGGCACTAAGTGGGTATACAAGCTGAAGCGTAAACCCGATGGTACAGTTGACAGGTATAAGGCTAGGCTTGTTGCAAAGGGTTATGCGCAGGAAAGAGGCATTGATTTTGATGAGACCTTTGCACCTACATGCCGTATGACTACTGTTCGCAGCATTTGTGCACTTGCAGCCGAGCCCATCATGGTTGGAATGTACATCAGTTGGACATTAAAACAACATTTCTAAATGGTGACTTGCATGAAGAAGTGTATGTTTTTCTGCCCCGTGGCTTTGTGCAGAAAAGGCATGAAAACCAGGTGTGCAGGTTAAAGAAGGCTTTATATGGTTTAAAGCAAGCACCACGTGCTTGGTATGAAAAGACCCATGTCGATCTGATTGCACATGGTTTTGAGAACAGTCCAAGTGAAAGCACCTTATATGTTAAGCGTGCTAATGATGTGCCTCTGATCATTGTTGTCTTTGTTGACGACATGCTGCTCACTGGTCCTATTGAGAAGCATATTGCTGATTTTAAGGCTGATTTGCATGCCTCATTTGAGATGTCTGATTTTGGGCATTTGCATCACTATTTGGGCATTCAGTTTATGCAAGTTGATGGTGGAATGGCTTTGTGTCAAACGAAATATATTGATGTTGACATAGTTAGGTAGTGATGTGTGTGAACACACTAGGACCGTCGGGGCACTTTTTTCCCTCTTTAGGAGGTTTTTTTCCCCCGGCTTGTATATACGCCTATTGCCCTAATGGGCTACTTATCTTTGTACATTCTCTAGCAATACATTCAGTGTTGTGTGTTTGTGCTCCAAGCTTCTTCTTCTTCCTTGTGCTGTTCGCGTGCTTCCGAAGACGACTATCTCCAACAATTGGTATCAGAGCATGTCGATGCTTCATCTAGGGCGCCGTCAACACTCATCCAATTGAAGTCTCAGAATCGCACGAATTTTGGTGAGCATACTCAGCGTGTTACCGAGATCAAGCCAGCTTCGCTTTGTGGTGCCTGAATCACGATCTGAGCTCATTTCAGCCTCCGAACGCACTATCGCAGCGCTTGTGCGGGCTATTTCGTCTTTTTGTGCCAAAGGTATATACCAGTTTCTGTTTGCCAGTTTAAGCGTCTCGAAGTATTCTACAGGTCTAGTAGAACTCGTCTGGGCAATTCTGTTCAACTTTTTGAGGTACAATCAATTTTCTGCATCAAGGTATTTTAGTCACCGGCCATGGCTGAAAGCAGTGATGTATTCCGTATGTTGGCTGTTGAGGATAAGTTAGATGGTACCAACTACCCATTATGGGTTTATATGATGCGACATGTTTTGGTTGCAAAAGGATTGTGGAACATTGTGCAGGGTGTTGAAAGACGTCCTATTACACTTGTAACAACAGGTACTGTAAATAAAGGTGCTGGAGCTGATGAAGATGGTGTCGAAGATGATATTCCGCAGATTCCTGTTCGTGCTTCTGTTTCTGTTGCACCTATTGCATAGCAGATTCATTGGGATGGCAGAGATTCCCAGATACATGCATTGATAGCTTTGTTTGTCAAATGTGCCATTATTCCTCATATTCGTTCTTGCAGAACAGCTAGGGATGCTTGGGATACACTTACCACATTGTACCAAGCTAGGAATGAGGCTCGTGTTGCTTACCTCCGAAAATAGTTGGAGAGTGAGCATATGAATGAAGGTAATTCTATGGACAGTTTCCTAAAGAAGATCAAAGATTTGAAGGAATAGTTGATTTCTGCTGATGAGGTTATACAAGATAGCTCGCTTGTGCAGACCGTTTTGAATGGTTTTCCTGATTCATATCAGAGTTTTGCTTATACTCTTCGATTGATGATGAAAGGCAATCGGAATGCCTTATCATTTGAGGAGTTAGTCTCTGTTCTGTTGCAGGAAGATCAGTCCACGCAGAACAGGTCCATTATGCGAGTTGCAGATCAAGCTTTCCTGGCTAGTCAGAAGGGCAAAGGAAAATGGAGCTCTTCAACTAGTAAGCAGAAATCTGCTAATTCTGCATATTCGAAGAAGGAAAATAAAGATGAGAAGAAATCAGAAAAGTAGAAATTGTGGGAATGATCATATCATAAAGAACTGTCCAAAACTGGATGCAAAAGAGGCAAAGAAGAAAGAGGCTGGAATGGTTGTTGCAGAGGCCTCTACACCAAAAACAGAGTCTGCAAATCTTGTGCAGGAAGAAGAATGGGCGTTTACTACTGTTTGCAGTTTAGACCCATCTTCTCATGAGCAGTGCATGTCTGCAGTAGACTCAGATGTTTGGTATTTTGACAGTGGGGCGACCAAACATATTACCTAGCAGCGCACTTTCATCTCTTCACTCGAGCCTGCCCCTACAGGGAATACTGTTACATGCGCAAACAACTCCTCTTATCTTGTTATGGGAGTTGGTAAGATCATTTTGACTATTGCTGATGGTAGTTCTTTCACTTTGTCAGATGCTTTATCTGTGTGTGTCAGGGATAGAAAAGAACTTGTTATCAGTTTCTGCATTAGCCAAGATTGGCTTGGTTGTGAAATTTGTTGATGACTGGTATACAGTTCATGATCTATCAAATGGAGATGTGATTATTGCTTCTGGCATTTTATGTCGTTGGCTGTATAAGCTCATAGACTATGAAAGATCTGTGAATGATTCGGCATGTGCAGTTCATGATTCTCAGGCTATGTCAGATGTAAAGCTTTGGCATGCACGCTTTGGTCATCTGAATTTTGCTAGTTTGCTACGCCTGCAGAAATCTGATATGGTGTCTTCTTTGCCCAAGCTTGAGGAACCTGGAAAACATGTATGTGAAGGATGTATTTTGGGCAAAATGCAGCGTTCCTCCTTTCCAAAAGATGGTTCAGTTCAGGCTATGCAAAAATTGCAGCTTGTACATAGTGATGTCCGTGGTCCTATGCAGACACCCTCTTTTGGGAATTACCTTTACTTCGTGACTTTCATTGATGATTTTTCCAAGTATGCATGGGTATATCTACTCAAAGCAAAGTCCGAAGTGTTCATGTGCTTTAAACAGTTTTTGGTTTTGCCGTATACCTCTCAACAGAATGGAGTTGCTGAACGAAAGAACAGGTCACTCATGGAGATGGCGAGGTGTATGGTCAAGAGTCAGGCTTTACCACATAGCTTCTGGCTTGAGGCTGTCATGTGCAACATATGTACTGAACAGGTGTCCCACTAAAGCGCTGCAGTCTATCACTCCATATGAGGTCTGGCATGACCACAAGCCATCTGTTGCTCATCTGCGTGTTTTTGGTTGTTTGGCATATGCACTAGTGCCTGAACAACATCGCAGAAAATTGGATGATAAGGTAGTAAAATGTATTTTTGTTGGATACAGTTCTGAAAGTAAAGGCTATCGACTGTATCATCCACAGACTAAACGCATTCTGGTTAGCCGTGATGTTGTCTTTGTGGAAGATGCTATTCAGCGATTGCTTTCATGTACTAAGGAGACATTTGCTAGCTCCAAAGACATGTATGATACTTTATGCCTCTTTTTACAGGTGGACAGTCTAGTGTTGGTCCTAATGAGGCAACTTCTCAGCCTTAGCAGGTTTCATATGGTGATGCAGATCATTCTATTTCTGATGCAGATTTACATGATGCACTTGTTGATGAGAGAGCTGATATTGAGCAAGAAAAAACTATGCCAAAATGGCTGGTACAGACTTTGCGTGACAGCAAATTAGATTCACCTTTGTCATATCGTACTCGTTCAGGCTCTCATAGTGCCTCACTTGCATCAGATTGCTATGCTACGGCTGCGTCTAGTCTCTGTGATGAGAATGAGCCTGTTTCTTTTGATGAAGCACAAAATTCAGAAAATTGGATGGCTGCTATGCAATCTGAATATGATGCTATAATGAAGAATGGTACATGGTCTTTATGTGACTTGCCTCCTGGCAAGAAGGCCATTGGCACTAAGTGGGTATACAAGATGAAGCGTAAACCTGATGGTACTGTTGATAGGTATAAGGCTAGGCTTGTTGCAAAGGGTTATGCGCAGGAAAGAGGCATTGATTTTGATGAGACCTTTGCACCTACATGCCGTATGACTACTGTTCGGGGCATTTGTGCACTTGCAGCCCATCATGGTTGGAATGTACATCAGTTGGACATTAAAACAACATTTCTGAATGGTGACTTGCATGAAGAAGTGTATGTTTTTCAGCCCCGTGGCTTTGTGCAGAAAGGGCATGAAAACCCGGTGTGCAGGTTAAAGAAGGCATTATATGGTTTAAAGCAAGCACCACGTGTTTGGTATGAGAAGATACATGCCTATCTGGTTGCACATGGTTTTGAGGACAGTCCAACTGAAAGCACCTTATATGTTAAGCGTGCTAATGATGTGCTTCTGATCATTGTTGTCTATGTTGACGACATGCTGCTCACTGGTCCTATTGAGAAGCATATTGCTGATTTCAAGGCTGATTTGCATGCCTCATTTGAGATGTCTGATTTGGGGCATTTGCATCACTATTTGGGCATTCAATTTATACAAGCTCATGGTGAAATGGCTTTGTGTCAAACGAAATATATTGACACATTATTGCAGTGTTTTGGCCTTGAGGACTGTAAGCCTATTGCCACTCCTATGGAGACATGTTAATGATTGAGTCTTCATGATGCTTGAGATGCATTTGATGCTGTTCTCTATCAGCAGGTTGTTGGATGCTTGATTTACTCATGCATTACTCCGTCAGATATTCAGTTTGTTGTCTCCTAGATGAGCAGGTTTATGCATTGCTCAGGAGTCACACATTGGAAGGCGGTTAAGCGTATCTTCCGCTACTTGGGTTGTTTTATCCCAAGGGGGGATCACTACCGCCAGATTTGCATGCTTTTTCTGACTCAGATTGGGCTGGTTGCTATGACACTCGTGTGTCCACCAGTGGTTGCTATGACACTCGTGTGTCCACGAGTGGTTTTTGCTTCATGCTTGGTAGCTCATGTATATCTTGGTTGAGCAAGAATCAGCCTACTGTGGCCACTTCCAGTTGTGAGGCTGAGTATAGGGAAGCTTTCACAGCGACTGTTGTGTGTGTGGCTCAGATGCCTTATGGTTGATTTGGGTGTTGGCCAGTCTTCTGCCACCACCGTCTTCACTTACAGTCAGAGCGCATTGGCAGTTGTGAGGAACCCTGTGTTCCATGCTCGCACTAAGCACATTGAGGTGCATTATCACTATGTCAGGGAGAGGTTCTCTTCTGGGGAGATCAGCTTGGCATATGTGCCCACGCAGGAAAACATTGCAGACCTTTTCACGAAGGCTCTGCCTAGGGAGAAGTTTGAAGCTTTCCGCAAAGCTTTGGGCTTACTTCCTTTTGTGGAGTGATTTCCACATAGCTTGGCACTTCGTTATACATGAGTGCCAGCTCCTTGTTCACCGCATCACTCCGAGGGGGGATTTGTTGACATATTTAGCTAGTGATGTGTGTGAACACACTAGGACCGTCGGGACACTTTTTTCTCTCTTTAGGAGGTTTTTTTCCCCGGCTTGTATATACGCCTATTGCCCTAATGGGCTACTTATCTATGTACATTCTCTAGTAATACATTCAGTATTGTGTGTTTGTGCTCCAAGCTTCTTCTTCTTCCTTGTGCTGTTCGCGTGCTTCCGCAGACGTCTATCTCTAACAATTGACACATTATTGCAGCGTTTTGGCCTTGAAGACGGTAAGCCTATTGCCACTCCTATGGAGACAGGTTTACGATTGAGTCTTCATGATGTTGGAGATGCATTTGCTGCTGTTCTCTATCAGCACGTTGTTGGATGCTTGATTTACTTATGCATTACTCAGCCAGATATTCAGTTTGCTGTCTCACAGATGAGCAGGTTTATGCATTGCCCAGGAGTCACGCATTGGAAGGCAGTTAAGTGCATCTTTCGCTACTTGAGTGGTACTCGGCTACTTGGGTTGTTTTAAGGGGGATCACTACCGCCAGATTTGCATGCTTTTTCTGACTCAGGTTGGGCTGGTTGCTATGACACTCGTGTGTCCACGAGTGGTTTTTGCTTCATGCTTGGTAGCTCATGTATATCTTGGTTGAGCAAGAAGCAGCCTACTGTGGCCACTTCCAGTTGTGAGCCTGAGTATAGGGAAGCTTTCACAACGCCTGTTGAGTGTGTGTGGCTCAGACGCCTTATGGCTGATTTGGGTGTTGGGTAGTCTTCTTCCACCACCATCTTCACTTACAGTCAGAGCACATTGGCAGTTGCGAGGAACCCTGTGTTCCATGCTCGCACTAAGCACATTGAGGTGCATTATCACTATGTGAGGGAGAGGTTCTCTGTTGGGGAGATCAGCTTGGCATATGTGCCCACGCAGGAAAACATTGCAGACCTTTTCACGAAGGCTCTGCCTAGGGAGAAGTTTGAAGCTTTCCGCAAAGCTTTGGGCTTACTTCCTTTTGTGGAGTGATTTCCACATAGCTTGGCACTTCGTTATACATGAGTGCCAGCTCCTTGTTCACCGCATCACTCCGAGGGGGGATTTGTTGACATATTTAGCTAGTGATGTGTGTGAACACACTAGGACCGTCGGGGCACTTTTTTCTCTCTTTAGGAGGTTTTTTTCCCCGGCTTGTATATACGCCTATTGCCCTAATGGGCTACTTATCTTTGTACATTCTCTAGTAATACATTCAGTATTGTGTGTTTGTGCTCCAAGCTTCTTCTTCTTCCTTGTGCTGTTCGCGTGCTTCCGCAGACGTCTATCTCTAACAATTGACACATTATTGCAGCGTTTTGGCCTTGAAGACGGTAAGCCTATTGCCACTCCTATGGAGACAGGTTTACGATTGAGTCTTCATGATGTTGGAGATGCATTTGCTGCTGTTCTCTATCAGCACGTTGTTGGATGCTTGATTTACTTATGCATTACTCAGCCAGATATTCAGTTTGCTGTCTCACAGATGAGCAGGTTTATGCATTGCCCAGGAGTCACGCATTGGAAGGCAGTTAAGTGCATCTTTCGCTACTTGAGTGGTACTCGGCTACTTGGGTTGTTTTAAGGGGGATCACTACCGCCAGATTTGCATGCTTTTTCTGACTCAGGTTGGGCTGGTTGCTATGACACTCGTGTGTCCACCAGTGGTTTTTGCTTCATGCTTGGTAGCTCATGTATATCTTGGTTGAGCAAGAAGCAGCCTACTGTGGCCACTTCCAGTTGTGAGCCTGAGTATAGGGAAGCTTTCACAACGCCTGTTGAGTGTGTGTGGCTCAGACGCCTTATGGCTGATTTGGGTGTTGGGTAGTCTTCTTCCACCACCATCTTCACTTACAGTCAGAGCACATTGGCAGTTGCGAGGAACCCTGTGTTCCATGCTCGCACTAAGCACATTGAGGTGCATTATCACTATGTCAGGGAGAGGTTCTCTGTTGGGGAGATCAGCTTGGCATATGTGCCCACGCAGGAAAACATTGCAGACCTTTTCACGAAGGCTCTGCCTAGGGAGAAGTTTGAAGCTTTCCGCAAAGCTTTGGGCTTACTTCCTTTTGTGGAGTGATTTCCACATAGCTTGGCACTTCGTTATACATGAGTGCAAGCTCCTTGTTCACCGCATCACTCCGAGGGGGGATTTGTTGACATATTTAGCTAGTGATGTGTGTGAACACACTAGGACTGTCGGGGCACTTTTTTCTCTCTTTAGGAGGTTTTTTTCCCCGGCTTGTATATACGCCTATTGCCCTAATGGGCTACTTATCTTTGTACATTCTCTAGTAATACATTCAGTATTGTGTGTTTGTGCTCCAAGCTTCTTCTTCTTCCTTGTGCTGTTCGCGTGCTTCCGCAGACGTCTATCTCTAACAATTGACACATTATTGCAGCGTTTTGGCCTTGAAGACGGTAAGCCTATTGCCACTCCTATGGAGACAGGTTTACGATTGAGTCTTCATGATGTTGGAGATGCATTTGCTGCTGTTCTCTATCAGCACGTTGTTGGATGCTTGATTTACTTATGCATTACTCAGCCAGATATTCAGTTTGCTGTCTCACAGATGAGCAGGTTTATGCATTGCCCAGGAGTCACGCATTGGAAGGCAGTTAAGTGCATCTTTCGCTACTTGAGTGGTACTCGGCTACTTGGGTTGTTTTAAGGGGGATCACTACCGCCAGATTTGCATGCTTTTTCTGACTCAGGTTGGGCTGGTTGCTATGACACTCGTGTGTCCACCAGTGGTTTTTGCTTCATGCTTGGTAGCTCATGTATATCTTGGTTGAGCAAGAAGCAGCCTACTGTGGCCACTTCCAGTTGTGAGCCTGAGTATAGGGAAGCTTTCACAACGCCTGTTGAGTGTGTGTGGCTCAGACGCCTTATGGCTGATTTGGGTGTTGGGTAGTCTTCTTCCACCACCATCTTCACTTACAGTCAGAGCACATTGGCAGTTGCGAGGAACCCTGTGTTCCATGCTCGCACTAAGCACATTGAGGTGCATTATCACTATGTCAGGGAGAGGTTCTCTGTTGGGGAGATCAGCTTGGCATATGTGCCCACGCAGGAAAACATTGCAGACCTTTTCACGAAGGCTCTGCCTAGGGAGAAGTTTGAAGCTTTCCGCAAAGCTTTGGGCTTACTTCCTTTTGTGGAGTGATTTCCACATAGCTTGGCACTTCGTTATACATGAGTGCAAGCTCCTTGTTCACCGCATCACTCCGAGGGGGGATTTGTTGACATATTTAGCTAGTGATGTGTGTGAACACACTAGGACCGTCGGGGCACTTTTTTCTCTCTTTAGGAGGTTTTTTTCCCCGGCTTGTATATACGCCTATTGCCCTAATGGGCTACTTATCTTTGTACATTCTCTAGTAATACATTCAGTATTGTGTGTTTGTGCTCCAAGCTTCTTCTTCTTCCTTGTGCTGTTCGCGTGCTTCCGCAGACGTCTATCTCTAACAATTGACACATTATTGCAGCGTTTTGGCCTTGAAGACGGTAAGCCTATTGCCACTCCTATGGAGACAGGTTTACGATTGAGTCTTCATGATGTTGGAGATGCATTTGCTGCTGTTCTCTATCAGCACGTTGTTGGATGCTTGATTTACTTATGCATTACTCAGCCAGATATTCAGTTTGCTGTCTCACAGATGAGCAGGTTTATGCATTGCCCAGGAGTCACGCATTGGAAGGCAGTTAAGTGCATCTTTCGCTACTTGAGTGGTACTCGGCTACTTGGGTTGTTTTAAGGGGGATCACTACCGCCAGATTTGCATGCTTTTTCTGACTCAGGTTGGGCTGGTTGCTATGACACTCGTGTGTCCACCAGTGGTTTTTGCTTCATGCTTGGTAGCTCATGTATATCTTGGTTGAGCAAGAAGCAGCCTACTGTGGCCACTTCCAGTTGTGAGCCTGAGTATAGGGAAGCTTTCACAACGCCTGTTGAGTGTGTGTGGCTCAGACGCCTTATGGCTGATTTGGGTGTTGGGTAGTCTTCTGCCACCACCATCTTCACTTACAGTCAGAGCGCATTGGCAGTTGCGAGGAACCCTGTGTTCCATGCTCGCACTAAGCACATTGAGGTGCATTATCACTATGTGAGGGAGAGGTTCTCTGTTGGGGAGATCAACTTGGCATGTGCCCACGCAGGAGAACATTGGAGACCTTTTCACGAAGGCTCTGCCTAGAGAGAAGTTTGAAGCTTTCCGCAAAGCTTTGGGCTTACTTCCTTTTGTGGAGTGATTTCCACATAGCTTTGCACTTCCTTATACTTGAGTGCGAGCTCCTTGTTCACCGCATCACTCCGAGGGGGGATTTGTTGATATCGCCAGATTTGCATGCTTTTTCTGACTCAGATTGGGCTGGTTGCTATGACACTCGTGTGTCCACCAGTGGTTTTTGCTTCATGCTTGGTAGCTCATGTATATCTTGGTTGAGCAAGAAGCATCCTACTGTGGCCACTTCCGGTTGTGAACCTGAGTATAGGGAAGCTTTCATAGCGACTGTTGAGTGTGTGTGGCTCAGACGCCTTATGGCTGATTTGGGTGTTGGGTAGTCTTCTGCCACCACCATCTTCACTTACAGTCAGAGCGCATTGGCAGTTGCGAGGAACCCTGTGTTCCATGCTCGCACTAAGCACATTGAGGTGCATTATCACTATGTCATGGAGAGGTTCTCTGCTGGGGAGATCAACTTGGCATGTGCCCACGCAGGAGAACATTGCATACCTTTTCACGAAGGCTCTGCCTAGGGAGAAGTTTGAAGCTTTCCGCAAATCTTTGGGCTTACTTACTTCCTTTTGTGGAGTGATTTCCACATAGCTTTGCACTTCCTTATACTTGAGTGCGAGCTCCTTGTTCACCGCATCACTCGGAGGGGGGATTTGTTGATATATTTAGGTAGTGATGTGTGTGAACACACTAGGACCGCCGGGGCACTTTTTTCCCTCTTTAGGAGGTTTTTTTTCTCGGCTTGTATATACGCCTATTGCCCTAATGGGCTACTTATCTTTGTACATTCTCTAGTAATACATTCAGTATTGTGTGTTTGTACTCCAAGCTTCTTCTTCTTCCTTGTGTTGTTCGCGTGCTTCCGCAGACGTCTAACTCCAACAAGATATTGTCGGTTTATATATTTTGCCAACTATTTTGTCTCTGCGGACTACGTTTATCTACGCCGACTCCCATTGTAAAAACTATGTAAGCGTGGCCATGTGTAGCGCTATACAACATTACACGCTAGTAAGCCCTTCATCTAGAGTCTGTCTAGATTGCCATCTAAGCTCCATATTGGGAGCAGCGAGCACACGGGGGAACAGCTCCATCTTTGTAGCTGCATTGCTATTGGCGATTCGAAAATTTGAGGTCTCTATTTCTCAGTTTGTGTCTCTTTTTGTCTGTGTTTTTTCTCAACTTTGTCTACTGGTCTATTCCACGGTGGTATTATTTCTTACATAGGCCAACTGCATGATCATTATGCATTTATGGAGAGAAACTTGCTTTGATAGCCAGCCACATTACTATCCAGTAGTGGGTGGCCAAAGTAGTGCCTGTGTTTTATTCTAGCCTTCTAATTATGCTCTCTCTATGACTTTATATCCATATTGAAAATATATCCAAACATGTCTGGTGCTCACAGCATATGACTCAGGAGAAGTTCCCAAAGCCCTCTCTGAATCGGCAGTATGATAGCCATTCATCTCATATTATGCTGGGAAATTACATGCATAATAATAGTATGTCTCAGGTCCTCCCAGCATGTACAACATAAGCTGATGTGAGTTGGGCTTTGTTAATTTTGCTGGTCCCAATCTCAAGCTGGTATGGCTCATGAGGATGTGTGTATCTGCCCAATAGAACATCAAAATCTGTGTATGTACATAGTTTGACCTAATGACAAAGCCATCTTTTTTGAGTTGAACGTGCTTTCTGTAGAAAGCCATCTTCACGTGGAACTTTTGTACAGGATCTATCTATGCAAGAAAGGCTATCCAGAAGTAGTAGAAGATTGGTAAGCTGCCTATGCTCAAACCATGTGCCTAGAACTATGGGTTCATCTGGCATGGACTCTTTATCCACACTTTAACTCGTACTAAGAGTTTCTCTAGTACTGTATTTATATTAAAGGAAGGGGATCATATGGAGCCTGGAAACTATCAAATTACTGCATGAGGCCTTCATATCAGCTCTATGTACTCTTAAGATGAATCATGCATGCAGCAGGTCTTCCAATTTATAGCCAAATATTTTCTGTACAGTTTGAATAAACAAAGTCTATACCCATATCCCATGAGCTGTGTAGCTTCTTTTCCATGCATACGTAAGCATCTGTGCTGCACATAAGACGTGTTTTTTTCAACAGCACATTCATTTAATATATTTATAACAAAAGCTGATGTAAATTTCATGGATTTACTTTTATTGATCCACACAAGCTCAGTCTTCTTATATGTATTAGGTTCATTTCGCAGATGTATGTATGACAAACAGTTTCTATATCTTCATATTTATCAATTACTGAATCAGCTTTTCTGTTACATCAGTTTATTTGGTATTCTTTATCTATATTTGACTATTAGAACACCAATGCTAGTGAGAAAGTTGTGACACAAACTTTGGCTAAGACCAATCTAGTTATTGCATGGACTAATACGTAATACCAATATGAATGTATTTCCTGTCCTTAAGATGCAAGTTGTTAAGAGACTGCTTTTCCCAAAAGTTTTTGAATGCTCTTTTATCAATGCAGATTGCTTCAACTCCTATTGGTGCAAATTTTGTAATTGATGGAGGCTTTCTACAACAACTCATATCAATTATGAGGTAATATCTTTTGTCCTGAGATATCTTAGTAACTAATTGAGAAAAGGATTTAACATCACTTGGAACAATTCATTAGTAGTACAGAAACAGATGGAATCGTGCGTTCAAGATCTATGATGGTTGGGGCACGCTTGATCTCACCTGAAGACTCCTCATCTTCAATTATATCTAAACATGGTATACATGCTTTGCTTTGCCTCCCAAAGAAATAGTTGTGTGTATGTTTTGAGCACACCCTGTCCCCCCTCTTTCTTCTTTTTGCACAAAGAGATCACTGCAATTCTTCATTTTTGCATTCTATATCAAGTACCTTATGTCTTTCTTTAGACAAATCAGATAACCTTGAAAGAGTAGTTTGGATATACTTTAAACATAATGCTAACAGATTTAAGTTGCTCACACATGGGACTCTGATTTTCCTTGTATAAGCATCAGTTTTTATCTTCAACGTACTTAGACTTTTCGATTGATAGGAGAGATAACCCATGTACATTGATCCGCACGCACGCACACACACACTTTTTTCAACCATACGGCAAACGCATACGGGTACGGATGAACAGAAAAAGTATGGTTGAAAATACCATACGTGACCAAAAATTAGAGGTGAGAAAAACTTAGAGATAGGTGCTATAGGGGTAATGCAATATGCAACAACATATAAAAATCAGATTTCCCAGTTATAATACACATTAAATTAAGAGTCGAGGTCCATTCAAATGGCAAAACTCATACCTATAAGTGAGTTTTTCTTCAATTCAATCATACTTCCAAGATTGCAGTACGGAAAAAGTATGGAAAAGTATGAAAAAGGCAGACGTCTAATAAGTGGGCATGCCCAATCCCACGCGTGGGAAAAAGCCTGTGTATATATGTATGTATGTATGTATGTATGTATGTATGTATGTATGCATGCATGTATGTATGTATGTGTGTGTATATATATGTGTGTGTATGTGTGTATATGTATATATATATGTATGCAAGTATATACGTACGTACGTATGTATGTATGTATGTATGTATCTATCTATCTATATATATATATATATATATATATATATATATATATATATATATATATATATATATATATATATATATATATATATATATATATATATATATATATATATATATATATATATATATAGACACACACACATGAATTAAAAGATATTGTAATGAAATACATGTATATGAGTGTTGTGATATGTGAAGCTAAGAATTCTACTGGTCAAAGGTAGCTTGCATGACCCTCCCACCATGACAATTCAACTGAATGACACACGTAAGAGGATATGTTCCACTTCATTGACCCTATATCTTCGTAGGAGCGTAATGTGTATCTAAAGAAGTTTAAGACTCATAAAACCAACTATAACTCACTCATATGCTCCATTGAGGGTGAGAAAAAATAGAGAAACCATTGGGTTTATGAACCTATTTTAGATTGAAAGTCTAACTTAAAATTGATTCTAAGAATTATGCTCTTACTAGCCAACCTTAGATCCTCACATCCTCAACTGAGGATGCTCGTCTCAAGGAAACCATGTGATAGCAAGGGCCCCATGGATGCCTAACAATGATGCTCTATGAGTTTGGAAGGGGGTTTTATAGTTTTTTGAATGAGTTTGAGCCCTTGGATCTAGAGGAATCAACTCTTAATCCTAAGATCAACTGCTTTTGATTACAACCATTGGATTTATCAAATGGATGGCTAGAGCATAGGATTGGTTTTTTATATGATATCTAGGGCAAAGGGGAAAGAAATAGGCGCATTCATTCTCCACCATTGGATTTGGGCAAGATCTGGACCGTCGGATCAGTGGTGACATCAATATGGATAAGATAAGCTATTAGTTTTGGAGGCACTTTGCATTATTGATATTTGATCATCAAAATAGGTTTATCCGACGAAAAAAACTCGTTGATCCTCCTTGCTTTAAGCTTTAGTGCATCTCTACCCTTGAATGTGAGCTCATCCTGACCGTACAACATGGTTCAATCATTGTTTGCCATGTGGAAGTCCTTCAAGCCTTCAATTTGTTTATTCTAGAAAATTGCGATAACTTTGAAAACTGGATTTTGTGCTCTTTGACCCTCCAAATATCCATTGATAAAGATGAAAATTTGGAGGGCTATGTTTTGAAAGGTCTCCTTTAGGAATATGCAGAAAAAACTCCTATATGAATCTCCATTATACAAGTTTGACTACATTTGGAAGTTTGCAAGGTGGCATTAAGGTGTCTAGGAAGCTCTGATAGCCTTGAAAATTTGTACAAATATGTAGCCACATATGATCTTTAGACATGCCAAACCATATGGCTAACAAAAATTCCTAAAGAAGATTTTGTAGGGTCTAAGTGGTAAAATTACATTTTTACAAAATGCACATGGCATATCAATGTGCTAAAAAACTCATTTACATGTCAAATTCAGGCTATAGACTCTCTTTGATAGGCTTTACAAGTATATGAATTTTCATGTGATTTGGTGACATTGAATTTTTTGTCCTAATTTTCAAAATTTGAGTAGCTTTGACCGCTACCCTAGATTTGCTTGATTTCTTTCAAACTTTGCATGTTAACTGCCTTTGACATCCTTGACGCATTTTGGACTTTTCAGGAAATTTTGGGTACCTTCACTGATTGTGTTTTCTGTAGGCCTTCATGAATGAGAGAGGAGAGAAAATCTCGACGACATTCATCTTCACTAAATCTGCGATTCCTTTGGAAACGCCACTCTAATCTCTCTGAAAAACAAAAATTTCCAAGCATCAAATTCTTTTATAGGCAAAATAAAAAACATGGAAGAAAAAATTGATTATATGGATGAATGAGTGGACAATGTGACATGAAGCAAAATTAGCATGAAAGAAAGAATTGAAATAAGCAACACGAATATGCATGAACAAATAGGTAACACATGCAAATGAACAGGCAACATTGACAACAGTTCCTTTCATCTTGAAGAAAAATTTATAACTTTTTTATAAAGCAATCTACCTTAAATACGATTATAAACAAAGTTGTATGTATGCGCGCACACACATTATATATATCGTGCATCCATGCCACTACATACTTGATTCATATGTTAAAGATTTCTCTTTGCTGTAAAACTTTATGTGCCAGTTGAACTCTTCATTAGAAGTATTGAGAATGCATGCCATAGTTGTGATGCATGTCATGCTTGCATTGTGTTTAAGTTTGATCTTTTGTGGCTCACTGATAGATGCAATGAGCATAATTGGGAATCTAAATTCTTTCTTGGAGACACTAGAATCTTCTCAAAGAGGAGAGAAGGAAGCAGTTTTTGATGCACTGGGACGAATCGGAATGTGTAAGATTGTACTTTTCAGTAATGGTATCATTATATGAGTACTTTATTTTGCTAATAGCATATTTTGCACAGCAAAGAATGGTGCAGAGCTTCTGTTTGAAGCATCTTCTGGGACTGCATTACTTATTGAAGCTGCTGTTGGCAAAAAAGGAGGAAGTGACCAATTGGTACTGCTGTAAAGTCTATTTGGTATTGAGCATGAGTTAGAGATTTCTCAGGATCACCGTCTTGCGCTGTAACCAAAGGAACGCCTTATTTATCGAGTCCTTAATGCTGAACTTAATCTACGTATTGTTCAGGTAGCTATTCATGCACTGGCTTCTATAGCTGGGTCAGAGAGAGCGGATCCTCTTCTTAGTAATGAAGGAGAAGCATTGCTCAGGGATCTCATCTTTACAGCACGTGAAAAGTTATCAAGAAGGCCCCTCTCGGTAAGTCACGTAAAATCTCTCTCTCTCTCTCTCTCTCTCTCTCTCTCTCTCTCTCTCTCTCTCTCTCTCACACACACACACACACACACACACCCCCACCCACCTTGTATTTTCTGCGTAGACAGAGCCACGCTCTCATTTTCTGCGAAGGCACAGCCACATCCCTCCATACTTCACTCCACATTTTCTCCACTTAATTTCTACGTTATTTTATTTTGCTAGATGTATATGATCTTGTCCCATACCCCTTATTCAGGGCACGTTAATATAACTCTCTCTCTCTCTCATCGTTTGATATTTTGGAACTTTTACGCTTACAGAGAGCCTTGCTTGCTATCGACAACTCTCCTCTCCTAAGCTCATGAGTCATTGCTGTGCTTTCCAAAGTTGTAACTTGAATCATTATGTGTATTATTATTACTATGACATTCCGGAATCCGTACCCGGAATTTTATGAGTGAACTTTAATACTTTTCATTCATAGCTACTATGCACGCACATCTCTTTGTGTGTGTTGTTCATGTGCGCGTGTGTGCAGCGTGTGTGTCCATGGTAGGTGTGGAGTGTGCGCGTGAATGTGTGCATGTACGTATGCATGCATGCCTACTGAAGTTGTTCCTTATTTGAGTGACTTCTAATTTTTGTTTAAAGCTTGTCCTGCAAAATTTTCATTTGAGTTTGTGCTTTTAGAGCTTACGCGAAACGTTATTGATTTGTGCTTTTACAGATTACGCGAAACAATATTGATCTCGCATATGTGCAAATCATATGCCTATACTGGTCTTTTTGGCTCTCGCGTATGTTTAGTCTCATCAGTGCCATTTCAAAACACTAACCATACTCTTATATGAGTTTTACACCCTTCGCTTTTCTAGAATCATCGAGATATTCTGGTTAGAAAGTATGGGGAGATACTTGAATGGGTTGAAAGCATTTCTAGCTGAAGTTTCCAACATCATTGATCTTTTGTTTTAGCTTTCTTCAATGATCTCAACATGATTGTTCTTTTGTCTTAACTTCTTCAATGGCTTTATTTAACTATCTTATCATGTATATTTTTTATTGTGATGGACAGGAGCTTATTCAATGGCTTCTGCAGCAACCTTACGAGACCAGACGGGCTGTAAGATTTGACTTTTTATATTGTTGTTGCATCTCATGCAGAGACATTGCTTATGTGGTACATCATCAGAGCACACAGTGCTTATATGATACATCATCTTGTGTTCTAGGTTTATAGACTTATAATTTCTTTGGCTCCTCGTCCCTGGTTTGTGCTGGATATTTGCCCAAACAAGGAGATAATCAACTTCCTTACTGATCCTCATTCCGAAAAATCGAAAGAAGGTAGGATTAATGAATTCTCACTGTATTAGAAAGATTTTCGGCCATTCAAGCTCAATACAGCATTCACTTGTTCGACTTTATACAGGTATGGAGTGGCGTCATGCATGTTGTGTTGCAGTTAGCCGAGGACTGTTTAAATTTGACCAGTCGATTCAAGAACAGCTACAAGAAGTTATAGCTAAGGTACACATTTTCGAATTCAGTGAAGAACTTGTCAATATGAAAGGCTTCTGAATGCTTTCACTCATGCCAGAGACACTCTTGATATTTTTGCATCATTCTTTCCATACTTAAAATAACTCTGTTACAGGTTCAAGCAGCAGTTGCAAGGGGGCCCTACTTAGCTAGAGAGAAGGTTGAGGCCAGGCCATTGGTTGTCACACAGGAACGTTTCTGAAATTGTCTGGAAAACAAGCAGCAAAATAAAATTTCGTCATAAATGTGAAGATTATGAAGCTTTTTAGTAGCAACAAATGAATTTGATATGATGTATGTAGGAAAAGATAATATCATTTTTTTTTTCGATATACACACCGAATACTGTTATGTGATCGGATAAGGATGGATACATAAACCCGTGTCTGTACATAAATGCGAAACACATGTTGAGTGGAACAAACCCCATTGCTGAAATCGATGCAGTGAGCATGGAAGAGATGGCAGAACATTCTTACATGCAAGACATCAACTCTTAGCTTAGGGTTTCTCGTTCTCGTATTAACCCTTGTTCTAGGGACAGATCACGTATATAAATATTAGCAGCACAGCGATGGTCAGCCGCAGGTTAGAGCTGTGGCTGCAAGGCCCTGATATCATAAACTGACAAAATTACAAAAACATTTCATATTTAAAAGAGAACTTGCCTCAAATGGAGTTTTGGAAATGTAATGAACAGAATGGAATCACGTAGAATCTCTCTCTCTCTCTCTCTCTCTCTCTCTCTCTCTCTCTCTCTCTCTCAATTTGCGTATGGTTTACATGAGCCAGAAACATGTCAAGTTTATGTGGTTGGGTTGTTCATCTCCTTCGGGTGGGATGAGGGTTGAATCCCCATGGATACATTGGTCCGATCGATCCTCATCCGTGTGGTGAGATGAAATGGTGCCCTTGAAGGATGTTTGTCGCTGGCTTTCGAGCATT
The DNA here is from genome assembly GCA_020310875.1 of Ceratopteris richardii. Taxonomy (NCBI): domain Eukaryota; kingdom Viridiplantae; phylum Streptophyta; class Polypodiopsida; order Polypodiales; family Pteridaceae; genus Ceratopteris; species Ceratopteris richardii. The sequence continues at coordinate 29,927,327 of CM035413.1, read as the reverse complement.
TCTGATGAATACAATCGATAGTAGCAATGATCGTGCATGTTGTGGTAGGGCATCATCACTTCAAACCAATTATCTCATTTTTCCTTAGGGTGATCTTTCTCGAATTCCTATCCTTGGTAGGCTTTCTGGTTATGTTGATTCTTAGTAGGTGCTGTGTTTTCTACCTCTGCTTGCAAGGGATTTGAAGCGTCCCATTGGTAATATGCCTTTTATTGTATAGCTGCACTTATTTTTAATTCAAGCCTTGGGAGCTGTAGAACGTAAGATCGCACTTCCTTTAACAATAAAACATGGCAAGCTAGTAGAGACTCTCCCTTCTTATGTGCAAATGCATCAATATTTACCCATATGCATGTACTTGACTACATGTGTGCACACATGCACCTGCATTCACTCCTACCTACTTGTTAACATGCATCCATCTATAACTTCGAGGCCCACTATAATGAAATAACAATTAGTAGATCATCAGATAGAAAGACTAGGAATTCTATAAGCTATAACTCTCATCACATGTGCTATGTATTTTGAGAATAATTTTTCCATTTTTCAATTTAATAAGGCGAACATGTATGAAATGACCTTAGATAGGCCATTTATGGCGACTTTGAGTAGTACAAGATTGGGGAGATGACTTGTATCTTCAACACGTTGGAGCAACCATGGAGATCAACTTGAGCAATGGATCTTATACAGACCTACCTCCACTGACTTGGAATGAGATCCATGGGGAGATTGTTGAATTGGCAATAGCTAGTACTTCATCCCCTAACATTTCATGGATCTATGGTGATACTTATCCCTAGATCTATATGTATTCTAAGGGTTCGAAATGTTGGAAATAATCCTTGGGTTCTAGTTGAACCATTGGCTTTATGTATTTCCAAATGAAGAGTTTTGATCCTTAGGATTTATTTTTCCACGGGTACGTGTCATTGGTCCTTAGGGAAGCTTCTCAAGGCTTTGGATTTGCATGTGTAAGTTTGAGAGACCTTTTTAGAATTTGTGTAAAGATCATGTAATTTCCAAGGTTAGAAGCCTTTGCATTAGCATGTATGCAAGGGGGGGGACACCTGGCTAGCTCTCCTCACATTTCCCCTTAGCTTTGGAGGTATATATACAAGACTGGAGTTGGTTGGGTGGAGACATCATCTCTCACCCCATGTGGGTCTAGATTATGTTCTTGAGTAGTCCTTCAATTATTTAGGTGGTAGCTTTTTGGTGTGGACACAACATTGGTATCTAGAGCCATGAAATGGCCTCAAGGTCGTTGTTGCCAGGTGAACCTCTTCTCGGGATACTAGCCACTATGCGAACCTCTTCTTAGGCTTCTCTTTAGGATAAGTGCCTTGCGATGGCTAGATCATACTATACACACCCTTTGCCAATATTCGGGACCAGATGCATGAGCCAAATACTTGCATGCCCAAGTTGCCCTCTCTCCCTCTTGTAATGTCCTCAAATGATATACCATGGACTATTTTTACATATGTTAGATCATCATTTGTGGGTCATTTTTGTCCCCAATGCAGGTTGTACAAGAAGTTTTGGTGCTTGGTTTTTTTGGTCCCTAGTTGCATGTACCCAAGAGGGTGATCAATGCTTCTCTTTGGGACATGAGTGTCTACTCCTTGAGATGCTTTTCTTATAGCTATACTCCTTGAGATGCTTTTCTTATAGGTGTAGTCCTTGTGATGCTTTTCTTATAGGGAGTTTTGGTAGCATTTTACAGCATATAGGGGGTAAATCCTATAGATCTTAGCGCTCTAATGTTCCACAAGTTAGCACACGATCCATACCTACCTAGCTTTTCCTTTTTCCAATAGAATATTGTCCTTTTTTTGAGACCATCAAGTATCTTCCTTTTTGCTTGTAGAAAAGAAAGGTACATCTGGTTGTTTTCCTCGCTATATGGTGATTCCAACCACTCTAGGAGAATCAAACCCTTTTTGCATCCCCTCAGAGAAAGCATGGAGGAGGAAGGATTTTGATCCTTTCTTCTTTCTAACATCATTATGGTTTGTTCCTTTCTCTTTTTGATAACCAAAGGGGATTACTCCTCTTGAAGTTGGAGCAAGAGTGATAAGGAGCATGTAGATGACGATAGATGCACTCAATACTCCACCCTCAAGTGGTCACAAATAATCCATGGTGCTCTAAGTTGTAAGGCCCCCCTTATGAGGAGAAGCCATTGTGATAGCCCGGAGATTTGTGGAACCCCAACTTCCAAGTTAGATAAGGTCTATGTGTGAAAGTTGATGGTAATAGATGATCTTTATGAGCTTAGCCATTAGGCTAGGTAGGATGTAAAACTTCCACACCATTGGTTTGCCATTCAAGGCAAAAATAAAGGCCTTGTGGTGCCATGCAATTTCCCCACAAAACCTTAATGGTGGGAGGGTGAAGATGGGCTTGCCCCCTTCTGTGGGGTTTGGGGGGCCTACCGGCCCATAGCGCCAGGACGGATTGACTTTTGATTGTGGAGATATGTCGGATTGTATATTTTGTGGACTATGTTTATCTATACGGACGCCCATTGTAAAAGCTATATGTCACATTAGCTGTATGGAAACAGCCTCTAGGGTGAGGTAGCACAATTGCCACATGGCATCCTTTGGGTTCAATTCCTTATTGGAATGAGAGAGTGTAGAAGGAAGAAGAAAGTTGGTATTCAAGCTCGGCGATGGCAAGGTATGGTAGGATGAGTTGCTTTGTGTGTAGTCTATAGGAGCTCATGTGAGAGCTATGGCGAGCTTTTGAGCAGATGTCCAACCGATTAAGATGTACAATTTAATATTGGTATCGGAGCTATAGATTCAGTCATGAGGACATCTTGCGGAAGTACGCTCAATGAAGCACAAACATAGAGCACCTTGAGGTCTCCGTCACATGGGCAGGAAATAGGTCATGGTGGTCTGCACAATGAGAGGGAAAGAGAGTCTCTTTAATCCTCCTCGACATCTGTACCAGAGCCTCGAATATGATCTTGAATAAGGGGGCACGTGCGAACATATACTTGAAAACCCACAAACAGAGGTTGTCTGCGAGCAGACTGCCCACGAAGGATTAGTATCATTTGTTCATAAATTCATTTGTTCATTTGTTGTATCAATCATTTAACAACATTCATTTGAAGTGATTAGTTGAAAGTAACGAGAATTTCATGAGCAAATTAAATATGAAATCTATCAAACATTTGTTGATAGATCAATAACCAAGAGAGAAGCTTCAACATATGTGCATATTGTCTGTCGCGTGAAATCATCTTAGGGAAGTTTTCTTGCCTTCTTTTCTCTTTTGATTTAGTTGCGTGATGCATGATTCAGTGGATATGCAGGGTTATGAAGGTAAAAATTGGATTTTTTGATATTGTAGAAACAATCCAATTGTTTTTGTTGCTTTATGGGAAATGATTTCATTTCATTTCCACATGAATGAAGACAATCATATCTTCATTCACATAGGATGTTTTATGGAGACTAGGAGGGCATATATGATTTGAGCCCAAAGAGCGAGAAATCTCACTCTTTAGTTAGTTAAGGTAAGAAAACTTTTAATAGAGTCTCTTAATAGTAGAGACTATGGGATGTTTAAAAGAATGCCCACACAGAGTTGTACTTTTAGAGTTAGAGGGAAAAATAGTCAATTGATACACTTTGGCTAGCTATTCTAGATGGCATAGCCTAGATGAATACTACTTAGGAAAGTTGGCATCACATATGTGTATCACAAGGAGCATTGGTACATGCTCACATGACTCACTTAAGGTCTTTGTATTGAGCTTAGGTCTGTTAAGAGCATGGATTCCAATGAAAGAGGTTAGATGGGGTGCCATGTAATAAGGAAATCTTGTAAGTACCTACATTGGTACTTAAAAACTAGCTGGACTTGGTAGGTTGATGATCTTAGAATCATTTAAACTAAGCTAGTCTAGTTATAGCATCTGGGATTCATAAGAATCCACCATATAGGATATATGAGAGTTCCATTTTCGTGATGGAAACTAGGTATATGATTTGTTTAGTCGAATTGTGCTTCCAAGGATTGGAAACGACAACCATTGGTATGGGATGATGAGGGTTATTTCCCTTTCAGAGCTTTTCTTCTATGGCTAGGAGGAAAAGGGCTCATCATACAAAGTATGGTTTCTACTAAACTGAGAAGATGTATTTAGAGACTATCTCATAGTTCACATTGCAAAACTAGACATATGACTCTACTTTGAAATTTACTGACTCTATTCTCATAGTGGTTTTCTTTCATATGGAGTTGAATCTACATTTGTTAGGAAGGCAAACAATCTAAGACCTTATATGTTCTTATTTATGGAAAGTTGAGCGTAATAAATTTAGCATGTCTTTTTTAAGGGAATGGGAAGGTGGAATATATTCCATCGCTAGAGCCTCTTCCTTAGAAGAGATGGAGAGAATTTATATACTCTTTAGATTGTCTAGATAGAGTGGCACTCGTCAAATGCAATAGGGAGATCAGATAGATAGTGGCTAGATTGAGTCTTGATTGAAGACTCTAGAGAGACATGGTTATCTCTACTTCCAGTGATGGTCTATTGAAATTAGTGATACTAGAGGTAGAGTAACGACTCCTCTTTTTAGGGTCTTAAAGAGACAAGGATAGGTATGACCTATTAGCTTACCAAACTTTTAGGTGGTGCTTCATTATAAGGATGATGATTGAGTATTAATGAGAATGGATAATTATGAATTATCTGAATCTCCAAAAGGAATGCTTTTGCATTCATACAGAAAACTATAGGGAAGAGAAAATAGTAGATTTTGCACTAGTGCCATTGATGCTCTTCCAATAGAACTTAGTCCAAACGTTGTGGATAAAAAACCAAGGAATTCTTGGTTAGTGGATTGTAAATGTTTAACTATACTATCAAGGATTTCTTATATGTGCCCTAGGATGATGGATTTGCATAGATCACAAAGGAAGTTTAGAAAAAAAACCAGTATTGGATTTTATGGTTTTTAATCTCCATTATAGTATGGTCAAGTTTAGTTAACTTGGCACTCATCAGTTATCTTTCATTTTATTTCTCCATAGAGGAAACATCACATGGACTTTTGTTGCTTTGGTGATGTTATAGGTTATGGGAGTGATAGATGGAAGTTGCATGTATATGACAGATAGTAGGCACCACAGATGGTTCCCCACCTTTGGAATGATCTCTTATGAGGCTTCTTAAAGGGATGGATACAAGGAAACAAGCAAAGATGACCATGTACATTGAGTATATAGGGTTCAAGGGAGTTTGAGCACTTTCTTCTAGCATTAGGAACATTGCATATATATTTTTCAACATGTCACTTTTGCCACATGGCATCATATGGGTGCAATTTCTTATTGGAATGAGAGAGTCTAGAAGGAAGAGGAACATGTCCATTAGGAACATGTCACTTTTGCCACATGACATCATTTGGGTGCAATTCCTTATTGGAATGAGAGAGTGTAGAAGGAAGAGGAATCTTTACATCCAGGCTTAGTGGTCAGGAGGTACGGTAGGATGAGACACTCTTTGTGTAGCCTACAGGAGCTCATGTGAGGAAGCTCTATATCGCATCACACTAGTAAGCCCATTATATAGGGTCTATCTAGATTGCAATCTAAGCTTTAGATTGGGACTGCACAAGGGGGACAACACCATCTTTGTAGTTGCATTACTCTTGGAAATTTGAGAACTTGAGTTCCCTATCTCTTAGTTTCCATCTCTCTTTGACTACATTGTTTTCTCAACTTTGTCTACCGGTCTATTCCACTGTGCTATTATTTCTTACATGGTATCACAGTTGTGGAGGCTCTTAGTGGTGCATAAGCAAAAATGTAGAGGTTGTAGGGGCTTCAACGCCAAAAGAGAGATATCAATCAATGTGTCATCGAAGGTAACCTTGATTGTAAGAATTACACGCTATGGAAATTTAAAATCACTTCTACCCTCAATTCATATGAGGCTTTGGATACTATTCTTGGGATTGATCATGAGCCTCAAGAAACATCTGATCCAAATAAACCTAGTCGAATGATTGCTCTCAATTTTGAACTTCTACATGCTTGGAAAAGTAGAAACAAAGACATACTTTTTGCTCGAGTTACAAGTATTATTGATATTCTTCTGACTCTCATTCAACATTCTACCAAGGCTTGTGAAGCATGGAACATATTGAGATATAAAAATGAAACTCGTAATCAGGCATGGATCTAGAACTTGGAGAATCATCTAGTAGCAAGAAGATTTGTTGATGAGGAGAGTGCACATGTGTTAATCGCCCCCAATAAGAATCTATGAGACCAAAAGGCGAAAGCAGGTGTACAAAAGTCAAGAAAGGAGCTAGCTCATGATTGATGGTTTGGTAACTTCTCTTAATACTCAAATCAGACCTGAACCTTTAAGTTTTGAAGAATTCAATGCCTTACTCATGGAGGATTTGGGGCTCAAGGCAAGGAGTGGCAAAAACAAAGGAGATGCTTCATTCACAACAAATGCCAGAGGAGGAAAAGAAAACTCTTCAAAAGATGGAAATAAAAGAACTTCAAGGAATGTTTTCACTGCAAGAAGAAAGGCCATAAAATTCAAGATTTCACATCAAGAAGACAAAAGAAAAGAGTGGCTCTTAAAAAGGTGGCAAGGGTAAGGAGTCTGAAGATACTCCAAAAATAAAGCTTGATTTATTTGTTATGATAGAAAAGGTATGATTCAGGAACAAATGACTTGTGGGTATTTGATAGTGGTGCCGCTCATCACATGATGATTAGAAAAGACATTTATAGTTTCCTATAGCCTCTAAAGGAACCCATCATAGTAAAGGTAGGCAATAATGCAATATGTCCCACAAAGGGTCAAGTTATGGTTTCTTTTGCTAATTCTAATGGGGATATGAGAAAGCTTTCAAATGTATTTGTTCCACAAATCAAACTAAATCTAATTTTAGTAGCTTCTATAATTGATCAAGGTCATGAAGTATTGTTTAGTAAGATAGGACCTAAGATTATCGATAGTACCAATAACGTTGTTGAGATTGACATGAGGAGGAACAACCCCTACCAGTTGTTTGCTCTTAGAGCCAATACAAGAGTGTGCACAAGTAAACCATATTGGTTATCCTATATTGGTTATCCTATACTAAAAGAGATGATTCATAGGGGTATGGTTGCACAATTACCATCGATTGCAGAGATGAAGGAAGCATGTGAAGCTTGCATGATCGAAAAGCAATAGAGAAAGATGTTTCCACAAGAAATCAAGAGCAGCGCAAGCTATTCTCTAGAGTTGGTGCATGCTGACTTGTGCAGAAAAATTGCTACACAGGCCTTGGATGGATCTTCCTACTTCATGTTACTCGTGGATGACTATAGCAAGAAGATGTGGGTGTACTCCATTGCATTAAAGCTCAAACTTTTGGTAAGTTTAAAGAATGGCTTCAGCTTGTTGAAACTGAAATAGGGAAGAAGATGAAGAAATTCATGATAGACGGTGGTGGTTAGTTCACATCAACAGAGTTTGAAAATTTTTGCAAGGGTAAAGGAATCAAGCACCAACTCACAATGGCACATAGCCATCAATAGAAGGATGTTGCAAAAAATCAAAATCAAACCACTCATGGAGATGGCAAGGTGCATCTTGAAGGGAAAGGCTATGCCAAATTAATTTTGGGCAGAGGTTGTAAACATCGCTATCTATATCTTGAATCAAAGTTACATCAAGGCACTTGACAAAAAGACTCCATAAGAGGCATGCACTCGTAAAAAGCTATCTATTTCCCATTTCAAAGCATTTGAAAATGATTGTTATGTACATGTTCCAGATATGGGGAGAAATAAGCTTCATAAAAAAAGTAACAAATGTATCTTCTTAGGGTATTGTGAAGATAAGAAGGCTTATAAGCTTTATGACCTCGAGGATAAGAAGATCATGGTGATTCATGATGTGGTATTTAAGGAGTAGCCTCATGCAGTGGAGGAGGAAAAGAGAGCTTCCACTTTACCATCAGGCCAAAGGGCATTCCACTATGAACCTGTCCCAAGAGCTATCCCTTCTACACAAGAGAACAAATCATCATCTTCAAATGATGAGTATAAAAGTCAACAACTTGTCATCACCTAAGCAAAAAAACCGTTTCCACGTTGGGTATTCTGAGGAACAAAGACGAGAAAGCACCCATATTACGAATAAAGGCCTTGATGACTGAGTTCATTCAAGAACAAGCAAAGGAACTAACCAATGTTGAAGAGGCGCTCCACGATCCGAATTGGAGGGCTTCCATGCAAATAGAATACAACAATATCATGAATGGAACTTCCATCATAGTAAAGGTAGGAAATAATGCAAGATGTCCTACAAAGGGTCAAGATATGGTTTCTTTCGTTAATTCTAATGGGGATATGAGAAAGCTTTCAAATGTGTCATATGTTCCATAAATCAAACGAAATCTACTTGTAGTAGTGTCTATAAGTGATCAAGGTCATGAAGTGTTGTTTAGTAAGATAGGACCAAAGATTATGGATAGTAACAATAATGTTGTTGAGATTGACATAAGGAGTAACAACCTCTATGAGTTGTTTGCTCGTAGAGCCAATACAAGTCTATGCACAAATAAGCTATGGCATGAGAGATTTGACCATATTGGATACCCTATACTCAAGGAGATGAGTCATACGGGTATGGTTGCACAACTAACATCGATTGCAGAGATGAAGGAACCATGTGAAGTGTGCATGATCAGAAAGCAATAGAGAAAACTATTTCCACAAGAAAGCAAGAGTAGAGCAAGCTATTCTCTAGAGTTGGTGCATGTTGACTTGTGCAGAAAAATGTCTACACAAGCCTTGGAGAGATCTTCCTACTTCATGTTACTCGTGGATGACTATAGTAGGAAGATGTGGGTGTAATCCATTTTGATAAAGCTCAAACTTTTGGTAAGTTTAAAGAATGGATTCAGCTTGTTGAAACTGAAATAGGGAAGAAGATAAATAAATGTAGGATAGACATTGGTGGTTAGTTCACATCAACGAAGTTTGAAGATTTCTGCAAGAGTAAAGGAATCAAGCATCAACTCATAATGGCACATAGCCATCAATAGAATGGTGTTGCAAAATATCAAAATCAAACCATCACGGAGATGGCAAGGTGCATCTTGAAGGGAAAGGTTATGCCAAATCAATTTTGGGCAGAGGTTGTTAACATCGCTATCTATATCTTGAATTAAAGTTACACCAAACCACTTGATGGAAAGACTCCATAAGAGGCATACACTTGTAAAAAGCTATCTATTTCCCATTTCAAAGTATTTGAAAGTGATTGTTATGTGCATGTTCCAGATAGGGAAAGAAATAAGCTTCACTAAAAAAGCATCAAATGTATCTTATTAGGGTATAGTGAAGATCAAATGTCTTATAGGATTTATGATGCTGAGGATAAGAAGATCGTGGTGAGTCACAATGTGGTATTTAAGGAGTAACCTCACGCAACAGATGAGGAAAAGAGAGCTTCCACTCTACCATGAGGCGAAAGGGCAATCCACTATGAAACTCTCCGAAGAGCTATCCCTTCTAAACAAGAGAAAAAATCATCATCTTTAAATGATGAGTCTAAAAGTCACCAACTTGTCATCACCTAAGGCAAAAAACCATTGCCACATTGGGTGGGGCAGCTCTATGATCAAAGTGATTACAGAGAATAGAGGAACAAAGACAAAAAAGAATCCATACTATAAATAGATGATTATGGCTGAGGTAATTCAAGAACAAACAAAGGAACCAACCAATGTGGAAGAAGTGCTCCATGATCCGAATTGGATGGATTCTATGCAAATAGAATACAACAATATCATGAATGGAACTTGGGAGCTAGCAGATTGACCCCATAAGAATAAATTCATTGCTGTCATGGAAGCACTAGATTATGTCCTTAACTAGACTAGACAAGATTTTGGAATTATACTTTCAATTACAACATCACCCCCGTAGGGAAAATAATACAAGAATATATAAATGATACAAGACATCCCACACCTCGGGACTACTATATATGGATAACTGGACCAGAGACAATACAGGAGATCCCACAAATTGGGGCTGTAGATATGAAGCAAGATATCTGGATTACAAGAACTCCCTTCAAGGAGATGAACTAGATACAGGAAATAAGTTGATAGGATCTTGTACTACGAGATTACAATAAGACAGGACAGAATGTCCATGATACAAGAATATACAAGACTAGAACAAAGGACAAGTCTAGAACTCGAACTGAAACTTGGAGAGTAATTACTTGGTGATCATGATTCCTTGAGCTTCAAAGATGCGTATTGACATGACTGAGTATGTGTGTGACCAACCCCTCCTTATATGGGTTTTCAAAGGTGGTGATGATATGATGATGTCATTGATTCAAAACATGATCTCTAGATATCATGATCAAGCAAGTAGTCAATTGATCTTAGGGCTTTGGCATGCTCCACACACAATGGAATCATTAGTTTCTTCAAATTCTAAACTAGTCATAAGATATAGAAAGTCACATGGAATCTGAAGTCAAGGTGTTATCTTTTGTGTCCATGATATCACCTCCCCCTCATGCGATTGCGTATCATCCTAAGTGCTATCGCGTATCTGTACGTGATGTATCGTGTATTGCCTACATATGGTATCATGTATCGTTAGAAGACCGGTATCGTATCGCTACACTATTAGTATCATGTGTCGTTCTCAATGAGTATTGTGTATCGTGAGCATAGTGGTATTGCGTATCGTAGGAGAATGATATCACCTTGGAGAGGTATCGTGTATCACCCATGAGTGGTATCCTGGGATTGTGGGCATAAAAGTATCATATCATTTATAATGGTATCGTGGGGAAGTGTTATCGTCCCAAGAGGTATCGAGTGGGAAACCTAAGTAGCTTGAAAGAGAAAAGTGAAAGAGAAACAAGGAATTAGAAGAAGCCTGGAGGGCCAATTGAGATTAGAAAAGACCTAGCACCTAGGTGGTGAATGAATTTGAGATTTGGATGAGTGTTAGGCAGTCAAAGAAGTTCATATATTATGCAAGAAGTGCAGTCCAACCAAGCCATCACTCTATCTACTCTGACACATATAGTGAGTCTGAGGAGGAAGTATCCATGGCTTTTGAAGACATGCATAGTTCACTACCTAGGGAAGGCTTCATGTCTACTATAGAAGGAGAGTATTGGAATTCCCTACAATATGTGTCTACTAACCTACAAAGAGTACCCATCTACCTTGATGATTTAAATAGGTCAGTAACATGAATGATAAACACTACAGAGGCAGAGATAGTTCCCATACCAGCTGTCAAGTATGAAGGTGGTGTGTACATGGAGAAGATGGGCTAGATGCATGTAGTAACCGAGAATTAGAGGGACAAGGAACTCCTAGGAGACCCAACAATGGAGACTCTGTGACCACCCCCAGGGGAAAGTCAGTGGTGACTCAAGTGCTAAGCGGGGACCTAATACCTTAGGATGACTATTTGTTGGATGTGTACTTAGTACATAGATCAGACCTACTCCTACAAATCAATTCACTGACACTAAGAGAGAGCACCAATCCAAAAACTATATATGAGTTGAAGGATACAAAAAATGCATCGAGAGTCACATTCCTAGACCAGAATCAAAGGAGATATTGTTTGGTAGATGAAGTGGATAGGTCGCGGCTGAAGTATATTGGATTGCCTATATTCCCTCCTTGAGAGAAAGCAACTACCTCACAAAATCCCTTTGGAACCCATTAAGGCACAAAAAACATGACATCAGGACAAACTAGCCAATGCAGTGTTCCCATCAGACCTCACGTACAATTTGCTATGCCAGGAATGAATCACCACAACCAAAATATTCTAGAAACAAGAAATGTGAATAGAACAACGTGTAGGGCAAGAAGACCTCAAGGTGTAGGACCTCGAATGCATCCAATAAGACCTGCAATTCCCATACTAATTTGATCCCCAGATCCAAGAAGGAGAGTAAGACCAATCCAAGTGGCCAAATGCATGCAGAATCATTAGGATGGAACAGGAGAACCTTATGATCAAATAGCAAAATTCAAACAAGTATTGGGAGCGGAGCAAGTGAATGACTTTTTTGTGCAATATGAAATCTTTGGGCTAATCCTCACGAGAACGGCCTTGACTTGGTTCCAACCCTTGGACCCAAATTGCTTTGACAATATCAAACAATTCTGCCAAGAATTATTGGGGATTTGACCAAGCAAGGGATTAAGCACAATTCGTCATCCTTGATCCATAGTTTCAAACAATCTCCTAATGAAATAGTGAAAAATGCAACTAGGAGATTTAATGATTATGATGACCAATGCCATGTGACTCAGAGACCTTTCTAGAAAAAAATGGTATCTTTATTCCTAGATGGATTAACCAATGGAACATTGAGAACCTCAGTTTACGTAAAACGATTGCAAACACTGAGTGAGTGTCTTCAAGAGTGCATAGATTTGGAAGAAAATTTAGGAGACGAGCTTAAAACAACAAAGTTCTACTAAAATCGAGGACATGAGGAGCAATGTGACATCTAGTTCAAGTAATGTGGAGGAACTAGTAGAGTTGGTAGCAAAAAGATTGGGAGTACAAGGACAAAGGAACTACTCGAGTCCCCCTTTGAGAGTACCAATGCTATGAAGATGCATGTTGTGTGGAGGAGATCACCCATCCCATATTTGCATGAGAGGAGGTCTAGGGGCGTCAGCCTTACCCATACAATAGGAAGTCAACTCAAGGAATCAACTTATACTGTCATATTGAGCAAAAGTATACCAACCACAACATAGAGAACTGTCCATTTAACAAGTAGCCAAGACCAGTGGCACCACCTCAGCATAGACCCTATGGATATCCTCCTAGGGAACAAGGTAGAGAGGCTCCTAGATATAACACTTACCCAAGACCACAAGTAGCACCTAGACCATATGAACAGGGAGGATATGGTCAGCCACAACCGGTACTAAGACAACAACCACCCCATCCACAAAATGTAGTACTAGTAAAGTACACCCAACTAGAGGAAAACTTGGAAAGAGCCATAGTACCAACAACACCATTGACCAGTTCAGAAACTGTAAATCATGGTTTTGACTAGACCTAAGGAGAATACTACTTGTATAATGCAAGCCTAATGGAATATGACCAGACTTATGATCATCAATACTATGGTTAGGAGGGATATGAAAACTCTTATGGACGGGAATATGCTACTCATGTATACAACACCTAAGGTCCCAACTCCAATGAGACCACCCACTAGACCACTTGCCCCAAGAGGACCATGCTATAGGTGTGGAGGAGATCACTTTATAAGGGAATGCACTTTGCCATACAACCCACCACCCCCGAGGGTATAGGTAGGCTATTGTAGCAGATGTGGCAAGGAACATTTGTTTAGAGATAGCCCTAGGAACCCCAACAAGGTTCCCATCACTACCCAGATCAATGTGATAGAAGTGATTGAATCGTCAAGAAGTGATAAAGAATACATAATGCCACTAAAGGCCATCACTCAAGCCCAAGCCAAGGGGAATGCGACAAAAGAGATATTATCCGAGCATGAGATGGATAAAAGATTAGAACCCAGAATTTAGGTTTTCGAGGATTCAGAAGACCTAGAGGAAAGTGACAAAACAAAGAAGACTCAAAGATGGAAGGCTAGAAGAGAAAAACTCAAGAATAAATGGATGAAGAAGAAAATTGAAGAGGAAGATAAAACTATAATGGAAGGGAAGAAGCATCGAGAATGAAAGGTGCAAAGGACCTCCCATCAAACAACCAAAGAATCTAAACCAATGGAGGCATGATCAATTCTAGCGGATCCTATGCCAGAAGACCTAGACATGTGGTTGAAAGCTTATCAGTCTAGAATTGAGAGGGGACCTAGTATAGAGCAGCATGACAAACTCTACCCAAGAGGAGAGCTGGAGAAGGAAAGACTAGAAATATGTAGAAAATTGATAGAAATAGCTCAAATCACACTTGAACATACTATCCCAATCCTCCCCAAGACAAGAGTACCAGAAGACAGATTCAAGGAATACATGGATACAAACGATCTTAAATGAGAGGAAAAAAGAAAAGGAAGCCATTCAGGGTAACAAGGAAGAACAAGCTTCAGTGATTCGTGAATTAGTGGCAGATTGGCCACTCGATTTATGGGCCATAATTCAAGAGGAAGGGTGGAAAACGAATGGGTATTCTTTACCACCCTTTGAATAATTAGACGATTGGAAAAATCAAACTCTAATGAACTTGGAAGATGTATATGAGGAAGTGTCCATCCTAGATCAAAATTGGGAAGAGGTGAATAGCTTATCCACACTATCCAACTATATGGGAGAGTAAAAGAGAAAATCGGAAGTGTTCCATGCTCCCACTATCAAAGGCAAAGAGAAATGATCATGAAGTGAGACTTCACATAATTTATCAGAACTCAAGAAAATGAAAATACAATGTTCATTAACGATAGAAGAATTATTGCAAGCGAAACCCCAACCATGGAAACAATTGGTTGAACAATTGAAGATAGAAATGAAAGAACCTATTGAAGAGAATAAAAAAGTAGAGGCACGTCCAACCATCCAGGTCCCAATAGATAAAGTTGGTGAGTTTAGTGAGGGAGATGAGGGAAACACATGTCTACTCATCACTTTCAACGGATACATGAACAAAGCAATCTTAGACACTGGAGCCAACGTATGTATAGCCACCAAAGAAATTTGGAAAAAATGAGGAAAGCCAGCCCTACAACCTACACAAATGAAACTCTAGCTAGCTGATGGTCATGTTGAAAGACCACTAGGAATACTGGAAGAGGTTATGTTGACCACATGTGGAGTAGAATTTGAACATACTTTAGCCATGTGCCAGTTTGGAAAAGCTAGCAACTACAAAATGATTTTGGGACGACCATTCATGAGACAACTAAGAGTTGTGCAAGATTGGAAATAGATGCATTGTACCTACAACATCAAGGGAGAAGTAGCAAGATAAATTTACATACCTTCACCTATACATATGTACCCCCATGACAATGGATTCCAGTCCATAAGGAGGAAGAAAACTTATCCATTCATAGCATAGGATCTAGTGACCAATCATGGATGAAGGAAGATGTCCATTTATGGATGTGTAAGGAAGCAAAAAGAGAGGAAAAGAAAGCAATATTATGGCGAATAGATCACCAAAATTACATACCCATAAACAAACTCACGTACATTCCAAAAATATTTGCTCATGAATGTTGGAACATCAAGCTTACACTATGCTTGACGTGGATTCAATATATCAAAAGCTATCACGTAGATTGGATTGAAAGAATATCCGCTGGAGAGTTCTTTTACTTATGCTCACTTGTATTTTTTTAAAATATTTTTCATGGATCTTTTACCATTGTAAAAGCCTAGAGATTTACACATGTAAAAGGATAAAGAGATAGAGCCCAAATTCCACAAATTTATAGTGGTTTACTTGTACTGAATCAATCAATCAATCACCTAAAAGTAGATCAAACTAGATCTTCACTTTTCAACTTAGATTGGTTAGAGGTCCTATAATCCTTCAACCAAGAAATTTAATACAAGTAGAGATATTGTGTTTGAAGAACACAGGTCTTGGTATGATGAAGACAAACAAAAGGTAACTCTAGCATATGATCTTGATTATGATTCTCATCAATTAGAAAGCAAGCATGATACATAGGTCCAAGATCCAAGAAGTGATACAGATGATGACCAAGATGAAAAGGAAAAGGAGTACAAGCTATGGAAGTTAAGAGGCAAAGCAAAGATGCAAGAGTGTGGATAATGCTCCAAGAAAGCTCTTAGAAGATCAAAAAGAGAGAAGAAATAAACAGAAAGGTATGGATATGATTCCACATTTTTTACAAAGCATTCAATCTACTTGGCAAAGGACTCAATTTCAAAGGAACCCTCAACCTACAAAGAGGGAAAGGGAAACCCTAATTTGGAAAAGGCCATGAAAGAAGAAATAGATGCATTAAAGGAGATGGACACTTGGGATTTGGTTCCAAAGTCATCCAATCAAAAGGTAATTGGTTGCAGATGGGTATATAAATTTAAAAGAAACTCATGTGGATTAGTTTGCAGGTACAAGGCAAGATTAGTTGCCATTGGATGCTCACAAACTCATGGTATAGACTATGAGGAAACATTCTCACCAGTTGCAAAGATGACTACAATCAGGACATTGATAAGTGTAGCTGCTACAAAGAATTGGAGACTCCTCCAACTTGATGTAGAAAATGCATTTCTAAATGATTGGATAAGTGAAGAGGTATACATGTCACAACCTCTGGGTTTCAAAAACCCTAATCATGCATCTTATGTTATCACACTTAAGAAAGCATTGCATGGATTGAAACAAGCTCCTAGAGCTTGGAATTACAAGTTGGTTACATACCTTTAAGATCAAGGGTTGAGACCTAGCAACTTAGATCTTTCTCTATTCATCAAAAGGGATCACAATGAGATTATCTATCTATGTGTATATCTAGATGATAATATTGTGACCGGTGATGATCTAAATGGCATTCAAAGGATCAAGAGACACATGCAAGAGGAGTTCAAAATCAGTGACACAGGTGAGCTCACATATTTCCTAGGTATGCAGGTGATATACACAAATGAAGGAATGTATTTGACTAAGAGAAGATACATTTAGGATCTATTTCTTAAGTTCAAAATGGAGAATAGTAAACCTCCAGATACACCTTTGGAGATGAATCATAAACTTAGTGTTTGTGAAGATGAGAAAATTGAAGACATTAAAGAATATCAAAGCTTGGTAGGTAGCTTGATATATGCTACTCATACAAAGGTAGATATCTCATATAGTGTGGGAGTGCTTAGTCAATTCATGCACTTTCCAAGAAGACCATACATGGATGCAGCTAAGAGAGTACTTAAGTATCTCAAAGGTACAATCAATGAAGGTATATTCTATCCTTACTCTTCAGATTTGGATATCAAAATCTATTCAGATGCACATTGGGTAGGAGCTAAGGATGATAGAAAAAGTACCTCTGGTTACTTAGAATTTCTAAGTTCAAAGCTAATGTTATGGAGTTCTAAGAAGCAACCAACAATTGCCTTATCCTCAACTGAAGTAGAGTATAGAGGTTTGACCATAGCAACTCAAGAGGAAATATGGTAAAAAGCATTGTATATAGACTTGGGACTTGTGAGTTCCAAACCTCACATATTTGGAGATAATGTAAGTTCCATGCATCTAGCAACAAATCCTATTTTCCATGCAAGAACCAAACATATAGAGGTTCATTACCACTTCATCAGGGAGAAGCTCATGGAAAAGGAGATTGGTATTTCTTTTGTTCCAACTAAAAAGCAAGTAGTAGATATTGTGATGAAGACACTTGATAGAATAAAGCTTTGTACATTCAAAGTTATGGAAGGTATTCAACCTATTAGAGAATGACGACTCTAGAATACTTTAGCTTGAGGGAGAGTTGTTGGAACATCAAGCTTACACTATGCTTGAGGTGGATTTGATCTACATCAAAAGCTATCGCTTGGATTACGTCAAAAGAATATCTGTTGGAGGGTTCTTTTACTTATGCTCACTTATTATATTTTTTAAAAAGTTTTTTCATGGATCTTTTACCATCTTAAAAGCCTAGAGCTTTACATGTGTAAAAGGATAAAGAGAGAGAGGCCAAATTCCATGAATTTGTGGTGGTTGAGTTGTAATCAATCTATCAATCAATCACCTAAAAGTAGATCAAACTAGATCCTCACTTTTCCTAGATTGTAGGAAAGTGAATTGACAAGTTCGTTCCTCAACTGTAAACCAGTAGAAGTAGGGAACATCAGTGAGTCAGTACCACTGGAAGGGTCAGTGGAGAGCTGTGTAATAGGTCAACTTATAGAATATTTTAATATCCGAGATTTTGAACAACTAGCAGATCCCAATCATGACGTTATGGAAGAATACCAAAATCAACAATAACAACAATAGCAGCAACATGAGCAGCAATAGCAACAACAATAGGGTGTTCACCGGAGACCCTCTACTATGGGGATTACCTATGCAAAGTTTGGAGGTTTCCCTAGTGATGATCCAGATGCACATGTACGTACTTTCGAAATTAACTATGCAATATTGAATAATTTGGCAAATCCATCATACAAAGCTATAGTGTTCCAACCGACTTTGGTGAATGAGGAAGCTCGGTGGTTAATGGAGTATGATATTAACCATTTCAAACTATATGATGATGTAAATATCACTTTCTTACAATGATTTACACTAAAGAAAAATGCTGTGGAGATCTTTGACTACTTACAAAATAACCGACAGATGCCACATCAAAGTGTGGAGGAATATGCCACCTTGTTTTGCACCCACTTACGATAATTGCCACTAGCTCATGCGAATCTGTCGGAGCATGTAATAATGAAATGGTTTATTAATGGATTGAACCCCCCATTGACACAGGTTATGATTATTCATTGTGTTGGAAGGATGACCCTCGATGCAGTAATTGCCATGGCACTCCAATTAGAGCACAAGGTGGGTGGCTTCACAGAAGACCTGGATGGTTAAACGCTAGTAAAAGTAAATATGATGATGCGTTAAAACATGTCTATTGCACCAAATGTAAAAAACCTAGACATGCTACGAATAATTGTGCTCTTAATCATATTTATTGTGCAATTTGTGATACTGCAAGCCATGCAACCAAGACTTGTCCATATAATGCAAAGACTCAGAATAGACTAGCTCTAAATGCAATTATGCAAGAACAAGGGCAATCATTGACCAGCTATGTACCACCACACTTGAGAAATACAAGTTACTAATTATACTAATAACAAAGGCGGACACATGAAATTTTAACTGGACTCGGTGGAATTAGGACCAAGTCGGTAGTAGTATGGGCTTGCCTCTACCATGTTGTCATTTCTACGGACAAGTGGGACACATCCAAAGGCAGTGTAAGGATGCTCAAGAGTATGATAAATGAAAGAAAGAGAGGCTGAACACAATGGCAAACATGGTTCACATTTCAGCCCTCAATACGCAAGTAGCGGTGGTTCATACCCGTTCCATTTAGATACTCCACTCGGTAGTAGAAGTCTTTGAACCAAGTGTAAAAGAGAAACATCGCACATTTGCCAAAGGCATCTAGATGGGCCAGAGAAGAACCACCAACCTTTCCCAATCCTATACTAGTTACTCGATAAAAACTTGGGCAAGCAGAAAAATCCACACCGGACCCGATTGAAGTTCGATCAGCGACCTCACTAGATAAGGTCTTGAGCCTAGAGAATGTGCAAATAATTGCAACTATATCTAGATATCTCAGTGCTATTTCTTGTAACTTGCCAAGTTTATTTTATCCGCAAGCCACAATTATGTCTGATTTGGCTCACGTTTTCGATCCCTAGTAGGATCACCAAAATGAACAACTAGTCCTTAGCCCAAGAGAATGACGCATATGTGCGGCTAATTCCCTTCTTTCCTTATATCCTTGTAGCCTTTTTAAACTTAGGCTTGAGTTAGACTTCAATTTTCCTCCCCATTTCTCCCAATCCTGTTCCCTCTTGCCTTCTTTTTTTCTCTCTAATTTTTCTTCCTTTATGTGCAAATGCACACCCCTAAAATTCTAGCAGCCCTTGTCTTCTTTCCCTCTTGTGAGTCTCTTTCTCTTCCTATTTTCCTTAGCCTAAGCCCTCTTCTCACCACGCTCTTTCCGTTCTCTCAATCCTTCTCTTCTCCCTCTATTAAACACAATCCTCCACACATTTCACATCATGTTCACCTCTCACACTCCCTTGCTTACTCTTTCTCTCTTTCCCCCTTCTTTTTTCACCCATCCGCATACACTCTCACTTTTCCATGCACTCTTCGAAGACACCCAATCTCACTCTCTTTCACCCACTTTCTCTTAATTTCTTTTTATCTTCCCCTCTCATGTTCTCCTCAAGTCTAGTTCACTCCCCCTTCATTTTTAGATTACATTATCCCCCTTTGTCACATGGGTGTGCACACACACACACACACCTAATTCTTTCCCTATCTCTTACTATCTCTAGTCTAGTCTGTCTCCTTTTTATTTCCTCTACTCCCACTCTTATTCCTAGCCTCACATTCCTCCCCTTTTTCTCTCTTACTATCACAACCACTCCAACACTTCCACTCACTCGCTTATGCACTTACCCAACCAAGCACATGCCTACCCAAACACCCTTAAAACCCACTTATACACATTTGTGCATGCTAACACGCTCACATGCATTCAGTCTCACACACCCAAAATCAAAGCAGCCCCTTGAATTTTTTCTCTATTGTCTCTCTCTCTCTCTCCCTTTCTCTTGCTCACATTCACACACACTCTCTCTTTCTCCCAATCCCACTCACTTTCTTTTCCTTCTTCTCACTCTCAGCCCCAACTTTGCTCTCAACTCCAACTTCACTCTCAGTCGAGTTCACAATCTTCTATCCTTTCTCTCTTTTTTCATTCTCTATCCCACTCTCTATCATTATCTCTTCTTACCGTTTTCTTGCACATGCTTTTGATCTTTTTCACTCTTTCTCACATTGTCTCACAATTGCTCACCCTGGCACTATCTGCTACTCACTCTATCAATCACTTACTCACTCATTAGCTCTCAACAATACAATCACATAATTCTACACACACCCTTACTTGCACATTTGTCACTCAATCACACACTGGACTGAGCACACAAACTCGCTCACACACTCTTAACCTCACTCCCTTACTTACTCTCACATCCTCAACCACACAATCACTCACACACTAGCTTACCTTTAAACACATACACTTTCACACAAACACTTAGCCACCACTTTACTCACACACTCATTCTCAAACACTCAAAATGGAGGCATTCAAATCTTCACACACTAACACACTCACATACACTCAACCACAAGTCCAAAACTTCATATGCTGACACTCACACATTCAACATGCCTATATTCAATTTCTCACATGTTTCATGCACTCTCTTCTTCCCATATCCTCATCAACCCTACTTCTCTTTCCTTATCCCTTGCAACCCTTTACTCTAACTCATAGTCCCATATTCTTATTTCAGCTTGCTCTCTTTGTCTCACACTCTCATATAGACACTCAGTTAGAACCTCAAGCAATAACGGTTCCATGACAAGCTGATGATGGTAAATGTGTGAAAACTAACTATTCAGGATACTGAACATTTGCTGCACTTTCCATCTCATTTCAATCACTACACAGATTAACCTTCCACATAACTGATTAGGAAAGATGGCAAGAATCCTATTATGCATATTATTGGTGGGCATTTATATTGGGAATCTAAATGATTGGTGTTGTAGAGCACAAAAGAGCAGAGATGCAGAGAAAAAGAAGGGCCCCAAAATCTTTCCGATTTGGACACTTTATTGTTGTAACATAGTCACCTTGTAATATATTATCCGATGTAAATGCACTAGAAGAGTCCTCTAGATGCATATCCATAGATATATATATCATTACCTTTGTAAACCAATAGGGAATTAATTTTTTAGTCAATAAAGTGCGGGTCTCTTGTGTGAAAGGACCATTTTTAGGGCACATGTATATAAGTCATTTTGTAACTCTTTGTAAAGACTTTTTGCCATTGTGAGAATCAAGAGCACATAATTTCGAATTTGTGTCTTCTCCTCTCTGTATTTTCCTCCTTGTGAGCTTGCATGCATATGTGATGCTTGAAAAGAGTGTATTGAAGTGTTGTCTATCCATGGTAGTGCTTGTTTACTGTTGGTAAAGTGTGTGCGGAGCATAGGAAGTGCTAAAGTGTAGGTAGGTTAATCTTGCGGCTCAATATTTTGCTCATAACTTGAAGCAAGAATGCCAGAATCGAGTGTAAATACTACCATTGGATGCGTCTTCTTGTGAAACGAACCCGCTATTTGCTGTCTTCCGAGTCCGAAGCTGAGAGAAAAGCTTGATTTACTGTTGGTTGCTGCACAAGGTATCACGATGCCATAGCCGAACTTGAAAGCTTGAGTGAGATAGTTTACACTTGTGTGCACCTTTGTTAGTTCACTTTTGCATTGACCTACACTTGAATGCATGCCTTCATACACTCAGCTAGGTTAAGATACTTCTTGGATTGATAATTAAAGCGTGTAATACCCTTTATATGCACTTGCAGAGGATAGAGGTAAAGTCTCCTTCTTCTCAAGTCCCTAAGTCGATACTTATGTACACACGTTTTTTGGTGCCATTGTCGGGGAGTGTCGAATCAAACTGAGGCGTTCGTGTGATGGTGAAATCTCTTAGTAGTGAAGTGAGTTGAGGAGTGGTGAAGTCTCTTCTTTGGCAAGTCACACTTATTTGCACTTGTTACTTGCACAAGAAGTACATAAGTTAACTTGGTTTTTGAAAATAATCATTTGTGTGTGAGAAAAAAAAATCAAGTATCGCGATCGATTGAGTTTTGGTATCGCAATACCAAAATTCCCTTGTATTGAGATACTCTCTTGGTACTGTATCGCCGGTTTCCCACTTGTGGTATCGCGATACCATTCTGGTATTGTATCGCCAAAGTGTCATATCGTGATCGTGATCACTGAGTCATATCGTATCGCTAATTTTCGGGTATCGTATCGTTTTGGTTGCGGTATCATATTGTCGAGTAAAGTGGTATCGTATCGGATGTGTTAGTGATATTGTATCATGGACACCTTGGTATTGCTAATTTTTGGGTATCATATTGTTTTGGTTGCGGTATCATATTGCCGGCTAAAATGGTATCGTATCCGATGCAATACTGGTATCGTATCATTGAAGCTCTGGTATCGTATCATTCCTAAAGTAAGTATCATATCGTATCATGCCCAAATTTGGTATCGTATCACCCTCTATCCAATATCATATCGTGCACAAGGTAGTATTGTATCGCTAGAAAATCGAGTATCGTATCGTCAAGACTCTTAGTATCGTATCATATACACAACAAGTATCGTATCGTCTGACTGTTGGGTATTGTAATGCCGGTATCATCAATATCGTATCATTGCCCATCTATGGTATCATATCGTGTAGATTGTCACTATCATATCGGGGACAATTGTGGTATTGTATCGCTAGTTACTTAAGTATCGTATCGTTGGATACTTGACATCGTATTGTCAAAGGAGTATCGCTCAGAAGTGGTATCGACTAGAGAGTATTCAAGCTATTTAAAGGGTAAAGTTGAAGCAAATTGGGTAGCAATAACGGGTGAAGAAGAGGACATATAAAGCCCTGAAGAGGTGAATGAACTTGAGATCGAGAAGAGTGCTAGGAAGCCAAATAAGCATAATTTTGTCAATAGGTAGTGTAGCACAATCCACCCTACATTCACAATACTCTGAAACCTCAAGTGAATCTGAGGAAGAGACTATTATGGCCTCAGAAGACATACATAGCTCTATACCCATAGCAGGCCTAATGTCTATCATTGAGGGAGAGTACAGAACCTCCTTAGAATATGTGAACACCAATCAACATGACCTACCCATCTACATAGATGGATTGAATAGATCAGTGGCAAGGTTGAAGAAAGCCAAGGATGCTCACATAGTGCCTAGACTAGCAGTCAAGTACGTGGGAGGATTATATATGGATAAAAGGGGGATTATGTGTGCAGTCACGGAGCATCTAGAGAGCATCGATGAGCAAAGGGAAGAAGATAATGCCCAAAACCCCTAATGAAGAGGGACAAGAAGAACAAGTGTTAACCCCTAGAGGAAAGTCCATCGTAATTAGGGTTTGGAGAGGAGACTTAATTCCCCAGGACGACTCCTTAATGGATGTCTACATGGTGAACAAAATGGATCACTTGCTTAAAACCAACTCTTTGTTATGGGAAGAAGTAACAAACCCAGCCACCATCTATGAGTTACAAGATCCTGAAAACCCCTCTCACATTACTTACATAAACAAGAATCAGAGAAGATACTGGCCCATGATTGAATTAGAGAGAGCTAGGCTGAGATACTAGAACATTTTTGTATTCCCACCTAGGAATCAAGCCACTACTTCTTAAAATCCCCAAGGAACTCACCAAAATTCATCTTATCAGCATTCCAGTAAGATACAACAACAGAGCATTCCGGTTAGACTCAAGTCCAGTTTGCTACACCTAGTGTTAATCCCAACTATTGACCTCTTGCGACTGCAGAACCAAGAAATAGGATTCATGTTCTTGAGAGACCACCAGTAGGAAGAGATGCCGATATACCAATAGGAAGACCAGTTTTCCCTATAATGCCAAGACCACATGAACCAGGAAGATGATTGAGATCCATTCAAGTGGCCAAATGGATGAGAAACCACTATGATGGTTCTAGTGAGCCATACAACCACATTGCTGAATTCAAGCAAGTGGTGAGAGCGGAAAAAGTAGAAGATTTCATGGTCCAATATCAATCATTTGGCCTAACCCTAACAGACATGGCCCTAGCATGGTTCCAGCCCTTAGACCCTAATAATTTTTAAAACATGGAACAAGTATATCAGGAATTGATTGAGGAATTCACTAAGACTAGAATAGAAAACAACTCTTCATCATTAATCCATAGTTTCAAGCAGTCGCCTATAGAATCAGTGAGGTTAGCAATGAGACGATTCAAGCAATATGTGGATAGATGTCCTGCAGAAGAGAGACCCACCCAAAATAAAATGGTCTCTTTATTCTTGGAAGGATTGGTGAATGGGTCATTGTGATCCTTAGTATATGTGAAGAGATTCCAAAGTTTACAAGAATGCATAAAGGAGTGTATTGATCTAGAAGACAATCCGGCAGAAGACTTAAAAATACCTCAAGGAAGTGTTAAGAGTGAGGATAGTGCTAGCAGTACTTCCAATCCCAGGAACAATGTAGAAGAGATAGCCGATTTAGTGGCTAAGAAGCCGAATGTTCCAGGACAAAGGAATTATCCTAACCACCCTATGAGAGTGCCTATGCTGAGGAGATGTGTTCACTGTGGAGGTGACCACCCTTCACATTTGTGCAATAGGGGAATAGTCTCACCACCTCCTTATGCCTATAATAGACCATCTGCCCAGGGTCCCACTCACTACTGTAACATAGAGCAAAGGTACACAAATCACAGTATGGATAATTGTCCTTACAATCGACAACCAAGACCTGTACAATCACCACCATTTAAGCCTTATGGATACAACTCGAGGGATCAAGGAGGAGAAGCCTATAGATACCCCCATACTATCAGCAAGTGTCACTCTAGCACAATGGTGAGTACCAACGTGAGAAGATTCACCTCATAATTGTCAATCCGTGGAGACGTGAGGACTAGTATGAAGACTATGAGCAAGTGAAGGCACAAGTGCGTGAGTGAGAAGCACACAAGCATGCACACACATACACACACACGCGCACACAAGGCAAGAACAAGGAGAGGAACAATGGAGTTCTTTGCATTAGTCAAAAAGTCTCTTACATAAGCTCAATTCACAAACAATCTACCCCAAAAATGAGCTCTCTAGCTCTTTTTATAGTTTTCTAGCTAGCTTTGGTCTTGTCCAGACCTAGTGTCCGGCCTAGTTAAAAATTAGGTTCTAGAGCCTATTTGGGGGCTCAAACAGAGTCTAAAAATTATGAAAATTGGTATGTAGCTAGTTCTAATACTCCTCAAGCTCGAGGACTCCTCGGCTTGCACAAAATGGAGTCTATTCTACCAAAAACGGAATTTACAATGTTTGTGTAGTGATTAAAATCACTTGAGTTGTGAATGGTCCATGGGAAAAAATGATTGGGCCTTGTTGCCGTATTGTGCATGACTCCTCCGTTGCGCTAATATGCTCTTCATGTGACTTGTATGCCAACACTCCCCCCTTCCTAGCGTCTGTCGCCCCTGACAGACCTTTGTTCTCGCGGATGGTCGATATAGTATTGGATGACATTGGTGGCCAGTTCATGTTCCCCTATCCTTAAGCCTCTTGCTAGATCAGCTTCCAATGCATCCCAATTTATTGCACCCGGGGCCTCTGGTTGCGGGGTGGTGTAGTACTCAGAGTACATTGCTTGTTCACAAGCAAAAAGTTGGAGCAGATGTGTTGGCTTCGGTGTGAAAATCTCCGAGTGATACTCCCAGAAACCTGATCTGAACATTTCTTCAAAGGTCTGTTTGTAACAGGCAGGGAGGTATTTGATGCGCGCATGCCAGGCGTAAGCCACACGAATACTGGGGGTGGTGCTCATGTCATACACCAAGTCATAATTTCCATTGCTGAACCCCGGTAGACGTACCTGTGGTGCGGCTGCATTTCTAAAAGTCTTCAGGACTACCTGCATCATATCTAAGATTTTAAGCATCATTTGCGCTGCTACATCTTGCATGGGCTTCAAGCGCGGCATCCAGTGGCGAATGGTTCCCATCATATATGCTACCGACGGTGGTCCCTGTGGTGGCGCAATGTACGGGTAGTTCAACCATTCCTTGCATTGCGCGTTGTTCTGTACCTTGATATTGAATGCCTTCCAAGACCTGCGGCGTGGGACTGGACCGTAGCATGGATTGTATAGGAGGTGTAAAGGTGCGTTGTTCCATGTGCGTAGCATTTCTGGATATGTCTCTAGAAGTTTTTGCCGCCAGGTGGGTTGACGAATTTTGCCTTTTTGCACCTCTGGAGGAAGATCTTCGGGTTGAAATTGGGTGGCAAAGGTAGGAATCTGACCCGTGACTCTTTGTATTTCTGCATTATAATCAGCCAAGATAATATAATACGGCCTATATTGGAGTTCAGATGATAGGATCAAGCGTCTCGATGACAGGTTCTTGAAGTAGGCCGATTGTAGCACAGTTTCCTCTATGACCCTCATGGCCTGATTTTGCACTACTGTGCGCTCTTCGTGCGAACTCCCGATTTCCTCCACTTGACGTAGCCATGGGGGCCGTGGTGCCTCGAATGTGTCCTGAGCTTCTTCTGTTTGTTGACCTCCTGGGAATGGTTGTTGATTGTATTCTTCGTCAAACGTTTGTTCCACAGGAATTTGCACAACTTCTTCGTCCGTGGGAGCCTCTGGAGGGGAAGGTGGTCTCTCATATTGTAGTAGACGTGTTTGCAATTCAGTGACCTGTTTCTGGAGATCTTTTATGGCCTCTGCGTCTGTGAGAAGTGAAGCCGCGGAGGGGGTGGTTGGGGAGGCTGCTGTTTGTCCTTTGTGGTGTTCCTGCTTCAATTGTCCCAGTTCCTCTGATAGCTTATCATGTGCTTCAAGCAGCATGGCATAGTCTTCCAATATGATCTTGATATTATCGGGGGTCACTGCTTGAAACTTGGATGGGCTGATGGGTGCCCCCGGTGTGCTCTCAATCGCTGCCTCCAGGTTCTCTTGATTTTGTACTTGCAGTCGTCGATTCTCTTCCTGAGCGGCCGCGAGATGGCGTTTGAGTAGAGCCATATTTCGCTGGAGCTTTGAGTTGCGTTCCAGTTGTGTCCGTAGGTGACCTTCTACCACCTGTATCGCTTCCTGATCTGTGTTCTGTAGCTGTACTTCCAATATGCCATGAGCTTCTTGGAGAGTTTGGAACTGTGTGTGGAGGCGAGCATTTTCCTCTTCTAGTGCCGCGAGGCGGTGCTGTAGTGTTTCTGAGTGCTCGTGCAGGCGTTCATTCTGTTGTTGGAGCTGAATGTAATCTGTCCTTAAATTTGATATACAAGCAAGCATGGTGTCCAATGCACTTCCTATAGATGAGTGAGTGGTGTTTACAGTGGGAGATGCATGGGAAGGGAATTGGGGATGGGGAAGAGTGAATGATGTGTCTATTGAAGTCGTGTGTGTGAGTGAAATTGGTGGAGGGGGAATGGGAGGAGGTGGAATCGTGGGGGGAGGTGCCGTGGGTGGTGAAATGTCCATGCCTTCAGGAATGGGTGTGAGTGTGGGGTCTGCCATATACATTGGGATGGTAGGTGGTGTGTGTGTGGAAGTGGTGAATAGATGCGAAGTGGGGTGGGGAGCTGAAAAGGAAGGAAATGGTTGAGACCCTGATTGAAAAGTTCTAGCAAGGAGGTCATGGAGGGATTGTAGAAATGGAGGGATGGAGGTCGGGGGTTGAGGTGGTAGATTTGAGGAGGGCATGAAGGGTTGCGAGGTAGCAGGAAAACCCATGAATGTGGATCTAGGGTCAGGATGACCTATGGCTGAGGGCATGGGGGATGGTTGTCCTAGGGCAGGCTCTATGAGCGGTTCGGTGGATTGTGTCGTGATGGGGGTTGCTTCAAAGATTGGGTTATCAGAAGTAGAGAATAGGGTTGAAATAGAGATGGGAGTACGGAAGATGAATGTTGGTTCGGTGGGTTGAGTGGTCGAGGTGACTTCCACTGTTTCTGCTCTAGGAGGCGATGGTGGGGGTGTGGGTGGTAGTGGCTCGGTGGATTCCTCATGGGTGACTGAGTGCTCTGGGCTAGACGTTTCGGTTGCTTGGGCGGTTGTCCTGATGGGTTCAGATGTAAGAGTCGGCTCTTCTGCAGTTGTAATGGGAATCTGGATATTCTTACCTGAGCGTGGTCGTGTCTGGAACCTTCGTGGATCATATTGAACTGGAGACTTCCTAATGGCAGTGCGCACTGCTTCCACTACCCCATATGTTTCTGCCATCAATAAGAGACCTTCCCTATACTCTGAGTCAACTCCTGCTTCTTCCAACAACTGAGTCATGAGTACTCTGCTACTCTGTTCGGTGAGTAGTTGTTGCGATCGCACTCTTTCCATAATCTGATACAGCCTTCGGAGTTCTGCTGTATAGGCTGGTGCTTCAGTGGTCTCCTCTTCATAAGCTCCTTCTTCCTCTAGGTGTCCTTGTTGTTGACCTGGCTGATCGTCGCTCCAATGTACATGTCGGCCGTCTGTAGATTTTCTTCTTCTTCGTGAAGATGTGCCTTGTTCCTCTGTATCTGAATAGAACTCCACATCAGAGAATTGTGTACTTTGTAAGAATGCTTCGAAGTCCTGGGGGTCCATTCCTTCAGCATCTCCAGTTGCAGCAAATTCAAATTCAGTTGGGGCAGGAGGAGCTGAAGGGGTAGCTTGTGTCGTAGTTTCAGATCCCGACCTGGGTATCCTAATGGTAAAGGGAGGTACTGTGGTCTCTCTTCGTGGCGATACCTCCGGAGTAGTCAGAACTTCCCTTGTCTGGACACAAGGGATCGCGCCCCTCATGCGCTTGGGTTGATGTGTGGATGTCTTGAGCTTCTTAAACATTTGTAGTTGTGCCCAAGTTAAGGCACGTTCAATGGGAACATCATATGCTAGGCACCGATAAATGATGCGTGTGATTGCACAGCAACCGTTCACTACTAATTTCCTAGAAGACCGTTTGTTTGCTTCATACAATTGATCTATAATCCATACTGGTAGCTTAATGGGTAACGCACCTGCTTCCGCTAAGTAGAGAGCGAACCAGATTCTCTTGTGTGGTTGTGTGAAGCGGTCTTGGCCGGGAAAGGCGAAATGTTGCATGCACATGCGGAGAGGGATGGACACGTTTGGTGTGAGTGCTGCCATGTCTTTAAGCTTCAATAGTTTCCTATCCTTCATGTTAGTGGGAACAAGAGCATCCTTTTCAGAAGGTACATGCGTGCCGTGCATATTCAAAGCGTCGCTTACCAACTCCACCGTAAGTTCAAACCTCTTCAACTCGTTGTTGCCCAGCAAGGAGGGAAGAACAAATGATCCGGGTTTGTCCTTTTCTTCATTAGCTTGTAATGTGGAGACCAAATAGTAACATCGGAGGAGATCTGGTTTAGGTAGTGGGGCTTCAAAGTATTCGGCCAGCCCTGCTCGTTGCCATATGGTCTGGAGATCCTCAGTGTTCTGTAAAGTCTCGAACTCCTTGGAGAAAAATTGGAATCGAACCCATGATCTGTCATACTCGCACTTAGACTCCCATATATACTTGGCCTCTCCTAATGGACATGGCATGCCATTGAACCAATGAGAATTGGCATGGACTCTTTCTGTGATCCCTGTGGGTGGATCCGGCACCGGGATTTGCTGAAGGTGCCTCAGCTCCCCTGGTCGTTCAGTTGGTGGAACATCCACAGGTAGACTATCCACATCAATTCCTGCAGTGAGTATCCCTACTTGTGAGCCCGAACCTGTCGCTTCTGCCATTTTACTTCTTGCCTTCTGATTCTGTGAGAATATAGAATCATGTGTTAACATCGTAATGGACAGAATAATTCCGTAGTTGTCCCCGTCACAACATTAACATGAGGTAGATGGTGAGTTAGTGGTTAGTAAGTGCACGAAGACAGTGTGTGTAGTTAATGCTTGGGTATTCCTAGGAGACTAACGCAGTTAGTAAGTGGGGTTGAATTTACAAATTGGGGTCGGGGGGTTTATTACAGGTCTTGAGCTGCCAAATGCAGTGGATGGGTTTTGCCCTTCGTTTCGTAGAGACGCTAGAGAACATTGTAGGTGTATCAGCTTGAACATGAGGCCTTTTATGGATCGATTTACAAATGATTCTGTTCGTGCTCATGGGCCTTGGTGTGTTCGTGAGTGTTGAAAACGCGTGGATGCCGGTTGTGCGAGTGAATGGGTTACGCTGTATAGGTTGTGGCTTTGGTGTAGTTATTTGCACCCGCAAGCAAGTCTTAGGCACCCAAATTTGTCTTGATTGTGGCCTAGCCTTCATCGACTTCTTGGGCACCCAAATAGATTTCACGTTAGCAGAAGAATTTCCGAAAGACTTCTTATTAGTGTCGTGTTGTTGGTTACTAATAAGAGGCTTTGCCTGTGTGGTTGGCTAGGGTGCAACCGGGTGTTCGCCTCTCCGCACCCACACTTGTTTCACTTGCTGGGACATTTTGCTGCGCAAGTACTTTGGATCCCGGACATAGGTAGTACTCTGCTTCTTTTGCCTTTGATCCACCTTTGGTTGTTGCCTCCTTCTGGCCTTTGGAAAAGAAGGGAGTTCCTTTGCATCCCTGACTCCTTTTTTGAGATCTTCATTCTTCTGCATCACATAGCCTTGGACAAGAACAGCATGATCAACTTCATGTGCACCCCTGGAGGGACCAGGAGTCCGTGTCTTTTCTAGTTCCTTGAGTGCTCCATTATTTAACTCTACTGTAATTCGACTATGATTGACCCAAACCTGAAGAAGTCCACTTCTTAGGTTTAAATTGACTGCTTGGTCATAGATCCAGTCTTGACCCAAGACAAGAGGTTCAGTGAGATCCTCATCTTGACACACTAGTACTTTAACTGTCATTGCCTCATCATGAATATAGAGGGGAAGTTCCACCTCACCTATGCAAGGGGTTTCCACGCCTCCCAATCCTATGAGATATGCTTCCACAGGATTGACAATTAATTGCAACTCTTGACAGTAAGACACTCTAACAGCACTAGTGGCTGCGCCGGAGTCAATCAAGGCTCTTACGGTCCTTGCACTCTTTCCTTGTCCTATATCTAGGGTTATGAAAGGACGTCGATCAATTATTCTATGCAAGCTTGTTCCTGCAACTTCACACATGGCCATAGGATATCCTTGATCTGCATAGTCATTCGTTCTAGGCTGATCTCTACCTTGCTTTCGTAACTTCATCCTTCTGATGCGTTCTAAAGCTTCTGCTTGAGCTTCTTCTCGAACTCGCTTTTCTTCCTCTTTGCGTTTCTTAGCAGTGTTGAGTCGGCTGAGCATTTCCTCCGTGAGGGGTTCCTGATACAACTTGACTCTGCAACCGCTAATATAGTTTGGGAGAATATCACCTTCTAGCGTGGCTAATTGTACTGCTCCACTCGTGGAGATCCTATTGATAATCATAGGTCCGTAGCCTCTCTTTTCTAGTTTCCTTGCGTGTTGTTTCAGTGTGTAGACTAAAACTAGATCTCCTCCTTTCAAGCCCTTATCCTTCACATGGGCATCGAAATATGCCTTCTGTCTCTTCTTGGCTGCATATATTCCGGCAGCGGCCCTCAGTCTTGTTTCCCCTAATCGTTCAAGGTCAAAGATCCTAGAGGAGAGCTCATGACCTATCCATTCGTACTCTTGTGCTACTTTCAACGTAGGAATCAAAAAGTCTAGCGGTAGCACAGCATTTTGACCAAACACCATTTGAAAGGGCGTGGCTTGGAGTACCGTTTTGTAGGCAACTCGGTATGCCCAAACAGCATGGTGTAGCTGTTTGTCCCAATCAGAGCGTTTATTATTCACTAATTTCGTCAATACATTGCATAAGATCTTGTTGGTGCTCTCAGCTTGGCCATTTGCTTGAGGGTGATAGGGGGCAGACTTCTTATGTATTACCAAGAATGCTTGGAGCAGATTTTCAATAACTTCGTTCAAGAAGTGAGTGCCTCTATCGCTTACAAGCTCTATGGGTAGTCCGTATCTAGTGAACACATTCTCAAATAAAAACTTAGCAGTTGTTTGAGCATCGTTCTTCGTTGTGGCTTTTACCTCCACCCACTTAGTTAGATAGTCTGTTGCAACAATGATATATTCTGCATGGGAACCCTTAGCTGGGGGATTAATAGGACCTACGAAGTCTATTCCCCACTTAGAGAAAGCACGTCCACCCATCATAGGTTTCAGTGGCATCTCATCTTTACGTATAGGATACTGGGTTCGCTGACAGACATCACATCGTTTCACATAGGTATGTGCGTCCATGTGAAGGGTAGGCCACCAGAAGCCCGCAAATAGTATTGCCTTGATCACCCGATCTGGTCCAAAGTGTCCTCCTGCTACACCTTGGTGAGCAGTGTCCAAGATCTTGAGATACTCACTCTCATGGACACATAGTCTCAGGTAACCGTCTTTACCACGCTTGTATAGATTATCACCAATGAGTGAATAATCATGGGCTTCTTGTTCTAAACTCTTTTGCCTAGCCAGAGTCATGTCTGGAGGGAATGTTCTCGTCCTTAAGAAGGATACTAGTGGTTCACTCCAATCTGGCACTATGGACACTTGATAAAGAGTGGCGTGTTCCACAGGTGGTTTAGTGCAACAGATTGGGCATTCCTTGCACAACTTTTGGACATCCGCTTCCATAGTTGGCCAATGTACTCCGAGTCTCTTTAGGGTCTGTAAAGTTCGTTGCTTTGAGTAATGTTGCTCTAATGCACCTACATGTGCTAATTGCAACCATTTAGCGTACTCATCCTCTTCTACGCAACAAGCCAAGATCCCTTGATCTGTGTGCTTGTACATACTTCCTGCCATGATGTGGTACTTTTGGGCTCTCACAACCTCCCTATTCCGTGTGTTCACCACTGGATGATTAGGCCCGTACGTCAATACTGGTACTAATGGCTTAGCCCACTGCGGTACAACTTCCAAATTAAACAAGTAAGCATCAGGAAGATCATCTGATACTCCTTGTGGGGCTTCTCCAGATGTGAGCCTAGAGAGATGATCTGCTCTTAAATGAGTCCTACCTTTCCTTACCACAACCTCAAAGTCATATTCCATGAGCAAGAGAAACCATCTTACTAATCTTCCTGTATTGCATGGCTTGTTCACGAGATATAACAATGCTTGGTGATCAGTAAAAAATTTAAACTTGTTTGCAAGCAAATAGTGTCTAAATTTCTTGACTGCATATACCATGCCTAAGCCTTCTCTCTCTGTAGTGGTATAATTTCGTTCAGCTGCATTCAATTGTCTACTGGCATAGGCAATTGGGAGATCCATATTACCTTCACCAGTAGGTTGTGCGAGCACACATCCAATGGCATAATTGGATGCATCCACATGAACATGGAAGGGCTTGTTCCAATCTGGTGTGGTTAAGATTGGTGCTGAACATAATCTTTGTTTAAGCTCCTGGAAGGAGTTCTCACATTCATTAGTCCACTCAAAATTAGTCAGAAGTCCGTACATGGGCTTTGCAATGACGGCATACATGTGAATGAACCGGCGGTAGTAACCACAATGCCCCATGAAAGCTTGTACTTCCTTGACATTCCTTGGCCTGGGTAGCTCTGCTATGGCTCTCACTTTCTCTTCGTCAGTAGATATGCCATTCTTTGACACTATGTGTCCTAAAATCTTGCCTTGCCTGACCATAAAAACGCACTTTTCTGGGTTCAGGCAGACCTGATATTCTCTACATTTGTCAAAGATTTGTCTGAGTTCAGGAATATGGGTTTGTCTAATGTTGGAATGAGCACAAAGATCATCAACATAGACTTCTAAATTCTTCCTCAGGAACTCCTTAAACACATGGCACATTAATCTCTGGAAGGTAGCTGGTGCATTGGTAAGCCCAAATGGCATTACTCTGAAGGCGAAAATGCCCCATTCTGTGGCAAAGGCTGTCTTATGCTGATCTTCTGGAGCTATGGCTACTTGGTTGTAGCCCGAAAATCCATCGAGGAAGCTGTACACTTCCTTGCCTGCTACTCTTTCCAAGAGGTGCTCCGTGATTGGAAGCGGATAGTTATCTCGAATTGTGGCTGCATTAACCTTCTTCAAGTTAATGCATACACGCAGCTTGCCATTCTTCTTGGGCACCACTACGATGGGGGATACCCACTCAGTGTGCTCAATTTCGTAGATAAATCCAGCTTCAACCAGTCTATCTATCTCTCCTTTGATCTTAGCAGCGTAATTATCGTTATATGTGTAGGGCTTTTGCTTAGAGGATTTAGCATCTGAGGTCATGGGGATGGTGTGTGAGCATATTTCAGGGTCAACACCTTTCAAATCCTTGTAACTCCAAGCGAACACATCTCTGTATTCTCTTAGCAAGGCAATTAACGCATGCTCTTCTTCCTCTGTTAGGTCATGGCCTATGTATGTGCATCTCTCCTCTCCTTCTTCTAGGGCTACTACTATTTTCTTGGTGGTTTCTTTGTTATCATAGGCCTCTCCTACTTGTGCCTCTCGTTTAGGCATTCTTATCATGACTCTCCTGTCATCTATCTCATACTTCTTAAAATTTTCTGGGACCTCAAACAAAGATTCTTCCTCTTCTAGTGAGACTTCTCTCTTCTTCCGTTTCTTTCCTTCTTCCTTTGGGGTCACATGTGTGGCTAATCTCACATCATTTGTAAGCTCTCCATGCCTCTGGGGTTGAAATTCTACTTCATGGAAGTATTCTTCATCTGATGCAAATGGTGGGTCCATGATAATTGACTCTAGGTCGGAGTCACTTGCATCCTCAAAGGCATCAGGGCTAGGTTCGCATTCTTCTAGAACTGCCTCTCCCATGATTGGCTCTATGGAGAAGACTGACATATCATAGCCATCCTCATCACAGTGAGGTGTCCATTGTTCTTCATTGATGGCTACGTCCATTGTTGCTAGGATTTCTGCCCAGCCATGGGGTTCAAATTCTTCGTCAGGAAATACTACAGGTGCATAGGCTGGGTCTTGAATGGGTCTATGTGTTTCGTTTGCACCTATATCTCTGGCCTTCTCTCTCTTCTCTTCTTCCACTGCTACTTTGCACATCCATAAGTGGGTGTCTTCGTGCATCCATGAGGATCCTGATCCTATGGAATGCACAGATTCGGTATCATCCTTGGCTCTATGGATGGGATTCCATTGGATAGGGGGAACATCTCTATGAGAGTAATCCTTGAGATTGACTTTGGTTGTAACACCTAAGTGCTGCAGGTACAACGAATTGGTTCCCCAATCCTGTACCACTTGCAACTGTCGCATAAAAGGTCGTCCCAAGATCATCTCATAGGCATGATTTTTGCTGAAGTCACATATGGCAAATGTGTGCTCGAACTCGACACCACAGGTGGTGAGAGTTATTCCTTCTAGCAATCCTAAGGGTCTCTCAATATGACCATCGGCCATCTGCAATTTCATTCTCGTTGGCCTGAGTGCTGGCTTGCCCCAACGCTTCCATAGGGAAGTGGTGGCAATTGCAACTCCTGCACCTGAGTCCAAAATTGCCTTGGTGGTGTACTCCTGATAAGTAATGGGAAGATAGGTGTTCCCTTCTTCTCCTTCACACATATCTCCTATCTTATCCAAGGGTATTTCTGGCACTGTCCTATGTGATCCTGCCTGGGAACGAGGTTTTGCTATCTCTGGTATTTGTTTGGCTACATGTTTCCATAATTCAGGTCTAACCTTGAGTAGCTCTTCTAACTTGAGATTGCACTGCACTTTAGTATTTTTCACTACCTCTGTGTTCCTAGGTATGACTGAATCTTCATTTCTTACCATGATCGTGGGGGTTCTCATACAAGTAGACTTGGCTTCCCATGGCCCCGTGAAATGGGGTAATTCCTGTAGAGAATTAGATTCGAAGTCTAATCTTTCTTGAGATTGGGTGCTCTCCTGCTCCCCATAAATGGATGGGATGTCTTGTGGGAATTGGTCATGTGCATCATCCACAAGTTCAATGGGAGGAGGCACTTCGCTTTCTTTAGCCCATTTGTCTTCTTGAATCTCTCGTAGGAATTCTGGTGTGAATCGATTCATAGAAGAAGAAGTGTCTGGCTCCGTAGAATTAGGCACATAAGTAACCTGGGAAGGAGGGCTTATTCTATCATTGGCTCTTTCCTCGCTCTCATAGATGTTTGGAGTACAAGCTTCCTGGGGAGGATTACTTATTCTATTACTTTTCCGAACAAGCTCATATGCTCCCTGAGAAGGAATGTAGGCAACTTGTGGAGGTACGTGAGCTTTCGAGGGAGGCTCATCTGCCTTTTGGGGGGAAAGATAAGCTTCTTGAGGAGGCACATGGGCTTCCTGAAGAGGCTGGCTTATCCGTTCTCTTCCCCTTTCCTTTCTTTGAGGGGAAGGTTCCTTTTCTGAGTGTGCCATTAGATTCTCCATTCTTCCCAGAGGAGGGGGGTTGTCTGGTTTAGTGGAATTGGGTACATAAGCTTCCGGTGGGGGATGGGTCATGCTTTTGCTTGCTTTATCTCTTTCTTGATTTTTTTCTTCCTTGGCAGATCTTGCAATTATGCCCTCTAACTTCTCTAGAAGTCCATCCAGGTGTAGTTGCGTCTTGGCTGAGCCCGAGTAATTGAATAGGCGACTAGCTTCTAACATAGTCTGAGCCAATGCGACCATTTTCGCGCAGAGCTTGGTTCTTTCTATCTCTAGGTCAGCTCTAGGGTAGCACTTGTCATGATCTGTTACATTTGGCCCTTCTTGGATTCTGGCCTGATATGCTTTAAGCATCATGTCTATGTCTTCAGGAGTGGGATCAGCTAATACTGATCCTGCTCGGGGTGGTGGGTGGGTTACGTGGGGTGTGTTAGAGGGTGGAGGGATGGAGGGTGATGGGGATGGTAGCGGTGGAAATGTGTGAGAGTGCGGTTGAGATGTGATCTCTATGATTTTGGCCTTGGTTTCTCGTAGACTTTCCTCTAGTTCACTCATCTTCTTTGCCCATTGCCTTTTCATTCTTTCACGACTATCTCTCCAAGCTCTAGTTCTTTTCTTTGTCATGCTCTCGGTTTCACTAACTTCTGGGCTCTTTTCCTGGCCTACAGTTTGGTTTTGCTGCAAAGCTTGAGCTCTTGTGACCACTTGTACTGGCGCAGTGGAAGTCACACTCCCTGTGGAGTCTACAACCAACCCAATAACATTTATAGGAGTGATTTTTGGCATATTATTAGGATTTTTAGGGCAATCTCGTAAGAGATGCTCTTTCCCACACTCTTGGCAATAACCTTGGATCGTTACTGACTGGGGTTGTGTAGGTGGAGGCAAGGGGCAATCACGAATGAGATGATCACCCTGACATCGGTAGCATGGTCCTCTAGGGAATGGGGGTCTTACCTGCCTAGGTTGGGGTCTGGGGTTGGGGGTTGCATACATGACATTCGTGTAATCTGATTCCCAACTAGGTTCATTTGGCTCTTCACTATAGTAAGACTCACCATGTTCAGGAGACTGCATGTAGTATGCCTGGGGACTATCAACATGTGTAGAGTCGAAGCTATGGTCACTGGGGTCACTTTCTGAAAGCAATGGTGTTACGGGGACTATAGCTCTATTCAGGTTTTCTTCTGCAGCTGTATACTTTACCGGGATCACGTTGGATGGAGCTGGAGGTTGTTGGACTAACACGGGCTGAGGCCTTTGTTGGTTTTGGTATGGTTGCTGATAAGGTTGCTGTGGCCTGCCATATGGTTGTGGAGGGTACTGGTTCTGGTATCTTCCCTGCGGTGGATAGGGCTGAGGGTAAGTTTGCCTGACTGTTTGCTTATTGTAGGGGCAATCTTGTGCGGTGTGATTGGTGTACCTCCGTTCTATGGTGCAGTACTGGCTACTAGGATTTACTTGGGGTTGAGCCATAATGGGACATACATTCGCCATGTGGTCGCCACCACAAGTGTAGCATCTCTTCACAGAGGCAAACCTTGGGATCTGTTTACCAGTGACACCTAATTTCTGAGCTACTTTCTCTGCCAGTTCCTCAATTGATGTGGACTGCGTGGAAGAGAGGCTAGAGGCACTATCTGAATCTTTGTATATCTTGGAAAGCTCTAATTCCTCCCCTAGGTTATCCTCGATGTCAATGCACATGCGTACACACTCTTCTATGGTCCTAGGGTCCTTCAAGTACACATAGGATCTTAACTTTGTACTCAGCAATCCATCTAAGAATAAAGCCACTTGCTTAGCTGGTGTGGGGAGCTCCGTAATAGGGCATCTTTCAAGATATTGCCTAAATCTTCGTCCTGCAAGTCTTACGGTCTCTTGAGGGGTTTGCTTGAAGCTGTGAATCAATGAGGAGGTATTATGTCTTATGCCACTCTTAGAGAATTCAATAACGAAAGCCTCCAGGAGTTGGTCTATGCTCCTAAATTATCTCTCATTCAATGGTTGGAACCACGTAAGGGCTGTGTTCCTAAGGGTTAGACCAAAGGCATTATATTGTGTGAATAGGTCCTCCACTTGTTCTGCTCTCAAGACTTGCCTAAACTCTGCCACATGATCGTATGGGTCTCCTGTGCCATCAAAGTAATTTTTCATGGACTTAACTAGCTGAGTTGGTCTCAAAGTCCTTGTGTGCTCTCTAGGTCGTGGTAGAGGGAACTCATCCGCATTTCTTTGATTCCTGTGAGCTCTATGTATCTCCGGTTCTACTCTATTCGTTTCCGTCCTCGTTCTTTCTCTGCCCCCTGAGTTGGCAAAACTTACTTCTGGCCTATCTCTATTTCTGTCTCTTTGAGTTCCATGAGCTTGGGATGTTCCCGCTCCAGGGTGACCGTAGGACACATGTGATCTTGGTTGGGGGAAAATGATTTCACCTTTCCAAGTGTAAGCATGCCTGTCATTTTCTGTCACCACGAAGATCCTTTCTGAGGCGTGATCTAAGTAGGTCACTCTGCCTGGGCTATCCGGATCCTTAAGCTCATAGATCATGATTGTTCCTACATCAAATGGCCGACCAGATTTATATCTCCAAAAGGCTTCTTCAGTTTCTCGGTTCAGAAGGAGATCTATGCTCTTATTATCTTGGGGAATCCACTCTGGTGTGATTATTCTCGTAAGAACAGATTTGCCTCGGGGTGTTCTAGGTTCTACTCCCATGTTTCCTTGTTCCAAGTCACCTAAGTCCGCTTCTGAGATTATATTTCCAAATTCATCTGTCCTATCTGGGTGACTGGTGACTACGTATATGGTTCCTTCTTTGTCCAGGTATGCACCGTTTTCAAACTTGACAGCTGGATGCTCTAGTCCTATGGATTGGTCAGGGTTTTTAATCTGGACCACGGATCTTCCTAGGCCATCCTCATAGATGCTAGCACCTAATCGGTTGTTCCTAAGGTATTCCAACTGTGTTTTGTAAGGGCCTTCTACCCTGTACAAGTATGGCACACCTGAACTCCCCGTAGGTCTGTCCATGCCTTGAGACATCTCTGACTCACTGGTCTCAGAGCTAGGGTAGTACGAGTGGTGGCTCAACTGCTGGGCCCAAGACCTAGCAGTGTGGTTAACACTAGCCTCTGAAGATCTAAGGCTTTGTCTCTCCCTTACTAGATGTCGTCCTGATCTAAGGTTCATATGTCTATCTAAGTAGCCCAATTCTTTGCCCAGAGTACAACCTCGTTGCTGGTTACTTTAGATTAGTCGCTTGGTTCTTTTTAGTTATTTTATCGTGTTTAAGGTCTTGTCTGATATCACGTCGTCAGGAATATTTGAATGTTGTTTCGCACTTGCAGTTGATCGTTCCACGTTAAGTTATTTTCCTTTAAAATTCTCGACAGTACAAGGATTATGCCCTTAGCTTGAGCTTGAAAGTTTAGGTATGCTTCAACTTGATAGTTGCCTATCGTCGCCCTAACTTACTCCTACTTCTGATCGTTCTTAGCCTAAGCTAGGAATTGACGAAGAGGAGATGAGAGTATTCCGACCTTTCTTGCTGAACCTTGCTCTTTAGTGCTCGAGAAGTTGATTCTCAAGCTTGCGCAAAACCCTTGCTTGGACGCTCTCAATTGCTTCTCAATAGACCTGCATCATTCCCAAGATTAGCTCCAAGTTGACCTTTCACTTGACAGACAATTTATTTCAGACACTTTCTTAATGACCCTTCTTCCCCATTTTGTATTGCTAGAATTTTCCTCTAGAGCTCCCTTGGTGTTTCTACCCCTCTGTGTGTCAACTTCCAAATATCCTATCTGAACATCAACGCGTTATTCTTATAAAAAACAGTTGAGGGCGTGTAGTATATGCCAAGAGCTTTCCGACAAGCCCTAGAGCTCAAAAAATGGATTTCGTATGAAAAAGTTATGACCGTTCAGGGTTTAGGGGGTTAACTAGACAAACAGAACCTTTCAGGGGTTTTAATGCATTTTGCTAAGGCCTTTGTAAGTGTAGGAGTATTTGAGAGTGCAAATAAGCCCAAAATTAGCCTAAATTCCCAAAAAATTTACCCCTTAATTTTTGCCGAAAATGTCTGTCTGTCGCGATAGATGGGTCTGTCGCGATAGACGGTGTCTATCGTGGAATTTTGGTCTGTCGCGATAGACGGTGTCTGTCGCGATAGACGGTGTCTATCGTGGAATTTTGGTCTGTCGCGATAGACGGTGTCTGTCGCGATAGATGGGTCTGTCGCGATAGACGGTGTCTATCGTGGAATTTTGGTCTGTCGCGATAGACGGTGTCTGTCGCGATAGACGGTGTCTATCGTGGAATTTTGGTCTGTCGCGATAGACGGTGTCTGTCGCGATAGACGGTGTCTATCGTGGAATTTTGGTCTGTCGCGATAGACGGTGTCTGTCGCGATAGACGGTGTCTATCGTGGAATTTTGGTCTGTCGCGATAGACGGTGTCTGTCGCGATAGACGGTGTCTATCGTGGAATTTTGGTCTGTCGCGATAGACGGTGTCTATCGTGGAATTTTGGTCTGTCGCGATAGACGGTGTCTGTCGCGATAGACGGTGTCTATCGTGGAATTTTGGTCTGTCGCGATAGACGGTGTCTGTCGCGATAGACGGTGTCTGTCGCGATAGATGGGTCTGTCGCGATGGATGGGTCTGTCGCGATAGACGGTGTCTGTCGCGATAGACGGTGTCTGTCGCGATAGACGGTGTCTATCGTGGAATTTTGGTCTGTCGCGATAGACGGTGTCTGTCGCGATAGACGGTGTCTATCGTGGAATTTTGGTCTGTCGCGATAGACGGTGTCTGTCGCGATAGACGGTGTCTGTCGCGATAGACGGTGTCTGTCGCGATAGACGGTGTCTGTCGCGATAGACGGTGTCTGTCGCGATAGACTGAAAAAATGCAATTTTTTGAGAAACTTCTAGTGATCTAGAGTGCCCTAATGGTGTAGGTTACCGTGCCAAACATGCATTCACAAAATTTTAAGTTTTTCTGTCTGTCGCGACAGACAGAGGTCGTCGTCCCGGGATCTGTGCAGGGTCTGTCGTACCTGCGCACACTGCTGGAGGAGGTGGTACAGCAAGTTCCTGCAACAAAAGCTCAAAAACACACCAAAAACAGATAGCATGCAAGCTCTCTCTCGCTCTCT
This sequence comes from Ceratopteris richardii, assembly GCA_020310875.1. NCBI lineage: Eukaryota > Viridiplantae > Streptophyta > Polypodiopsida > Polypodiales > Pteridaceae > Ceratopteris > Ceratopteris richardii. The sequence goes on along the minus strand of CM035413.1, from coordinate 29,885,327 downwards.
CTCACAATGAAATGAGGGAAATGAGGTGGGGAGTGTAATATGACCAAAAAAACTGAAATTTTTGTGGAGATGGAGATGGAGGTGAGAGATGATGGGGATGATGATGGTGATGATGGTGATGATGGTGATGATGGTGATGATGGTGATGCGAAAGTAAGAAAAAAAAAATGAAGAAAAATAAAGAGAAGGAAGGATATTACCTATAACTCCAATGTCTCAACTCGACGTCTTACCATCACACGCTCGTCCTCGAAGCTCTCTCCCCGGCAACAGCGCCAAATTTGGTGTCACTCTAGCACAATGGTGAGTACCAACGTGAGAAGATTCACCTCATAATTGTCAATCCGTGGAGACGTGAGGACTAGTATGAAGACTATGAGCAAGTGAAGGCACAAGTGCGTGAGTGAGAAGCACACAAGCATGCACACACATACACACACACGCGCACACAAGGCAAGAACAAGGAGAGGAACAATGGAGTTCTTTGCATTAGTCAAAAAGTCTCTTACATAAGCTCAATTCACAAACAATCTACCCCAAAAATGAGCTCTCTAGCTCTTTTTATAATTTTCTAGCTAGCTTTGGTCTTGTCCAGACCTAGTGTCCGGCCTAGTTAAAAATTAGGTTCTAGAGCCTATTTGGGGGCTCAAACAGAGTCTAAAAATTATGAAAATTGGTATGTAGCTAGTTCTAATACTCCTCAAGCTCGAGGACTCCTCGGCTTGCACAAAATGGAGTCTATTCTACCAAAAACGGAATTTACAATGTTTGTGTAGTGATTAAAATCACTTGAGTTGTGAATGGTCCATGGGAAAAAATGATTGGGCCTTGTTGCCGTATTGTGCATGACTCCTCCGTTGCGCTAATATGCTCTTCATCTGACTTGTATGCCAACAGCAAGCATCTGCACCATGGCCATATGCATATCAAGGATACAATCAACCTCAACCAGTGTTAGGACAACAACCACATCACCCTCAAAATGTTGTCCCAGTGAAGATCACACAAGTGGTTGCAATTGGCACATGTGGGTCCATTAGCGCAACACTACTCGAGACAAAGAACCTTACAGACATTGAGGAGACTCGGAGTACATTGGCCAACCATGGAAGCAGATGTCCATAAGATGTGCAAGGAATGTCCAATTTGTTGCACTAAACCACCAGTGGAACATGCCACTCTTTATCGAGTGTCTTTAGTGCCAGATTGGAGTGAACCATTAGTAGCATTTATGAGGACAAAAACATTCCCTCGAGAAATGGCTGTGGCTAGACAAAGGAGTTTAGAACAAGAGGCACTAGACTATGCTCTCATTGGAAATAATTTATACAGACGAGGGAAAGACGGGTACTTAAGGTTATGTGTTCATGAGAGTGAATACCTTAAGATCTTGGAAACTGCTCATCAAGGTGTAGCAGGAGGACACTTTGGACCAGAAAGCGTGATCAAGGCAACACTATTTGTAGGTCTTTGGTGGCCCACACTTCATATGGATGCACATACCTATGTGAAGAGGTGTGATGTATGTCAGCGAACTCAGTACCCTATACGTAAAGATGAGATACCATTGAAACCTATGATAGGTGGACGTGCATTCTCTAAGTGGGGAATAGACTTTATTGGACCTATTAACCTCCCCGCTAAGCGTTCCCATGCTGAATACATTATTGTGGCCACTGACTATCTAACAAAATGGGTAGAAGTAAAAGCTACAATGAAGAACGATGCCCAGACGACAGCTAAGTTCTTATTCGAGAACGTGTTCACCAGATATGGGCTGCCAATAGAGCTAGTAAGTGATAGAGGCACTCACTTCTTGAATGAAGTCATTGAAAATATTCTTCGAGAATTCTTGGTAGTACATAAGAAGTCTGCCCCCTACCATCCATAAGCTAATGGACAAGCTAAAAGCACAAATAAGATTTTATGCAATGTGCTGACGAAACTAGTGAATAATAAACGCTTCGATTGGGACAAATAGCTACACCATGCTTTTTGGGCATCTTGAGTTGCCTATAAAATGGTACTCCAAGCCACACGCTTTCAGATGGTATTTGGCCAAAATGCAGTGCTACCATTGGACTTCTTGATACCTACATTGAAAGTAGCACAAGAGCATGACTGGACATGCCATGAGCTCTTCTCTAGAATCTTTGAGCTTGAACGACTAGGTGAAACACGATTGAGAGCTACAATAGGAATTTATGCAGCCAGGAAAAGGAAAAAGGCATATTTTGATGCACATGTGAAGGATAAGGGCTTGAAAGCAGGAGACCTAGTCCTTGTCTACATCCTGAAGCAACATGCACGAAAATTAGAGAAGAGAGGCTATGGACCAATGATTATAAATAGGATCTCCACAAGTGGAGCAGTGCAATAATCCACTTTAGAAGGTGACATCCTACCAAGTTACATAAGTGGATGCATAGTCAAGTTATATCAAGAACCCCTCGCGGAGGAGATGTTAAACTGACTCAATACTGCAAAGAAACGGAAAGAAGAGGAAAAGTGAATTCAAGAAGAAGCATAGGCAGAAGCTTTGGAACACATCCAACGAATGAAATTGAGAAGACAAGGTAGAGATCAGCCCATGCCTTACACTCATGAAGCTCTAGGTTATCACATGGCCATGTGCGAGTCTTCAAGGGAACATTCCCTTAAGATAGTCCATCGACGACCTTTTGTGACCCTAGAAGTAGGGCAAGGAGAGAATGCAAGGACCGTGAGAGCTTTAATCGACTCAAGTGCGGCCACTAGTGCAGTGTAATTTTCTTACTGCCAAGAATTGCAATTGAAGGTAAAAACCATAGAGACATATCTGATAGGGTTGGGAGGAGTTGAAACCCCTTGCATGGGAGAGGTGGAAGTTGCCCTCTGAGATCCTAATGCGAGTAAAAGTAATAGTATCTGAAGACGAGGATCTTACCGAACCTCTTGTCTTGGGCCAAGACTCGATCTATAATCAAGTAGTCAACCTCAACTATCAAAATGTTTGAACTGTGTTATTTTTTTAGTTATGCTAAAAATTGAGTTTCTAAAAATTCCCATTTTCTTCTTCATTTAATTACCCATGTGAAGTTGTAAAATGTTAAAGATTATATTTTTCTCTAAAAATAGATGATGTGGGCTATCAAATCCAAGTGAGTATTTCATCAAAGCCTCAAGGGTGTCACCAAGAAAAATCAATCAATTTGGTGTAAAAGCAAGACACTTAAGTGTCCCAGGACACTCAAGTGTCCTAGTACAAAACTAGTGTTAAGTAAACCATGCAAAAAAAACTTGCACAACCAACTGGTGAAGGTAATATGGATCTTCAAATTGCCTACGCTAGTAGACAGTTGAATGCAGCTGAACGGAACTATACCACCACTAAACGGGAAGGATTAGGTATGGTGTATGCGGTTAAAATATTTAGACACTATTTGCTTGCAAATACGTTCAAATTTTTTACTAATCACCAAGCTCTGCTGTACTTGGTAAACAAGCCATGCAACACAGGTAGATTAGTAAGATGGTTTCTCTTACTAATAGAATATGACTTTGAGGTTGTGGTGAGGAAAGGTAGGACTCACTTGAGAGCAGACCATCTCTCGAGGCTCGCATCTAGAGAGGCCCCACAAGGAGTATCAGATGACCTTCCTGATGCTTACTTGTTTAATTTAGAGGTTGTACCACAGTGGGCCAAGAACTTAGTTCCAGTACTGACATATGGGCCTAAATACCGAGTAGTAAACACTCGAGATAGGGAGGTGGTAAAAGCCCAAAAGTATCATATCAAGGCAGGAGGTATGTACAAACATTCATATCAAGGAGTATTAGCCTATTGTGTGGAAGAAGATGAGTATGCGAAGTGGTTGCAATTAGCACATGTGGGTGCATTAGCGCAACACTACTCGAGACAAAGAACCGTACAGACATTGAGGAGACTCGGAGTACATTGGCCAACCATGGAAGCAAATGTCCATAAAATGTGCAAGGAATGTCCAATTTGTTGCACTAAACCACCAGTGGAACATGCCACTCTTTATCGAGTGTCTTTAGTGCCAGATTGGAGTGAACCATTAGTAGCATTTATGAGGATGAAAACATTCCCTCGAGAAATGGCTGTGGCTAGACAAAGGCATTTAGAAAAAGAGGCACTAGACTATGCTCTCATTGGAAATAATTTATACAGACGAGGGAAAGACAGGTACTTAAGGTTATGTGTTCATGAGAGTGATACCTTAAGATCTTGGAAATTGCTCATCAAGGTGTAGCAGGAGGACACTTTGGACCAGATAGCGTGATCAAGGAAACACTATTTGCAGGTATTCGGTGGCCCACACTTCATATGGATGCACATACCTATGTGAAGAGGTGTGATGTATGTCAGTGAACTGAGTACCCTATACGTAAAGATGAGATGCCATTGAAACCTATGATAGGCGGACACACATTCTCTAAGTGGGGAATAGACTTTATTGGACCTATTAACCCCCCAGCTAAGGGTTCCCATGTTGAATACATTATTGTGGCCACTGACTATCTAACAAAATGGGTAGAAGTAAAAGCTACAACAAAGAACAATGCCCAGACGATAGCTAAGTTCTTATTCGAGAACGTGTTCACCAGATACGGGCTGCCAATAGAGCTAGTAAGTGATAGAGGCACTCACTTCTTGAATGAAGCCATTGAAAATATTCTTCGAGAATTCTTGGTAGTACATAAGAAGTCTGCTGCCTACCATCCATAAGCTAATGGACAAACCAAAAGCACAAATAAGATTCTATGCAATGTGCTAACAAAATTAGTGAATAATAAACGCTTTGATTGGGACGAACAGCTACACCATGCTGTTTGGGCATCCCGACTTGCCTATATGATGGTACTCCAAGCCACACCCTTTCAGATGGTATTTGGCCAAAATGAAGTGCTACCATTGGATTTCTTGATACCTACATTGAAAGTAGCACAAGAACATGACTGGACAGGCCATGAGCTCTCCTCTAGAATCTTTGACCTTGAACGACTAGGTGAAACACAATTGAGAGCTGCAATAGGAATTTATGTAGCCAAGAAAAGGCAAAAGGCATATTTTGATGCACATGTGAAGGATAAGGGCTTGAATGCAGGAGACCTAGTCCTTGTCTACACCCTGAAGCAACACGCATGGAAATTAGAGAAGAGAGGCTATGGACCAATGATTATAAATAGGATCTCCACAAGTGGAGCAGTGCAATTAGCGACTTTAGAAGGTGACATCCTACCAAGTTACATAAGTGGATGCAGAGTCAAGTTATATCAAGAACCCCTCACGAAGGAGATGTTAAACTGACTCAATACTGCAAAGAAACGGAAAGAAGAGGAAAAGCGAATTCAAGAAGAAGCACAAGCAGAAGCTTTAGAACGCATCCGGCGAATGAAATTGAGAAGACAAGGTAGAGATCAGCCCATGCCTGACACTCATGAAGCTCTAGGTTATCACATGGCCATGTGCGAGTCTTCAAGGGAACATTCCCTTAAGATAGTCGATCGATGACCTTTTGTGACCCTAGAAGTAGGGCAAGGAGAGAATGCAAGGACCGTGAGAGCTTTAATCGACTCAGGTGTGGTGCCACTAGTGCAATCCAATTTTCCTACTACCAAGAATTGCAATTGAAGGTAAAAACCATAGAGGCATATCTGATAGGGTTGGGAGGAGTTGAAACCCCTTGCATGGGAGAGGTGGAACTTGACCTCTACATTCAAGAGATCCTAATGCCAGTAAAAGTACTAGTATGTGAAGAGGAGGATCTTATCAAACCTCTTGTCTTGGGCCAAGACTCGATCTATAATCAAGTAGTCAACCTCGACCTAAGAAGTGGACTTCTTTAGGCTTGGATAGGCCAAAGCCGCGTCACGATTGAATTAGAAAATCAATCACTCAGGCCATTAGAAAAGGCACCAACACTTGGTCCCTCCAAAAAGCCACATGAAGATAACAATGCTATTGTTATCCAAAGTTCTATGGTGTAGAGGACTATCACTCTTGACGAAGGTACAGAAGTCAATGAGGAGTTCCCATTTGTTCCAAAGAAGATTCGAGAAAGGTAGGCAAGGCAACACACGACACTGAGGAGGCCGATGATCAAGAAGCGTGAACACCAAATCATGCAATATGAAGTACCTCGTGGCATGAAGCAGATTTGGATACGCAAGGGTGGAACTCCCACGATTCTAGAGACAGGTTCTCAAAGATACACTAAACTAGTGACACCCTCGAGGACAACAACGGAGTACCCTAGGCAACACTCTAGACATACCATTTCCATTTGGGTTCCGAAGCGGTCAATGAAGGCTATCCCCAATGCTAAACAGATATGGGTGCCCAAGGCTGTTGGAGTTAGATGTCTGCAGAAGCACGCGAACAACACAAGGAAGAAGAAGAAGCTTGGAGCACAAACACACAATACTGAATGTATTACTAGAGAATGTACAAAGTTAAGTAGCCCATTAGGGCAATAGGCATATATACAAGCCGGGGGCAAAAAACCTCCTAAAGAGGGAAAAAAGTGCCCCGGCAGTCCTAGAGTGTTCACACACATCACTACCTAAATATATCCACAAATCCCCCCTAGGAGTGATGCGGTGAACAAGTAGCTGGCACTCATGTATAAGGAAGTGCCAAGCTATGCGGAAATCACTCCCTAAAAGGAAGTAAGCCCAAAGCTTTACGGAAAGCTTCAAACTTCTCCTGAGGCAGAGCCTTCGTGAAAAGGTCTGCAATGTTCTCCTGCGTGGGCACATATGCCAAGCTGATCTCCCCACCAGAGAACCTCTCCCTGACATAGTGATGATGCACCTCAATGTGCTTAGTGCGAGCATGGAACACAGGGTTCCTCGCAACTGCCAATGCGCTCTGACTGTCAGTGAAGATGGTGGTGGCAGAAGACTGGCCAACACCCAAATCAGCCATAAGGCGTCTGAGCCACACACACTCAACAATCGCTGTGAAAGCTGCCCTATATTCACCCTCACAACTGGAAGTGGCCACAGTAGGCTGCTTCTTGCTCAACCAAGATATACATGAGCTACCAAGCATGAAGCAAAAACCATTGGTGGACACACGAGTGTCATAGCAACGGGCCCAATCAGAGTAAGAAAAAGCATGCAAATCTGGCGGTAGTGATCCCCCCTTGGGATAAAACAACCCAAGTAGCCGAGTACCACTCAAGTAGCGAAAGATGCGCTTAACTGCCTTCCAATGCGTGACTCTTGGGCAATGCATAAACCTGCTCATCTGTGAGACAACAAATTGAATATCTGGCCGAGTAATGCATAAGAAAATCAAGCATCCAATAGCCTGCTGATAGAGAACAACATCAAATGCATCTACAGCATCATGAAGACTCAATCGTAAACCTGACTCCATAGGAGTGGCAATAGGCTTACAGTCTTCAAGGCCAAAATGTTGCAATAATGTGTCAATATATTTCGTTTGACACAAAGCCATTCCACCATCAATTTGCATAAACTGAATGCCCAAATAGTGATGCAAATGCCCCAAATCAGACATCTCAAATGAGGCATGCAAATCAGCCTTAAAATCAGCAATATGCCTCTCATGAGGACCAGTGAGCAGCATGTCATCAACATAAACCACAATGATCAGAAGTACATCATTAGCACACTTAACATATAAGGTGATTTCAGTTGGACTGTTCTCAAAACCATGTGCAATCAGATAGGCATGTATCTTCTCATACCAAGCACGTGGTGCTTGCTTTAAACCATATAATGCCTTTCTTAACCTACACACCTGGTTTTCATGCCCTTTCTGCACAAAGCCACGTGGCTGAAAAACATACACTTCTTCATGCAAGTCACCATTCAGAAATGTTGTTTTAATGTCCAACTGATGTATATTCCAACCATGATGGGCTGCAAGTACACAAATGCTCCGAACAGTAGTCATACGGCATGTAGGTGCAAAGGTCTCATCAAAATCAATGCCTCTTTCCTGCGCATAACCCTTTGCAACAAGCCTAGCTTTATACTTGTCAACTGTACCATCAGGTTTACGCTTCAGCTTGTATACCCACTTAGTGCCAATGGCCTTCTTGCCAGGAGGCAAGTCACATAAAGACCATGTACCATTCTTCATTATAGTATCATATTCAGATTGCATAGCAGCCATCCAATTTTCTGAATTTTGTGCTTCATCAAAAGAAACAGGATCATTCTCATCACAGAGACTAGACGCAGCCATAGCATAGCAATCTGACGCAAAGGAGGCACTATGAGTGTCTGAACGAGTACGATATGACAAAGGTGCATCTAATTTGCTATCACCCAAAGTCTGCACCAGCCATTTTGGCATAGTTTTTGCCTGCTCAATATCATCTCTCTCATCAACAAGTGCATCATGTAAATCTGCATCAGAAATGGAATGATCTACATCATCATATGAAACCTGCATAGGCTGAGAAGTTGCCTCATTAGGACTAGCACTAGACTATCCACCTGTAAAACGAGGCATCAAAGTATCATAAATGTCTTTGGAGCTAACAGATGTCTCCTTAGTACATGAAAGCAATGGCTGAATAGCATCTTCCACAAAGACAACATCACGGCTAACCAGAATGCGTTTAGTCTGTGGATGATACAAACGATAGCCTTTACTTTCAAAACTGTACCAAACAAAAATACATTTTACTGCCTTATCATCCAATTTTCTACGATGTTGTTCAGGCACTAGTGCATATGCCAAACAACCAAAAACACGTAGATGAGCAATAGATGGCTTGCGGTCATGCCAAGCCTCATATGGAGTGATAGACTGCAGCCCTTTAGTGGGACACCTGTTCAGTACATATGCTGCACACATGACAGCCTCAAGCCAGAAACTATGTGGTAAAGCCTGACTCTTGACCATGCATCTCGCCATCTCCATGAGTGACCTGTTCTTTCATTCAGCAACTCCATTCTGTTGAGGTGTATATGGCATTGTACACTGGTGTTTTATCCCACGCTCAGCCAGAAATGCATTAAAATCTGAAGACATATATTCCCCCCCTTGATCAGAACGAAGGGTACCCATTTTACATGCTGACAGATTTTCAGCCAAAACCAAAAACTGTTTGAAGCACATGAACACTTCCGACTTTGCCTTCAATGGATATACCCATGCATGCCTGGAAAAATCATCAATGAAAGTCACGAAGTAAAGGTAATTTCCAAAAGAGGGTGTGTGCATAGGACCACAGACATCACTATGTACAAGCTACAATTTCTACGTAGCCCGAACTGAACCATCTTTTGGAAAGGAGGAACGCTGCATTTTGCGCAAAATACAGCCTTCACATACATGTTTTCCAGGTGCCTCAAGCTTGGGCAAAGAAGACACCATATCAGATTTCAGCAGGCGTAGCAAACTAGAAAAATTCAGATGAACAAAGCGTGCATGGCAAAGCTTTGCATCTGAGATAGCTTGAGAATCAAGAACTGCACGTGCCAAATCATTAACAGCTCTTTCATAGTCTATGAGCTTATACAACCCAGGACATAAAATGCCACAAGCAATAATCACATCGCCATTTGACAGATCATGAACTGTACACCTGTCATCAACAAATTTCACAACCAAGCCAATCTTGGCTAATGCAAAAACTGATAACAGGTTCTTCTTGATCCCTAGCACAAATAAAGCATCTAACAAAGTGAAAGAACTACCATCAACAGTAGTCAAAATGATCTTACCAACTCCCATAACAAGATAAGAAAAGTTGTTGGCGCATGTAACAATATTCCCTGTAGGGGCAGGCTCGAGTGAAGAGAAGAAACTGCGCTGCGAGGTAATATGTTTGGTCGCCCCACTGTCAAAGTACCAAACATCTGAGTCTATTGCAGACATGCACTGCTCATGAGAAGATGGGTCAAAACTGCAGACAGTAGTAAATGCCCATTCTTCTTCCTGCACAAGATTTGCAGACTCTGTTTTTGGTGTAGAGGCTTCTGCAACAACCATTCAGCCTCCTTTTTCTTCGTCTCTTTTGCAGCCAGTTTTGGACAGTTCTTTATGATATGATTGTTGAGAGCAGTATGGGCACCGAAGGACTGACTAGACAAGGAAGCCAGCGGAGAGAGTCAGAGCGAGGTGAAGGATTAAGTAGACAGAGCAGTCGACGCAAATCTGGCAGATAGGTCCTTCAAATTTTTCCAAATCATCATCTTTACAACAGTGATTCTCGTCACTAACAATCATTGTAAATACCATTTCATAATTTTGTAGCTTCATTTTGTGCAAGCCAAGGAGTCCTTGAGCTTGAGGAGCTTTAGAAGTACCTACTTGTCAGTTTTCACATTTTTTAGACTTCGTTTGAACCTCCAAATAGGGTAGAGAACCTAATTTTTAACTAGGCCGGACACTAGGTCTGGACACGGCCAAAACCTAGTCAAAAACTATAAATAGAGCTAGAGAGCTCATTTTTGAGGTTGGCTTGTAATAGTTTTGAACTTGTATGAGCTTTTTGAAAGTAATCTAAGAACTCCATTGCTTCTCACTCTTTGTCTTGCCATGTGTGCGCGTGTGTGTGTATGTGTGTGCATGTTTGTGTGCTTCTCACTCACGCACTTGTGCCTTCACTTGCTCGAGGTCTTCATACCATCCTCACATCTTCCTAGATTGACATTAAAGGAGGTGCTACTCATCACTGAGCTACACCAAATTTTGGCGCCGTTGCCGGGGATCGAGCTTTGAGGACGAGCGTGTGATGGTAAGATGTAGAGTTGTGATGTTGGCGTTGTAGGTAATTTCTTTACTTTTCCTTACTTCATCATCATCATCACCATCATCATCCCCATCATCTTCCACCTCCGTCTCCATCATCGCAAAAATTTCAGTTTTTTGACTATATCTTCTTCCCCCTTTCATTTCCCTCATTTCACTTGTGGGAGAGAGCGAGAGAGCGATCTTGTGTGCACTGTTTTTGCATGTTTTTTGAGTTTTCTTGCAGGTATTGGCCATCCCATCATCTCCAGCACGTCGCACAGGTACGGAAATGTGCACAACTGTCTCTGTGTCGCAAGCTTGTGTCCATCGCGATTGAAAGAAAATTTCATCTATTGGTAAAATTAAGTGCACCACAGTAGACTAGAGACCCTGCACATCACAAATCCACAAAATTTTTTGGAAAATTTGCATTTTTTCAGTCCATCATGATTGATAGCATCAATCGCGATTGACACTGTCCATCGCGACGGACAGCCAGTCAATCGCGACGGATAGCCAGTCCATCGCGACTGACAGACCCTGACGGACACGTGTCCATCGCGACGGCCATCCCTCTCCATCGCGACCGATAGAAAAATCGCGATTGACACCCCATTTCGCCAAGATTCTTGTCCATCGCGACATATAGAGCCCCGATTGACACAAATTCACGGAAAACCCTGAAAATTTCAGTCCATCGCGATTGACACCCATCAATCGCGACCGACAGCCCTGTCCATCGCGATTGACACCAGTCCATCGCGATTGACACCAGTCCATCGCGATTGACACCAGTCCATCGGGATTGACAGCCCAGTCGATCGCGATTGAGAGCCAATTTCAGCCAATTTTTTAGGGTTTTTTTAATTTGAGGATTTTGGCCAATTTTGGGCATAAATATTGGGCTGTAGGTCACATAAGGAGGCTATAAGTAAAACATTAAGGGAAAACCTGTTTGTCTGTTGGCCTGTTTGAACCCTGTTTTAATCCCTGAAGCCTGAAGTGACATAACTTCCTCATACGAAATCCGTTTGCTGTGATTCTTGTTTTGTTGGAAAAATCATCAATGAAAGTCACGAAGTAAAGGTAATTTCCAAAAGAGGGTGTCTGCATAGGACCACAGACATCACTATGTACAAGCTGCAATTTCTGCGTAGCCCGAACTGAACCATCTTTTGGAAAGGAGGAACGCTGCATTTTGCGCAAAATACAGCCTTCACATACATGTTTTCCAGGTGCCTCAAGCTTGGGCAAAGAAGACACCATATCAGATTTCAGCAGGCGTAGCAAACTAGCAAAATTTAGATGAACAACGCGTGCATGCCAAAGCTTTGCATCTGAGATAGCTTGAGAATCAAGAACTGCACATGCCAAATCATTAACAGCTCTTTCATAGTCTATGAGCTTATACAACCCACGACATAAAATGCCACAAGCAATAATCACATCGCCATTTGACAGATCATGAACTGTACACCTATCATCAACAAATTTCACAACCAAGCCAATCTTGGCTAATGCAGAAACTAATAAGTGCTTCTTCTTGATCCCTGGCACAAATAAAGCATCTAACAAAGTGAAAGAACTACCATCAGCAGTAGTCAAAATGATCTTACCAACTCCCATGAGAGGATAAGAGGAGTTGTTGGCGCATGTAACAGTATTCCCTGTAGGGGCAGGCTTGAGTGAAGAGAAGAAACTGCGCTGCGAGGTAATATGTTTGGTCGCCCCACTGTCAAAGTACCAAACATCTGAGTCTATTGCAGACATGCACTGCTCATGAGAAGATGGGTCAAAACTGCAGACAGTAGTAAATGCCCATTCTTCTTCCTGCACAAGATTTGCAGACTCTGTTTTTGGTGTAGAGGCTTCTGTAACAACCATGCAGCCTCCTTTTTCTTCGCCTCTTTTGCAGCCAGTTTTGGACAGTTGTTTATGATATGATTGTTGAGAGCAGTATGGGCACCCAAGGACTGACTAGACAAGGAAGCCAGCGGAGAGAGTCAGAGCGAGGTGAAGGATTAAGTAGACAGACCAGTCAACGCAAATCTGGCAGATAGACCCTTCAAATTTTTCCAAATCAACATCTTTACAAGAGTGATTCTCGTCACTAACAATCATTGTAAATACCATTTCATAATTTTGTAGCTTCATTTTGTGCAAGCCAAGGAGTCCTTGAGCTTGAGGAGCTTTAGAAGTACCTACCTGTCAGTTTTCATTTTTTTTAGACTTCGTTTGAACCTCCATATAGGGTAGAGAACCTAATTTTTAACTAGGCCGGACACTAGGTCTAGACACGGCCAAAACCTAGTCAAAAACTATAAATAGAGCTAGAGAGCTCATTTTTGAGGTTGGCTTGTAATAGTTTTGAACTTGTATGAGCTTTTTGAAAGTAATCTAAGAACTCCATTGCTTCTCACTCTTTGTCTTGCCGTGTGTGCGCATGTGTGTGTATGTGTGTGCATGTTTGTGTGCTTCTCACTCACACACTTGTGCCTTCACTTGCTCGAGGTCTTCATACCATCCTCACATCTTCCCGGATTGACATTAAAGGAGGTGGTACTCATCACTGAGCTACACCAAATTTTGGCGCCGTTGCCGGGCATCGAGCTTTGAGGACGAGCGTGTGATGGTAAGACGTAGAGTTGAGACGTTGGCGTTGTAGGTAATTTCTTTACTTTTCCTTACTTCATCATCATCATCACCATCATCATGCCCATCATCTTCCACCTCCATCTCCATCATCGCAAAAATTTCAGTTTTTTGACTATATCTTCTTCCCCCTTTCATTTCCTTGATTTCACTTCTGAGAGAGAGCGAGAGAGCGATCTTGTGTGCACTGTTTTTGCATGTTTTTTGAGTTTGCTTGCAGGTATTGGCCATGCCATCATTGTTGGAGTTAGACGTCTGCGGAAGCACGCGAACAGAACAAGGGAGAAGAAGAAGCTTGGAGCACAACACACAAGACTGTATGTATTACTAGAGAATGTACAAAGATAAGAAGCCCATTAGGGCAATAGGCGTATATACAAGCCGGGGGAAAAAAACCTCCTAAAGAGGGAAAAAAATGCCCCGGCGGTCCTAGAGTGTTCACACACATCACTACCTAAATATATCAACAAATCCCCCCTGGGAGTGATGCGGTGAACAAGGAGCTGGCACTCATGTATAAGGAAGTGCCGAGCTATGTGGAAATCACTCCACAAAAGGAAGTAAGCCCAAAGCTTTGCGGAAAGCTTCAAACTTCTCCCTAGGAAGAGCCTTCGTGAAAAGGTCTGCAATGTTCTCCTGCGTGGGCACATATGCCAAGCTGATCTCCCCAGCAGAGAACCTCTCCCTGACATAGTGATAATGCACCTCAATGTGCTTAGTGCGAGCATGGAACACAGGGTTCCTCGCAACTGCCAATGCGCTCTGACTGTCAGTGAAGATGGTGGTGGCAGAAGACTGGCCAACACCCAAATCAGCCATAAGGCGTCTGAGCCACACACACTCAACAGTCGCTGTGAAAGCTGCCCTATACTCAGCCTCACAACTGGAAGTGGCCACAGTAGGCTGCTTCTTGCTCAACCAAGATATACATGAGCTACCAAGCATGAAGCAAAAACCACTGGTGGACACACGAGTGTCATAGCAACCAGCCCAATCTGAGTCAGAAAAAGCATGCAAATCTGGCGGTAGTGATCCCCCCTTGGGATAAAACAACCCAAGTAGCCGAGTACCACTCAAGTAGCGAAAGATGCGCTTAACCGCTTTCCAATGCGTGACTCTTGGGCAATGCATAAACCTGCTCATCTGTGAGACAGCAAACTGAATATTTGGCCGAGTAATGCATAAGTAAATCAAGCATCCAACAGCCTGCTGATAGAGAACAGCATCAAATGCATCTCCAACATCATGAAGACTCAATCGTAAACCTGTCTCCATAGGAGTGGCAATAGGCTTACAGTCTTCAAGGCCAAAACGCTGCAATAATGTGTCAATATATTTCGTTTGACACAAAGCCATTCCACCATCAACTTGCATAAATTGAATGCCCAAATAGTGATGCAAATGCCCCAAATCAGACATCTCAAATGAGGCATGCAAATCAGCCTTGAAATCAGCAATATGCTTCTTAAGAGGACCAGTGAGCAGCATGTCGTCTACATAGACAACAATGATCAGAAGCACATCATTAGCACGCTTAACATATAAGGTGCTTTCAGTTGGACTGTTCTCAAAACCATGTGCAATTAGATAGGCATGTATTTTCTCATACCAAGCACGTGGTGCTTGCTTTAAACCATATAACGCCTTCTTTAACCTGCACACCTGGTTTTCATGCCCTTTCTGCACAAAGCCACGGGGCTGAAAAACATACACTTCTTCATGCAAGTCACCATTCAGAAATGCTGTTTTAATGTCCAACTGATGTACATTCCAACCATGATGGGCTGCAAGTGCACAAATGCTCCGAACAGTAGTCATACGGCATGTAGGTGCAAAGGTCTCATCAAAATCAATGCCTTTTTCCTGCGCATAACCCTTTGCAACAAGCCTAGCCTTATACCTGTCAACTGTACCATCAGGTTTACGCTTCAGCTTGTATACCCACTTAGTGCCAATGGCCTTCTTGCCAGGAGGCAAGTCACATAAAGACCATGTACCATTCTTCATTATAGCATCATATTCAGATTGCATAGCAGCCATCCAATTTTCTGAATTTTGTGCTTCATCAAAAGAAACAGGCTCATTCTCATCACAGAGACTAGATGCAGCCATAGCATAGCAATCTGATGCAAAGGAGGTACTATGAGAGCCTGAACGAGTACGATATGACAAAGGTGCATCTAATTTGCTGTCACGCAAAGTCTGCACCAGCCATTTTGGCATAGTTTTTGCCTGTTCAATATCAGCTCTCTCATCAACAAGTGCATCATGTAAATCTGCATGAGAAATGGAATGATCTACATCATCATATGAAAGCTGCAAAGGCTGAGAAGTTGCCTCATTAGAACCAGCGTTAGCCTGTCCACCTGTAAAAAGAGGCATCAAAGTATCATACATGTCTTTGGAGCTAACAGATGTCTCCTTAGTACATGAAAGCAATGGTTGAATAGCATCTTCCACAAAGACAACATCACGGCTAACCAGAATGCGTTTAGTCTGTGGATGATAGAGACGATAGCCTTTACTTTCAGAACTGTACCCAACAAAAATACATTTTACTGCCTTATCATCCAATTTTTTGCGATGTTGTTCAGGCACTAATGCATATGCCAAACAACCAAAAACACGCAGATGAGCAACAGATGGCTTGCGGTCATGCCAAGCCTCATATGGAGTGATAGACTGCAACGCTTTGGTGGGACACCTGTTCAGTACATATGCTGCACACATGACAGCCTCAAGCCAGAAACTATGTGGTAAAGCCTGACTTTTGACCATGCACCTCGCCATCTCCATGAGTGACCTGTTCTTTCGTTCAGCAACTCCATTCTGTTGAGGTGTATACGGCACTGTACACTGGTGTTTTATCCCACGTTCAGCCAGAAATGCATTAAAATTTGAAGACATATATTCCCCCCCTCGATCAGAACGGAGGGTGCCCATTTTACATGCTGACAGATTTTCAGCCAAAACCAAAAACTGTTTGAAGCACATGAACACTTCGGACTTTGCTTTGAGTGGATATACCCATGCATGCCTGGAAAAATCATCAATGAAAGTCACGAAGTAAAGGTAATTTCCAAAAGAGGGTGTCTGCATAGGACCACAGACATCACTATGTACAAGCTGCAATTTCTGCATAGCCCGGACTGAACCATCTTTTGGAAAGGAAGAACGCTGCATTTTGCCCAAAATACAGCCTTCACAAACATGTTTTCGAGGTGCCTCAAGTTTGGGCAAAGAGGACACCATTTCAGATTTCTGCAGGCGTAACAAACTAGCAAAATTCAGATGACCAAAGCGTGCATGCCAAAGCTTTGCATCTGACATAGCCTGAGAATCATGAACTGCACATGCCGAATCATTCACAGATCTTTCATAGTCTATGAGCTTATACAGCCCACGACATAAAATGCCAGAAGCAATAATCACATCGCCATTTGAGAGATCATGGACTGTACACCTGTCATCAACGAATTTCACAACCAAGCCAATCTTGGCTAATGCAGAAACTGATAACAGGTTCTTTTTGATCCCTGGCACAAATAAAGCATCTGACAAAGTGAAAGAACTACCATCAGCAGTAGTCAGAATGATCTTACCAACTCCCATAATAGGATAAGAGGAGTTATTGGCGCATGTGACAGTATTCCCTGTAGGGGCAGGCTCAAGTGAAGAGAAGAAACTGCGCTGCGAGGTAATATGTTTGGTCGCCCCACTGTCAAAGTACCAAACATCTGAGTCTACTGCAGACATGCACTGATCATGAGAAGATAGGTCAAAACTGCAGATAGTAGTAAACGCCCATTCTTCTTCCTGCACAAGATTTGCAGACTCTGTTTTTGGTGTTGAGGCCTCTGCAACAACCATTCCAGCCTCTTTCTTCTTTGCCTCTTTAGCAGCCAGTTTTGGACAGTTCTTTATAATATGACCATTTCCTTTACAGTACTTGCAGAACAATTTCTGCTTTTCTGATTTCTTCTCATCTTTATCCTGGTTCTTCGATTGTGCAGCATTTGCAGATTTCTGCTTACTAGTAGAAGAGCTCCATTTTCCTTTGCCCTTCTGACTAGCCAGGAAAGCTTGATCTGCAACACGCATAATGGACCTGTTCTGCCTGGACTGATCTTCCTGCAACAGAACAGAGACTAATTCCTCAAATGACAAGGCATTCGGATTGCCTTTCATCATCAATCGAAGAGTAGAGGCAAAACTCTGATATGAATCAGGAAGGCCATTCAGAACGGTCTGCACAAGTGAGCTATCTGGTATAACCTCATCAGCAGAAATCAATTGTTCCTTCAGGTCTTTGATCTTTGTAAGAAAACTGTCCATCGAATCACCTTCATTCATGTGCTCACTCTCCAACTGTTTTCGGAGGTAAGCAACACGAGCCTCATTCCTAGCCTGGTACAAAGTGGTAAGTGTATCCCAAGCATCCTTTGCTGTTCTGCAAGAGCGAATGTGAGGAATAATGGCACGTTTGACAGACAAAGCTATCAATGCATGTGCCTGGGCATCTCTGCCATCCCAACGAATCTGCTCTGCAGTAGGTGCAACAGAAACAGTAGCACGAACAGCAATCTGCGGAATATCATCTTCGACACCATCTTCATCAGCTCCAACACCTGTATTTGCAGTACCTGTCGTTACAGGTGTAACACGACGTCTTTCAACACCCTGCACAATGTTCCACAATCCTTTTGCAACCAGTACATGTCGCATCATATAAGCCCATAATGGGTAGTTGGTACCATCCAACTTATCCTCAACAGCCAACATACGGAATACATCACTGCTTTCAGCCATGGCCAGTGACTAAAATACCTTGATGCAGAAAATTGACTGTATCTCAAAAAGTTGAACAGAACTGCGCAGACGAGTTTTGCTAGACCTGTAGCAGACTTCGAGACGCTTAAACTGGCGAACAGAAACTGGTATATACCTTTGGCACAAAAGGACGAAATAGCCTGCACAAGCACTGCGATAGTGCGTTCGGAGGCCGAAACGAGCTCAGATCGCGATTTCGGCACCACAGAGCGAAGATGTTTTGATCTCGGAAACACCCTGAGTATGCTCACCAAATTTTGTGCGAATCTGAGACTGCAAACGGAGGAGTGTCGACGGCGCCCTAGAAGAAGCAACGACCTGCTCTGATACCAATTGTTGGAGTTAGACGTCTACGGAAGCACGCGAACAGCACAAGGGAGAAGAAGAAGCTTGGAGCACAACACACAAGACTGTATGTATTACTAGAGAATGTACAAAGATAAGAAGCCCATTAGGGCAATAGGCGTATATACAAGCCGGGGGAAAAAAACCTCCTAAAGAGGGAAAAAAATGCCCCGGCGGTCCTAGAGTGTTCACACACATCACTACCTAAATATATCAACAATCATCTCCAGCATGTCGCGCAGGTACGGAAATGTGCACAACTCTCTCTGTGTCGCAAGCTTCTGTCCATCGCGATTGACATAAAATTTCATCTATTGGTAAAATTAAGTGCACCATAGTAGACTAGAGACCCTGCATATCACAAATCCACAAAACTTTTTGGAAAATTTGCATTTTCCAGTCCATATTGATTGATAGCATCAATCGCGATTGACACTCTCCATCACGACGGGCAGCTAGTCAATCGCGATGGACAGCCAGTCCATCGCGACTGACAGACCCCAACGGACACGTGTCCATCGCGGCGGACACCCCTGTCCATCGCGACCGACAGAAAAATCGTGATTGACACCCCATTTCGCCGAGATTCTTGTCCATCGCGACATATAGAGCCCCGATTGACACAAATTCACGAAAAACCTCAAAAATTTCAGTCCATCGCGACTGACACCCATCAATCGCGACCGACAGCCCTGTCCATTGCGATTGACACCAGTCCATCGCGATTGACACGAGTCCATCGCGATTGACGCCAGTCCATTGCGATTGACAGCCCTGTATATCGCGATTGACAGCCAATTTCAGCCAATTTTTTAGGGTTTTTTTAATTTGAGGATTTTGGCTAATTTTTGGCATAAATATTGGGCTGTAGGTCACATAAGGAGGCTATAAGTAAAACATTAAGGGAAAACCTGTTTGTCTGTTGGCCTGTTTGAACCCTGTTTTAATCCCCGAATCCTGAACTGACATAACTTCCTCATACGAAATCCGTTTGCTGTGATTCTTGTTTTGTTGGAAAAATCATCAATGAAAGTCACGAAGTAAAGGTAATTTCCAAAAGAGGGTGTCTGCATAGGACCACAGACATCACTATGTACAAGCTGCAATTTCTGCGTAGTCCGAACTGAACCATCTTTTGGAAAGGAGGAACGCTGCATTTTGCGCAAAATACAGCCTTCACATACATGTTTTCCAGGTGCCTCAAGCTTGGGCAAAGAAGACACCATATCAGATTTCAGCAGGCATAGCAAACTAGCAAAATTCAGATGAACAAAGCGTGCATGCCAAAGCTTTGCATCTGAGATAGCTTGAGAATCAAGAACTCCACATGCCAAATCATTAACAGCTCTTTCATAGTCTATGAGCTTATACAACCCACGACATAAAATGCCACAAGGAATAATCTTATCGCCATTTGACAGATCATGAACTGTACACCTGTCATCAACAAATTTCACAACCAAGACAATCTTGGCTAATGCAGAAACTGATAACAGGTTCTTCTTGATCCCTGACACAAATAAAGCATCTAACAAAGTGAAAGAACTACCATCAGCAGTAGTCAAAATGATCTTACCAACTCCCATAACAGGATAAGAGGAGTTGTTGGCGCATGTAACAGTATTCCCTGTAGGGGCAGGCTCGAGTGAAGAGAAGAAACTGCGCTGCGAGGTAATATGTTTGGTCGCCCCACTGTCAAAGTACCAAACATCTGAGTCTATTGCAGACATGCACTACTCATGAGAAGATGGATCAAAACTGCAGATAGTAGTAAATGCCCATTCTTCTGCCTGCACAAGATTTGCAGACTCTGTTTTTGGTGTAGAGGCTTCTGCAACAACCATTCAGCCTCCTTTTTCTTCGCCTCTTTTGCAGCCAGTTTTGGACAGTTCTTTATGATATGATTGTTGAGAGCGGTATGGGCACCCAAGGACTGACTAGACAAGGAAGCCAACAGAGAGAGTCAGAGCAAGGTGAAGGATTAAGTAGACAGAGCAGTCGACGCAAATCTGGCAGATAGGCCCTTCAAATGTTTCCAAGTCAACATCTTTACAACAGTGAGTCTCGTCACTAACAATCATTGTTAATACCATTTCATAATTTTGTAGCTTCATTTTGTGCAAGCCAAGGAGTCCTTGAGCTTGAGGAGCTTTAGAAGTACCTACCTGTCAGTTTTCATATTTTTTAGACTTCGTTTGAACCTCCAAATAGGGTAGAGAACCTAATTTTTAACTAGGCTGGACACTAGGTCTGGACACGGCCAAAACCTAGTCAAAAACTATAAATAGAGCTAGAGAGCTCATTTTTGAGGTTGGCTTGTGTGTACTCGAGCCAAGAAGACTCAAGGACTTGTGCCAATGAGATTGTGCCTCAATTGCCACACAAGTGCATATAGTGGGTACTTAACACACATCTAATTGTCAATCCAATGGAACGACGTACCAAGTGTATGAAGACGTGTGCACACGTGATGGAAAATGAAGTGGTCAAGCTAGCATGCATGAGAAAAGACTAACTACCTCTCACACTCACTGAAATACTGAAAGGGTTTGCCGCAGAGCCTCTTACAGCAGTTTTCAGAAATTTAAGGATTTCTCCCAGCTCCGAACTCCGAATATAGGTAATAGCTTGTTTCGAAGCTCTCGACGAGGCGCATCTATTGGAAGTAGTTTCACTCGATTCTGACCACTCTGCTTCAAGTTATGGCAAAAACAGTGAATGACGGGAAACACCAACACGCACGCCACAACTCCTACAAGCTCGCACACACACTACATCAGCTCAAAATCAAGGGGAAGGGGTAGACAACAGTCCTACACATGCATTCCAAGCATCACACACACATACAAGAGCGAAATGAAGATCAAAATCAGCATGAAAGAGGCAAACTCGAAAATCTGTAGAGCTCTTTCTTCACAGTGGCAAAAAAGTACTTACAAAGAGTCACAAAGTGACTTATATACTAGTGCCCTAAGTTTGGTCCTTTCACACAAAAGACCGACACTTTATTCACTAAAAGACTAATTTCTCTACTAATTTACATGGGTAAGCTTCTAATCTTTTGTGGGGATGCATCTAGAGGACTGCTCTAGTGCATTTACAACGGAAAATATATACAAGAGTGGTTATAATACAAAATTTATGTATCCAAATCGGAGAAATTTTGGGGCCCTTCATTTTCTCTGCCTTGTGCTCTTCTGTGCTCTGCAACACTCTCCCCCTCTTCGTCTCTGTCGTCCCTTGACAGGCTTTACTTCTTGTTTGTCTCGATCAGCGCGTGCTTCCTTTGGTCAGTTCTGCTTGATTCTTGATCTTGCATTACGTTTTAGAGGCTCTCGGATTTGTCCTGTTTTCACATATCGGACCTGGTTGCATTACTCAAAGCCTGTTTATTTGGTTTGCCACGCACGCCATTAGTGCACATATGCGGATGTAGCTCGTAAGCCTTGATCTGAATCCTCTGTAACTCAAGGGGTTGAGGCATCCACATATGGCATACTTGTTGGCCCTGGTTCCTCCTCTAAGCTGCGTGCTTTTCCTTGGTGTGTGTGCCCCTGCGGGACTCTGTGCAAAGATGGGTGATGCGCCCCTGCGAGGCTTCTTGCAGGGACTTGTTCTTGTTATGTTTATTTCTCTTGAGTCATTTTCGACTTTGATTTCCTTCTTCTTCTCTTTTTGCTTGATTGTCCCTCTACACGTCCCTCCTCCTGAACTCTGTCGTCCTCGACAGGCTTTTTGTGGCGACGTGTGTATGTTTGTATGGCCTGTTGCTCTCTTTGATTTAGCAGATTAGCGTGACAAAGCATGAATTCTTTCCATTGCTGTGATTTGACTCCGTCTTCTGGTGCTTGTCGATGATCCGCAAAGAAGCTTGTTTCATAAGCCACCAGTCTAGCATTCAAGTTGGACGTCATTTTAACAAAAATTTCTGAATCTATTTCAAAGAAGCCTGTAAAGAATGCTTCTTCAAAAGTCTGCATATATGTCGATGGCAAAAACATGAGGCGAGAGTAATATGCCATAAGTGTTAGGCGGCTTGGAATAGTCGATAAATAAAAAATAAGAGCCTCAGATCCTTGCGTAATGCCAATGAAATTCAAAAATGTATATTTGGCATGTTGGAAAACCTTTATTACAGTCAATAGCATACTGAATATTTTGTTAGTCATTTTGACTGCTAAGTCTGGAACTGAAGCGTATCGGGCAATCCAGAATTCCATTGTTTTTATCATGTACTCCTCCGTCGGTAAGTAGTTATGTGGCGGACTAGGTAATAAGGGGTAATTGAGCCACTGATTATTGATGCTACCCTGGCGCTGACCTTCCCAAAATTGCGTCCAGGCTCTTCGACGAGGTAGTGGGAAAAACGAAGGATTTACTTGAAGTTCGTAAGGTGATGCCTCCCACTGTACCCGTAGTGTTGGATTCTTTTCTAGAATCTTCCTTCGCCATATTGGATCCGCTTTCTCAAACTCCTCCTGAGTATATGTGAACGTATCGTGCCTGAAGTGAAGATTTAGGTCCGGATCTTTATTTGTTGTAGACTTTATGTAATATCGCGTTTGTTCTTTAAGTAGACTGTAGGGTACATTGAATGGCTTCAAAATTTGCTCCAATTGTTTATTGTCGATTTGAGCTGCCTTCATGATCTTTATGATCTGATCTTCATACTCAGCAGTGAGTTGGGACACCAGTAGTGCCCGTTCTGGTCGGCTCAGTTCTGCAATTTCTCGAGTGTTAGGTTCAATGTGAACCTCCTTTTCCTCCCTTATCGGTGAATGATATGAGGGGGAAGAGAGAGGATGTACCTCATTCTCCACAGTAGCCTCTACGGGCTTCGGAACTACTGGTGTCCCCTCAGTATCTTTTAGTGCTAATTGATCCTGGAGCTGTTTAATCATTGCCTTTTTTTGCTTAATCTCCTCTTGAGCCTGCACAATTGTGGATTTATTTCTTTCAATTTCCTCAGCTACAATTGCTAGCTGATCGGCATCTTCTTTACAATGTAAGAGGTATCTATTTTCCGCTTTTTTCCATTTGGCTCGAAGAGGTGCAGTGTCTTCCATGTATCTTCTTTCCCATTCAGCAACGGTCACTCTTTCCTTTGTTAGTGTATCTTCATACCTAGCAACTTTGTCCTCCAATTCTTTGATATTCAGTTCTGGTTTGGCTTGCACCTCAACCGGTTGATCGCTTAGAAGTGCAGTCATAAGTTCCTTGTTGCGTTGTCTTAAGCTTTCCGCTTCCTCCATGTACACCTTGAGCTGAGATTCTAATACTTTGTAGCGTGATGTTAGTCGTGCCTTCTCTGCTTCATTGGCTTCTAATTTTCTTGTGACTTCCTGAAATTGTTCTTTCAATCTTCCATTCTCCGTCTCGAGCACATGGTATTTCTTTTTGACTTCTTGAAGTTCATTTTCTTTTTCCCAAACTTGTTCTTTTACTGTCTTCAACTCTGTGGAAAGACTCTTACCCAATTTTTGAAGTTCTTTTTTGTCTTGCATGGCCTGATCATAATCTTCATCAGCATCAATCATAAGTTGCTGTGTATCTAGGGCAGTTCTGATCATGTCCTGCACCACGGGCTTGAGCTGAGCTATATCCACATTCAGCCATGTCTTGGGTATGCTTGGGTTTTCGCCGGTTTGTACCTCTTTTCCCTTGTCGACGTGGATCATTTCATTGTGTGGTTGTCGGATCTGTAGTTGTACTTGTGGTTCGTCTTGATCTTTATTCACATTACTAGTTTTAGTGGCACTTCCCTGAAATGTGACATCCATGGGGGATGGTTCTGCCACTACTCTGATAGGCGTGAAAGGTTCCTCTTCTTCTATTGTGTTTTCCTGAGTCCCCTTGACTTGGATGTTAGAAGTTTCATTAACTGTTATAGTATGCTTTCCTTCCTGTTCTTCCTTCTCACTTGTGATGCTCTGATCAACACCGGTGGGTTGATCTTTCGCCTTAGGGTCTTCTGCTTCCTTGTTGTAGTCGACTTCATTCAGTTCCTCCCATTGTCCATCATCTTTCGATTCACTTTGAATATTGACATTTAGTAAAGAAGTGTTTTGTTCTTCGTGGTCCTCCGATACAGAACTAGAGTTATCCAAGCCAATCTCCCGATATCTATGGACTTTGGTAAGCTTGCTTCTCGGGTCTGTCGCTTGTTGTGACTGTTGATAGTGATGACCCTGTACTGGTAAATTAATTTGCCCTCCTGTATATTGATGGGTTTCCTCTAGGGCTTTGGCTAAGTCTTCTTTTGTTATTTGTGTCTGTCCTTCAATAGTAGTTTTGGGAAGTACATGAATCCTCTTTGACATTGGGGTATCTTCTTCAGCTTGCTTGACTTCCTGTAGTCTTTTTGTACCTCTCATCTTGGGTTGAGAGCTGGTTTCTGCCACTTCCACTATTTTTGCCCCTTTTTTCTTTTTTGGCACTGTGGCGACTTTGACGTATTGCGCAAGAGCACTTGAAGATGGCATTTCCTGCAAGTGTTCTCTCATGCCCAAAGCATTGTAAATTAAGATAGTCAGTGCCGTCGTACCATTGAGGAGTTTCTTGTTATTCCATTGCTTCTTTGCCTCAAATAGTCGTTCTTGCACGTAGGGAGTCAGATTAACTTGATTTCTGATTTGTTTGATGGCATGAGACAATAATTGAACAATGAGTTTCTGGGGAGCCGTGTAGCGATTCATATTGGGGAAGCAGAAGTGTTGGTGAATCAGTTTGACTTCCTCTTCTATATCTACTCTGTTTATGTCAACAAAAGTCCGTGTCTTTGCTCCACGACTCTCTTCTTTTATTGTCGTGACACCGTCCTTTTCCCATCCGAATGCTTCCTTAATCAATTCATGTGTGAATTGAATGACAACCCACTCTCCTCCTTTATCCATAACTCTGGCTTCTGGCACCAGTGGATCATGTAGTGCTGGCTTTAGGGTGTTCATGACTTGCGTGCATCTTTGAAAATCAGGTTTATAGATGGGTAATTCAAAATATTTGTGAATTCCTACTTTCTTCATTATGGCACTTGTGGATGGTAATTCATGTAAGACCCTGAAGTCCTGGGACATAATCGGAAAGTGATGCTCTGTATCCATAATTTTTATGTTTGCCAAAAATAAATAGTCCTCAACTGGTTGCTCATCTCTAAACCAATGCCCCTTCGCTTTGGTGAGACTTTGAGGAGGGAATTCCTGCATCTCCTCTTGTACTGTTGCTTCAGAGTCTTCAGAAGCCATCTGCACTTGTAACGAAAGTGCGTTAGCTTCAAAGGAAAGTATGCAACTGTGCAATGCATTGTAGTGATTATTGTCATTTTTCACTCCGTTTCCCATCATTGAGTGAGATCTTTTACCACCTCTTTTTATGACTTTTCCTGAAAGAAGACAATCGTTAGTATAGCCGAAGCATTTATTTATATACATAATAGGTCCATTCCTAATTAGAATGAAGCTAAGCTCTATCCTCAGTTGGAGAATGTGCACCACCAGTTTTATGATGTACATCATGTGCCAAATGCTTGGCCATGTAATGTGGCCCTATTATGCATACTTGAGGTGCATTAGAAACTTTATGGGTGCAAAGGGAAGCTTTATCTCTTCGATCATCCGCTCCTCGTGGTTTCTTTGGTTTCCAGATCCATTTCGTGAACACTAAGGGAGGTCGCTTTGTTTCCTTGATCCTTGCTGCTTCTTGTGTCCCCTTTGCATTCTCCATTGTCCGAGTGAAATTGTCATTGCTTTTCCAGTTTCTCGGATGACTCTTAGGTGTTGTTTTCTTTCGCCTTGTCTGATGTGGTACCTCTTCGTTTGCCTTTAAAGCCTGTTTAACTGCTTGCATGACCTTTTGGGGGATCCATATATGATGTCGCGATCTTTGAGCTTCAAGCAAGGGCTTAGGGATCCATACTTGCAATGATCCTTTTGGTATGTACTTCTGTGAAGCTGGTTTGGTGAGTCCTGTTTCCTTCTTACGAGTGGGTGCTGAAGTTTCGCGATTCTGCATTTGATCCTTGCGTACCCACTTATATTTGGGTGGGCTTTGATATGAGTATCTGCGTGTTGGTTTGCAATAGTGCGATTTTCTGATGTTAGGAGCTGGTGTAGGAGAGCAAATCTCCTTAACGGTTGGCTTTCCTTCAACTGCATTGGATGACTTCGACTCTACTGCTGACGTTGTTGGGATTGCAGTTTCAGCTTCTATACGTGTGGTATCTGTGTGGTGAACCTTATCGATACTTTCCAATATTGTTGTCTGAGCTTCCTCTAAACTTTGTATATTTGTTTGAGTACAAGGTTTCTCTTCAAGTAAGCTGAAAATTTCCTTATATCCTATTTTAGCCGAAATATAGCCTTGAGCTAGATGGATACACGCCTCAGTCTCAATGATCCAATCTTGTCCTAGAACTAAGTCTTCCATTAAGTCCTCATCGTTGCACACTAAGACTCTTTGTTCCATGGAGGAATTTCCTAGGTGGAGGGATACATTCGTGGTTCCAATACATGCTAGGGTGTGACCTCCAATTCCTATTAATCGGGCTTTTGTCTGATTCAAATCTAATTGCAGATCTTTTGCTATTCTCTTCCGCATGTAGCTAAGCCCTGCTCCTGAGTCTATCAATGCATCTGTCAATTGGTACTCTGTCTTGCCAATCCCTAGGTTTAGGTAAGGTTGCGTTTTACACCTACCCGTTGTATCATGATTATTGACTTGGTAGTTTGCCATAGGGATAGGCTCGTCACCTTGGAGATAACGTTCGTCTCTTTGCCTCATCCATTCTTTCCGTTTCCTAATACGCTCTAGTGCTTCTTGCCGAGCTTCCTCTCTAATACGCTCTTCCTCTTTTTTCCTATTTTGGGCACCTACCAATCGTGCTAGCATTTGATCAGTCAAAGGCTCCATGAATCGTCTTACTCTACATCCACTGATGTAGTTGGAAAGAATGTCGCCATCTAGGGTGGCTAGATTGACTGCTCCACCAGTCGAAATTCGATTTATGATCAGAGGTCCATATCCGCTTTTTTGTAACTCCTTGGCGTGTTGTTTTAGGGTGTACACCAAGACTAAGTCACCTTCTTT
This sequence comes from Ceratopteris richardii, assembly GCA_020310875.1. Lineage (NCBI taxonomy): Eukaryota > Viridiplantae > Streptophyta > Polypodiopsida > Polypodiales > Pteridaceae > Ceratopteris > Ceratopteris richardii. Next base: position 29,857,690 of record CM035413.1, on the reverse strand, counting down.
AAGTCCTTTGTCTTTTATATGTGCATCATAATATGCTTTTTGTCTCCTTTTAGCTGCATAAATTCCTGCCACAGCTTGTAATCTAGTCTCATGTAACTTCTCAATTTGGTCTAGTTGCTGGGATAGTTCATGTCCTTCCCACTCATACCGTTGGGCTACTTTCAGTGTTGGTACTAAGAAGTCAATTGGCAAAATTGCATTTTGCCCATACACTAAGTTAAATGGCGTAGTTCCAATAGCCGTTTTATATGCAACTCGGAAGGCCCAAATTGCATGATGCAATTGTTTGTCCCAATCTGACCTTCCATTATTGACGATCTTTGTCAAAACGGTACACAGTACCTTATTAGAACTCTCCGCTTGTCCATTTGCTTGGGGATGATATGGAGCTGATTTTTTATGAATCACCAAAAACTCGTTCATTAGTGACTCGATTACTTCATTAAGGAAGTGTGTTCCCCGATCGCTAACAATCTCAATGGGCAAGCCAAAGCGGGTGAAGATATGCTCAAAGAGAAATTTTGCGGTAGTTTGAACATCATTCTTTCTAGTGGCTTTTGCTTCTACCCATTTAGTCAAGTAGTCAGTGGCTGCTATGATGTATTCAGCATGTGATCCTTTGGCAGGTGGATTGATAGGTCCTATGAAATCAATACCCCATTTTGTGAAGGCTCTCGCGCATATCATGGGTCTTAATGGCATGTCATCTCTCCGAATCGGGTATGTAGTTCTCTGACAAGTTTCACAACTTCGTACATATGTTTCAGCATCCATATGTAGAGTTGGCCACCACAAGCCCGCAAAGAGAATCATTTTAACAGTTCTTTCAGCCGAAAAATGACCTCCCGCAGCACCTGCATGTGCCATCTCTAATATGGGTAGATATTCTCCTTCATGCACACATAATCTGAGTTGGTTGTCTTTACCTCGCCTAAACAATTGTCCTCCCATGAGAATGTAGTCCTTGCTCATTTCCTCTAAGGATCGCTTTCTTGCTGGACTAGCTCCTAACTCATGTTCTTGAGTTCTTAAGAACTTCACTAACGTTGTACTCCAATTGGGTGCTATGGTCGAAAAAGGTAGAGACATATGATCTTCTGGAACTGTCTCTTGACACTCTACACAATTGCTTACGTGGTCGTGAACATTCTTAGGCATGTCGGGCCAATACACTCCTAATCTTTTCAGTTCCCGGATTGTTCCATGAGTCCCTTGGTGTGTTTTCCATTTGTTCACATGTGCTTGCTCAATCAGTTGTGTTTGTTCATCCTCATCAACACATCTGAGTAACACTCCGTTGGGTTCCTTGTAGTATACACTACCTGACACAATGTGTAAGTTCCTCGATTGAAAAATTTCTTTCTTGCTATTCCTATTGATTGAGTGTTGAGGACCATGGGTGAGTATAGGGATCAATTTCTCTGCCCACTTTGGGCAAACTTCTAGATTGAACAAATAAGCATCTGGTAGATCGTCGGGCACTCCACTTGGTGGCTCTCCGTGTGTTAGCCTAGAGAGGTGGTCTGCTCTCACATGTGTGTTGCCTTTTTTCACTATTACTTCAAAATCGAACTCCATTAGTAGTAGAAACCATCGTACCAACCTTCCCATGTTACAAGGCTTATTGACTAAGTACAACAATGCTTGATGGTCTATGAAGAATTTGAACTTGTTTGCTAAAAGATAATGTCTGAATTTCTTCACTGCGTATACCATTCCTAAACCTTCTCGTTCCGTAGTGGTATAATTTCGTTCTGCTTGATTCAGTTGTCTACTAGCATAGGCAATTGGATGATCAAGCTTACCTTCATCAGCTGGTTGGGCTAAGATACATCCAATGGCATAGTTAGAAGCGTCAACGTGAATATGAAATGGCTTGCTCCGATTTGGTGATTTCAAAATTGGGGCGGTACTGAGTCTCTTTTTCAACTCGGTGAATGCCTTATCGCATTCTTCCGTCCATGTAAATTGAGTTAAGAGACCGTACAAAGGTTTTGCTATTATGGCATACATGTGAATAAATCTTCTGTAATATCCACAATGTCCCATAAAGGCTTGCACTTCCTTTGCATTCTTGGGTCTTGGTAAGTCTAAGATGACTTTAATCTTGTCCTCATCCGTAGATATTCCATTTCTTGAGACTATGTGTCCTAGAATTTTCCCTTGTCTTACCATGAAGACACACTTCTCTGGGTTTAAGCAGACTCTGTATTGTCTACATTTATTGAATATTTTCCTCAACTCGGGAATGTGATCGGGTCTTTGATTAGAGTACGTGCAGAGGTCATCTATATATACTTCCATGCTTTTTTTCAAAAATTCCTTGAAAACGTGACACATCAATCGTTGGAAGGTAGCCGGTGCATTAGTGAGTCCAAAAGGCATCACTCTGAATGCATACACTCCCCATTCAGTGGCGAATGCAGTCTTATGTTGATCCTCAGTCGCAATAGCCACCTGATTGTATCCGGAGAATCCATCTAGGAAACTGTAGACCTCCTTACCTGCTACTCTTTCTAATAAATGGTCTGTGATAGGTAGTGGGTAGCTGTCACGTATAGTGGCTACATTCACCTTCTTCAAATTTATGCACACTCTCAATTTTCCATTTTTCTTAGGCACTACTACTAATGGCGATACCCATTCGGTATGTTCTATCTCATATATGAATCCTTCCGCTAGTAGTTTGTCTATTTCTTCCTTAATCTTTGCTGCATAGACTTCATTGTATGTATACGGACGTTGTTTGGAGGGTTTTGCATTTGCTGTCATTGGTATTCGATGGGAACAAATAGTGGGCTCCACACCTTTGAGATCCTTATAGGTCCATGCGAATACATCTCGATACTCTCGGATAAGGTGTACGAGTTCCTCTTCTTCTTCTTCAGATACATCTTTACCAATATACGTGCATCTTTCTTCTCCCTCCTCAACTGTTACCACAATCTTTTTTGTTTGTTCCTTGTTGTCATATGCTTCTCCGTCTCTTGCCTCTCGTCTCGGCATCTGGATAGCTACTTTTGTTTCCTCTACTTCATATTTTTTAACGTGTTCAGGAACTTCAAAAAGATCTGGCTCCGGCCCTACTCTACCCATGTCTTCCTCCTGCCTGTGCATGGCCGTAGCAGTTTCAATTGCTAAGATCTTTGTTGGTTCCTGTTCCTTCTGGTTCTGAATAGTATTTGAGTAACTTTCTTCAGAATCAAATTCTGGTTCCATCTCTATGCTTTCATACTCCTCTTTCCATTCTTTTTCCAGGGTTTCCCCTTCTTCTACTTCTTGAAGAACAGCCATATAGAGGTTTATGTCATAGCCTTCCTCATCTATGCATTCGTTCATGGTTAGAACTTCTTCATTCACACATACATCTAAGGTTGCTAAAATTTCCATCCATCCATGTGGTTCGAACATTTGATCAGAAAAAGTTTGAGGCAAATAATCGGGGTCTTCTACTGATCGATAGTTCGGGTGTCCTATCGGCCACAGTTGTTTCTTATACTCCTCTTTCTTTGCTTCCTTGCACATCCATAACTGGGCGTCTTCATGCATCCAAGATTGATCACTTGATCTAGCACTGTGAATGGATAGGTCATCTTCTTCTTTGTGGACTGGATTCCATTGTAATGGAGGGACATCTCGATAAGCAAACGTGTGCAAATTTATCTTGGTAGTGTTTCCTTGATGTTGTAGATATAATGAATCTCTGCCCCAATCTTGTACAACCCGCATTTGTCTCATGAAGGGTCGTCCTAATATCATCTCGTAGTTGTTTTCTTTCTCAAATTTACAGATGGCTAGTGTGTGTTCAAATTCTACTCCGCAAGTGGTTAGTTTGATTCGTTCCAATATTCCCAAGGGTTTTTCCACATGACCGTCTGCTAGTTGGAGTTTCATGCGAGTGGGTCGCAAAGCAGGTTTTCCCCACTTTTCCCAGACCTCCTTGGTGGCAATTCCTACCCCGGCTCCTGTGTCTAGAATAGCCCTGGTCATGTATCCATTGTGGGTGACAGGCAAACAAGTATTACCTTCGTCTCCTTCACTAAATTCTCCCACTTTATCCACTGGAACTTGTATTGTGGTGTTATTTTCCTTCTCCTTTTCTTTCGGTCCTCCATTCTCTAGCTGTGATTCTAGTTGGTTTGCCATTTGCTTCCATAATTGTGGTTTCAATCGAAGCAATTCTTCCACCGTCAACTTGCATTGCACTTTTGTTTTCTTTAATTCTGTTAGATTATGTGAACTCTCTTCTACCTTTTCCTTTCCCTTTCCATGCACCGTGGGTGCTCGTATTATTATTGACTCCCTTTCGTATTCTCCCATGTAGTTAGGCAATGTTGAGATGCTCATGGTTTCCTCTCTTCCTCTGTCAAGTCTTGATACTTCTTCATATACTTCCTCCAAGTTGGGATGAAGTTGACAATCTTCTACATTTATTTCCTCAAAAGGAGGTGTATTGTCTCCATTATTCTTCCATTGCTCCTATCGTATTCTATTCCATAAGTCTTTTGGCCAATCTGCCTCTAAATCTGGAATTATTGACATCAATTCATCTTGGGTCTTTATCTGACCGCTTTGGTCATCTTCTTTCCTAGGTCCCTTGCTTTTGGACTTTAAGCATTCTTCATACAGATTATGTGCTATCCTGGTTTCTGGTAGAATTGGGATAGTCTTTTCTAGGGTTGCTTGTGCTACTTCTATGAGTTTCCTGCATATGGTCAGTCTTTCTTTCTCTAATTCCCCTTGAGGGTAAATTTTTTCGAGTTGTTCCACGTTTGGGCCCATCTTGATTCTAGCTTGGTAGGCTTTCAACCACATGTCCAAATCGTCTGGCTTTGGGTCTGCAAGAATTGATCCGGGCTTCTCCCTATTTGGACTAGGTCGGGGTAGCTCAGGGGTCTCCTTATGCATTTTTTGTCCTTTATGCTCTTTCTGGCTCTTAGTCAGTTTTTTACTGTCTTGGCTCTTATTTCTTGCCCATTTGTCCTTGAGTTTCTCTCGTCTTTCTTTCCATTTCTGTACTTTAGTGATTTGGGTGTTCCCATGTGGGTCCTCAGAATCTTTGACTACCTGAATTTCGGAGTTTATAGTTTTATTGCTCTCTAGTTTCTCCTCTGGTTGTTTTCCTTTTTGTAGTTTTACTTGGGCTCTAGTAATAGCTTTTAGTGGTACGGTGTACTCCTTATCACTTCCAGATCCTTCTATGACTTCGATCACATTGATTGGTGCCGTATCTTGAGTCTTTGCTGGATTCTTAGGGCAGTCTCTGAAAAGATGCTCCTTCCCGCAATCACTACAATACCCTTCCCAGATTCTAGGTGGTGGAGGGTTATAAGGTCGAGGGCATTCTCTAATAAAATGGTCTCTTCCACATCTATAGCATGGTCCTCTCTGTACCGGTGGTCTAATGAGTGGTCTCATGGGTTGTTGTGCCTTAGGAGCTGTGTACATTAAAGTTGCAGTCTCTGCTCCATAAGTCTGATCATAGCCTTCATACCCAAGATATACTGTCTCATATGCTGGTTCGTGTTCTATCATGTTGGCTTCGTATGGATAGTATTCACTTGGTAGGGTTTCGTATCCAAGGCTTGTTGGTTCTATCTGGGTCATTGTTGCAGCTGGAACTATAGCTCTTTCTAGGTTTTCTTCTGGTTGTGCATACTTTACTGATACTACCTGCTGTGGTTTTGATAGTTGGGGTCCTAGCACTGGTTGGGGTGGTGGATGTGATGTTTGCTCGTATGGTCGTAATGCTTCTGCTGGTGTGGGATACGGGGTGTATCTTGGTATTTCTCTACCAGGTTCCCTAGGCAGGTATCCATAAGGTCTATACTGTGGTGGTTGAAAAGGACGTGCTTGCCTATTGAATGGACAATTCTCAGTAGTGTGGTTGGTGTATTTATGTTCTATGTGGCAGTACCAAGAAGTCCCTTGTGGTTGTTGTCTATGGTATGGATACGTAGGTTGCGCACCGGGCCCTCCTCGGACGCACAAGTGTGTAGGGTGCTCTCCTCCACATAAATTACATCTCTGTAGCATAGGCACTCTTTGAGCTATATTTGGGTAAGCTCTTTGTCCTTGTACTCCCAGTTTTTTTACTACCAATTCAGCTAGTTCTTCCATGTTACTAGAGTTGGACGTGATAGTGCTTCTTGAGTCTTCTAATTTGGAAAGGTCGGTCGTACCCTTGAGGTCCTCAGCAAGGTTATCTTCCAGGTCAATGCACTCTTGAAGACACTCGCTTAAGGCTTGTAATCTCTTCACATACACTAGTGCTCGTAGAGTTCCGTTAGTGAGCCCATCTAAAAATAATGAAATCATCTTTTGTTGAGTGGGTCTCTCGGCCGTTGGGCATCTATCCACATATTGATTGAATCTTCGTGCAGCAGCCTTCACAGTTTCATTAGGGTTTTGTTTAAAGCTATGGATTAAGGACGCAGAATTGTGTTTAATCCCTCTCTTTGTGAATTCTCCAATGAATTCTTGAAAGAATTGTTCCATGTTTTCAAATTGATTGGGATCTAAAGGTTGGAACCAAGTTAGAGCTCTCCCCGTGAGGGTGAGCCCAAAAGACTCATACTGCACAAAGAAGTCCTCTACTTGCTCTGCTCTCAGAACTTGTTTAAATTCGGCAATATGATCATATGGTTCCCCTAATCCATCATAATGGTTTCTCATGCATTTAGCTACTTGGATAGGTCTCAGCCTTCTCATTGGTTCAGGTGGTCTGGGCACTACCGGGAAGACAGGGATAGCTGGTCGCAATGGCGGTACTCCCGGCTGTCTTCCTACCGGTGGTTGTGGTCTAATTGGTGGTCGGTACTGGTTCCCTATCCCTGCGTGGGTCTGATTACGTGTGTGTACTCCTGGAGTTGCAAACTGTACATGAGTATGGTTAGGTGCACTACGTTGGCTGGTCTGTCCTGAGGTGGTATGTTCCGTCTCCTGTTGATTTCCAAACGGATTTTGTGAAGTAGTTGCCTGATCTCTCTGAGGGAATACAGGCATACCCATGTATCTCAGTCGAGCCCTGTCTAAGGCACTCACAGGCCAATATCTCTTTTGATCCTTATCTAAATACGTGAGTCTAGTTTCATCATCGGGGTCTTTTAGCTCATAAAATGTCATGGGACTTTCTTCTCTCCCCGGAGTCGGTAAGTCGGTTTGAAGCAATAAGTTTGATCCATGGATCATATAGACCTCCAACAGGTAGTCGTCTTGAGGAATCAAATCTCCTCTCAAGACTCGTGATACTTGAGACCTGCCCCTCGGGGTAGTCACAAACTCTTCAGGGTGTGCTTCTTCAGAGTTGCCTGGATCCACAAACTCTCCCCTTTCATTAATTCTTTCCGGAAGTTATGTCACGATGTAGATGTGACCAATTCTGTCTACATATGCACCTCCCTCGTACTTGACAGCAGGTCGGGGTACAATTGTAGCATTTAGGGAAGTCGTCATCCTTGCCACAGATCTATTTAAACCGTCTAGGTATATGGGGACCTCCTTGGTATTGGTAGACACATACTGTAAGGAAGTACGGTAATCTCCCTCAACTGTAGACAAGAAATTTCTATTTGGTGTTGGACCTTGCATGTCTTCTGATGCCATAGGTATTTCTTCCTCAGAATCACTAGAGGTCTCTGAGTAGACAGTGTGGTGACTGACCTGAGCAACACTTCCTACAGAAGAGATGACACTTCTTCGGCTACTTAGCACTCTTCTTGACCTCAAGTTCATTCACACTCCTACGTCTCTCTAGGTGTCCCACAGACTCCCCTTGAGTGGCTCTTCCCAAGGCCACTAATTGTCTCTCAACAATGTTAGAGTCAATCGGACCGATACCGTTTCCAGACGATACCACACTAGGTGATGCTGCCTTGGCCACGATACGATACCAGAGAACCACACGATACGATACTGGATACTGCCTACGATACGATACCACAAACCTCGGCGATACGATACTAGGAATATCACGATACGATCTCAAAACCTCGACGATACGATACTAGAATTTATGCCGATACGATACCAATGTGGTATCGCGATACCATTCTCGAGGAGAAGGCGATACGATACCAAGACTACGATACGATACCTATGAGACCAGACGATATGATACTTATGACAATATCGCGATACTGTCCGGGTGAGTGGACGATACGATATCAAAGTAGTGTCGCGATATCAGATTTCACGAGACACGATACGATACTCAAGAGGGATGCGATACGATCTCAAAATTTTGACGATACGATACCAGGTATAGTATCACGATACTTCACTAAGAAATACGGCGATACGATACTGACAAAGGTCGACGATACGATACTAGAGACTCAAGGCGATACGATCTCAAGATGGTATCACGATACAATCCTGGGTAGGAGGCGATACGATATCACCGTGGTAAGCGCGATCGCGATACCAACCTTGGCGACACGATACCAAAATGGTATCGCGACACCAGGATCGATACCCAGCGATACGATACCTTTGAAAATGTACGATCGCGATACCAGCTCGGGGACACGATACCAAAAATGGTATCGCGATACCAAGTAGGTATCAAACGATACGATACTTTGGCGAGTATCGCGATACAAGGGAGTTTTGGTATCGCGATACCAAACCTCAACCGATCGCGATACTCAAGCCAAAGTGTAAGAAAATTTTAAATTTTTTGCACCCCCTTGCTCTCCTTACTCCCCTCTTCTCTCCTAAGCCTCTGTATCACACAAAAAAATCTGTTTAATATCAGCTTCCCCCCCCCACGATACTACGCAAACTTTTAATCACGTGTTTGATCACTTTTAAAGTGTTTTTGTCAGATAGGCTGTGAGAATGCTTACCTTGGTACTGTCTTGCTTGCACTTTGAGCTCAAAACCTAGCCTTAAAAGCCTGAAAGCCATGATACCAAACCCACGATACTGGTCGCTGCCGTAGACGATACCAGAACTCCAGCAAGTATCAAATGAGTCAATTTTTTTGGTTTTTATATTTTTTTTTGACAGAATTTGAATTTTGCTAATTTTCTTGGTGATTCTGGAATTTTTTTTGGTGATTTTTGTCTACTCCTACTTCTCCTCTCCTCACTACTCCTCTTCTTCTCACCTAACCCTAACTCCTCCTTCTCTTCCCTCCTCCTAAACCTAAACCTAAAACTTATCACACACACCACTGAGATGTGAAGTAACAAGTGCTGAAGTGACTGACTACTTGCCACCGGACAATTTTGCCTCTACAAGTACAATTCTATCACACTCGATCTATAACCATCACGAAGGCACCTTGGTTGAGTGTTCCCCGGCAACGACGCCAAAAACGTGTGTACTCGAGCCAAGAAGACTCAAGGACTTGTGCCAAAGAGACTGTGCCTCAATTGCCACACAAGTGCATATAGTGGGTACTTAACACACATCTAATTGTCAATCCAATGGAACGACGTACCAAGTGTATGAAGACGTGTGCACACGTGATGGAAAATGAAGTGGTCAAGCTAGCATGCATGAGAAAAGACTAACTACCTCTCACACTCACTGAAATACTGAAAGGGTTTGCCGCAGAGCCTCTTACAACAGTTTTCAGAAATTTAAGGATTTCTCCCAGCTCCAAACTCCGAATATAGGCAATAGGGTACTCGTTTCGAAGCTCTCGATGAGACGCATCTACTGGAAGTGGTTTCACTTGATTCTGACCACTCAGCTTCAAGTTATGGCAAGAACAGTGAATGATGGGAAACACCAACACACACGCCACAACTCCTACAAGCTCGCACACACACTACAACAGCTCAAAATCAAGGGGAAGGGATAGACAACAGTCCTACACATGCATTTCAAGCATCACACACACATACAAGAGCGAAATGAAGATCAAAATCAGCATGAAAGAGGCAAACTCGAAAATCTGTAGAGCTCTTTCTTCACAGTGGCAAAAAAGTACTTACAAAGAGTCACAAAGTGACTTATATACTAGTGCCCTAAGTTTGGTCCTTTCACACAAGAGACCGGCACTTTATTCACTAAAAGACTAATTTCTCTACTAATTTACATGGGTAAGCTTCTAATCTTTTGTGGGGATGCATTTAGAGGACTCCTCTAGTGCATTTACAACGGAAAATATATACAAGAGTGGTTATAATACAAAATTTATGTGTCCAAATCGGAAAAATTTTGGGGCCCTTCATTTTCTCTACCTTGTGCTCTTCTGTGCTCTGCAACAGCTTGTAATAGTTTTGAACTTGTATGAGCTTTTTGAAAGGAATCTAAGAACTCCATTGCTTCTCACTCTTTGTCTTGCCGTGTGTGCGCGTGTGTATGTATGTGTGTGCATGTTTGTGTGCTTCTCACTCACGCACTTGTGCCTTCACTTGCTTGAGGTCTTCATACCATCCTCACATATTCCCGGATTGACATTACAGGAGGTGCTACTCATCACTGAGCTACACCAAATTTTGGCGCCGTTGCCGGGGATCGAGCTTTGAGGACGAGCGTGTGATGGTAAGACGTAAGGTTGTGATATTGGTGTTGTAGGTAATTTCTTTACTTTTCCTTACTTCATCATCATCATCACCATCATCATCCCCATCATCTTCCAACTCTATCACCATCATCGCAAAATTTCAGTTTTTTGACTATATCTCCTTCCCCCTTTCATTTCCCTCATTTCACTTGTGAGAAAGAGCGAGAGAGCGATCTTGTGTGCACTGTTTTTGCATGTTTTTTGAAATTGCTTGCAGGTATTGGCCATGCCATCATCTCCAGCACGTGGCGCAAGTACGGAAATGTGCAGAAGTGTCTCTGTGTCGCAAGATTCTATCCATCGCGATTGACAGAAAATTTCATCTATTGGTAAAATTAAGTGCACCACAGTAGACTAGAGACCCTGCACATCACAAATCCACAAAAATTTTTGGAAAATTTGCATTTTTTTAGTCCATCGCGGTTGATAGCATCAATCGCGATTGACACTGTCCATCGCGACGGACAGCCAAACAATCGTGATGGACAGCTAGTCCATCGCGACTAACAGACCCCGACGGACACGTGTCCATCACGACGGACACCCCTGTCCATCGCAACCGACAGAAAAATCGCGATTGACACCCCATTTCGCCGAGATTCTTGTCCATCACGACAGATAGAGCCCCGATTGACACAAATTCACGGAAAACCTCAAAAATTTCAGTCCATCGCGACTGACACCCATCAATCGCGACTGACAACCCTGTCCATCGCGATTGACACCAGTCCATCGCGATTGACACCAGTCCATCATGATTGACACCAGTCCATCGCGATTGACACCAGTCCATCGCGATTGAGAGCAATTTTCAGCCAATTTTTTAGGGTTTTTTTAATTTGAGGATTTTGGCCAATTTTGGGCATAAATATTGGGCTGTAGGTCACATAAGGAGGCTATAAGTAAAACATTAAGGGAAAACCTGTTTGTCTCTTGGCTTGTTTGAACCCTGTTTTAATCCCTGAAGCCTGAACTGACATAACTTCCTCATACGAAATCCGTTTGCTGTGATTCTTGTTTTGCTGGAAAAATCATCAATGAAAGTCACGAAGTAAAGGTAATTTCCAAAAGAGGGTGTCTGCATAGGACCACAAACATCACTATGTACAAGCTACAATTTCTGTATAGCCCAAACTGAACCATCTTTTGGAAAGGAGGAACGCTGCATTTTGCGCAAAATAGAGCCTTCACATACATGTTTTCCAGGTGCCTCAAGCTTGGGCAAAGAAGACACCATATCAGATTTCAGCAGGCGTAGCAAACTAGCAAAATTCAGATGAACAAAGCGTGCATGCCAAAGCTTTGCATCTGAGATAGCTTGAGAATCAGGAACTGCACATGCCAAATCATTAACAGCTCTTTCATAGTCTAATTCATCAACAAATTTCACAACCAAGCCAATCTTGGCTAATGCAGAAACTGATAACAGGTTCTTCTTGATACCTGGCATGAATAAAGCATCTAACAAAGTGAAAGAACTACCATCAGCAGTAGTCAAAATGATCTTACCAACTCCCATAACAGGATAAGAGGAGTTGTTGGCGCATGTAATAGTATTCCCTGTAGGGGCAGGCTCGAGTGAAGAGAAGAAACTGCGCTACGAGGTAATATGTTTGGTCGCCCCACTGTCAAAGTACCAAACATCTGAGTCTATTGCAGACATGCACTACTCATGAGAAGATGGGTCAAAATTGCAGACAGTAGTAAATGCCCATTCTTCTTCCTGCACAAGATTTGCAGACTCTGTTTTTGGTGTAGAGGCTTCTACAACAACCATTCAGACTCCTTTTTCTTCGCCTCTTTTGCAGCCTGTTTTGGAAAATTCTTTATGATATGATTGTTGAGAGCAGTATGGGCACCCAAGGACTGACTAGACAAGGAAGCCAGCGGAGAGAGTCAGATAGAGGTGAAGGATTAAGTAGAAAGAGCAGTCCACGCAAATCTGGTAGATAGGCCCTTCAAATGTTTCCATATCAACATCTTTACAACAGTGATTCTCGTCACTAACAATCATTGTAAATACCATTTCATAATTTTGCAGCTTCATTTTGTGCAAGCTAAGGAGTCCTTGAGCTTGAGGAGCGTTAGAAGTACCTACCTGTCAGTTTTCACATTTTTAGACTTCGTTTGAACCTCCAAATAGGGTAGAGAACCTAATTTTTAACTAGGCCCGATACTAGGTCTGGACACAACCAAAACCTAGTCAAAGACTATAAATAGATCTAGAGAGCTCATTTTTGAGGTTGGCTTGTAATAGTTTTGAACTTGTATGAGCTTTTTGAAAGTAATCTAAGAACTCCATTGCTTCTCACTCTTTGTCTTGCCATGTGTGCGCGTGTGTGTGTATGTGTGTGCATGTTTGTGTGCTTCTCACTCACGCACTTGTGCCTTCACTTGCTTGAGGTCTTCATACCATCCTCACATCTTCCCGGATTGACATTAAAGGAGGTGCTACTCATCACTGAGCTACACCAAATTTTGGCACCGTTGCCGGGCATCGAGCTTTGAGGACAAGCGTGTGATGGTAAGACGTAGAGTTGTGACGTTGGCGTTGTAGGTAATTTCTTTACTTTTCCTTACTTCATCATCATCATCACCATCATCATCCCCATAATCTTCCACCTCCATCTCCATCATCGCAAAATATTCAGTTTTTTGACTATATCTCCTTCCCCCTTTCATTTCCCTCATTTCACTTGTGAGAGAGAGCGAGAGAGCGATCTTGTGTGCACTGTTTTTGCATGTTTTTTGAGTTTGCTTGCAGGTATTGGCCATCCCATCATCTCCAGCACGTCGCACAGGTACGGAAATGTGCAGAACTGTCTGTGTGTCGCAAGCTTCTGTTCATCGCGATTGACAGAAAATTTCATCTATTGGTAAAATTAAGTGCACCATAGTAGACTAGAGACCTTGCACATCACAAATCCACAAAAATTTTTGGAAAATTTGCATTTTTTCAGTCCATCGCGATTGATAGCATCAATCGTGATTGACACTGTCCATCGCGACGGACAACCTGTCAATCGCGACGGACAGCCAGTCCATCGCGACTGACAGACCCCGAGGGACACCTGTCCATTGCGACGGACACCCCTGTCTATCGCGACCGACAGAAAAATCACGATTGACACCCCATTTCACAGAGATTCTTGTCCATCGCGACATATAGAGCCCCGATTGACACAAATTCACGGAAAACCCCAAAATTTTCAGTCCATCGCGACTGACACCCATCAATCGCGACCGACAGCCCTGTCCATCGCGATTGACACCAATCCATTGCGATTGACACCAGTCCATCGCGATTGACAGCAGTCCATCGCGATTGACACCAGTCCATCGCGATTGACACCAGTCCATCGCGATTGATAATAGTCCATCGCCATTGACAGCTCAGTTGATCACGATTGACAGCCAATTTCAGCCAATTTTTTAGGGTTTTTTTAATTTGAGGATTTTGGCCAATTTTGGGCATAAATATTGGGCTGTAGGTCACATAAGGAGGCTATAAGTAAAACATTAAGGGAAAACCTGTTTGTCTGTTGGCCCGTTTGAGCCTTGTTTTAATCCCTGAAGCCTGAACTGACATAACTTCCTCATACGAAATCCGTTTGCTGTTATTCTTGTTTTGTTGGAAAAATCATCAATGAAAGTCACGAAGTAAAGGTAATTTCCAAAAGAGGGTGTCTGCATAGGACCACACACATCACTATGTACAAGCTGCAATTTCTGCGTAGCCCGAACTGAACCATCTTTTGGAAAGGAGCAACGCTACATTTTGTGCAAAATACAGCCCTCACATACATGTTTTCCAGGTGCCTCAAGCTTGGGCAAAGAAGAAACCATATCAGATTTCAGCAGGCGTAGCAAACTAGCAAAATTCAAATGAACAAAGCGTGCATGCCAAAGCTTTGCATCCGAGATAGCTTGAGAATCAAGAACTGCACATGCCAAATCATTAGCAGCTCTTTCATAGTCTATGAGCTTATACAACCCACGACATAAAATGCCACAAGCAATAATCACATCGCCATTTGACAGATCATGAACTGTACACCTGTCATCAACAAATTTCACAACCAAGCCAATCTTGGCTAATGCAGAAACTGATAACAGGTTCTGCTTGATCCCTGGCACAAATAAAGCATCTAATAAAGTGAAAGAACTACCATCAGCAGTAGTCAAAATGATCTTACCAACTCCCATAACAGGATAAGAGGAGTTGTTGGCGCATGTAATAGTATTCCCTGTAGGGGCAGGCTTGAGTGAAGAGAAGAAACTTCGCTGCGAGGTAATATGTTTGGTCGCCCCACTGTCAAAGTACCAAACATCTGAGTCTATTGAAGACATGCACTACTCATGAGAAGATGGGTCAAAACTGCAGACAGTAGTAAATGCCCATTCTTCTTCCTGCACAAGATTTGCAGACTCTGTATTTGGTGTAGAGGCTTCTGCAACAACCATTCAGCCTCCTTTTTCTTCGCCTCTTTTGCAGCCAGTTTTGGACAGTTCTTTATGATATGATTGTTGAGAGCAGTATGGGCACCCAAGGACTGACTAGACAAGGAAGCCAACGGAGAGAGTCAGAGCGAGGTGAAGGATTAAGTAGACAGAGCAGTCGATGCAAATCTGGCAGATAGGCCCTTCAAATGTTTCCAAATCAACATCTTTACAACAGTGATTCTCGTCACTAACAATCATTGTAAATACCGTTTCATAATTTTGTAGCTTCATTTTGTGCAAGCCAAGGAGTCCTTGAGCTTGTGGAGCTTTAGAAGTACCTACCTGTCTGTTTTCACATTTTTAGACTTCGTTTGAACGTCCAAATAGGGTAGATAACCTAATTTTTAACTAGGCCGGACACTAGGTCTGGACACAGCCAAAACCTAGTCAAAAACTATAAATAGAGCTAGAGAGCTCATTTTTGAGGTTGGCTTGTAATAGTTTTGAACTTGTATGAGCTTTTTGAAAGTAATCTAAGAACTCAATTGCTTCTCACTCTTTGTCTTGCCGTGTGTGCGCATGTGTGTGTATGTGTGTGCATGTTTGTGTGCTTCTCACTCACGCACTTGTGCCTTCACTTGCTCGAGGTCTTCATACAATCCTCACATCTTCCCGCATTGACATTAAAGGAGGTGCTACTCATCACTGAGCTACACCAAATTTTGGTGCCGTTGCCGGGCATCGAGCTTTGAGGATGAGCGTGTGATGGTAAGATGTAGAGTTGTGACGTTGGCGTTGTAGGTAATTTCTTTACTTTTCCTTACTTCATCATGATCATCACCATCATCATCCCCATCATCTTCCACCTCCATCTCCATCATCGCAAAAATTTCAGTTTTTTGACTATATCTCCTTCCCCCTTTCATATCCCTCATTTCACTTGTGAGAGAGAGCAAGAGAGCGATCTTGTGTGCACTGTTTTTGCATGTTTTTTGAGTTTGCTTGCAGGTATTGGCCATCCCATCATCTCCAGCACGTCGTGCAGGTACGAAAATGTGTAGAACTGTCTCTGTGTCGCAAGCTTCTGTCCATTGCGATTGACATAAAATTTCATCTATTGGTAAAATTAAGTGCACCATAGTAGACTAGAGACCGTGCACATCAAAAATCCACAAAAATTTTTGGAAAATTTGCATTTTTTCAGTCCATCGCGATTGATAGCATCAATCCCGATTGACACTGTCCATCGCGACGAACAGCGAGTCAATCGCGATGGACAGCCAGTCCATCGCGACTAACAGACCCCAACGGACACGTGTCCATCGCGACGGACACCCCTATCCATCGCGACCGATAGAAAAATCACGATTGACACCTCATTTCGTCGAGATTCTTGTCCATCGTGACATATAGAGCCCCGATTGACACAAATTCACGGAAAACCCCGAAAATTTCAGTCCATTGCGACTAACACCCATCAATCGCGACCGACAGCCCTGTCCATCGCGATTGACACCAGTCCATCACGATTGACACCAGTGCATCGCGATTGACACCAGTCCATCGGGATTGAGTAACCAGTCCATGGCGATTGACACCAGTCCATCGCGATTGATACGAGTCCATCGTGATTGACAGCCCAGTTGATCGCGATTGACAGCCAATTTCAGCCAATTTTTTAGGGTTTTTTTAATTTGAGGATTTTGGCCAATTTTGGGCATAAATATTGGGCTGTAGGTCACATAAGGAGGCTATAAGTAAAACATTAAGGGAAAACCTGTTTGTCTGTTGGCCTGTTTGAACCTTGTTTTAATCCCTGAAGCCTGAACTGACATAACTTCCTCATACGAAATCCGTTTGCTGTGATTCTTGTTTTGTTGGAAAAATCATCAATGAAAGTCACGAAGTAAAGGTAATTTCCAAAAGAGGGTGTCTGCATAGGAACACAGACATCACTATGTACAAGCTGCAATTTTTGCGTAGCCCGAACTGAACCATCTTTTGGAAAGGAGGAAGGCTGCATTTTGCGCAAAATACAGCCTTCACATACATATTTTCCAGGTGCCTCAAGCTTGGGCAAAGAAGATACGATATCAGATTTTAGCAGGCGTAGCAAACTAGCAAGATTCAGATGAACAAAGCGTGCATGCCAAAGCTTTGCATCTGAGATAGCTTGAGAATCAAGAACTGCACATGCCAAATCATTAACAGCTCTTTCATAGTCTATGAGCTTATACCACCCACGACATAAAATGCCACAAGCAATAATCACATCGCCATTTGACAGATCATGAACTGTACACCCATCATCAACAAATTTCACAACCAAGCCAATCTTGGCTAATGCAGAAACTGATAACAGGTTCTTCTTGATCCTTGGCACAAATAAAGCATCTAACAAAGTGAAAGAACTACCATCAGCAGTAGTCAAAATGATCTTACCAACTCCCATAACAGGATAAGAGGAGTTGTCGGCGAATGTAATAGTATTCCCTGTAGGGGCAGGCTCGAGTGAAGAGAAGAAACTACGCTGCGAGGTAATATGTTTGGTCGCCCCACTGTCAAAGTACCAAACATCTGAGTCTATTGCAGACATGCACTACTCATGAGAAGATGGGTCAAAACTGCAGACAGTAGTAAATGCCCATTCTTCTTCCTACACAAGATTTGCAGACTCTGTTTTTGGTGTAGAGGCTTCTGCAACAACCATTCAGCCTCCTTTTTCTTCGCCTCTTTTGCAGCCAGTTTTGGACAGTTCTTTATGATATGATTGTTGAGAGCAGTATGGGCACCCAAGGACTGACTAGACAAGGAAGCCAACGGAGAGAGTCGGAGCGAGGTGAAGGATTAAGTAGACAGAGGAGTCGATGCAAATCTGGCAGATAAGCCCTTCAAATGTTTCCAAATCAACATCTTTACAACAGTGATTCTCGTCACTAACAATCATTGTAAATACCATTTCATAATTTTGTAGCTTCATTTTGTGCAAGCCAAGGAGTCCTTGAGCTTGAGGAGCTTTAGAAGTACCTACCTGTCAGTTTTCACATTTTTTAGACTTCGTTTGAACCTCCAAATAGGGTAGAGAACCTAATTTTTAACTAGGCCGGACACTAGGTCTGGACACAGCCAAAACCTAGTCAAAAACCATAAATAGAGCTAGAGAGCTCTATTTTGAGGTTGGCTTGTAATAGTTTTGAACTTGTATGAGCTTTTTGAAAGTAATCTAAGAACTCAATTGCTTCTCACTCTTTGTCTTGCCGTGTGTGCACGTGTGTGTGTATGTGTGTGCATGTTTGTGTGCTTCTCACTCACGCACTTGTGCCTTCACTTGCTCGAGGTCTTCATACAATCCTCACATCTTCCCGCATTGACATTAAAGGAGGTGCTACTCATCACTGAGCTACACCAAATTTTGGCGCCGTTGCCGGGCATCGAGCTTTGAGGACGAGCGTGTGATGGTAAGACGTAGAGTTGTGACGTTGGCGTTGTAGGTAATTTCTTTACTTTTCCTTACTTCATCATCATCATCACCATCATCATCCCCATCATCTTCCACCTCCATCTCCATCATCGCAAAAATTTCAGTTTTTTGACTATATCTCCTTCCCCCTTTCATTTCCCTCATTTCACTTGTGAGAGAGAGTGAGAGAGCGATCTTGTGTGCACTGTTTTTGCATGTTTTTTGAGTTTGCTTGCAGGTATTGGCCATCCCATCATCTCCAGCACGTCGTGCAGGTACGAAAATGTGCAGAACTGTCTCTGTGTCGCAAGCTTCTGTCCATCGCGATTGACAGAAAATTTCATCTATTGGTAAAAATAAGTGCACCATAGTAGACTAGAGACCCTGCACATCACAAATCCACAAAAAGTTTTGGAAAATTTGCATTTTTTCAGTCCATCGCGATTGATAGCATCAATCGCGATTGACACTGTCCATCGTGACGGACAGCCAATCAATCGCGACGGACAGCAAGTCCATCGCGACTCACAGACCCCGACGGACACGTGTCCATCACGACGGACACCCCTGTCCATCGCGACCGATAGAGAAATCGCGATTGACACCCCATTTCGCCGAGATTCTTGTCCATTGCGACATATAGAGCCCCGATTGACACAAATTCACGGAAAACCCCGAAAATTTCAGTCCATCGCGACTGACACCCATCAATCGTGACTGACAACCCTGTCCATCGCGATCGACACCAGTCCATCGCGATTGACACCAGTCCATCGCGATTGACACCAGTCCATCGCGATTGACACCAGTCCATCGCGATTGACACCAGTCCATCGCGATTGATACCAGTCCATCGCGATTGACAACCGAGTTGATCGCGATTGACAGCCAATTTCAGCCAATTTTTTAGGGTTTTTTTAATTTGAGGATTTTGGCCAATTTTGGGCATAAATATTGGGCTGTAGGTCACATAAGGAGGCTATAAGTAAAACATTAAGGGAAAACCTGTTTGTCTGTTGGCCTGTTTGAACCTTGTTTTAATCCCTGAAGCCTGAACTGACATAACTTCCTCATGCGAAATCCGTTTGCTGTGATTCTTGTTTTGTTGGAAAAATCATCAATGAAAGTCACGAAGTAAAGGTAATTTCCAAAAGAGGGTGTCTGCATAGGAACACAGACATCACTATGTACAAGCTGCAATTTCTGCATTGCCCGAACTGAACCATCTTTTGGAAAGGAGGAAGGCTGCATTTTGCACAAAATACAGCCTTCACATACATGTTTTCCAGGTGCCTCAAGCTTGGGCAAAGAAGACACCATATCAGATTTCAGCAGGCGTAGCAAACTAGCAAAATTCAGATGAACAAAGCGTGCATGCCAAAGCTTTGCATCTGAGATAGCTTGAGAATCAAGAACTGCACATGCCAAATCATTAGCAGCTCTTTCATAGTCTATGAGCTTATACAACCCACGACATAAAATGCCACAAGCAATAATCACATCGCCATTTGACAGATCATGAACTGTACACCTTTCATCAACAAATTTCACAACCAAGCCAATCTTGGCTAATGTAGAAACTGATAACAGGTTCTTCTTGATCCCTGGCACAAATAAAGCATCTAACAAAGTGAAAGAACTACCATCAGCAGTAGTCAAAATGATCTTACCAACTCCCATAACAAGATAAGAGGAGTTGTTGGCGCATGTAATAGTATTCCTTGTAGAGGCAGGGTCGAGTGAAGAGAAGAAACTGCGCTGCGAGGTAATATGTTTGGTCGCCCTACCGTCAAAGTACCAAACATCTGAGTCTATTGCAGACATGCACTGCTCATGAGAAGATGGGTCAAAACTGTAGAAAGTAGTAAATGCCCATTCTTCTTCCTGCACAAGATTTGCAGACTCTGTTTTTGGTGTAGAGGCTTCTACAACAACCATTTAGCCTCCTTTTTCTTCGCCTCTTTTGCAGCCAGTTTTGGACAGCTCTTTATGATATGATTGTTGAGAGCAGTATGGGCACCCAAGGACTGACTAGACAAGGAAGCCAGCGGAGAGAGTCAGAGCGAGGTAAAGGATTAAGTAGACAGAGTAGTCGACGCAAATCTGGCAGATAGGCCCTTCAAATTTTTCCAAATCAACATCTTTACAACAGTGATTCTCGTCCCTAACAATCATTGTAAATACCATTTCATAATCTTGTAGCTTCATTTTGTGCAAGCCAAGGAGTCCTTGAGCTTGAGGAGCTTTAGAAGTACCTACCTGTCAGTTTTCACATTTTTTAGACTTCGTTTGAACCTCCAAATAGGGTAGAGAACCTAATTTTTAACTAGGCCGGACACTAGGTCTGGACACGGCCAAAACCTAGTAAAAAACTGTAAATAGAGCTAGAGAGCTCATTTTTGAGGTTGGCTTGTAATAGTTTTGAACTTGTATGAGCTTTTTGAAAGTAATCTAAGAACTCCATTGCTTCTCACTCTTTGTCTTGCCGTGTGTGCGCGTGTGTGTATGTGTGTGCATGTTTCTGTGCTTCTCACTCACGCACTTGTGCCTTCACTTGCTTGAGGTCCTCATACCATCCTCACATCTTCCCGGATTGACATTAAAGGAGGTGCTACTCATCACTGAGCTACACCAAATTTTGGCACCGTTGCCGGGGATCGAGCTTTGAGGACGAGCGTGTGATGGTAAGACGTAGACTTGTGACGTTGGTGTTGTAGGTAATTTCTTTACTTTTCCTTACTTCATCATCATCATCACCATCATCATCCCCATCATCTTCCACCTCCATCTCCATCATCGCAAAAGTTTCAGTTTTTTGACTATATCTCCTTCCCCCTTTCATTTCCCTCATTTCACTTGTGAGAGAGAGCGAGAGAGCGATCTTGTGTGCACTATTTTTGCATGTTTTTTGACTTTGCTTGCAGGTAATTGCCATCCCATCATCTCCAGCACGTCGCGCAGGTACGGAAATGTGCAGAACTGTCTCTGTGTTGCAAGCTTCTGTCCATCGTGATTGACAAGAAATTTTAGTAGTTGTATTAATGTTTTTAGGTCATTCTTGTACATTCCTTTTTATGTAATAGAAGAAGAAGAAGATCATTCTTCCTTGCGTCAATCTGAGTGTGTGCTTCTCTTTGATTGTGAGAATGTGTGTGTGAGCTCTCTTCCCTATCTCCTTCCTCGTGAGAGCTCCATGGGGACAATAAATCCAACTTTCAATAGCCTATCTAATTCCTCTTTCACTTGCTAGGCTGTAGCTCAGTGATGAGTAGCACCTCCTTTAATGTCAATCTGGGCAGACGTGAGGATGGTATGATGACCTCGAGCAAGTGAAGGCACAAGTGCGTGAGTGCGAAGCACACTAACAGGCACACACATACACACACACGTGCACACAAGGCAAGACAAAGAGTGAGAAGCAATGGAGTTCTTTAGATTACTTTCAAAAAGCTCATACAAGTTTAGATCAATTACAAGCTAACCCCAAAAATGAGCTCTCTAGCTCTATTTATAGTTTTTGACTAGGTTTTGGACGTGTCCAGACCTAGTGTCCGACCTAGTTAAAAATTAGGTTCTCTACCCTATTTGGAGGTTCAAATGAAGTCTAAAAAATGTGAAAACTGACAGGTAGGTACTTCTAAAGCTCCTCAAGCTCAAGGACTCCTTGGCTTGCACAAAATGGAGCTACAAAAATATGAAATGGTATTTACAATGGTTTTTAGTGATGAAAATCACTATTTTTGTAGGGGTTTCTATTAACATTTTGACATACATTTCCTGGAGCTCCCTACTTGCTCCTTCTCCTTGTGTTTCCACTTCTTTTATATGCATTAGTGTCCTGAAAAAATATTGGCCTACTTGCCAGATTGTCGTTGACTGCTCTGT
Source organism: Ceratopteris richardii (assembly GCA_020310875.1). Classification (NCBI taxonomy): domain Eukaryota; kingdom Viridiplantae; phylum Streptophyta; class Polypodiopsida; order Polypodiales; family Pteridaceae; genus Ceratopteris; species Ceratopteris richardii. Next base: position 29,835,380 of record CM035413.1, on the reverse strand, counting down.
CTGCTTGTACTTTCTCTTCTCTCTAACTCCCTTCGTAAGCTTCCTTGCCTGGTGAGTCCTTCAGTTCCAACACCCCCCTCTCTCGCGTCTTTCGTCCCTGACAGACCCTTGTTGGGTGGGTCGTTGGATGTAGTACTCAACAACGTCTTGTGCCAAGTGATGTTCTGCAATCCGCAACCCTTTGGTCAAGTCCGTGAGTAGAGCATCCCAATCGACCGGCCCGGGAACCTCTGGATGTGGTATACGTAACTTTTCTGAATGGAGAGCTTGTTCCAGTGCAAACAATTGCAATAAATGTGATGGTCTGGGAACGAATATCTCTGAATGATATTCCAAAAATCCCGTGACAAACATTTCTTCAAACGTCTGTTTGAAGGAGGCTGGTAGATACTTGATACACGCGTGCCATGCATATACAACATTAAAAGATGGTGTTGCGCTCATGTCGTAGACAAGGTCCTGATTACCTTCATTAAATCCAAGAGTTGACAGATGAGGTTCCTTAACATTCTTGAAAGTCCTGAAGGTGACCAACATGAGTTCAAAAATTTTAAGGCACATTTGGGCCATGACATCTGGTAGATTTTTAAACCTGACCCCCCAATGCTGAATCGTCGAGATCATATATCCTATGGTAGGTTGGCCTTTAGGTGGTGCTAAATAGACATAATCGAGCCATTTCTCGCATCCTTTGGTTGTCAGCACAATTTTTGTGTATTCCGGCCATGACCTTCTTTGAAATACAGGGCAGTAGCATGGGTTGTATTTGATGTACAAAGGCATATTATTCCATGTTCTTACCATCTCTGGGTAGGTTTCCAGTAGACGAATCCTCCACGTCGGTTGATGTATATTGCCCTGCTTGGCACTTGCTGGGATGTCGTCCGGTGCAAACTGTGTAGCCGAGGTTGGTTCTTTTGAGGTGTGGTGCTTGATTTCGGCATTGTAGTCCGCCATTAAGACATAGAAAGGAACATACAAATCGTCGGATGTGCCGATCCACCTATGATGGGAGAGGTTTCAAAAGTACTCCGATTTTATAACTACCTCTTCCAATCGTGACATTGACGCTATCTGAATTGCCACTCTATCATCATGGGTTGTGGCCACTTTCTCTAACCTCTGCATCCATTCAGGAGCCTCTATCTCGATGGTGTCCATGCCCTCTTCTGTTTTCTTGCCCCCTGGTGTAGGCATGGGAACGTATGGATCTTTGAAGGTTTCCTCGATTTCAATTGGCATTAAGTCCTCAGGCTCGGGCTCTACCAGGGGAGAGGGTTGACGCTCGTATTGCATGACTTTACTGCGTAATTCTTTGAGTTTTGCTATGAGTTTTGTGACTTCTTCAGATGTGTCGTCTGCGGCACTGACTTTGCTTGGTGACTCCTGCTGAGTTGCCAGCTGCTTAAGTAGGTCATCTCTTTCTCATTCCAATGCTGCATGGGCCTCCAGGAGGTTGGCATGGGTTTCTAACACGATTTGCATATTCTCTGAGGGAATGGCCTTGAATTTCTCTGGGTGGATTTCCTGCGGGGAACCCTCCATTGCTGCTTCCAAGTTTTCTTCATTCTATTTCTGCAGCCATTTATTCTCTTCGAGTGCTGTAGACATGTGTTTTCGTAGGAGGGCCAGGTTGCGTCTATGCTTGAGATTCCCCGTTATCTAGGAGTGTAGCAAATCATCCATATGTTGCCTTTCTTTTGCATCTGACTGGGGTGGATTGGCTACTAACTGTTCATGTTGTTCCTGTAAAGTGGTGTACTATTGTTGTAGTAGCCGCTTTTCCCTTTCGAGATCAATGAATCGTACTTGAAGTTCTTCATGGCTTCGAAAGAGTCGCGTATGTTGGTTATCAAGATGCTGGTAGTGCTGTTGTAGTTGCGACATACACTGATACATATTATTAAATACATTATTAATAGGGTTGGATGTGGGAAGGGTGTTGAATGTAGAAGGGAAGGGAAAGGGGAAGGGGAATGGAAGTGTGGATGCGGTGCTGGAAAATGGTGAAGTGGGAGGTGGGGGAATGGGAGATGGTGGGTGTATGGGGGGAGGGAGAGGTGCAGAGGTGGGTGATATGTCCATAAAATCAACAGTGGATGCAGTAGTGGGAGTGATTGTGAATATTGGAATTGTGGGTGCGGTGATAATGGTGAAAGTGTACAGTGGTGTGTGCAATTGTGAATACGAACTGCCAGGAAGTGTGATCGGGGGAATGAGGTTTTCCGTGGCTGCGGTTAGCATTACTGTGTCAGTGGCCGTATAGACAAGAGAGGTGGAGATAGGGTGTGTGGGTTGTGTGGGTTGACTGACGGTCTGCGCTTTGGTATGGGTAGTGGACTCGGGGGCGGTGACAGTAGTGGTTACACTGGTTGTGGGAGGTGAATGTGGTGGAGTTGGAGGCAGGGGTGGAAAAGGGGGTGACGGAGGTGCACTTGATATATGGGTTTCCTCAGTATCATGAACGGTGTGTGCAATGCCCGTGGTTGTGGATGTGCCTTGTGGTTTTGATACTAATACATTCATCTGCTTCCCTGATCGAGGGGGGCGTCTGCCATATCGTCGCTCCGTTCTTCGTGATTGTGCAAGGGCAGTATGAATCGTCTCCGGTACTCCTAAAGCATCAGATATCATGTCAAGAGTGGTGCGTTATTGCTCGTCTACACCTTCCTCCTCAAGGATTTGATTCATGAGGGCCTTGCCTGCTGCTAGGGACAGTCTATGTTGCTCTTGAACTCTGTTCATGGTATCATAGAGCTTTTTCAATGCCTTCGTATAAATTGGAGCACCTTCAAGTACCTGCAGAGCTTCCTGATCATATTCCTGCTCTTCTTCCTCGGATTGTCCATCATGTTCCTCCTCTTGTTCTTCTTCCTCTTCACCCTCCACATCGACGACATCTGGTTGTCTGGGATGGGGTTGGTCTGTAGCAGTTTTTTGTCCACTAGCTTGCTCTGCCTCGACTTCTGTGTTAACAGCTTCGATTATTCTGGCTACCTCCTCATCAGTTAGGTCTTCTAATGTGAATCCATGAGGAAAATCTAGGTCGGTTTGTACGGGTGGGAACACTAGATTAGGTCCATCAGTGCTGTGTCTTGGTAATCTAATAGTGAAGGGTTGTACCCGCCTTGGAAGTCGTGGAGTTGTCTCTGGTGTCAATGTCGCACCGCGGGGTTGTGCACAGGGCATCTGAACTACGCCTCTCATTTTCTTAGATGGTGGTCCTGCGGTTGATAGTCTACGTTGGAATTCCTGTACCCTGGTCCAATTTAATGCCCTCTGCACTAGCACATCATACGCCAGGCATCTATACACAATCCTGGTGAGGGCACAACATCCATACAGTACAAGCTTTTGTTTCTTATACCACCTTTGATGAGCCAAGTGGATTTGGTCGATAATCCAGTGGGGCATGTTGATTGTCAAATCAAAGGCATCAGCCAAGTATAGACTAAACCATATCTTCTTAGGTGGCATTGTGAACCTCTCTTGAGCGGGAAATGCAAAATGTTGCATGACCATTCACAAGTGAATGGAAATTGTAGGTGTCATTGCCACCATGTCCTTTAATTTCGTCAGATTCTTGTTCTTCATATTGTCGGGGACCATAGTCTCTTTCTCCGTAGGAATGTGCATACCTTTCATGTCTAGAGCTTCCCTTACCAAATTGATAGTCAACCTCAAACGCTTCAGTTCATTACCCCTTGTGAGAGATGGGAGGACAAAGGAGTTGTATCCCTTTTTGTCTTTGCTTGGAGTGAGGGTGCTAATCAAATAAGAGCACCTTAGAAAATCGGGCTTTGGCAATTGGAATTTGAAGTAATCGTAGAGTCCCGCTGTAGCTCAGTGATGAGTAGCACCTCCTTTAATGTCAATCCGGGAAGACGTGAGGATGGTATGAAGACCTCGAGCAAGTGGAAGCACAAGTGCGTGAGTGAGAAGCACACAAACATGCACACACATACACACACACGCGCACACACAGCAAGACAAAGAGTGAGGAGCAATGGAGTTCTTTAGATTACTTTCATAAAGCTCTTACAAGTCCGTTTCAATTACAATCTAACCTCAAAAATGAGCTCTCTAGCTCCTTTTATAGTTTTTGACTAGCTTTGGCCCTGTTCAGACCTAGTGTCCGGCCTAGTTAAAAATTAGGTTCCAAGGCCAATTTGAGGGCTTAAACGGAGTCTAAAAAATATGAAAATTGGCAGGTAGATACTTCTAAAGCTCCTCAAGCTCAAGGACTCCTTGGCTTGCACAAAATGGAGCTACAAAAATACAAAATGATATTTACAATGGTTTTTAGTGATGAAAATCACTATTTGTGTAGGGTTTTCTCTATTGATTTGTCATACACCTCTTTGAGCTCCCTACTTGCTCTTTCTTTTTGTGTGCTCAACTCCTTGATGTCTTGAAAAATTAGATGGCCTACTTGCCAGATCTTCTTTGACTGCCATGTCTGCTTGTGCTGTCCCTTCGCTCTGACTCTCTTCGTCTTGTGGCTCCTTCGGTTCCCTGACTGTTGCCAACACCCCCCCCACTCTCGCGTCTGTCGCCCCTGACAGACCCTTGTCTAGAGGATTTTTGAACATAATATTGGACGACATCGGAGGCTAGGTGGTGTTCTTCGAGTCGCAAGCCACGTGCTAGATCTGTGAGCAATTCATCCCAATTCACAGGTCCGGGAACATCTGGATGAGGCACCCTCAATTGTTCTGAGTAAATAGTTCTCTCCACAGCAAATAATTGGAGGAGATGTGATGGTCTAGGTATAAAGATTTCAGAGTGATATTCCCAGAATCCTGTGATGAACATCTCCTCAAATGTCTGTTTAAAACAGGCTGGGAGGTATTTGATTCTGGCGTGCCAAGCATATATTACTTCAATTGATGGGGTGGTACTCATATCATACACTAGATCTTGGTTTCCCGTCATAAAGCCTGCACCTGAGAAGTGAGGGTCCTTAATGTTTTTAAACGTCCTGAAAGTGATCAGCATTAATTCAAATATTTTCATGCACATCTGGGCCATCACATCAGGATTATTGCGTAGTCTAGTACTCCAGTGACGGATTGTAGAAATCATATAATTGACTGTGGGAGGTCCTCGTGGAGGTGCTAGATAAACATAATTCAACCACTTTGCACAGGCTTTGATGTCTTTGACAGCTATAGTGAATTCAGGCCAGGTGCGTCGTCGCAGAACTGGAATGTAACAAGGGTTGTACTTAATAAACAACGGCATATTATTCCAGGTTCGGACCATTTCTGGATACGTTTCCAAAAGCCTGATTCTCCAGGTGGGTTGATGGATGGACCCACGCTGAGCACTTTCCGGTATATCATCTGGACCAAATTGTGTAGCAAAGGTGGGAGGTTTGCCACATTGTCGTTGAATCTCCGCGTTGTAATCGGCCAAAAGTATACAGAATGGCACATACTGGTCATTATTGGTGCCTATCCATCTATGGTGAGACATGCTTCTGAAGTATTCAGACTTTATGACGGTCTCTTCTAAGTTCGCTAGTGATTGGATCTGAATTGCCACCCGTTCTTCGTGAGTGTTCGCTGTCCTTTCCAGTGTCTGAAGCCACTCGGGTGCTTCCACTTCCAATGTGTCTAGTCCCTCTGAGGTTCGTCGCCCGCCTGGCATTGGCATAGGAACATACGGTTCCTCGTAAGACTCATCTACCTCAATAGGGACTAGCTCTTCTTGCTCTGGTTCTACCACAGGGGATGGCTGCCTCTCGTATGTCAGTAACCTCTTTTGTAATTCGGCTACCTGCTCGGTTAAGGCCTTTACTTCGTCTGAGGTGGAGGTTGATGGGACACTCTTCGGTTGTTCTTCCTGTTCCTTCAGCCTGCTCTGAAGTGTGTCACGCTCTCTTTCCAAGTCATCATGGGCTTCCAGGAGATCTGCATAGCTTTCCAGAATGGTTTTCATCGTCTCCGTGGGAATTGCTTTAAATTGCTCTGGATCTATCTCGTGAGGGGAACCTTCCATGGCCGCTTCCAGATTCTCTTCATTTTGTTTTTGCAGTCTTTTGTTCTCCTCCAGTGTTGTGGCCATATGTTTTCGTAGTAGTGCCAAGTTGCGTCTGACTCGTAGGTTATCGGCCTGGTATACTTCGAGCAAAGCTTCTAGTTGTTTTACACCTGATTCTGTCGATGGTTGTGGTGTCTCCAATAGTGTTTGGTGAGCCTGCTCAAGCGTTGTATAGCGTTGATTCACCTCTGCGTTTTCCTCTTGTAGGATGTGAAATTGCCTTTGTAAGTTCTGGTGGTGTGTTGTCAGTTGTTGGTACCGGCCGTCTAGAGCTCTGTACTCATTCTGGAGCTGATATACACATTGATTTAATGCTAAAAATATGCTATTTACATTAAATAATGCTGGGAGGGGTGAAGATGCAGGGGAAATGGGGGCGGGAAAGGGAGTTGTGGATGATGTGGATGCAAGTGGAGATGTGGGTGGAGGGGGTATGGGAGATGAAGGTGGCATGGGGGGAGGGAGCGGTGCTGTGGCAGGTGATGTTTCCATAGTGTCAATTGTTTGAGTGACCGTGTAGATGGGGATCGTGGGTGGAGTGGATGTGACGTCAGTGAACAGAGTGGTGAAAGTGGGCATGGTGACTCCCCCGAATTGGATCCCCGGAGAGAGTGGGATACCCATGACAATGGTGGTGGTAGTGGACGAGGTGGTGCTAGTGTCATGTGGTGGAGTGAAGCGTGTAGTGTGAGGTGGGGATGGTGGTGACCGTGGTGCTTCCTGATGTTCGTCTGCTTGCGTTGTCTCTCCTGGTGCTGATATATTGATGTGAATTTGTTTCCCAGACCTCCTGGGACGAACGGGAACCCTCTTCTCAAATCTGTGAATGTAAGCCATTGCCTCATGGATGGCCTCATCCACTCCTACTGCGTCGGCATGAAGGTTTATGGACTCAATGAACAACTCGTCCACGCCTTCCTCAGCTAGTAACTGGTTCATGAGCTTCTTGCCCGATTCCAGTGACATCTTGTGCTGTTCTTGAACCAGTTGTATGGTTCGATATAGTCTTTTGATTTGTGCCGAGTACGCAGGGGCACTTGCCAGCTCTGAAAGCTCGTCATATTCTTGTTCTTCGTAGGCTTCTTCCTCTTGTTTGACCTCTTGTTCCTCTTCATCGACTTCTACCTCTTCGGGTCGGGTGGGGGCTGCTGTGGTTGTTTGGGGTTGTGGTTCCTGAGTACATTATGTTTCCGTCTCGAGATTAGAATCATAGATCAATCGGGCTACTTCTTCATCCGTGAGGTCATTTAGAGTAAAACCCTGTGGGAATTCCAGATCTGATGGGACGGGTGGGAATACCAGATTAGGCCCATCTGTGCTCGGTCTTGGTAGCCGGATTGTGAATGGCCTAACGCGTCGTGTCTGGGGAGGAGTAATTTCTGGTGTAGTGGTGGCTCCCCTTGGTTGAGCACATGGGAGTTGTACTCCCCCCCTCATCTTCTTTGATGGGGGACCTGCTGCTGATAGTCTTCTTTGGAATTCCTGAGCACGGGGCCAGATGAGTGCCCGCTGAATAGGCACATCATAGGCCAGACATCGGTAGATTATTTTTGTGAGAGCGCAACATCCATGAAGCACATTTTTTTGCTTCTTGTTCCACCTCTGATGGGCTAGGTGGATCTGATCTATGATCCAGTGTGGCACATTGATGGGAAGGCTTTCTGTCTCTGCTAGATACAAACTGAACCAAATTTTCTTTGGGGGCATTGTGAATCTTTCCTGTGCAGGGAAAGCAAAATGTTGCATGATGGTCCGCAGGTGAAGCGCAATGGTAGGTGTCATCGCTACCATATCCTTCAGCTTATTAAGATCTTTGTGTTTCATTCGACCTGGCACCATTGTTTCCTTTTCTGTGGGGATGTGCATGCCATACATACCCAATGCTTCTCTTACCAGATTGAGGGTCAACTTGAATCTTTTAAGCTCATGACCCGGCAGCAGTGATGGCAACACAAAGGTGCTGTCGCCTCCCTTGGCCCTGCTTGGCGTGATGGTACTGATCAGATATGAACATCGTAAGAAATCCGGCTTTGGTAAGTGGGCCCTGAAATAACTGTCCACACCCGCTTTGATCCAAACTGATCGCATGACTTCGGCGTTTTGATAGCTTTCAAACTCGCGCGTGAAAAAGTGGTATCGACCCCATTTGCCATTAAATTCCAATTCTGCTTCCCAGAAATAGGTTCCATCGCCCAATGGTCCAGCGACATCACTGAACCAATGCGCATGCTTACCTACTTGAGAAGTGTGCCCTTGAGGAGGATCTTGAATGGGGAGCACATGCACGGCTTGAAGTTCTTGCGGCCTTGCGGTGAGATGTGGCTCGAGGAGGAGTGTTTCTATGTCCACAATCTGGGCACCGGATCCGGCTTGAGAACTTGCACCTGCTTTTGCCATGGCCCTGTTTGCTGGTTGGTTCTGTGAGAATATAGAACCACGTGTTAACATCGTAATGGACAGAATAAATCCGTTGTGGTCCCCGTTACAACATTAACATGAGGTAGATGGTGAGTTAGTGGTTAGTAAGTGCACGAAGACAGTGTGTGTAGTTAGTTCGTGGGTAGTCCTAGGAGACTAATGCAGTTAGTAAGTGGGGATGAATTTACAAATTGGGGTCAGGGGGTTTATTACAGGTCTTAGGCTGCCAAATGCAGTGGATGGGTCTTTTTCTTGGTGTCGTAGAGGCTCTAGAAAACTTTATAGTTGTATCGGCTTGAAAATGAGGCCTTTTAGGGACCCATTTACAAGCGAGTATGTTCGTGCTCATGGGCCTTGGTATGTTCTTGAGTGTTGAAGACAAGTGAATGCTGGCCGTGCGAGTGAATGGGTTACGCTGTATAGGTTGTGGCTTCGGCGTAGCTATTTGCGCCCGCAAGCAAGCCTTAGGCACCCAAATTTGTCTTGACTGTGGGCTAGCCTTCATCGACTTCTTGGGCACCCAAATAGATTTCACGTTAGCAGAAGAATTTCCGAAAGACTTCTTATTAGTGACGTGTTGTTGGTTACTAATAAGAGGTTTTGCCCGTGTGGTTGGCTTGAGTGCTACCGGGTGTTCGCCTTTCCGCACCCATACTTGGTTTACTTGCTGAGATATTTTGTTGCGCAGGTACTTTTGATTTCCGGCATGGGTAGTACTCTGCTTCTTCTGCCTTTGATCCACCTTTGGTTGCTGCCTCCTTCTGGCCTTTGGAAAAGAACGAAGTTCCATTTCATCCCTGACTCCTTTTTTGAGAATATCATTCCTCTGCAACACATAGTTTTGGACAAGAACAGCATGGTCATCTTCATGTGTACCCCTGGAGGGACCAGGAGTTTGTGCCTTTCCTAGTTCTTTGAGTGCTCCATTATCTAACTCTACTGTGATTCGACTATGATTGACCCATACCTGAAGAAGTCCACTTCTTAGGTTTAAGTTGACTGCTTGGTCATAGATCCAGTCTTGACCCAAGACAAGAGGTTCAGTGAGATCCTCGTCTTGACACACTAGTACTTTAACTGTCATTGCCTCATCATGAATGTAGAGGGGAAGTTCCACCTCGCCCATGCAAGGGGTTTCCACGCCTCCCAATCCTATGAGATATGCTTCCACAGGATTGACAATTAACTGCAACTCTTGACAGTAAGACACTCTAACAGCACTAGTGGCTGCGCCGGAGTCAATCAAGGCTCTCACGGTCCTTGCACTCTTTCCTTGTCCTATATCTAAGGTTACGAAAGGACGTCGATTAGTTATCCTATGTGAGCTTGTTCCTGCGACTTCACACATTGCCATATGATATCCTTGATCAGCATAGTCATTTGTTCTAGGCTGATCTCTACCTTGCCGTCGTAATTTCATCCTTCTGATGCGTTCTAACGCTTCTGCTTGAGCTTCTTCTTGAATTCGCTTTTCTTCCTCTTTGCGTTTCTTAGCAGTGTTGAGTCGGCTGAGCATTTCCTCCGTGAGGGGTTCCTGATACAACTTGACTCTGCAACCGCTAATATAGTTTGGGAGAACATCACCCTCCAACGTGGCTAGTTGTACTGCTCCACTCGTGGAGATCCTATTGATGATCATAGGTCCGTAGCCTCTCTTTTCTAGCTTCCTCGCGTGTTGCTTCAGTGTGTAGACTAAAACTAGATCTCCTGCTTTCAAGCCCTTATCCTTCACATGGGCATCAAAGTATGCCTTCTGCCTCTTCTTAGCTACATAGATTCCTGCAGCTGCTCTCAGTCTTGTTTCTCCTAATCGTTCAAGGTCAAAGATCCTAGAGGAGAGCTCATGACCTGTCCATTCGTACTCTTGTGCTACTTTCAACGTAGGAATCAAAAAGTCTAGCGGTAGCACAGCATTTTGACCAAACACCATCTGAAAGGGGGTGGCTTGGAGTACCGTTTTGTAGGCGACTCGGTATGCCCAAACAGCATGGTGCAACTGTTTGTCCCAATCAGAGCGTTTAGTGTTCACTAATTTTGTCAGTACATTGCATAGGATCTTATTAGTGCTCTCCGCTTGTCCATTAGCCTGAGGGTGATAAGGGGCAGACTTCTTGTGTATTACCAAGAATTCTTGGAGTAGATTTTCAATCACTTCGTTCAGGAAGTGTGTGCCTCTATCACTTACAAGCTCTATAGGTAGCCCATATCTTGTGAATACATTCTCAAACAAGAACTTAGCAGTTGTCTGAGCATCGTTCTTTGTCGTAGCTTTTACCTCTACCCACTTAGTTAGATAGTCTGTTGCAACAATGATGTATTCCGCATGAGAACCCTTAGCTGGGGGATTAAGAGGGCCTACGAAGTCTATTCCCCACTTAGAGAACGCACGTCCGCCCATCATAGGTTTCAATGGCATCTCATCTTTTCGTATAGGATACTGAGTTCTCTGACAGACATCACACCGTTTCACATAGGTATGTGCATCCATGTGAAGGGTAGGCCACCAGAAGCCCGCAAATAGTACTGCCTTGATCACCCGATCTGGTCCAAAGTGTCCTCCTGCTACACCTTGGTGAGCAGTTTCCAAGATCTTAAGATATTCACTCTCATGGACACACAGTCTCAGGTAACCATCTTTACCGCGTTTGTATAGATTATCACCAATGAGTGAGTAATCCAGGGCTTCTTGTTCCAAACTCCTTTTCCTAGCCAGAGTCATGTCTGGAGGGAATGTGTTTGTCCTCAGGAAGGATACTAGAGGTTCGCTCCAATCTGGCACAATGGATACTTGATATAGAGTAGCGTGTTCCACAGGTGGTTTAGTGCAACAGATTGGGCATTCCTTGCACAACTTTTGGACATCCGCTTCCATAGTTGGCCAATGTACTCCGAGTCTCTTTAGGGTCTGTAAAGTTCGTTGCTTTGAGTAATGTTGCTCTAATGCACCTACATGTGCTAATTGCAACCATTTAGCGTACTCATCCTCTTCCACGCAACAAGCCAAGATCCCTTGATCTGTGTGCTTGTACATACTTCCTGCCATGATGTGGTACTTTTGGGCTCTCACAACCTCCCTATTCCGTGTGTTCACCACTGGATGATTAGGCCCGTACGTCAATACTGGTACTAATGGCTTAGCCCACTGCGGTACAACTTCCAAATTAAACAAGTAAGCATCAGGAAGATCATCTGATACTCCTTGTGGGGCTTCTCCAGATGTGAGCCTAGAGAGATGATCTGCTCTTAAATGAGTCCTACCTTTCCTTACCACAACCTCAAAGTCATATTCCATGAGCAGGAGAAACTACCTCACTAATCTTCCTGTATTGCATGGTTTGTTTACGAGGTATAGCAAAGCCTGATGATCAGTAAAAAATTTAAACTTATTTGCAAGCAAATAGTGTCTAAATTTCTTAACTGCATATACCATGCCTAAACCTTCTCTCTCCGTAGTGGTGTAATTTCGTTCAGCTGCATTCAACTGTCTACTAGCATAGGCAATTGGAAGATCCATATTACCTTCACCAGTAGGTTGTGCAAGCACACATCCAATGGCATAATTGGATGCATCCACATGAACATGAAATGGCTTATTCCAATCTGGTGTGGTCAAGATTGGTGCTGAACATAATCGTCGTTTAAGCTCCTGGAAGGAATTCTCACATTCATCCGTCCACTCAAAGTTAGTCAAAAGTCCGTACATGGGCTTTGCAATGACGGCATACATGTGAATGAATCGTCGGTAATAACCACAATGCCCCATGAAAGCTTGTACTTCCTTGATATTCCTTGGCCTAGGTAGCTCTGCTATGGCTCTCACTTTCTCTTCATCAGTAGATATGCCATTCTTTGACACTATGTGTCCTAGAATCTTGCCTTGCCTGACCATAAGAACGCACTTTTCTGGGTTCAGGCAGACCTGATATTCTTTACATTTGTCAAAGATTTGTCTGAGTTCAGGAATATGGGTTTTTCTAATATTGGAATGAGCACAAAGATCATCAACATAGACTTCTAAATTCTTCCTCAGGAACTCCTTAAACACATGGCACATTAATCTCTGGAAGGTAGCTGGTGCATTGGTAAGCCCAAATGGCATTACCCTAAAAGCGAATATACCCCACTCTGTGGCAAAAGCCATTTTATGCTGATCTTCTGGTGCAATGGCTACTTGATTGTAGCCCGAAAACCCATCTAGGAAGCTGTACACTTCCTTGCCTGCTACCCTTTCTAATAGATGCTCAGTGATAGGAAGCGGATAGTTATCTCTAATAGTGGCTGCATTAACCTTCTTCAAGTTAATGCAAACTCGTAATTTGCCGTTCTTCTTGGGCACCACTACAATGGGGGATACCCATTCAGTGTGCTCAATTTCATAGATAAATCCGGCTTCCACCAAGAGGTCTATTTCTTCTTTGATCTTAGCAGCATAGTTATCATTATATGTATATGGCTTTTGCTTAGAGGGTTTAGCATCTGAGGTCATGGGAATTGTGTGTGAGCATATGTCTGGGTCAACACCCTTCAAATCCTTGTAGTTCCAAGCAAACACATCTCTGTATTCTCTTAGCAAGGCTATTCGCGCATGCTCTTCTTCCTCTGTTAGGTCATGACCTATGTATGTGCATCTTTCTTCTCCTTCCTCGATGGCGACAACTATTTTCTTGGTGGTTTCCTTGCTATCATAGGCTTCTCCTGCTTGTGCCTCACGTTTAGGCATTCTTATCATGACCCTCCTGTCATCTATCTCATATTTCTTAAAATTTTCTGGGACCTCAAACAAAGATTCTTCCTCTTCTGGTGAGACTTCTCTCTTCTTCCGTTTCTTTCCTTCTTCCTTTGGGGTCACATGTGTGGCTAATCTTACATCATTTGTAAGCTCTCCATGCCTCTGGGGTTGAAATTCTACTTCATGGAAGTATTCTTCATCTGATGCAAATGGTGGGTCCATGATGATTGACTCTAGGTCGGAGTCACTTGCATCCTCAAAGGCATCAAGGCTAGGTTCGCATTCTTCTAGAACTGCCTCTCCCATGATTGGCTCTATGGAGAAGACTGAAATATCATAGCCATCCTCATCACAGTGAGGTGTCCATTGTTCTTCATTGATGGCTACGTCCATTGTTGCTAGGATTTCTGCCCAGCCATGGGGTTCAAATTCCTCATCAGGAAAAACTACAGGTGCATAGGCTGGGTCTTGAATTGATCTATGTGTTTCCATTGCACCTACCTCTCTGGCTTTCTCTCTCTTCTCTTCTTCTACTGCAACCTTGCACATCCATAAATGAGTGTCTTCATGCATCCATGAGGATCCAGACCCTATGGAATGCACAGATTCCGTGTCATCTTTGGCTCTATGGATGGGATTCCATTGGATAGGAGGGACATCTCTATGAGAGTAATCCTTGAGATTGACTTTGGTCGTAACACCCAAGTGTTGCAGGTACAAAGAATTGGTTCCCCAATCCTGTACCACTTGCAACTGTCGCATAAAAGGTCGTCCCAGGATCATTTCATAGGCATGGTTCTTGCTGAAGTCACATATGGCAAAGGTATGCTCAAACTCGACACCACAGGTGGTGAGAGTTATTCCTTCTAGCAATCCTAACAGTCTCTCAATATGACCATCGGCCATCTGCAATTTCATTCTCGTTGGCCTGAGTGCTGGCTTGCCCCAACGCTTCCATAGGGAAGTGGTGGCAATTGCAACTCCTGCGCCTGAGTCCAAAATTGCCTTGGTGGTGTACTCCTGGTAGGTAATGGGAAGATAGGTGTTCCCTTCCTCACCTTCACACATATCTCCTATCTTATCCAAGGGTATTTCGGGCACTGTCCTATGTGATCCTACCTGGGAACGAGGTTTTGCGATCTCTGGTACTTGTTTGGCTACATGTTTCCATAATTCAGGTCTACCCTTGAGTAGCTCTTCTAACTTGAGATTGCACTGCACTATAGTGTTTTTCACTACCTCTGTGTTCCTAGGTAAGACTGAGTCTTCGTTTCTTACCATGACTGTAGGTGTTCTCATGCATGTGGACTTTGCTTCCCATGGGCCTGTGAAATGGGGAAGCTCTTGTATGGAATTGGATTCAAAGTCCAATCTCTCGTGAGACTGAGTACTCTCATGTTCCCCGTAAATAGATGGGATGTCTTGTGGGAATTGGTCGTGTGCATCATCCACAAGTTCAAAGGGAGGGGCGACTTCACTTTCATTATCCCATTTATCTTCTTGAATTTCTCGTAGGAAGTCTGGTGCAAACCGATTCATAGAAGAAGAAGTGTCTGGCTCCGTAGAATTAGGCACATAAGCAACCTGGGAAGGAGGGCTTATTCTATCATTGGCTCTTTCCTCACTTTCATAGATGTTTGGAGCACAAGCTTCCTGGGGAGGATTACTTATTCTATTACTTGTCCGAACAGGCTCATATGCTCCCTGAGAAGGAATGTAGGCAACCTGTGGAGGTACGTGAGCTTTCGAGGGAGGCTCATCTGTCTTTTGAGGGGAAAGACAAGCTTCTTGAGGAGGCACATGGGCTTCCTGAAGAGGCTTGCTTATCCGTTCTCTTCCCCTTTCCTTTCTTTGAGGGGCAGGTTCCTTTTCTGAGTGTGCCATTAGATTCTCCATTCTTTCCAGAGAAGGGGGGTTGTCTGGTTCAGTGGAATTGGGCACATAAGCTTCTGGTGGGGGATGGGTCATGTTTTTGTTTGCTTTATCTCTTTCTTGATTTTTTTTCTTCCTTGGCAGATCTTGCAATTATGCCCTCTAACTTCTCTAGAAGTCCATCCAGGTGTAGTTGCGTCTTGGCTGAGCCCGAGTAATTGAATAGGCGACTAGCTTCAAACATAGTCTGAGCCAATGCGACCATTTTCGCGCAAAGCTTGGTTCTTTCTATCTCTAGGTCAGCTCTAGGGTAGCACTTGTCATGATCCGTTACGTTTGGCCCTTCTTGGATTCTGGCCTGATATGCTTTAAGCATCATGTCTATATCTTCAGGAGTGGGATCAGCTAATACTGATCCTGCTCTAGGGGGTGGTGGAATTGTATGAGGTGGGTTGGAAGGTGGCTGGTCGGATGGCGATGGGAAAGGTGGTGGTGGGGTAGTGTGAGAGGGAGTTTGAGATGTGAGTTCAGTTATCCTGGCTTTGGTTTCTCTTATGCTTTCCTCAAGTTCACCCATCTTTTTAGCCCATTGTCTTTTCATTCTTTCTCGACTATCTTTCCACGCTCTAGTCCTTTTCTTGGTTATGCTCTCAGTTTCACTAGCTGTTGGACTCTTTTCCTGGTCTACCCCTTGGTTTTGCTGCAATGCTTGAGCTCTAGTGACTACCTGTACTGGTGCGGTGGAAGTCACGCTCCCTGTGGAGTCTACCACTAATCCAACAACGTTGATAGGAGTGATTTTTGGCATGTTATTGGGATTTTTAGGGCAATCTCGTAAGAGATGCTCCTTTCCACACTCTTGGCAAAAGCCTTGGATCGTCACTGATTGGGGTTGTGTAGGTGGAGGTAAGGGACAATCACGAATGAAGTGATCTCCTTGGCATCTGTAGCACGGTCCTCTTGGGAATGGAGGTCTTACCTGCCTAGGGTGAGGCCTAGGGTTGGGGTTTGCGTACATGACATTTGCGTAATCTGATTCCCAACTCGGTTCATTTGGCTCTTCACTATAGTAGGACTCACCATGTTCAGGAGACTGCATGAAGTAAGCCTGGGGACTCTCAACATGCGTAGAATCGAAGCTATGGTCACTGGGATCACTTTCTGAAAGCAAGGGTGTTATGGGGGCTATAGCTCGGTTTAGGTTTTCTTCTGCAGCTGCATACTTTACAGGGATCAAGTTGGATGGAGCTGGGGGTTGTTGGGCTAACACAGGCTGAGGTCTTTGCTGGGCTTGGTATTGTGGTTGGTATGTTTGTTGAGGCCTAGCATACTGTTGTGGTTGGTATTGGTTCTGGTATCTGCCTTGTTGAGGGTATGGCTGAGGGTAGGCTTGCCTAACTGCTTGCTTGTTGTATGGGCAGTCTTGTGCTGTGTGATTTGTGTATCTTCGTTCTATAGTGCAGTACTGGCTACTAGGGTTCACTTGGGGTTGAGCCATAATGGGACATACATTCGCCATGTGGTCGCCACCGCAAGTGTAGCATCTCTTCACAGGGGCAAATCTCGAAATTTGTTTGCTAGAGACGCCTAGTTTTTGGGCCACTTTCTCTGCGAGTTCCTCAATTGATGTGGATTGCGTGGAAGAGTGACTAGATGCACTATCTGAATCTTTGTAGATTTTGGAAAGCTCTAGTTCTTCCCCTAGGTTATCTTCAATGTCAATGCACATGCGTACACACTCTTCTATAGTCCTAGGGTCCTTCAAATACACATAGGATCTCAATTTCGTACTCAACAATCCATCCAAGAATAAGGCTACTTGTTTAGCTGGTGTAGGTAGCTCTGAAACAGGGCATCTTTCAAGATATTGCCTAAATCTTCTTCCTGCAAGTCTCACGGTCTCTTGAGGGGTTTGCTTGAAGCTGTGAATCTGTGAGGAGGTATTGTGTCTTATGCCACTCTTAGAGAACTCTATGATGAAAGCCTCTAGGAGTTGGTCTATGCTCCTGAACTGTCGCTCATCCAATGGCTGAAACCATGTAAGTGCTGTGTTCCTAAGGGTTAGACCGAAGGCATTGTACTGCGTGAATAGATCCTCCACTTGTTCAGCTCTCAAGACTTGCTTGAACTCCGCCACATGATCGTATGGATCTCCAGTGCCATCGAAGTAGTTCTTCATGGACTTAACTAGCTGAGTCGGTCTCAAAGTTCTTGTGTGCTCTCTAGGTCTCGGCAGGGGGAATCCATCCACATTTCTTTGGTGCCCGTGAGCTCTAAATATCTCAGGTTCTACTCTATTCGTCTCCATCCTCGTTCTTTCTCTGCCCACGGGGTTGGCAAAGCTTACTTCTGGTCTATCTCTACTTCTGTCTTTTTGAGTTCCCTGAGCTTGGGATGTTCCAGCTCCAGGGTGACCATAGGATACATTCGATCTTGGTTGGGGGAAAATGAATTCACCCTTCCAAGTGTAAGCATGTCTATCATTTTCTGTCACCACAAAGATCCTTTCCGAAGTGTGATCTAAGTAGGTCACTCTACCTGGGCTATCCGGATCCTTAAACTCATAGATCATGACAGTTCCTATATCAGTTGGCCGATTAGATTTATATCTCCAAAAGGCTTCATCAGTTTCTCGATTGAGGAGCAACTCTATGCTCTTGTTGTCTTGGGGAACCCACTCAGGCGTGATAATCCTAGTGAGAACAGATTTGCCTCGAGGGGTTCTAGGTTCCGCACCCATGTTTCCTTGTTCCAAGTCACCTAAGTCCGCTTCAGAGATTACATTTCCAAATTCATCTGTCCTATCTGGGTGACTGGTGACTACGTATATGGTTCCTTCTTTGTCCGAGTATGCTCCATTTTCAAATTTGACTGCTGAGTGCTCTAGTCCAATGGATTGATCAGGATTCTTAATCTGTACCACAGATCTTCCTAAGCCGTCCTCATAGATGCTAGCACCTAATCGGTTGGTCCTAAGGTATTCCAGCTGTGTTTTGTAAGGGCCTTCTACCCTGTACAAGTAAGGCACTCCTGAACTTCCCGTAGGTCTGTCCATGCCTTGAGACATCTCTGACTCACTGGTCTCAGAGCTAGGGTAGTATGAGTGGTGGCTCAACTGCTGGGCCCAAGACCTAGCAGTGTGGTTAACACTAGCCTCTGAAGATCTAAGGCTTTGTCTCTCCCTTACTAGATGCCGTCCTGATCTAAGGTTCATATGCCTAGTTAAGTAGCCCAATTTTTGCCCAGAGTACAACCTCGTTGCCAGTCAATTGGTCTCAGTCACTTGATTCTTTTTAGTTATTTATCGTGTTTAAGGTCTTGTCTGATATTACATCGTCAAGAATACTTGAATGTTTTTCGTACTTTTAGGTTGATCGTTCCACGTTAGATTCTTTTCTTTATGGTTGTCGTTTACTCACACAGGTTATCTCTTGAATTGAACTTGATTTCTTAGATAGTCTTTGATGTATCTCGTGCCTATCGTTGCCTGGAATTACTTCTAACACTACCCGCACTTAGCCTAAACTAAGAATTGACAGAGTGTGTTGCGGGTTTTCCAACCTTGAGTTCCTTTCCTTGAGTTGTTGCCCTGGCGTGCCCAGGACGCGTGTTCCCAAGCCTGCACTTACTCTTGCTTTGCGTACCCTCCGCTGCTCTCAAAGGACCTGTAAAAGGACCAAGATTAGCTCAAGACTTAAGTTCAAAAGACAGAACCAATCACTTTCATTCATGTGACACTTCACCAATTTGCACTATGACTTTTTGGAAACTAATTCTAGGGATCCCTGAATCTTGTTCCCCTTGGGTATGGTCAACTTCAAAACACCCTATCTGAAAATCAATGCATTATTCTTTCTGACAAGCCCTAGAGCTCAAAAAATGGATTTCGTATGAAAAAGTTATGACCGTTTAGGGTTTTGGAGTTAAAACAGGATTCAAAACAGGCTAACAGGTAAACAGGGATTCCCAAGTTGCTTGTGGCACGGCCTCGCGATGCAATACTATACCCTAGTGTTTGCCCCACACTTAGCCAAAATTGAGGCCACTATTTTTTTCCAAAAAATTTGACCTAATTTGCCCTTCTAACGTGTTCGCAAAGTCTGTCGGTCGCGATTGACAGGTCAGTCGCGATTGACGTGTCGATCGCGATTGACAGGTCCGTCGTGGCTGTCAGTCGCGATTGATGTGTCGATCGCGATTGACAGGTCGGTCGTGAAGTCAATCAGTCGTGGTCAAACCGTCGTTGACTCTGTCAGTCGCAATTGATGAGTCGATCGCGATTGACAGGTCCGTCGTGAGAGTCTGTCCGTCGTGGTCAAACAATCGTTGACTCTGTTGATCGCGATTGATGTGTCGATCGCGATTGACAGGTCGGTCGTGAGGTCTGTCCGTCGTGGTCAAACAGTCGTTGACTGTGTCGGTCGCGATTGACTGGTCGATCGCGATTGATGGCTCGATCGCGATTGACACGTGTCATGCGTAGGCTCTGTCGGTCGTGGTCAATCGGTCGTTGACCGTGTCGATCGTTGATTGTGTCGGTCGTTGACCCTGTCGGTCGCGATCGAGGTGTCCGTCGCGATTGACAGGTCTGTCCGTCGTGGTTTGTCGATCGCGATTGACGTGTCGATCGCGATTGACAGAAATCTGTGGAATTTCAAAAAACTAAACACATTTTTGGGAAGCTCTAGGCCTGTAGGTCATGGATATGCACTTTGTTTAGCAATTAGTTCAACTTTTCTATCGGTCGCGATTGACAGAACCCGGCGACACACAGACAGTTACTTCGAATTCCGTACCTGCGCAGCGTGCTGGGGATGGTGATACCGCCTGTACCTGCAATACAGCTGAGAAAACATGCAAAAACAGCACACACAATTTGCTCTCTTGCTCTCTCTCACAAGTGAAATGAGGGAAATGAGATGGAGATGGTGATATGATCAAAAACAGATTTTTTCGCGATGATGGAGATGGAGGTGGGAGATGGTGATAATGATGATGGTGATGAAGATGGTGAAGAAAGTAAAAGAAAATCGATGAGAGTGAAGAAAATACCTACAACTCCAACGCGTCAACTCTACGTCTTACCATCACACGCTCGTCCTCAAAGCTCGATCCCCGGCAACGGCGCCAAAATTTGGTGTAGCTCAGTGATGAGTAGCACCTCCTTTAATGTCAATCCGGGAAGACGTGAGGATGGTATGAAGACCTCGAGCAAGTGGAAGCACAAGTGCGTGAGTGAGAAGCACACAAACATGCACACACATACACACACACGCGCACACACAGCAAGACAAAGAGTGAGGAGCAATGGAGTTCTTTAGATTACTTTCATAAAGCTCTTACAAGTCCGTTTCAATTACAATCTAACCTCAAAAATGAGCTCTCTAGCTCCTTTTATAGTTTTTGACTAGCTTTGGCCCTGTTCAGACCTAGTGTCCGGCCTAGTTAAAAATTAGGTTCCAGGGCCAATTTGAGGGCTTAAACGGAGTCTAAAAAATATGAAAATTGGCAGGTAGATACTTCTAAAGCTCCTCAAGCTCAAGGACTCCTTGGCTTGCACAAAATGGAGCTGCAAAAATACAAAATGATATTTACAATGGTTTTTAGTGATGAAAATCACTATTTGTGTAGGGTTTTCTCTATTGATTTGTCATACACCTCTTTGAGCTCCCTACTTGCTCTTTCTTTTTGTGTGCTCAACTCCTTGATGTCTTGAAAAATTAGATGGCCTACTTGCCAGATCTTCTTTGACTGCCATGTCTGCTTGTGCTGTCCCTTCGCTCTGACTCTCTTCGTCTTGTGGCTCCTTCGGTTCCCTGACTGTTGCCAACACCCGCCTTCTTCCATATAGGTTTTAGTCCTTCATTATTCTGCAGTCTCTCAAATTCCCTAGTGAAAAAGTGATATCTGCCCCAACGCCCATTGAATTCTATCTCCGCCTCCCACATGTAAGTGCCTTCACCTAGGGGTCCTGCCACATCACTGAACCAATGTGAGTTTTTGCTGACCGGCATTGTGTGCCCCTATGGAGGATTCGGAACCGGTGTGGCGTGTAATGCCCTCAATGCCACTGGTCGTTCCTTCAATTCCTCCTCAACGGGAAGGCTTTCAATGTCCACGACTTGGGGGCTAGTGCCTGCCTGGGAGCTAGTTCCTGCCATGTCTGCCATGTTACTTCTTGCCTCCTGATTCTGTGAGAATATAGAAACATGTGTTAACATTGTAAAGGACAAAATAGAACCGTTTTTGTCCCCATTACAACATTAACATGAGGTTCGGGAGAGATTAGGGGGTTATTAAGTGCGCGGTGCTTGTGTGTGTAGTTAGGGATTGGGTAGACCCAGGAGCTAGGTGGAATGATGTAGTGTGAGAGTGACGTAGTTAGTAGGTGGGCATGGATTTACAACTGGGGTCCGGGGGTTTATTACAAGTTTTAGGTTGCCAATTGCAATGGATGGGTTTTGATCTTGACTTTGTGGAGACTCTGAAGAGTTTGTTAGGAGTATGGGCTTGGAAATGAGGCTTTTTCGGTGCCCATTTATGAATGATTCTACTTGTGCGCATGGAAGAATATGTGTCCATGAGTGATGTGTAAGACTGGGCATCAGATGTTCGAGTGAGTGAAACATGTTGTAGAGGGTGTGGCGTTGGTGTAGTTATTTGAGCCCGCAAGCAAGCCTTAGGCACCTAGATTTGTCGTGATTGTGGGCTGGCCTTCATTGACTTCTTGGGTATCCAAATAGACTTTACTTTCGCAGAAGAATTTATGAAAGACTTCTTATTAGTGTCGTGTTGTTGACTACTAATAAGAGGTTTTGGCCATGGGGTTGGCCTGGTCGCAACAGGGTGTTCGCCTTTCTGCATCCATACTTGTTTCAACGGCTGAAACAATTTGCTTTGCTCCTTTTTTGGGCCTCGAGTATAGGTAGTGCTCTACTTCCTCTGTACTTGATCTGTCACTAGTTGCTGCATCCTTTTGGCTTTTGGAAAAGAAGGGAGTACCGTCTTATCCTTGAATTCGTTGTTGAAACAATCCTTTTTCTGCATCATACAGTTTTGGACAAGAATAGCATTGTCAACTTCATGTGCGCCCCTGGAAGGACCAGGAGTTCGTGCTTCACCTAATTCCTTGAGTGCCTCATTTTCCAATTCAACTGTAATTCGACTATGATTTACCCATACCTGAAGAAGTCCACTCCTTGGGTTTAGGTTGACTACATGATCATAGATCTAGTCCTGACCCAAGGCAAGAGGCTCAGTGAGGTCCTCATCTTGACACACTAGTACTTTGACTGTCATTAATTCGTCTTGGATGTAGAGGGGAAGTTCCACCTCGCCCATGCAAGGGGTTTCCACACCTCCCAATCCTATGAGATATGCTTCTATAGGATTGACAGTTAATTTAAACTCTTGACAGTAAGACAATTTAACAGCACTAGTGCCTGCACCTGAGTCAATCAAGGCTCTTACAGTCCTTGCACCCTTTCCTTGTCCTATATCTAAGGTTATAAAAGGATGTCGATCAATTATCCTATGGGAGCTGATATCTGAAACTTCACACATAGCCACGTGATATCCTTGATCTGCATATGCATCTGGCCTAGGTTGCTCTCTGCCTTGTCTTCTTAATTTCATTCTCCGTATGCGCTCTAAAGCTTCTGCTTGAGCTTCTTCTCGAATTCACTTTTCTTCGCATCCGCTTATGTAGCTTGGGAGAACATCGCCTTCTAATGTGGCTAGCTGCACTGCTCCACTTGTTGAGATTCTATTAATGATCATGGGTCCGTAGCCTCTTTTCTCTAGTTTCCTCGCATGTTGTTTCTGTTGGAGAAACACTCACTAATTGGACATATATTTTAAGGTCAAATCTTAGGAAGAAAAGCCCATGCCTATGTGAAGGGACAAATTCACAAGTGTATCATATTTGTAAAGTTAGTTCACTTTAGTTCTAGAAGTTTTTTAAAAGTCACGGGAATGAGAAAATCTATATACGTTAGTTTGTATCAACTGACGCGGAGAGAGAGAGAAGAGATAGAAGAAGTGGAAGAGAGTGAGAGAAGAGAGAAAGGAGTTCATTTTATACGACTGAGTATAGTCGGGCTTCTCTGAGTGAGAAAGCATCTGTAAAATTTTTGAGTTTTCATAGCTATGAGAAAGGACTGAGTAAAGTTCTGTGTATGAGACTCTCTCCATCATCTCCATGCTTGCCTACTGTGTGATGAATTCAAAAGTTCAAGTTTTTCAAGCAATTCGATGCCTAGCATTGAGTTTGTGCTGATAAGTCATTATTTTCATTCTCTGTGTGTTACATGTTGTTGAATCTTTTAAAAACATGAGATTTGTGGAGCAACTCGATGCCTGGCATCGACTTTCAGCATAAAGTCGATGCCTGGCATCGACTTTCAGCATAAAGTCGATGCCTGGCATCGACTTCTAGCATACAAGTGGTCTTCTTCATGTGTATGTAAAAGAAGCTATTTCTGCTGCAAAAAAAGAGGCTAAAAAAGCTCAAAGTCGATGCCCGACATCGACCTTGACTGAAATTCGATGATATGCATCGAATTTTTATTTTTAGATACTCAGAATTACTAAAGGAGGCAAAATTTCCAGTTTTGGAAGGTCATACAGGGTCATCTTGTGAGGGCTATAACTTGAGTTCTAGAGATCTGTTTTATGCATATGATAGCTTATTGGAAAGCTCTACTCTTCTAGTTTCAGACTATAAAGTTTCATGGAGAGATAATACTTGAGCTAAGCGAAATTAGCAAAATACTGAAGGTATGTCATTTCAGTGACTAGAAAAATCTGAAGAAGCAAAGTTCTTGGTTTCGGCTATCATTTCTCAAAGTTTGGAGAGGCAATGAGTTAATGGTGACCATAGAGGTGTTTTAGTGTCACATTAATTCATTTCTTGTGGTGTTTTATACATCAACAAGTGGTATCAAAGCAGAAAGATCCTGAAGAACATAAGGCGGCAAAGGTACGAGAAGTTTTGGAAAGTTTTCCATTAAAAGTTTCAAAGGTGAAACATTCGAAGACACAAGGCATCAAAAGATTACTCTCGAAGTATCCTCATACACAAAGAACTTCAAAAGGTATTATCCTTTATCCTTTAAGCTCACAGGTTGTAGCAGAAGGGAAGGAGTATGGCAGATCATATCTCCATTGACATACTGGACAGAGATAATTACCCCGCATGGGTAATGAGAATGGAAGCTTTACTTATGAGTAAGGATCTCATGATATATGTTACAGGTGAAGAAGAGAAGCCAGTATTTGAAGATGAAAGCCGACCAAAGAAAGAAGAACTTGATGCTTTAAAGCATTGGCAGAAGAAGGATGCAAGTGCAAAAGCCTACATCTACAATACAATCTCTAATCATTTGCTACCACACATAAGAGGATTGGAATCATCTGAAGATATATGGAATGCATTGGAATATCATTTCCAAAGCACTACTAAAGCACGGAAAGCAAGTCTATGGTTAGAGTTTACAACATTCAAGAAGAAGCCAAGTCAAAGTATTAGTGATTATGTCACTAAGATGAAGGATCTAGCAGATAGTCTTGGATCCATAGATGAAGATGTTGAAGATCACAGATTGATTGCTCAACTACTTGCAGGTTTGAGAGGGGATGAAAGGTGGAAACCTTTTGTCTTATCAACAGAACTTTCATTAAATCATTATGTTCCAGATTTGAACCAGTTGCTTGGTTTGATGCTCACATATGAGCAAGACTTGAAGGGAGATGGAGATAAAGGACAAAGTTCTGCAATGTACATGAAGAACAAGAAGAAAGGAGATAAAGGTAAAGCAAAGGATGAAGAGGAGTCTAGTTCTCAAGCTTATTATGCAAGAGGTAAAGGCACTGGTAGAGGAAGAGCAAGAGGTTTTGGAAGAGGAAGAGGTAATCAGAATAACAACAAGAAAGCTTGTTGGATCTGTGGATTGAGTAATCATTTGGCTCATGACTGTTGGCACAACCAACAAGGATCAAACCAGAATCAAAACAACAATAGCAAAGGTCAAGGTGGAAGATATCAAAGTAATTTTCAAAGAGGTAGACAAAGTCAAAGAGGAGGCTATGGTAGAGGTGGAGGAAGAAGTTGGGGACAGAATCAATCCTACAACACTGCCTACTACAACTATGCAAATGACACACATAATGAAAGTCATACATCATTGATGATGAACTCAATCAGCACATCAAACAAAGAAGATCTAAAGGTATTTTACATTGACTCTGGATGTTCTAATCATTTGTCATGAAACATAGAATTGATGTCAGAATTGGAGAAAGGCATTTCTAGTCATACAGTTCAAACAGGTGATAATACAAGACATAGTGTACATTCAATTGGAAAAGTGAAGTGCAAGAGTGGAGCAGATTTGCTAACCAATGTTTTGTATGTTCCTACAATACCTAAAAACTTGATTAGTGTGGGACAGATAGTTGAAAAAGGTTTTCAAGTCAGGTTTACAAATGAAGGAGTATTTGTGGAAGATCGAGAGAATGGATATAATCAGATTGTCTCTGGTAAGAAAGAAGGTAGACTCTTTACTTTAAGAGTGCAAGGGAACATTGGTCAAGCTTTTGCTCACACATGGTGAAGGAGTGATTACAGAACTTGATCTCTGGCATAAGAGATTAGGTCATTTCAATGAAAGAGGAATTAAAGCTATGGTTGCTAATCAGTCTGTACTAGGATTACCAAATGTGCAAAGTCAACATATGGTTTATAAATGTGAAGCATGTCAAATGCGTAAAGCACACAGGTTACCATTTCAAAAGAAAGGATTCAAACATGATGGATTACTTGAGCTCATTCATACAGATGTATGGGGACCAACAAAAGAAGGATCTATCAGTGGCTCAAGGTATTATGTTCTTTTCATTGATGATGCTACAAGATGGATAACATTATATGTTTTGAAGGAAAGATCAGAAGTGTTTGGAGCTTTCAAGCATTTTCATGCATATGCAGAGAGAGTCACAGGTCAAAAGCTTAAAAGACAGAGGTCTGATGGAGGGGGAGAATACTTCTCCCAAGAGTTCAATGATTATCTTTGGACAAGGTATTAAGAGAGAAATAACCTGCAGGTATACACCACAACAAAATGGTGTAGCAAAAAGAAGGAACAAGACTTTGGTTGAGTTTTCTAGAGCTATGCTAAAGGAGAAGAATTGTCCAAATTATCTTTGGTCTAAGGCTATAAATACAGCTACATATCTTGTGAATTGATTACCATGTGCAGCTCTGAATGGAATGACTCCATATGAAGCTTGGTGGGGTAAGAAACCAACACTAGATCATTGTAGAATGTTTGGATCAATTGCATATGCTTATGTGCCATCACAGCTTAGGCATAAACTTGAACCAAAGGCAGAAAAATATGTGTTCATTGGTTATGATGAAAAGCATATGGGTTACAGGTTGTGGAATCCTTTAACCAAACAATTTCTTGTTTCTAGAGATGTTACATTTGATGAACAGAAAAGTTGGTATGCAGATCAAAGTAATACAACTGAAGAATTTGAAGAAGAGGTAAGAAGATGTGAGAAAGGAAAATCAATTGTGCAGGTGCATAGAGATGAAGACTATATGCAAGCAAGTACATCCAGAAGTGGATTAGCAAGAAGGAATGAAGAAGCTCCTATATTTGATGAAGAAGTGTATCCAGATACTTATGAAGAATGTGAACCAAGAAGGTCAAGTAGGACAAGAAGACAACCAGAAAGGTATTCTTATGATACTTCTTACATAACTCAAAAGAACTATGCATATATGGTCAAAGATGATGAAGAACCTCAGAACTATGATGAAGCTAAAGGTAAGAAGCAATGGGAAGAAGCCATGAAGGAAGAATTCAATGCACTGGAGGAGAACAAGACATGGGAACTTGTTCCTAAACCAAATGGTAAGAAAGTAATTGGAAATAAATGGGTTTATAAAGTGAAGAAGCTTGCAGATGGAAGTATAGTCAGATACAAAGCTAGACTGGTGGTGAAAGGCTATGCCCAAACCTATGGCATAGATTATGATGAGACATTTAGTCCTGTAGCTAAGATGTCAACTATAAGGACAATCATTGCTATTGCAGCTTCAAAAGGATGGACCCTAAGTCAATTGGATATAAAGAATGCATTCTTGAATGGATACATATCAGATGAGGTATACATGGAACAACCTCAAGGGTTTATAGATTGCAGGTATCCAAATTTTGTTTGCAGGTTGAGAAGAGCATTGTATGGATTGAAGCAAGCTCCAAGAGCTTGGACCTATAGACTGGTGAGGTATCTCAATGATCTTGGATATCAAAGTTCAAAAGCAGATTCAAGTCTACTTATCAAAAGAACAGAGGAAGGTACAATCTACATTTGTATTTATGTAGATGACATTATAATCACAGGTACTTCAGATGAAGGAATCAAGGAGGTAAAGAGATTACTTGAGAAAGAGTTCAAGATCAGTGACCTAGGAAAGTTGTCATAATTTCTTGGAATGGAAGTCACTTATACAGATCATGGCATATATGTATCACAAGAAAGGTATCTTCTGAATCTATTGAAGAAGTTTGATATGGAAAATTGCAGAGAAGCTTCAACTCCACTTGAAGTTAATCACAAGCTCAGTAAATATGATGGTGCAGAATACAAAGATATGAGGAAGTATCAATCTCTTGTGGGTAGTTTGACTTATGCTACACTAACAAGACCTGATCTTAGTTATGCAATGGGAGTTTTATCACAATTCATGCATTGTCCAAAGGACCCACATTGGATTGCAGGTTAAAGAGTTCTCAGATATATCAAAGGAACTATAAAGGGAGGATTATATTATCCTTTTACATCAGATTTGAAGTTGAGAGCCTATAGTGATTCAGACTAGGCAGGTAATCAGGATGACAGAAGATCAACTCATGGTTACATGATATATATTGGTGATAAGCTTGTAAGTTGGTGTTCAAAGAAACAACATACAATAGCATTATCATCAATTGAAGCAGAGTACAAAGGACTTTTGGAAGCAGCTAAGGAGGTCATATGGATGCAGACATTGTTCAAAAGCTTAGACATTGATCAAGGTACACCTACAATACATGGAGATAATATGAGTTCACTTTATCTTGCAGCAAATCTAGTTTTTCATGCAAGGACAAAGCACATAGAGATACAGTATCATTTTCTTAGAGAAAAGGTAATGGAGAGGGAGATTGAAGTGGAGTACATTTCTACTAAAGATGAGATAGCAGACATAATGACAAAGAGCTTGGATGGTGTGAAGACCAGCAGATTCAAAAGCATGACAAGAGTAAAAGAAAAGAAGATGATATGAAGAAACAGGGAATGTCAATTACTGATTGAGGGGGAGTTGTTGGAGAAACACTCACTAATTGGACATATATTTGAAGGTCAAATCTTAGGAAGAAAACCCCATGCCTATGTGAAGGGACAAATTCACAAGTGTATCATATTTGTAAAGTTAGTTCACTTTAGTTCTAGAAGTTTTTTAAAAGTCATGGGAATGAGAAAATCTATATAATTTAGTTTGTATCAACTGACGTGGAGAGAGAGAGAAGAGAGAGAAGAAGTGGAAGAGAGTGAGAGAAGAGAGAAGGAGTTCATTTTATACGACTGAGTATAGTCGGGCTTCTCTGAGTGAGAAAGCATCTGTAAAATTTCTGAGTTTTCATAGCTATGAGAAAGAACTGAGTAAAGTTCTGTGTATGAGACTCTCTCCATCATCTCCATGCTTGCCTAATGTGTGATGAATTCAAAAGTTCAAGTTTTTCAAGCAATTCGATGCCTGGCATTGAGTTTGTGCTGATAAGTCATTATTTTCATTCTCTGTGTGTTACCTATTGTTGAATCTTTTAAAAACATGAGATTTGTGGAGCAACTCGATGCCTAGCATCGACTTCTAGCATACAAGTGGTCTTCTTCATGTGTGTGTAAAAGAAGCTATTTCTGGTGCAAAAAAAGAGGCTAAAAAAGCTCAAAGTTGATGCCCGGCATCGACCTTGACTGAAATTCGATGCTAGGCATCGAACTTTTATTTTTAGACACTCAGAATTACTAAAGGAGGCAAAGTTTCCAAATTTGGAAGGTCATACAAGGTCATCTTGTGAGGTCCATAACTTGAGTTCTAGAGATCTATTTCATGCATATGATATCTTGTTGGAAAGCTCTACTTTTCTAGTTTTAGCCTATAAAGTTTCATGGAGAGATAATACTTGAGCTAAGAGAAATTAGCAAAATACTGAAGGTATGTCATTTTAGTGACTAGAAAAATATGAAGAAGCAAAGTTCTTGGTTTTGGCTATCATTTCTCAAAGTTTGGAGAGGCAATGAGTTAATGGTGACCATAGAGGTGTTCTAGTGTCACATTAATTCATTTCTTGTGGTGTTTTAGAAATCAACAGTTTCAAAGTGTAGACTAGTACTAGGTCGCCTGCCTTCAAACCTTTATCCTTAACGTGGGCATCAAAGTATGCCTTCTGTCGTTTCTTAGCTGCATATATCCCTGCAGCCGCCCCCAATCTTGTTTCTCCTAATCGTTCAAGGTCAAAAAGTCTAGAGGAGAGTTCATGACCCGTCCATTCATGCTCTAGTGCCACTTTCAATGTAGGTATTAAGAAGTCCAACGGTAGCACTGCATTTTGGCCAAATACCATCTGAAAGGGGGTGGCTTGGAGTACCGTTTTGTAGGCGACTCGGTATGCCCAAACAACGTGGTGTAGCTGTTTGTCCCAATCAGAGCGTTTATTGTTCACTAATTTTGTCAGTACATTGCATATGATTTTATTGGTGCTCTCAGCCTGGCCATTAGCTTGAGGGTGATAGGGGGTAGACTTCTTATGTACTACCAAGAAGTCTTGGAGCAGATTTTCAATAACTTCATTCAAGAAGTGAGTGCCTCTATCACTTACCAGCTCTATAGGTAACCCGTATCTGGTGAACACATTCTCAAATAAAAACTTAGATGTTGTTTGAGCATCGTTCTTCATTGTGGCTTTTACCTCTACCCACTTGGTTGGATAGTCTGTCGCAACAATGATGTATTCAGCATGTGAAACCTTGGCTGGGGGATTAATAGGACCTACAAAGTCTATTCCCCACTTAGAGAATGCGCGTCCACCCATCATAGGTTTCAGTGGCATCTCATCTTTGCGTATAGGATACTGAGTTCTTTGACAAACATCACACCATTTCACATAGGTATGTGCATCCATGTGAAGGTTCGGCCACCAGAAGCCCGCAAATAGTATTGCCTTGATCACCCGATCTAGTCCAAAGTGTCCTCCTGCTACACCTTGGTGAGCAGTTTCCAAGATCTTGAGATATTCACTTTCATGGACACATAGTCTCAGGTAACCATCTTTACCACGCTTGTATAGATTATCACCAATGAGTGAGTAATCCTGGGCTTCTTGTTCTAAACTCCTTTTCCTAGCCAGAGTCATGTCTGAAGGGAATGTTTTCGTCCTCAGGAAGGATACTAGTGGTTCACTCCAATCTGGCACTATGGACACTTGATAAAGAGTGGCATGTTCCACAGGTGGTTTAGTGCAACAGATTGGGCATTCCTTGCACAACTTTTGGACATCAGCTTCCATAGTAGGCCAATGCACTCCGAGTCTCCTTAGTGTCTGTAGGGTTTGTTGTTTTGAGTAGTGTTGCTCTAATGAAACTACATGTGCTAATTGCAACCATTTAGCGTACTCATCCTCTTCCACACAACAAGCCAAGATCCCTTGATCTGTGTGCTTGTACATACTACCTACCATGATGTGATACTTTTGGGCTTTCACTACCTCTCTATCCTGTGTGTTTATTACTGGGTGGTTAGGCCCGTATGTCAATACTGGCACTAATGGCTTAGCCCATTGTGGCACCACTTCCAAATTAAATAGGTAAGCATCAGGAAGGTCATCTGACACTCCTTGTGGGGCTTCTCCAGATGTGAGCCTAGAGAGATGGTCTGCTCTCAAGTGAGTCTTCGCTTTTCTTACCACAACCTCAAAATCGTATTCCATTAGCAAGAGAAACCATCTCACCAATCGACCTGTATTGCATGGTTTGTTTACCAAGTATAACAATGCCTCATGGTGAGTAAAAAATTTAAACTTATTTGCAAGCAAATAATGTCTAAACTTTTTAACTGCATATACCATGCCTAATCCTTCTCTCTCCGTAGTATAATTTCATTCAGCTGCATTCAATTGTCTACTAGCATAGGCAATTGGAAGATCCAGATTACCTTCACCGGTAGGCTGCGCGAGTACACACCCAATGGCATAATTGGATGCATCAACATGAACATGGAAAGGCTTATTCCAATCTGGTGTGGTCAAGATCTGTGCTAAACATAATCGCCGTTTAAGCTCATTGAAAGATTTCTCACATTCATTAGTCCACTCAAAGTTAGTCAAAAGTCCATACAGAGGCTTTGCTATGATGGCATACATGTGTATAAACCGTCGGTAATAACCACAATGCCCCATGAAAGCTTGTACTTCCTTGACATTCTTTGGCCTAGGTAACTCGGCTATGGATCTCACTTTCTCTTCATCAGTGGATATGCCATTCTTTGACACTATGTGTCCTAGAATCTTGCCTTGCCTAACCATAGAAACACACTTTTCTGGGTTCAGGCAGACTTGATATTCTCTACATTTGTCAAAGATTTGTCTAAGTTCAGGAATATGGGTTTGTCTAATGTTGGAATGAGCACAAAGATCATCAACATAGACTTCTAAGTTCTTCCTCAGGAACTCTTTAAATACATGGCACATCAGCCTCTAGAAGGTAGCTGGTGCATTGGTAAGCCCAAATGGCATTACTCTAAAGGCAAAAATACCCCATTCAGTGGCAAAAGCCGTCTTATGCTGGTCTTCTGGAGCTATGGCTACTTGATTGTAGCCCAAAAATCCATCAAGGAAGCTGTACACTTCCTTGCCTGCTACTCTTTCTAAGAGATGTTCTGTGATAGGAAGCGGATAGTTATCTCGAATTGTGGCTGCATTGACCTTCTTCAAGTTAATGCATACACACAGCTTTCCATTTTTCTTGGGCACCACTACGATGGGGGATACCCACTTAGTATGCTCAATTTCATAGATAAATCCAGCTTCAACCAAGCGATCTATCTCTTCCTTGATCTTGGCCGCATAGTTGTCATTGTATGTGTATGGCTTTTGCTTAGAGGGCCTAGCCTCTGAAGTCATGGGTATCGTATGTGAGCATATGTCAGGGTCTACACCTTTCAAATCCTTGTAACTCCAAGCGAATACATCTTTGTACTCTCTTAGCAAGGCTATCAATTTGTGCTCTTCGTCTTCCATCAGGTCATGGCCTATGTACGTGCATCTCTCTTCTCCTTCTTCCACGGCTACCACTATTTTCTTGGTGGTTTCTTTGTTATCATAGGCCTCCCCTGATTGCACCTCTCGTTTAGGCATTCTGATCATGACTCTCCTGTCATCTATCTCATACTTCTTAAAATTTTCCGGGACCTCAAACAAAGATTCTTCCTCTTTTGGTGTGACTTCTCTCTTCTTTCTTTTCTTTCCTTCCTTCGGGATCACATGTGTGGCTAGCCTTACATCATTTGTAAGCTCTCCATACCTCTGGGGTTGAAATTCTACTTCATAGAAGTATTCTTCATCTTATGCAAAAGGTGGGTCCATGATGATTGACTCTAGATCGGAGTCACTTGCATCCTCAAATGCACCAGGGCTAGGTTCACACTCTTCTAACACTGCCTCTCCCATGATCGGCTCTATGGAGAAGGTTGAAATGTCATAGCCATCTTCATCACAGTGAGGTGTCCATTGTTCTTCATTGATGGCTACATCCATTGTTGCTAGGATTTCTGCCCGGCCGTGGGGTTCAAATTCTTCATCAGGAAAGACTACAAGTGCATAGGCTGGGTCTTGAATTGATCTATGTGTTTGTTTTGCACCTACCTCTCTGGATTTTTCTCTCTTCTCTTCTTCTACTGCTACTTTGCACATCCATAAGTGGGTGTCTTCATGCATCCATGAGGATCTTGATCCTATGGAATGCACCAATTCCGTATCATCTTTGGTTCTATGGATGGGATTCCATTGGATAGGAGGGACATCTCTATGAGAGTAATCTTTGAGATTCACTTTGGTCGTAACACCCAAGTGTTGCAGGTACAAGGAATTGGTTCCCCAGTCTTGTACCACTTGCAACTGTCGCATAAAAGGTCGTCCCAAGATCATTTCATAGGCATGGTTCTTGCTAAAATCACAGATAGCAAACGTGTGCTCGAACTCTACACCACATGTGGTGAGAGTGATTCCTTCTAACAGCCCTAAGGGTCTCTCTATGTGACCATCGGCCATTTGCAATTTCATCCTCGTGGGCCTGAGTGCTGGCTTGCCCCAACGCTTCCATAGGGAAGTGGTAGCAATTGCAACTCCTGCGCCTGAGTCTAGAATGGCCTTGGTGGTGTATCGTTGATGGGTGATAGGAAGATATGTGTTTCCCTCTTCGCCCTCACTCATGTCCCCTATCTTGTCCAATGGTATTTCTGGCACTGTTCTCTGAGATCCTACCTGGGAACGAGGTTTTGTTATTTCTGGTACTTGTTTGGCTACATGTTTCCATAGCTCTGGCCTCACTTTGAGTAGTTCTTCTAAGGTGAGGTTGCACTGTACTTTAGTTTTTTTCACTACCTCTGTGTTCCTAGGTATGACTGAGTCCTCATTTCGTACCATAACTGTGGGTGCTCTCATACAAGTAGGCTTAGCTTTCCATGGGCCTGTGAAGTGGGGTAATTCTTGTAGAGAGTTAGACTCAAAGTCTAATCTTTCCTAAGATTGGGTGCTCTCCTGCTCCTCATAAATGGATGGGATGTCTTGTGGAAATTAGTCGTGTGCATCATCCACAAGTTCAATGGGAGGAGGGACTTCACTCTCTTTAGCCCATTTGTCTTCTTAAATCTCGCGTAGGAATTCTGGTGTGAACCGATTCATAGAAGATGATGTTTCTGGCTCCGTAGAGTTAGGCACATAGGCTTCCTGGGCAGGAAGACCTGCCCTTTCACTTGCCTTGTCTTTGTGTTGAGAGGCGGGTTCCTTTTCTGATTGTGCAATTAGCCTCTCTATTCTTTCTAACAGTCCTTCGAAGTGCAGCTGCATCTTGGCTGAACTAGATATGTTAAAAAGGCGGCTGGCTTCAAACATGGTTTGAGCCAACTCCACCATTTTGGCACAGATTTTGGTTCGTTCAAGCTCTAATTCTGCTCTAGGGTAGCACTTTTCATGATTAGTTACGTTTGGCCCATCTTGGATTCTGGCCTGATATGCTTTAAGCATCATGTTTAGGTCCTCCGGAGTGGGATCTGCTAGGACTGATCCTACTCTAGGGGGTGGTGGGATTAGGGGAGACATGTTGGAAGGTGGCGGGTCAGATGGAGTTGGGAATGGTAAAGGTGGGGTAGTGTGAGAGGGAGTTTGAGATGTGAGTTCGGTTATCCTGGCTCTCGTTCCTCTTAGACTTTCCTCAAGTTCACTCATTTTCTTTGCCCATTGCCTTTTCATTCTTTCACGACTATCTCTCCAAGCTCTAGTCCTCTTCTTTGTCATGCTCTCCGTTTCACTAACATCTGGGCTCTTTTCCTGGACTACACTTTGGTTCTGCTACAAGGCTTGGGCTCTATTGATCACTTGCACTAGTGTAGTGGAAGTCACACTTCCTGTGGAGCTACAACTAACCCAACAACATTGATAGGAGTGATTTTTGGCATATTATTAGGATTCTTTGGGCAGTCTCGTAAGAGATGCTGCTTTCCACACTCTTGGCAATAGCCTTGGATCATCACTGACTGGGGTTGTGTAGGTGGAGGGAAGGGGCAATCACGAATGAGGTGATCACCCTGACATCTGTAGCATGGCCCTCTAGGGAATGGGGGTCTTACCTGCCTAGGTTGGGGTATATACATATATATATATATACATACATATATATATATATATATATATATATATATATATATATATATATATATATATATATATATATATATATATATATATATATATATATATATATATATATATATGTAGGCAAGACAAAGAGTGAGAAGCAATGGAGTTCTTTAGATTACTTTCAAAAAGCTCATACAAGTTTAGATCAATTACAAGCTAACCCCAAAAATGAGCTCTCTAGCTCTATTTATAGTTTTTGACTAGGTTTTGGCCGTGTCCAGACCTAGTGTCCAGCCTAGTTAAAAATTAGGTTCTCTACCCTATTTGGAGGTTCAAACAAAGTCTAAAAAATGTGAAAACTGACAGGTAGGTACTAAAACTCCTCAAGCTCAAGGACTCCTTGGCTTGCACAAAATGGAGCTACAAAAATATGAAATGGTATTTACAATGGTTTTTAGTGATGAAAATCACTATTTTTGTAGGGGTTTCTATTAACATTTTGACATACATTTCCTGGAGCTCCCTACTTGCTCCTTCTCCTTGTGTGTCCACTTCTTTTATATGCGTTAGTGTCCTGAAAAAATATTGGCCTACTTGCCTGATCGTCGTTGACTGCTTTGTCTGCTTGTACTTTCTCTTCTCTCTGACTCCCTTTGTAAGCTTCCTTGCCTAGTGAGTCCTTCAGTTCCAACATAGGCATAACTAGAGTTCATTCAATAGCTCTGTTGTTTAACAGGTCTTGCATCCGGTTTTAATACTCAGTGCTGGTAAATACGAGGGTCCATGCCCTTCATACCACAATAATCCCAAGCAAAAACGTCTGTAAATTCTTTTAGTAGGGTGAGAAAATTGTCCTAGAATACAGGAGTCAGTCTAGCTTTGATCTTTATTGGGTGTGGGTTAGCTTCATCTCCTAAGTCATGAGTTACTAATTGATCTTCCAGCACATAGAACTATTGAGACATCGAGAAATCTTTTTGGGATTGAAATAATTGTCTCATATCCATAGAACCTAAAAAATTCTCAGTTTCATTAGTAGCATAATCCATGAGTGGCTTCACTGTGCAGATCGCCGAAGACCAATTGTCCAACACCTATTGTAGATCGATTGTTCCCAAAGACAACAAATCTTGATTAGCAGTTAAAAATGCCTCCTCCTCATTGTCGAACAAACCTTCTAGCATCTGCACTGGTTTTGCGACATAAGGTCATGCATGAAGTTCACAGGGCTTCATATCATCAAGGGAAACCACGTATTTTTGGTAGTTACATTTAAAAATAAGTTCCTAGGAAGACTAATCTTGTAATAATTTGGTCTGTTTCAACCAAGGCCTACCGAATAATAAAATGTAATCCAAAGTGGATTTGGGCAAGTCCATTACTATGAAGGTCATTTTAAATATTAAACCCTATAGGGTAATAGGAATATCCCAGACTAACCTGACTGGATGGACTCGGGATTGATCGGCCACATACACAAAAAAGTTAATAAGTTTGATATGGGTCCATCCCAATTTTTTACAAATTGAAGTCGTGGCAATATTCACTTCTAACCCTCCATCAATTGATACTTGAGAAATCTTATGATTTTTGAACCACAAAGTGATTAAGGGGATAGAATGGTCTATCATAGAGTCGAATTCCGGACTGATTGTAGTTGTGATAGGTGCGTGAGTTGAGCTACGATCGATCTGCTATTGAAATTGTTGTCAAAAATGCGTAGTTCCAAAGTGAGAAGTTGTCCTAAGGGAATAGTAATCAAAGCTTTGGATAAAATGTCCCAGGCTCTACTTGGACTGGTCAATTCTCATGCTGATTGCGATGAGTGTTACATAGGAAGTTTGTATGGATTGGCAGTCTAGTGGCATGATGAGCATGAAAATAAAGTTATCAACAATGTGTTTTTTTCTTAAATAATTAGAGAATTTTCCGTTGTATTGACATTCATAGGGGGTGTGCATATGTTGGCATGGATAGGTTCTTGAGTGCATGATTCAATAAGAGGGTGCATATGTTAGCATGAGAATATGTAGGTACATGTGCATCTACAAGTAGATGAATGGATGTATGTGAAAATTATGATGTGTGGCATCTAGAAGTTGTTTTGTGATAGTCATAGGTATGTCAATAAGGATTCTAGAGTGTTGGCGTGTATGCTTGCATTCCAAAATAAATGTGTGAAACATAGCATGGTGATATATGTAAAGTGATTATGTGGTTATGCGCATATGTTGTGGTGAAATACCCTTGCCTAGGAAGAAGGCATGGTCATGATTCACCATGTGGTGATAGTCCAATAGAACTAACTAGACAATGTCGGTATGCAACTAATGTGGTTTATGTTTATGGAGAACTAAGGAATGGTGCGCTTTGGATGACATGTTAGTGGCAAATAAAATCTACTATGACTAAAACCATGGCAGGTTCAATTTCAAGCTTAGCTTCCAATGGAAGGATACCTTAGAGTCATGCAACCACAAGAGCAAAACCTCAAGCATCCTTTCCTCTAAGGGATAGATTCATGAAATCTTCCAATGGTGATTCAGAGATGCACGTTGATGATATATCAGAAAGACATCAAAGCCAAGCTAGGAGAAAGCAGCAAGACTTGCAAAGGGAGTCTCAGTAAAGGAGAGTTTTACATTACAACCCATATTTTTCTAGTGGTGCCATACCCATGTTAAAGATGTTGATGGGATTTATGAATGCAAGCACACTGGATGGGAATACTGGAGAGGCTAGACATACTTCTACTTTATTTCATCCTTATGAGCTTATTCTAGGAATGGGAACAACAGAGTCTTTAGTCAGAACTTGGGATGTCAAGTCTCAGGCAAAGGTTCCCTAATTTGAGGATCACAATGGACCTATAATTGACATATCATCTTTAGAGAATGGCTATTTTCTTGCTACTACTATTAAAGTAAACTAAAGACATGATACTAGGGAAAGCAATAGAGGATCTTCCAAAGCCTTGATTTATTTGGGAACAGTGCTGCTTGTGTGCTAGACTTGTTGATGTCAAAGATAAAAGATGGGCACATGTCAATAGATCTTCGTGAAGATGTCAACTTCAGTTGGATCCTTCAATAAGAAACCTAAGCAAATGACTAATTTAGCAAGATTGAGGCCTCTTGGTGGACGAAGGCATGGACTGGGTGATAAGAATTTCCTTGTTTTGTTTAGACTCGTCTCCCCAATGGTGCAGACTATTAGCTTCTAGCATTGTTGAGCATAGTGATGTTCCCAAGTATAGACTTTTACTAAAATATGATAGAGTATTGAGTTCGATTACTGTTGTTGTCATGCTTGTTTTGCTCTTCAGGGTCTTGATTATGAAACAATCATGATGAATTCCAACCTTAAATTTGTGTCCACATACAATGGTACTAGTAATCAACTCTATTTTCAGTCTCTTATCACCAAGGATGTATTGAATGTAATCAATTTAATTGTGATGGAATTATCATGCAAAATGAGAGGACAAACACCATTAAAATTTGCAGCTCCATCACCAATTTCAAATGTCGCATTAACTTGGTCTCTTCCACATTTGGGGCTTCATGTGAGCAATGCGAGATCAGTCTTGGCCATCCAATGCACCTTAAGTTTTTTCGCTCTGAGATTTCATCATTTTCTTCATCCTCTACAAGTGAACAAACACATACAGAAACTCTTGGTAGATATGAACAATAGATATTTTTCACTACGTCATGCTCAAGAGAAGACTCTCTAAGTGGCTGGCCTGAATGCTCCCCATCAAGCCCAGTTGAGGAAGATTTAAATGCGTGGCTCTATATCAGAGAGACATGAATATGAAACTAGCTTTGATGTATTCACTGTGGAGATCGAAGGGGGTGAAAATGTCGGGAATGGAGACATCAATGAGAGAATGATTGAAATCTTGGCTCCAGAGCTATCCCATGACATTACTTCTCTAGAGGAATGGGCTCCTAGCTTGCACGAGAAATTGCAAGAGTGTAGGATTCCCTTTACCCTTGTGCAGGTGGTTCTTCATGAACTACAAGAAGAGCCACTTAACACACTCTCTTTCTTTAGGTTTATCCACAGGTAGCCTAATCATAGGAAGAATGTTTGTCTTTATGAATTCCTGTTGTACATCCTGTGGAAAGCAAGGATGCTAGTTACCATTAGGCACCTCAGAGATGATATGATTATTGAGGGCATCCCACTCAGCTTCAATAGCTATGAAATCATCATGTGGATCTATG
The DNA here is from genome assembly GCA_020310875.1 of Ceratopteris richardii. Classification (NCBI taxonomy): domain Eukaryota; kingdom Viridiplantae; phylum Streptophyta; class Polypodiopsida; order Polypodiales; family Pteridaceae; genus Ceratopteris; species Ceratopteris richardii. The sequence goes on along the minus strand of CM035413.1, from coordinate 29,796,120 downwards.
GATTGAAACAGAGGAGTTCTGATGCAATCATGACCTATGAATCTATGGTTACTATACATGGCCTTTCTACAATTCTTCTAAATTGCTTACTTATAGGCTTTTTGAAATCAGGAGAGCACGAACTTATTAATGCATACCTAGAGAATACTAGATGCCCTCTAGATGCATCTAGTTTTGCAATCCTAATCAAGAGCATGTGTCTAGATGGTCAATTGGATAATGCAATTGATTGTGTCGAAACCATGGAGGTGGTAGGTCATCAGCTTGATACTAGAACATGTGATACATTGGTCATAGCTCTTTCTAGTGCATGTCATATGAAGGATGCTCTAAGGTTTCTACAGAAGAACAAAATCAACCTTGAATTATCTACTTTTAGAACACTGATTTCTGGTTTTTGCAAAAATGGTGACACAACTAGCGCTCTTGAGGTTCTGGCAGAAATGAAAGAGCATGTTTTCAAACCTTGTGCCAATAGCTATAAGCTGCTCATAGGGAAATTATGTGACTCTGGAAGTGAGGATACGACAATGCATGTCTTAGATGAAATGATATCCATTAGTATAAATCCTGCCCTTTTCTATTTTCATATGATAATGATCAGGTTTTGTGATAAGAAAGATTTGCAAAGTTCATAAGAAGTTTCGGACAAGTTGATTAAATGTGGGCTTCAACCATCCCTCAAATTTTTTAGCATTTTTCTAGGTGGTCATTATAAAGTCGGGGATATGAACAGAGCATTTTATCTTCTTCAAGAGATGATTGATAGGGGGTTTCCTTGTGATGCTTACGTTTACACTATAGTAATGAATGGATCCTTTATGAATCATGACACTGCTAGGGCTCTTTCGGTTTTTAATGAGATGAAGAAGAAAGGATGTGTGATTACTATAGCTACTTACAATGTTTTTATGACACATTTGTGTGAATCAACCAAGCCTAATGAGGCTAAGAGAATGCTTTTGGATATGGAGATTCAACAGTTATTTCTTGACTCTAGTTCATACAACATCATTCTTTGTAGGTTATTAAAAAATTGGTCATGCCTTGCGAGCTTTCAATGTCTTTAAAACTATGTCATCCAAGGGATACATGCCAGTACCACGAATCTGCAAGGATTTGCTCAAAATAGTTGTGCTTGGCCAACTATTTGGATTATGTAGAGACTGCACTTAAACTTACGACCACCAATCATGTAGCTTTTGGGAGAGAATTGTATGGATTATATGACACTGTTTTTAATGGTCTTTGTTCTGCATGCAAATTTGAAAGGACAATGCTCTTGCTGGAGGAGATATCAAAGCTTAGATTATATCCGAATGCCAAGACATAGACCATCTTTATGAAACATCTTTGCAAGGTAGGTAGAGTGGTGGAGGCTAGAACTGTTCTAGATAGAATGGTGGATAAACATTGCTTCCCTGATGTCTATCACTATACAATTCTTATAGATGGGAAGTGTAACAATGAAGAATCGCAAGAGGCTTTTGAGCTTTTGATGAAATGAGATTGCGAGGTTGTATTCCAACAATTGCCACATACAATATTCTTATGAAGGGGCTTGTGAAGCAAAGGATATTGATGAAGCATTGAGAATATTTAGCAGTATGATAGCCAAAGGCTTATGCCCAGATTCTTTTTGTTACAGTATACTTATCCATGGGCTTTGCAAATCAGTTTGAATAATGGAGGCTCTTGAACTTCTGAATAAGATAAGATTGAGAGATGTTATTAAGGATTATGTTGTCTTCAATCCCATTATAAAGGCATTGTGTGAATCTAGCAAGCTAGAGGCAGCTACCATGTTATTGGATCAGATGGTCATGACTGGGTGATGCCACTAGAGCTTAAGGGGCACAAAAGACAATTAGCACTCTTGATGAAAAGGGAGGAAGAAGAGCTCGACACATCTCTTGAATTTGAGAAACCTACTGAACTCACCTTTTGTCCCTCTCTCTCTCTATCTATCTTTCTATCTCTCTCTCTCTCTCTCTCTCTCTCTCTCTCTCCCCCTCTACCCTTGTCAGACCTGGTACCTACCATTGTTCCCCACTCCTTCCTCCACTCTCCTCCACTCCTCTACCCACTCCTTCCCCCACTCTCCCTTGCCCCCCCCCACCTGCACCTCTAGGCCTTGTCACCACGTGTGGTCAAAAGGTGGTTGACCCCTCCCCATTCTATAAAATTGGCACTCCTTGCCCAATAGGTGGGTTGTTTTTTTTAATTATTCTGAGAAGAGAGGAAAGCATCAGGGTGAGTGAGAGGTCCCTGTCGATGGAAGTAGAGGGGAACCAACAACGGTCAATTGAGGGGATGAGAGATTGCTGAGGAATCTGGTGCAAAAAAGGAGGCTACACCTTTGCATCTTATTAAGGGCGGGTGCAAGAGGAGGCCACCTGAAGGAAGGGAGCAGAAAGAAGGGCAATCTACTTTTGTACCCACGAAGGATTTGCCTTAGAGAAAGCAGCAGACCCCTCCTAAAAGGATTCCTATGATAGATCAACAAGGAATTCTCACTGCTACACATCGGGAGGTCAGTGAGCTACAAAGAAAGAACAACTTCTTCGGCTGACAAATATTGTTATCAAGTTGGAATCTTTTCGATATGGGAGCAAGCGAGGGACTTAAATCTTTCATAAACCTATGAACTCATTTCACTTATCTATATTAAAAGGTGTCAAATGCTTTGTGTACATCTTGAAGTCATCCCCTATCTTTGTTTATTCCATAATGTACTCAGAATGTATATGTTTACATGGAGTAAAGAAAGGCATTATGATTTATAACTATTGAAAGCATGGAAATATCTTTTTATGTTCTGTTTTGGAAATTACGTGGGATACTAGAGGTGCATTTTTTTTAGCATTCCAAGTTTCTCTGCTTCAAATCCCTGAAAGGCTATGTGTGCAACCATTGAATTGATTAGAAATGCATTAGCATGAACCAATTGATAGATAACTAAGACTTAATTCATTGTGCTTTTGAAATCCATCCATGCATACTCACTTCACTGCACGCCAATTGTGTACCTAACTATCGACTTAGGGACTAGAGAAGAAGGAGACTATACCTCTATCCTATGCAAGTGCATATAGTGGGGATTACATCCTTTAATTATCAATCCAAGAAGTATCTTAACCTAGCCGAGTGTATGAAGAAATGCATTCAAGTGTAGGTCAATGCAAAAGTGAACTAACAAAGGTGCACACAAACGTAAACTATTTCACTCAAGCTTTCAAGGTTGGCTATGACATCACGATACCTTGTGCAACAACCAACAGTAAATTGAGTTTTTCTCTCAGCTCTGAACTTGGAATATAGCAAATAGTGTGTTTCTTTCGAAGCTCTTCAGAAGACGCATCCAATGATGGTATTTTCACTTGATTTTGGCATTCCTACTTCAAGTTATGAGCAAAATACTAAGCCAAATGAGATTTGCCTACCTACGCTTCAGCACTTCCTACGCTCCACACACACTTTACCAACAGTAAACAAGCACTACCATGGATAGAAAACACTTCAATACACTCTTTTCAAGCATCACACATGCATGCAAGCTCACAAGGAGGAAGATACAGAGAGGAGAAGACACAAATCTGAACTTCTGTGCTCTTGATTCTCACAATGGCAAAAGTCTTTACAAAGAGTCACAAAATGACTTATATACATGTGCCCTAAAAATGGTCCTTTCACACAAGAGACCAACATTATTGACTAAAAGACTAATTCCCTACTAGTTTACACGGGTAATGATATAGATATCTATGGATATGCATCTAGAGGACTCCACTAGTGCATTTACATCAGAAGATATATTACAAGGTGACTATGTTACAAAAATAAAGTGTTCAAATCGGAAAATTTTTGGGGCCCTTCTTTTTTTCTGCATCTCTGGTCTTTTGTGCTCTGCAACACTCTCCCCCTCTTTGCCTCTGTTGTCCCTTGACAGGCTTTGCTTTTTGTTTGCATCTTGTTTATAGCTCCTTAGTACATGCACCCAGTGGTCGAAGAAGCGATAAGGATTGTCATACAATTTGTTACTTTATCCAAACTAAGTCGTTTGCTTATGTAATCCCCTTGGTATTCCGTACATTCATGAATCTGGGTTGTTGTGTTAAGTCGGGTTGCCACGCACACAACCAGTGGAGATGGACTACAATAGATTTGTAGTCTAGCTCTCCAATAACCTCTTTGTAGTTGCACTGCAAGCATTATACGGAAGGTATGAAGGTCTCAATTTCCAACCTTCGATCTGGACCTCTCGAAGATCAAGAGGTTGAAGCATCTTCTAGGACTTGGGATCTATCGGATATTTTCTTTCCTTTGCAGATGCGTGTTACCCCGAACTTCCCCCAACCGAGCTCATCACCTAAAATGTACACTTCCCTGATATCCTCCAGTACCCCATTCAAAACAGTTAGACTCCTTTGCATAGATTTGGGTATGTTTTGCTGAGGCTTCAATCTCCCTTGACACAAATTCAAGAACCCTTTGGTCCCACTTTCTCCTCCTCTGAAAAGAAAGCTCCTCCTCTCTCCATCCATTGTTAGGTACATATGTATTCATCAAACAAAAATGCTCGAACTCTGCTATTATTACTCTTCCATCAATTTCGTGTTTTACTTTATCTTTGAGTTCGATACCACAGCCATGTATAGTGCTTTGGACAAGCCTTGAAACCAGGGGTGTGGCTCAGTGATGAGTAGAACCTCCTTTAATGTCAATCCGGGAAGACGTGAGGATGGTATGAAGACCTCGAACAAGTGATGGCACAAGTGTGTGAGTGAGAAGCACACTAACATGCACACACATACACACACGCGCACACATGGCAAGACAAAGAGAAAGACAATGGAGTTATTTTAGATTACTTCAAAAGTGCTCATACAAGTTCAAATCTATTACAAGCTAACCTCAAAAATGAGCTCTCTAGCTCTATTTATAGTTTTTTACTAGCTTTGACCCTGTCTAGACCTAGTGTCTGGCCTAGTTAAAAATTAGGTTCTAGGGCCTATTTGGGGGCTCAAACGAAGTCTAAAAATTATGAAAATTGGTACGATGCTACTTCAATACTCCTCAAGCTCGAGGTCTCCTCGGCTTGCACAAAATGGAGTTACAAAAAGGTGAAATGGTATTTACAATGATGTAGAGTGACTAAATTCACTATTTAGGAAGCATTACTTCATGGAAAAATTTGGACGGCCTACTTGCCAGATCTTCGTTCACTACTTTGTCTGCTGGTGCTTTCTCTTCGCTCTGAATCCCTTCTTTGACTTCCTTGTCTTGTGAGTCCTTGGGTACCTTGACTACTGCCAACACCCCCCCCTCTCTCGCATCTGTCGTCTCTGATAGACCCTTGTTGAGTGGATTGTTGGATATAGTAATTCACGACATCGATCGCCAAGTGATGTTCTAATAATCTCATTCCTTTTGCCAAATCGGCGAGTAGTGCATCCCAGTCTACTGGCCCAAGAACTTCCGGATGTGGCATACGTAACTATTTTGAATGTAGAGCCTGTTCCACAACAAATAACTGTAATAAATGAGATGGTCTGGGAATGAATATCTCTGAATGTTATTCCCACAACCTAGTGATAAACTGTTGGGGGATTCTTGGACGAGAAGGAGTTTGAGGGTTTGTAGGAGAAAAAAGGAAAGAATAAAGAAAGAAATGAGCTGGGAAACTTCACAGAGGAAATAACCTTGGAAGCTTCTGCAGAAGCACACCTTGAAATCTTGAGTTTGATTACAGTAAAACAATTACAATGTTTGAGCACAATCTGAGTCAATACTTCTATGCGCACTCCAGAGGGTGCTTAATTACAAAAATACCAATTATCTCGAAGTCTTCTTGCAGTCGGCCTCCTCTGCATCAGTCCTCTACTTGCTTCAAGCTTATCCTTGTGCACACCTTGCACCAAGCTTCCACCAAGATGAGGAATGAGTATATTCTGTCGGCATGCACACTGCACAGAGACCTTGAGGTCCTTGGGTCTAGCTTCGCACTCCCTGCCTTCTTCCTTAGCCACACCTCTTGCACTCTTCACTTCCACCTCCTCCTGTCGTCGCACCCTTGGTGTCCCCTTGCACTTCTTTCTCTCTCTTCTTGCAATGTGTCCAAGAATAGCCTTTTTCTTTCTTTGTTGAGTGCGCCGGTTCCGTGCACTCTAACTGTAATACAATCTTGGTGCCCTTTCAATGTCCCAAGATTGTCTTTTTAACTCGCAGCCAACGACTCAATACTTTGTCCTGTAGTGACTTTAGACTTAAAGCAAAATTTTGATTGGGCGGCCATATTTCCACATGTGCGTACACTGCCGCTTCACATGCCTTTATTTTTTCCTTTTAATTCGTCATTTTTGCCCCAAAGAGGGGTTCACCTAGACCCGATTACTTTGAACACCCTTTGACCTTAAGGGAATTAGCAAAAATACTTCTGCAATACCTCTTGTCTGTGAACAATTAAAGACCTTATATATGAACAATTGAAGGTGCACTACCTGTGCACTTTGACCCTGGAATTTTGATACTTTACTCTTGCCTATGCATAGCCGTGACCTTGACTTTGCTAGTTTCAACCGGTTAGGGCTCAACAGATGCCCACCTCCTAATGTGCTCTCCGTCCCGGAGAGACAGCAGGACACTATACAGGGAGAACAGAGGGGAACAGCAACTCAAGAACAGAGTGGAACAGCAGAAGCAACTCAAGAACAGAGTGGAACAGCGGAAGAATAATAGAGGGGACGTAGGCATGAAAATAGGTAAGGATTGACTTTATGGATTAAGGAAGAAAACCCGATTAATCACGCTACAAATATTTATTATCCCTGATGAGACAAAATCAGAAGGATGAGAGTTTTATTTGCACATCTATAAGGGAAACTAAAGCCAATAGCAATGAATGGAGAAGTTGGCTTGCAAATTATTGAGAGGGTGGATTGAGGCCTGCATCGGTTGGTTGTGGAGAGGAGGGCAGAGGTGCAGAAGCCTGCTCAATCATATGTTGGAGAGAACTAAGGCACTGCCTAAGTGGTCCCGTTCGCGTTTGATACGCCGGCACGCAGCATTATCACATAACCCTAAAGAAGAGCGATTTTGAAGATCGGATAAGTTCTTTAATGCTGATTCGGCCATATCTCGGTATTTGTCGCGCTCATCTTTGAGTAAGCGGGCTGTTTCATTGAGTGATTGCCATTGAGAGTGAGCTATTCGATTGATGTTGTCTATGGTATTAATGTATTGTTGATGAATAGAAGCGGCGGCTGAGACAGAATCCAAAGACACTTTGGAGGCGTGAGCACTGCCAGAAGCAGCTGCACTGGCATCGCGGAGCAAATGCAAAAAGGAAGGGGCGGAAGGGAGATCAATTGGAGGGGAGGGTGCAACAGGTGGATCAGGATGATGGAGAGGAGATGCAGGCGGAGGGGGTCGCGTGAATGGACCCGCAGTGGTCGGAGTGGGTTCGGAAAGGGGAGGACGTGGTGGTGTACAGGTCGGGTTGTGGGTATTGAGCTGCGTTTGCACGAGCGGCCGGAAAGCTAGTGTGGAAGAAGGACCATGTGCCGGAGCAGGATCAGGGGAAGGAATAGGCGCGATATCTGGAGAGGAGGAAAAGATAGGTGAAGAAGAGTGAAGTTGGGTGGAAGTGAGATCAGGGGGAGCGGATAGCGGTGTGGAAACGGAGGCCGAGTCGATGGAGATTGGAGGGGAGGGGGGAGGATTTGAAGTGGAATGTATGTTGGGCTGCGATGGAAGTAGAGGGGGATTAGGGTCAGAGCGCGATGGTATGTGATAAAGCCAAGCAAGGAAGGGACCAGAATATAAGGAGAATGTGCGAGAACCTCTGGAGACAGCTTCACGAAGGCGACGAGAGCGCAAATTTAAGGAACCATAGATGAGGGCGGCGTAAGGGTATGGGCGGCTATGTAGGAAGCAAAAAAGCGGATCAGCAATGCGAATATCAGACCATGGTAGTGAAGATGTGGGACTACGAAGCAAAAAGAAGAAAATGAATGCATTGAGTATGGACGTCATGCGGATGGAAAATCGGGCATTAGTGTCGAAGCGATCTCGACAAAAGGCAATTGTGGCAGAGGCTGACAATTCAGAATATAAGAACGGAGGATTACGAAAATCGACGGGGCAAGAGCCGAGGCTGGCAGCAAGAGCAGAAATGGAGAGAGGGCTTGTGCAAAAATTAGGAAAGAGGCGGATAGCTTCATAGACGTCACTGTAATTGGAGGGATCATTCAGGAAAACGTTGGCCAAGCCCCAGAGACCCACCTGTTGAAGATTGTCGACAGAGAAAAGGTGACGGAGTTCGATGGTTGGGAGAGATAAATGAATACGAATCTGCATATCTAAATCAGGCGGATGAAAAATTCGCATATAATCTCTGAGGGTGAATTTGGTTGCGAGGTATGAGAAGCGGAAGGAGAAGGAGAAGGATGGCGAGGGAGTGGAGGTGGAGAATATATATCCGTGGAATCAGATTGAACCGAATAAGTGGGAATATGTAGGATGGCAGGAGGAATTGAGGAAGGCGATGCATCATGTTGTAGGTCAATGGACACGGGCAACGGAGGGAACTGAGAGTGGAGGTTGGTGGTGGGTGTAGGAGACGCAAGCGGAGGGTAATCCGGATTGGTGGTATGCAGTGCTGAAGGAGTGAGTTCCAAGATGTCTTCCGGTGCGGTGGGATCGGCCATCGAGTTGGCGGGTGGACGGGTTGGAAGGGTGGGCGGGTGGGCGGGGGGGTGGGCGGGGGGAAGGGTGGGCGCTGGGCGAGGGGAGAGTGTGGGCGGGTGGGCGGGGAGGAAGGGTGGGCGGGTGGGCGAGGGGTGGGCGGGTGGGCGGGGGGTGGGCGGGTGGGCGGGGGGGAAGGGTGGGCGCTGGGCGGGGGAGAGTGTGGGCGGGTGGGCGGGGAGGAGGGTGGCGGGTGGGCGAGTGGGCGGGGGGGGGAGGATGGGCGGGTGGGCGGGTGGGGTGGGCGGGTGGGCGGGTGGGTGGGCGGGTGGGCGGGTGGGTGGGGTGGCGGGTGGGCGGGTGGGCGGGGGGGAAGGGTGGGCGGGGGGTGGGCGGGGGGGAAGGGTGGGCGCTGGGCGGGGGGAGAGTGTGGGCGGGTGGGCGGGTGGGCAGGGAGGAGGGTGGCGGATGGGCGGGTGGGCGGGGGGGAAGGGTGGGCGGGTGGGCGGGTGGGCGGGGGGAGGGTGGGCGGGTGGGCGGGGGGGAAGGGTGGGTGGGTGGGCGGGGGGTGGGCGGGTGGGGTGGGCGGGTGGGCGGGTGGGTGGGCGGGTGGAAGGGTGGGGGGGTGGGCGGGTGGGGGGGGGAGGGTGGGCAGGTGGGTGGGCGGGTGTTGAAGCTCAAGATCAAGGACAAAGCATGGAAGTGCATCAAGGAAGTGGACACACAAGAGGAAGGAGCAAGTAGGGAGCTCCAAGAAACACCTGTCAAATTTTCAGAAGAAATCCCTACAAAAATAGTGATTTTTATCACTAAAAACCATTGTAAATACCATTTTCCATTTTTGTAACTCCATTTTGTTTAAGCCGAGGAGTCCTCGAGCTTGAGGAGTATTAGAGCTAGCATCCTACCAATTTTCATAATTTTTAGACTCCGTTTGAGCCCCCAAATAAGCCCTGGAACCTATTTTTTAACTAGGCCGGACACTAGGTCTGGACAGGGCCAAAACCACTCAAAAACTATAAAAAGGGCTGGAGAGCTCATTTTTGAGGTTTGCTTGTTGTAGATTTCAGCTTTGTAAGAGAGCTCTTTGGTAATCGAAGCTTTCCATTGTTCCACTCTTTGCTCTTACCTTGTGCGCGTGTGTGTGTATGTGTGTGCATGCTTGTGTGCTTTCACTCACGCACTTGTGCCATCACTTGCTCACGGTCTTCATACCGGTCCTCACGTCTCCACGGATTGACATTTATGAGGTGTATCTCCTCACGTTGGTACTCACCATTGTGCTAGAGTGACACCAAATTTGGCGCCGTTGCCGGGGAGAGAGCTTGGAGGACGAGCGTGTGACGGTAAGACGTAGAGTAGCGACGTTGGAAGGTAAAAAAATCATCATTTTCAGTTTAGTTTCTGAATTTTCCTTCTTCTTCATCTTCGTCATCATCACCATCTCCACCCGCCTTCATTTTATCAGTTTTTTCCCATTTTTTAGAGTACATTCACCTTGTTTTTACTTGTGGTTGTGAGCAAGAAGCTTAGAGAGGGTGCAGAGCAGAGGCGCTGAAGAAGTAGCACCAAAACAGCTAAAAATCTGAGTGAATAGCCCCGGACAAGACGAAACATGCGCCAAGTATCGTGAGAGCTGCACCAGAGATCGTGAGTGAGCAATCGGGCAACCGGGGGTTACACAGAGCAAGGGGAAGTGACAAAGAAGTTAGAGAGGCTCTCAAGGTGAGCAAACACCCATTTAATCTATAATTTCTCAGTAAATTAAGTTTGGAAAGGGAAACGATCTGCGTCAGGTATCGTTTGGTACTGACAGAGGTGAAAAGGAGTGATTTGGGGTGATACAGAGAGTGAGGAGAGGAGAGAGGAAAGAGTAGAGCATGTGTACAACCAAAACTTAGAAAAAATCTTTTCCAAAATTTGTCTAAGGGTCAAGTATCGTTTGGCTCCCGCGGTCGAGTATCGCGATACCTGACAAGTATCGTGAATCTCCTGTGGTTGAGTATCGCGATATTTCCCAGATATCGTGTATCGTTTCGGCTAGAGATCGCTTCTCAGAGATCGCGATACTTGAGAAGTATCGTGTGTCGTTTTGGCCAAAGATCGTAGATCGTGTATCGTTTGGCTTAAGTATCGTGTATCGCTTCTCAGAGATCGCGATACTTACCCAAGATCGCGTATCGTCTTGTTCAGGTATCGTCGATCGTTTTTGAGCCAAGTATCGAGTATCGTTGGTGCCAAAGATCGTTTCAATCAAAGATTGCGATACTCACCAACCATCGTGTATCATTTGCATGAGAGATCGGTATCGTTTATCAGAGATCGCGATATTTATCAGAGATCGGGTATCGCCTAAGTCAGAGATCGTGTATCGTCTTCTTCCAAATATCGAGTATCGTCTTGAGCTAAGTATCGTTTTGCCCGAGTATCGTGATAGTCAAGTATCGTGTATCATTCTACAGCGATCGCGATACCTATCAAAGATCGTGTATCGCGGAGTTGGCTCACGATACTTGTTGAAGATCGTGTATCGCCTACTTCAAGTATCGCGATACATACCAAGTATCGTGTATCGAGTTCCTCAAGTATCAAGTATCGTGTCCTACAAATGTCGTGTATCGCCTGATTTGAAGCATTTCCTGAGAGGCCCTGCTTCCCTGTTTCAACCCCCAAAACCCTGAACTAGCATAACTTTCTCATACGAAATCCGTTTGCTGTGATTTTGGTTTTGTTGGAAAGCTCGTGGGGAGTACAACATCGACTGGTTACGGTAAAATTAATACCAGGATTATTAGATAGGGTATTTTGAAGTTGACCCTCAAGGAAAACTAGAAAACCAAGGTGTTCCAAAGGAATTTTGAGCAATATAAGAGAACTTTGGGACTAGAAGCCAAGGCTTATGAACCTGAGATCTGGCAGACACTTAGGCAAGGATAGACAAAGCATTAGGTCATCTGAGGCTAGTGTCAACCATACAGCCAAGTCTTGGGCTCAACAGCTTAGTGGTTATCCTTACACACGAAGTTCAGAAACCAGTGACTCAGAAATGTCTTTTAGCATGGAGAGACCCACACGTGGCTCAGGCACTGCCTATTTACAGACACCAGAAGGTCCTTATAAGACCCAATTGGAGTATATCAGGACCAACCAATTAGGTGCTCGCATCTATGAGGATGGTCTAAGGCGATCAGTGGTTCAACTCAAAAATCCTGACCAACCCTTTGGACTTGAACACCCAGTAGTCAAGTTCGAAGAGGGTGCTTACATTGATAAGGAAGGAACAATGTATGTGGTTACCAACTTCCCAGATAGGACAGATGAGTTTGGAAATATCATTCCTGAGAATGAGATAGGAGACCTAGAGCAAGGAGACCTAAGAGGAGAACCCAAGATCCCTAAAGGTAAGTCAGTCTTAACCAGAGTGCTCACTCCAGAATGGATTCCTCAAGATAATAAAAGCATAGAACTATTCGTGAATAGAGAAACGGAGGAAGCCTTTTGGAGATTTAGGCCAGATCAACCTAGCCCAGTAGTCACCATCTATGAATTCAAGGACCTAGAGACACCAGGGAAAGCTGTCTATCTAGATCACACATCTCAGAAATTATTCTTGGTATCAGATCATGACAGACATGCTTACACTTGGCAAGGTGAATCAATTTTCCCTCCACCAAGATCTAATGTTTCCCAGGGCCTCCAAGGAGCCGGATCATCCAAGGCTCATGAAACCCAGAGGGAAAGAACTAGAGAGAGACCGGAGGTAAGTTTTGCAGACACTATGGGCAGAGACAGATCAGGATATGGAATGGAAAGACCTGAAAGGGAGAGACATAGAGCTCATAGGCACCAAAGAGATGAACATGATTTTCCATTACCTAGACCACGAGAGCACTCAAGAACACTTAGACCCTCTCAAGTGGTTAAGACAATGAAGAACTACTTTGATGGGTCAGGAGATCCTTATGATCATGTGGCGGAATTCAAACAAGTGCTAAGAGCTGAACAGGTTGAAGACTTATTCACCCAGTTCGAGGCATTTGGTTTGACTCTTAAGGGTACTGCCTTAGCTTGGTTTCAACCTCTAAACAGTCGCAACTATAGAGAGATAGGTCAGCTGCTAGAAGAATTCATTGTGGAATTTTCCAAAAGCGGTATCAGGCATAACACATCATCCTTGATCCACAGCTTCAAGCAGACACCCCAAGAAACAGTACAACTTGCAGGAAGAAGGTTTAGACAGTACTTGGAAAGATGTCCCGTATCAGAATTACCCACATCAGCCAAACAGGTGGCACTGTTTTTAGATGGCCTGTTGAGCACAAAATTAAGGTCATATGTATATTTGAAAGAGCCTAGATCCATAGAAGAGTGTATACGGATATGCATTGACATAGAAGACAACTTGGGTGAGGAGTTAGGACTATCCAAACTCTATAAGGACTCTGATAGTTCTACAAGTCATACCTCTAGAACCTCCACTGAGATAGATGAGATAGCTGAGCAAGTGGCCAAAAAGCTAGGAGTTCAAAATAGACAAATGCCAAGGGTCACCTCAGTGAAGCGATGTTATACATGTGGAGGAGATCACGTGGCTAATGTTTGCCCGTTGACCACTCAACCCCAAGGAAACCCTAATGCTCTATATTGCACCATAGAGAGGAAATATACAAATCATACGACCCAAGATTGTCCCTATAACAGGCAGGCTGTTAGACAAAATTATCAGCAACCTTACCAGCAGGGTAGGTATCAGAATCAGTACCAACAGCCATATTATAGGCCACAACAATATCAACCTCAATACCAGCAGCAATATCAGGCATCATATAGGCCACAACCAGTCCTAGGAAACCAACCGCCAGCTCCTGCCAATGTGATCCCAGTTAAATATACGATGGCGGAGGAGAACCCTAATAGAGCATTGGTGCCACTAACCCCATTGGTCTCAGAAAATGATTCTCATGCTCATAATTCAGACTATTCCCATGAAGGTAGTCCACATGCTTATTACATAGAGTCACCAGAGCAAAGTGAGATTTCTCCATATCAATATGAGGCACCACTTGTGGAGCAAAATTGGGAACTAGAATACTCCAATGTCATGTATACGAATCCAAATCCTAGGCCCCAATTGAGACAAGTAAGACCACAAGCCCCTAGAGGACCATGCTTTAGATGCCAGGGCGACCATTTCATTCGTGAATGTCCCCACCAACCAGCTCTGGGACTAGGACAAAACATCACAATACAAGGTTTTTGTCCTGAGTGCGATAAGGAACATCTTCCTAGAGAGTGTCCCACGAATCCCTCTAGTGCACCCAAGGTCACACCCATCAATGTGGTAGGCTTAGTGGCAGATTCAAGTTCAAGTAGCAGTAATGTGGCTCCTGTACAGGCAATTACTAGGGCACAGGCTGCACAACAAGCAAAACCATCTGAGCAATCGGAGTCAAGTGAGGCAGGAGAACCTAGTAAGAGGAAACCAAGAACATGGAAGGATACCAGAGAGAAGGCTAATCGCAAGTGGAACAAAAAGCTATCCGAGCTAGAAGAAAGCCTAAGGGATACCAAAACAAAAATAGACGACATTGCATCTCAAAGCCCCTCGCATGCCGAAGCTCCATCCACTCCACCTCATTCCACCCCACCGCCCATTGTAAATAGACCGCAATCAGGGTCTGTTCTTGCAGATCCAACCCCAGAAGGCTTGGACATGATGTTCAAGGCCTACCAGGCTCGCCTTCAAGAAGGGCCAATAGCTGCAAACCTAGACAAGAGTTACCCTAGAGCGGATTTAGAGATTGAACGAATGAAAATGTGCATGAAAATGGTAGAGCAAGCTCAAGCTATACTTCAGACTAGTCAAAAGTTCAATCAGACAAACTCTGTCAAATCAGATTTGCATTTTCAAGGCTTACTAGAAAAATTAGAGCAGTTGGTAAACAAACCACAAGTTCCTTTACCTCCACAGGCTCAACCAGTTATTGAGAGAGGAAGCTCACCACCAATGGGAGCTTATGTTCCTAATTCCACGGATGCTGGAATACCTCCTTTAATTCAACAATACTCTCAAGAGTTCTTGCGGGAAATACAAGAAGAGAAATGGGCCAAGGAGAAGGGTAATTCCCCTCCTATTCCTGAGATTGATGATCTTCATGATCAATTTCCCCAAGACATTCCGTCTATCTATGGAGACCAAGCAGAGCAGCAAGAGGATGAGAGATTAGATTTTGAATCTAATTCTTTACAAGAGTTGCCTCATTTCATAGGCCCATGGGAATCTGAATCTATCCAGATTAGAGCTCCCACAATATTGGTAAGAAATGAAGACTCAGTGATTCCAAGAAACACTGATGTTGTTAAGAACACTAAGGTTCAATGTCATCTCACTGTGGAAGAGCTGCTCAAAGCAAAACCTGAGCTCTGGAATCATGTGAAGGATCAGGTTCCAGAACTTGATTCCAATTTGCCAAAGGTAGGCTTTAAGCAGAAAGTTCCAGAGATACCTCTTGACAAGATAGGAGACATGAGCGAAGGTGAAGAAGGTAACACTTATCTTCCGATCACCTATCAAGGTTACACAACCAAAGCAATTGTAGATTCGGGTGCTGGTGTTGCTATTGCGACCACCTCCTTGTGGAAGCGATGGGGCAAACCCACATTAAGACCAACAAGAATGAAGCTTCAAATGGCAGATGGTCATTTTGAGAGACCTCTAGGATTGCTCGAAGGGATAACTCTAACCACTTGTGGTGTAGAGTTTGAACATACGTTTGCTATATGTGACTTTGAAAAAAATAATGTCTACGAGATGATCCTAGGAAGACCCTTCCTACGACAATTGCAAATAGTACAGGATTGGGGAACCAACTCCTTGTACTTACAGCACTTAGGGGTCACCACCAAGGTCTATTTGAAGGATTACACCTTCTGAGATGTACCACCCCTACAGTGGAATCCTATCCACAAAGCGAAAGAAGATTCTATCTCTGTGCATTCTGGGAGTTCACCTGATCCATCCTGGCTGCATGAAGATACTCACTTGTGGATGTGCAAGGTCGCAGAGGAAGAGGAAAAGCATCTAAAAGCAAGAGAAGAAGGAACTCCCCCAGGAGATAGATCAATAAAAGACCCAGCCTATACACCAATGATATTTCCAGATGAGGAATTTAAGCCTCATGGTTGGGCAGAAATCTTAGCTACCATGGACATTGCAGTCAATGAAGAACAATGGACACCTCATTGTGATGAGGAGGGTTATGATATTTCAGTGTTCATGTGTCAGCCCCTGTTGGAAGAGTGTGATCCTAGTGAGTTCATAGAAGAAGAAGAGAATGACGATGATCTAGAATCCATTGTGATGGATACTTACTTTGACTCAGAGGAACACTATTTAGAAGACATAGGAGTGTTAACCCAAAAAGAAGAAGAACCCCTCACGAGTATTAAAACGATAAATTCAAAGGAAAAAAGTGAAGGAGGTCAAAAGAAAAAGAAAAGAAAAGCAGTGAAACAAGAAGAGGAAGAATCATTGTTTGAAGTACCAGAAAATTTCAAGAAATATGAAGTGGAAGACCGAAAAATTTTGGTACGGATGCCTAAGAGAGAGGCCATTATAGGAGAAGCATATGACAATAAAGAAAAGACCAAAAAAATTGTAGTGACCATTGAAGGGAACAAAGAACGATGTACGTACATAGGAGATGACCTAAGTGCAAAAGAAGAAGCAGAGCTTGTAGCTCTATTAAGGGAATATAGGGATGTGTTCGCATGGCACTATAGAGACTTGAAAGGAGTAGATCCAAAGATTTGCTCTCATACGATTCCGATGACCGCTGATGCCAAGCCCACCAAACAAAAGCCCTACACATATAATGACAATTATGCAGCCAAAATAAAGTAGGAAATTGACAGGCTGATTGAAGCTGGATTCATCTATGAGATTGAGCACACTGAATGGGTGTCCCCCATTGTGGTGGTGCCCAAGAAGAATGGGAAATTGCGAGTGTGCATTAACCTTAAAAAAGTTAATGCCGCTACAATCAGAGATAGTTATCCACTTCCAATCACCGAACATCTATTGGAGCGTGTTGCAGGCAAGGAAGTTTATAGCTTCCTTGATGGATTTTCAGGTTACAACCAAGTAGCCATTGCCCCCGAAGATCAACACAAAACGGCATTTGCCACAGAATGGGGAATCTTTGCATTTCGTGTGATGCCATTTGGGCTCACCAATGCACCTGCAACTTCTAAAGGCTCATGTGTCATGTCTTCAAAGAGTTCTTGCGAAAGAACTTGGAAGTATATGTGGATGACTTATGTGCTCATTCCCAACAAAGAAGATACCACATCCCTGAGCTCAGACAAATCTTCAACAAGTGTAGAGATTATCGAGTGTGTCTGAACCCAGAGAAGTGTGTGTTCATGGTACGACAAGGTAAAATCTTAGGTCACATTGTTTCTAAGAATGGAATTTCAACAGATGAGGACAAGGTAAGAGCAATAGCAGAGCTGCCCAGGCCGAGGAATGTTAAAGAGGTACAAGCCTTTATGGGCCATTGTGGATATTACCTTAGGTTTATCCACATGTATGCCATCATAGCTAAACCTCTTTATGGGTTGTTAACAAATTTTGAGTGGAACGAGGAATGCGAGAAGTCCTTCAACGAGATGAAAAGACGTTTGTGCACAGCACCAATATTGACTAATCCGGACTGGAGCAAACCCTTTCATGTCCATGTAGATGCTTCCAATCATGCAATAGGATGTGTGCTAGCACAACCCACAGGTGAAGGAAACCTAGATTTGCCGATAGCATATGCTAGTAGGCAATTAAATGCAGCTGAACGAAATTACACCACAACGGAGAGAGAAGGCTTAGGCATGGTATATGCTGTGAAAAAGTTTAGACACTATCTATTGGCCAATAAGTTCAAGTTCTTCACTGATCATCAAGCTTTACTATACTTGGTCAATAAACCTTGCAATACAGGCCGCTTAGTAAGATGATTCCTCTTACTAATGGAATACGACTTTGAAGTTGTTGTCAGGAAAGGTAGAACCCATCTTAGGGCAGACCATCTTTCTCGTATCACTTCAGGAGAGCCACCGCAAGGAGTGTCTGATGAATTGCCCGATGCTTATCTGTTCAATTTAGAAGTTATTCCTAAATGGGCAAATAAGTTGGTGCCAGTCCTAACCTTCGGGCCTGCAAATAAAAATGTGAAGACAAGCAAAGAAGAGATTGTGAAATCACAAAAGTATCAAATATTGGCCGGAAGTATGTACAAGCAAGATACCGAGGGCGTATTAGCTTGTTGTGTCGAGGAGGATGAACATACTAGTTGGTGCAACAAGCCCATGAGGGATTGCTAGGAAATCACTACTCTAAACAACGAACATTGCAGAATCTAAGACATTTAGGAGTGTATTGGCCTAGCATGGACAAAGAAATACAAGAGTGGATCCAAAATTGTCCAGTGTGCCAGAAGAGACCCCCAGTGAAACATGCCACTCTTTATCACGTGTCATTAATCCCAGATTGGAGTGCTCCATTGGTTGAGTTCATGAGATCGGGAACATTACCCAATCAGGCTAGTCTTGCAAGAAAACGGAGCATGGAGCAAGAGGCTCAAGACTATGCCTTAGTAGGAGACAACCTATATCGAAGAGGCAAGGATGGTTACCTAAGATTGTGCGTTCATGAATCAGACTATTTGAAAGTCTTAGAAACTGCACACAGCGGTGTTGCGGGTGGACACTTTGGGCCTGACAGAGTAATTAAGACCATTCTATTCTCAGGACTTTGGTGGCCCACTCTTCATATGGATGCACATACCTATGTAAAGAAATGTGACACATGCCAACGTGCCCAATATCCGATAAGAAAAGACGAGATGCCTTTAAGGCCAATGATGGGAGGACGTGCATTTTCAAAGTGGGGTATAGACTTTGTAGGTCCCATCAACCCCCCAGCTAGAAACTCCCATGCAAAATACATTATTGTAGCCACTGATTACCTTACAAAGTGGGTGGAAGTAAAAGCCACGACAAAGAATGATGCTCAAACGACGGCTAAGTTCTTATTCGAAAATGTGTTCACTAGATATGAGTTACCAATAGAGTTGGTTAGTGATAGAGGTACGCACTTCTTGAATGAGGTCATTAAACATCTCCTTCAAGAATTCATGGTGATACATAAGAAGTCTGCCCCCTATCACCCACAGGCTAACGAACAAGCCGAGAGCACGAATAAGATCCTATGTAACGTATTGACGAAACTTGTAAATAATAAACGCTCTGATTGGGACAAACAACTTCATCATGCTGTTTGGGCATACCGAGTGGCCTACAAAACGGTACTCAATGCTACCCCATTTCAGATGGTCTTTGGACAGAATGCCGTGCTCCCATTGGACTTCCTCATCCCAGCCTTGAAAGTAGCACAAGAGCATGAGTGGAATGGACATGAATTGTCCTCCAGGATCTTTGATCTAGAACGCTTAGGTGAGACGAGGCTACGAGCAGCCGCAGGCATTTATGTTGCAAAGAAAAGGCAAAAGGCATACTTTGATGCCCATGTAAAGGATAAAGGATTGAAGGAAGGAGATCTAGTGCTGGTTTATACGCTAAAGCAACATGCCCGCAAATTGGAGAAACGAGGATATGGACCCATGATTATTAATAGACTCTCCACTAGCGGTGCAGTTCAATTGGCCACTTTAGAAGGTGATATCCTACCAAACTATATTAGTGGATGCCGAGTCAAGTTATATCAAGAACCTCTTACAGAGGAAATGCTCATGAGACTCAACACTGCTAAGAAGCGAAAGGAAGAGGAGTTAAGGGTTAGAGAAGAAGCACAAGCAGAGGTGAGAGAGCGCATCAGAAGAAATAAGCTACGGCGGTTAGGCCTAGAGGTCAACACAAAAGCTCCAAAATATCACATGGACATGTGCCAAAAATCGGGCATAACTACTTCTCAAATAATTGATCGACGGCCCTTTGTGACTATAGAGGTAGGGCAAGGAAAGAGTGTAAAGACTGTGAGAGCATTAGTTGATTCAGGTGCAGCAACCTGCAATTGGACATCAAGCCCATAGAAGCCTATCTCATAGGATTGGGAGGTGTGGAAACCCCTTGTTTGGGCGAGGTGGAACTTCCCATCTACCTTCACAATGTTCCAATAACGGTCAAAATGCTAGTGTGTCATGACGAGGACTTCACAGAGCCACTTGTCTTGGGTCAAGATTGGATTTACGACCATGCTGTCAACTTGAACCTAAGAAGTCAACTTCTTCATGTTTGGGCACATGAACAATGCATTACATTAGAATTGGAGAATTGCATGGCTACCGACCAAGACACCACATGCTCTCTTCTTTCCTCTAAGGCTAATCTTCTCGAACAAGATGTTGTAAATGTCAAAAGCTCTATGATCCAGACGGACACAATCATGGAGGGACAGTCGCAAAGACAAGAAGAACCTTCTTCTTTTTCAAAGAGTAAAGCATCCACATTAGTTCAATCCCAGAAGCAAACAAAAGAGTGCAAGATAGCCAGTCTATCAAATAGACAAAGAGCCTTCAAGAAGAAAGAAGTTATGGGCATGAAACAGATCTGGGTAAAGAAAGGAGTGCAACCATCGATGTTGCCTCAAAGATTCCCACCCAACCAGATCGACCATGAAAAAAGAAGGACCAAGCACTTACGACAGGCTCAAGCACGAAGAATCCAACAAATTTGGGTACCGAAGCTATCAAAGAAGGCCGACCACAATCACAATCATGTGCAAATTTGGGTGCCTAAAAAATTAGCTGCAGCTCAACACGGGCGATTACAGATGTGGGTACCCAAGAAGCTCTTACATACACAACGGCCTATGCCCCCTACCATGCAAAAGGTCTCCACAAAGAAGCCAAGGAAAGCTAAGGGTAAGAACAAAACACAAAGAACAAACGAAGATAAACTCAACCCTTCTGCAAAAATAAGCCGGCAATCATCAAGGATATGGGTTTGGAAGCCAAAAGCACCAACAACATCCACGGAACCAAAAGGCCAACCACACGGGATACCAAAGTTTGGAAAGCATCCACAGATGAGGCGGCCTGAGGTGGTCTCTATAGTACCAAACCCTATTCCAAACTGGATTCCAACCCGGAGGATTACATCATTTCGAGATCCAATCGACACCTCCAATCAAAGAATTCATCCAGCATGCAAGTAACATCAAAGCCTCGACCAACAGCAACCATGTGCCTTTGGCATAACCCAGTCTTTTGCACCATTCAGGTCATGCATTTCCAAAGTATGCATCAACATAGGGCCACATTACACGGCCGTACATAGACACAATGGAAAAATCCCAGGCACATGAGACACAAATTTTCACATGTAAAATATTTTATTGATACTAACCTCTTTCTTCTTGTTTGATGCCATCGTGTTCCAAAAAAAAAAAGGGAGCAAAAGCATAGAAGAGACTATGTGTTTGAAAATGCTCATCAACGAACTTCCAGCAAGGACATCCCCCAACAAAAAGGACAAGCTGACGGTCAAACACCATGATGGAACTACAACACGAAGAGATGAAGATCACCGGACCCTTCACCATGGTAAGACGTGCATGCTTCAACAACACTATAACCATGATAGATTAGGAAACCTCTTCGTCAGCATACCCTTGAGCACTTAGCTTGAGACCCAATCTCTTGCACCATACCTCTTGCCATGCATTTTCCAAGTACGCATACGTAGGGCCACATTACAAGGCCATGCACAAGGCACATATTTTGTTCAACCCATGCACTACTGCACTTACCCATCATCCATTATGGGTTACAAGTACTTGGCATGGAAACTATGAAAGCCATCTTTGGAAGAATCAGAGGACATCACGGTGACCACTACAAGAGCAAGGAAGTCATCCACCATCGAGAGTTGCTCATAATCACCATTGACCACCTCCTTTGAGCAACTAGCCATTTTGGACAGCTCACAAATGCACCATGAAAAGGGAATACACGGCAGAAGTACGTACAAAGGGACTACAAACTGCAAGAGATAACAGTGGCAAAGTGAAGAACCAGACAAACGACCAGGATACATGGGGAAGAGGGAT
Organism: Ceratopteris richardii; assembly: GCA_020310875.1. Taxonomy (NCBI): domain Eukaryota; kingdom Viridiplantae; phylum Streptophyta; class Polypodiopsida; order Polypodiales; family Pteridaceae; genus Ceratopteris; species Ceratopteris richardii. The sequence goes on along the minus strand of CM035413.1, from coordinate 29,774,315 downwards.
CGCCCCTGTTGGACGCAAAGGACGCTACCTCTCAACGTACTACATGGAACGACCACTACAACAAGGGTCTGTCAGGGACGACAGACTCAAGAGGGGGGGGAGTGTTGAAGCTCAAGATCAAGGACAAAGCATGGAAGTGCATCAAGGAAGTGGACACACAAGAGGAAGGAGCAAGTAGGGAGCTCCAAGAAACACCTGTCAAAATTTCAAAAGAAATCCCTACAAAAATAGTGATTTTTATCACTAAAAACCATTGTAAATACCATTTTCCATTTTTGTAACTCCATTTTGTTCAAGCCGAGGAGTCCTCGAGCTTGAGGAGTATTAGAGCTAGCATCCTACCAATTTTCATAATTTTAAGACTCCGTTTGAGCCCCCAAATAAGCCCTGGAACCTATTTTTTAACTAGGTCGGACACTAGGTCTGGATAGGGCCAAAACCACTCAAAAACTATAAAAAGGGCTGGAGAGCTCATTTTTGAGGTTAGCTTGTTGTAGATTTCAGCTTTGTAAGAGAGCTCTTTGGTAATCGAAGCTTTCCATTGTTCCACTCTTTGCTCTTACCTTGTGCGCGTGTGTGTGTATGTGTGTGCATGCTTGTGTGCTTTCACTCACGCACTTGTGCCATCACTTGCTCACGGTCTTCATACCGGTCCTCACGTCTCCAGGGATTGACATTTATGAGGTGTATCTCCTCACGTTGGTACTCACCATTGTGCTAGAGTGACAGCGGGTGGGCGGGGGGGAAGGGTGGGCGGGGGGGAGGGTGGGCGGGTGGGCGGGTGGGTGGGGGGGAAGGGTGGGCGGGTGGGCGGGGGGGTGGGCGGGTGGGGTGGGCGGGTGGGCGGGTGGGTGGGCGGGTGGGCGGGGGGGAAGGGTGGGCGGGTGGGCGGGTGGGCGGGGGGAAGGGTGGGCGGGTGGGTGGGCGGGGGGGCGGGGGGGAGGGTGGGCGGTGGGCGGGTGTGAGGGGGTAGAGGGTGAGCAGGTGAGCGGGTGGGGGGTGGGTGGGTGGGTGGGAGGGGGTGTGGCGAGGGAAAAGGGTGGGCGAGTGGGCGGGTGGGGGGGGGGAGAGGGTGGGTGGGTGGGTGGGGGGAGAGGGTGAGCGGGTGGGCGGGGTGGGAGGTGGTGTGGAGGGGAGGCGGGAGTGGAGTGGAGGGGGAGGCATGGAAGCGTCAGTGCTCTACTGGATGGGTCAGCTGATATGAGTCAGCTTTCATGGAATGTTCAAAGCGCTCCTGCAAAAAAGACACACGCCTGCACTGAAGAGTCGGGTAGCCCCTGTCGATGGTATGGCATTTCAGTTGAGATGATCTTGCAGCAAGATGGAGTTGAAGGCAGAATGAATGAGGGTGCCCATTATATAGCAAGAAGGATTAAGGGCTCACCTCACAGCAAGGGATGGTTTAGCATAAAAGAGTGTTCAAAAGAGAGGAGAAGCCAACTTTAATCTCATCCATCCAAGAGATAAACAAAGAAAAGGCTAGCCTTAAAAGCTAGTGTGTAGAACTAAGAGCCATCAAAAAATTTGCGCCAAAATTTTGTGTATGTGAGCACATATTTTCTTTTTATAGCAATTATTAGCAATGATTAAAGGGACACAATAGAAAAACAAAATGACCTAAGAACTATGGAGTGGGATGTTAGAACGTTTTATGATAGGCTTTGAGTCTAGAAATATTTACTAGCGGCAGTGTGGCTCCATTGAGTGTTTCTAACTGCACAGCACCCCAATGCAACGTCTTCAGAACACGAAAAGGGCCTTCCCAATGAGGGATCCATTTCCCTTTTGCATTCGTATGAGGGTTAGGTTTATGGAGAAGAACTAACATGCCTGCCTCAATGTTGTTGTTCCACAGATTTCGATCATGTGCCTCCTTCCTCTTCATCTCAGTCTCTATCAATTGTTTGGTCGCTTGTAGACGAATCTCCTCCACTTTATGTAGTGCTCCTAGCCTCTGAGAGACATCACAATCATTCTTTCCCTGCATGAATGCTATCTTAGGTGATCCATGTACAAATTCAAATGGCTCGATGGGTAATATGCCATAAACAAGTTGGAATGGGGAATATTCGGTGGCCTCTTTGTAGGCTAACCTGTATGCCCATAGTGTACCTTGGTAAGAAATGCCCCAGGAAGTGGGCTGCAACATACACTCCTTTCTTAACATTGAAATTAAAACCTTATTTGTCGATTCAGCCTGTCCATTTGCTCTTGGATAGTAAGCACAAGAGGTCCTATGAAGAATTCTATACCTGTTGAAGATTTCTTGCAGGACTTTATTGACAAAATGGGTACCCTGATCAGTACAAATTTCAAGTGGACAACCAAACCTGCAAATGATGCTACTATAAATGAAATCAGCAACAGTTTGGGCAGTGCAATTGGGGGAGGCAATAGCTTCCGCCCACTTTGTCGCATAATCTGTAGCTGTCAAGAGATATTTTTCTCTTTTTGGAAAAGCGGGAGGGTAGATGGGCCCTACAAAATCTAGCCCCCACTTCTCAAATGGTTGCCAGGAAGTGGAAACAACCAAGGGGTTATGTCTCTGCTTTGTTGGATTAGGTCCACACCTCTGGCAAATGTCACATGCCTTTCCCCATTCATCTGCATCCCTAAATAGTGTAGGCCACCATAGACCAGCATCCAGTATCCTCTGACTCATAATATGTCCTGGAAGGTGCCCACCACCTGTTCCTTCATGTGCAGAGTGAAGGACTTCCCTCACTTCCTCTTCTTCCAAACACTTCCTGAGCCGGTCATCCTTGCCCTGTCTATACAATTTATCTTCAATGAAGGTATATGGTCTACTCTTGATTAGCAGTCTCTTCTTTTGTATAGCACTAGCCTTTTCTGGATACAACCCAGTTTTAATGAAATTTTTGATGTCGGAATACCAACCTTGAGCTTGTACAGCAAACAGATGAGCATATGGAAAGTCATCATTGATTCCACAGGTTTGATTCATCATATTTATTCTGGATAGGTGATCCGCCATAAGATTTTCTTTTCCTGGTTTATGGACTACAGAAAAATCAAACTCTTGGAACAACAATAACCACCTCCATATTCTACCAGTGGCTTGTGGTTTGTTGAGTAAGTATTTTAGTGGTTGGTGATCTGTTATAATAATAAATTTTACCCCCAGTAAGTAATGATGGAATTTTTGGACAACAAAGACCATTGCTAGGGCTTCCCTTTCTGTAGTACTGTAATTCCTTTCAGCCTTGGTCAAGATTCTACTCGCATATTGAATTGGCCTGTCCACTTTAAATTCTTCACTGGGTTGGGTCAAAACTGCCCCCACTGCATAGGCACTGGCATCGACATATATATGAAAGATTTTTGACCACTCAGGTGTGACCAAGATAGGAGCAGACACTAACCTTGACCGTAATGTTTGATATGCTTTTTCCTCCTCTTCTTCCCATTTAAAAGGTACTTCCTTACCTGTAAGTCTAGCCAGAGGTCTAGCTATCTCTGCATACATTTTTATAAACCTTCTATGGTATCCAGTATGCCCCAAGAAACTCTGAATCTCTTTAGGGGATTTAGGTTTAGGCAACTTTAATATAGAAATGATTTTGTTAGGATCTAGGGCCATACCTTTAGCCGACACCACATGTCCTAAGAGGGTTCCTTCTGTTACAAGGAAATGACATTTAATTGGATTGAGCTTTAGCTTTGTTTCCCTGCATCTTTTGAAAACATTCTGCAGCTGCCTCAAGTGATGGTCCAAACAATCTGGAGGAGTTTCTTTATGAGAAGCTGAAAATGAAGAGAAGTCATCCATGAAGATTCTAAGTGACTCCAACAATAGGGGGCCAAAAATAAGATTGACCGTTCTGTTAAAGGTGGCTGGAGCATTTCTGAGCCCAAATGGCATTTTTACATACACATATGTTCCCCAAGGTGTGATAAAAGTAGTCTTTTCACGATCCTCTAGATGTATTGATATTTGGTTATAGCCACTGAATCCATCCATAAAGCTATATAATGCATGCCCAGCCACTTCTTCAATGACCTGTTCTGCAAAAGGCATAGGGAAACCATCTGGAATGGTCACCTTGTTGAGTGCTCTAAAGTCAACACAAATTCTGATTTTATTAGTATTCTTCTTTGGTACTATAACCATAGGTGAGAGCCACTCTGAGTGTTCAACAGGAATGATGATTCCTGCATCCTCCATCTTTTGGATTTCCACATAGACAGCTTCGGCATATTTTGGATTAAGTTTATAACTCCTTCCTCTTATGGGTTTGGCTCCATCAACCAGAGGGATTCTGTGCTCTCCATAAGTTGCAAGCACTCCTTCTAAGTCTTTATAATGCCAGGCAAAAACATCTACATACTGGGTCAAGAATGATTTTACCTTTTCAAGGAGCCCTAGGTAGCTCCACAACCAAGTGGCCACCAAAACTGGCTGGTTATTGTCTTGAGTGCCTAAGTGTATTTCTTGGACAGGATTTCTCGCTACCATATTATCTTCGTGGGCATCTGTTTCCTTGTCTTCTTCTACTAGTTTTTCGTGCATTGCTTCATAAGCAGGTGTATTTTGGACTTCAATGTGTTCCTCCTTGTCCTGCATCCATCCTGCAGGGATTTCTTGAATTGGGAAAGAACATTCAACACCAGATTTTTTTACCTTGCTTTTAGCTTTAGAAACTTCTTTATCTGTGGTTGTCACATCCTCCTCCAAGTTGTATTTGAGGGGTATCTTCCTGCCCCTTCTGTGGTCTCTGATGGGCTCTCCCAATCCATCAACCTGGACCTTTTCCTTATCTTCATCATAACCTTCAGTCATGTAAGGATTATTAAGAAAAATTCCAAAACAAGAGGAAGAGTTGCCTGCTTGGAGCCACTTTAGAATATCCTCTTCTTCCTCAAAATCTATTTGGGGTTGATCCTCCGATTCTGTTTCCATGCAAACACTAACTGTTTGCATCATACTAGTGTTTCCTTGATTGTCTGGGCCTTCTTCTAATTGAATCTGTGTCAGCTCCTGCCCTTTCTTTTGTACCCACATAGTGTCCGTGCCCCAATCATGAATGACACTGGCATGCCTCAGCCAAGGTCTTCCAATTAAGAGAGGAAATCCTCCTTCAACCTAGGGCAATCTTAAAACCACAAAATCCAGAATGAATAGATTACCTTGTACTTCAAGTGGAACTTTTGGGATTACCCCCAAGGGCCTTACTTTGCTCTGATCTGCCAAAGTAACAGTGAAGTTTGCAGGTTTTGAAGGGTGGAGTCCAATCTTTTTCATGGTATGTTCAGGCATCAAGTTAATGCCAGAACCACCATCCACAATAACACCTTGAAATTCATGACTCTAGATTGATACTGTAAGCCGAGGACTTTTATAATCCGTAAGGGGTGCTTCCCCAAAAATTATCCCTTTATGTAAAATAGCAGTCTTTGCCACTAAGCTTGTAGTAGAAGCCTCATCAAGTATCTGCAATAATTCTGACCTGAATTTCCCATCCATCTTTATTAATTCAAAAATACTAACCTCCGTCTTCATGGACTTGAGCAGTTTTGAAGCCTCTGACTCTTTAAGAGAATGAGCTTCATTTGCTTTGCCAAACTCTTCTTGAGCCCTGTTGAAGGCATGCCCAATGGCATCACTGGTACCTATGAGATATTCCTTTTGGTTTGTGTCTGCACTTGTGGTGGCTTTGTCTTCAGATGCAACTCTGTCTCTGTTCGATTCCCTAATTATTGATTCTTGATTTTCGTCCACTTGAGCCTTCCCCTTGCTTCTTGTCTGTACTGCAAAAGATTCAAGTTCTTCTAATTGTACCACCCTGGTAGACGGTGAGGGTTCATTGACCTGAGGTAATGTTTCCTCCTTGAATACAGAGATCATTTGGAGATGGGGTCCAGAAGTAGAGGCTTGATTCTTAGGACAACAATTTGTATAGTGATCCCTGGCCTCTAGACAGTTTCTGCAAGGAGGGGCATTTTCTGGGAGAGTGCACCTAGATTGGTAGTGCCCGCACTCTCCACATCTGAAGCAAATGATGGGCCTTCTAGGCCCATTTGCAAAATTATTCCTTGGTCTAGGATTATAGTTGTTACCTTGGTTTGCTGCGGCTGCCATTACATTTGCTGGTGGTAGAGGTCCTCCCTGTGTCCAGTATGTCATTGCAGGCATTCCCCTGGATTGGCATTCATGGGCCTCATGGCCAACTTTCCTGCATAATTGACAAGTTACGTTTAGCAGAGGACATTCACTTACTATGTGCCCTTGCTTGCTGCACATGGAGCACCAGAGTCCACTCTTGATACCACCTCCTTTGAGTTCTTGCAATTCCTACCTAAGCTGAGCTAATTCTTCTGCTTGGGCCTCCTCCTCCTTTTGGAGCTTGAGTGCTTCAATCTCCCTTCTCAGCTGAGCCACATCAGTCTCCTCTTCTGTGTAGGGCTTATTCCTTTTCAAGCCCTCTAGCTCCCTTCTTAACTGGATCATTGGGTCCTCCAGTTCTGCATCATAGGTTGGTTGGGAAGAAGTTGCACCATACTGGTGCCTTATCTGCTCCAAGCGTGTGGCCGTATTGATGAACTCCTCAACAGAGGCAGTAGGTAACACTAACTCTTTTATTTGCATTGGGTGACCACAGGTAAGGGTTTGGCTAACCACTTCTTGACAAAGAAATCATGCGGTGGATCTGGTAGTTTAGCCATTAGTGCTTTGGCCCTGGTCACAAACTCTGGGAATTTTTCTCCTGGATCCAATCTCAAGTTTTCTATAATGATCTCCGCAGTGTTGCCATGCTCAAACTGATTTTTGAAGGCCTCTTTCATCAAATCCCAAGAGGTAAAGTGGTTTTCAGCAAACTGGCTAAACCACTTGTCTGCCAATCCTTCCAATGTGGCCGGAAAGAGTATCAAGAAGGCATCTTCCCTACCCATTAAACCTCTAGTCTTGCTTAATGCCAGAAATCTTCGAATGTGCTTATCTGGATCCTCATGAGCTAAACCTCTGAAAGAGGGAAATTTTATGTTTAATCTGGAGAGTAAGGTTTCTAGGTCTACCTGCCCTGCCATGCTTCTTACCGATGAAGTTGATGAAAGTGGACTCAATGATCTTCTGACCGCCTTTCTTCTTGTCTGCTTGCACGTGACCCTCAAGGTTTGTGACCGGGTCGCGGTCATGAGCTGTTCATAGTTCACTTCATATGAGACACTTGATATAAGTATGTACCTCTTTAGTCAACTGGAGTATTACTGTCGACACTGGAATATTGTTCTCCAAGTGCAATAGATCTTCTCCTATGCTCAATTCTCCTAGGAGGTCCCACCGGGCGTGCCAAATTTGTTGGGGGATTCTTGGACGAGAAGGAGTTTGAGGGTTTGTAGGAGAAAAAAGAAAAGAATAAAGAAAGAAATGAGCTGGGAAACTTCACAGAGGAAATAACCTTAGAAGCTTCTGCAGAAGCACACCTTGAAATCTTGAGTTTGATTACAGTAAAACAATTACAATGTTTGAGCACAATCCGAGTCAATACTTCTGTGCGCACTCCAGAGGGTGCTTAATTACAAAAATACCAATTATCTCGAAGTCTTCTTGCAGTCGGCCTCCTCTGCATCAGTCCTCTACTTGCTTCAAGCTTATCCTTGTGCACACCTTGCACCAAGCTTCCACCAAGATGAGGAATGAGTATATTCTGTCGGCATGCACACTGCACAGAGACCTTGAGGTCCTTGGGTCTAGCTTCGCACTCCCTGCCTTCTTCCTTAGCCATACCTCTTGCACTCTTCACTTCCACCTCCTCCTGTCGTCGCACCCTTGGTGTCCCCTTGCACTTCTTTCTCTCTCTTCTTGCAATGTGTCCAAGAATAGCCTTTTTCTTTCTTTGTTGAGTGCGCCGGTTCCGTGCACTCTAACTGTAATACAATCTTGGTGCCCTTTCAATGTCTCAAGATTGTCTTTTTAACTAGCAGCCAACGACTCACTACTTTGTCCTGTAGTGACTTTAGACTTAAAGCAAAATTTTGATTGGGCGGCCATATTTCCACATGTGCGTACACAGCCGCTTCACATACCTTTATTTTTTCCTTTTAATTCGTCATTTTTGCCCCAAAGAGGGGTTCACCTGGACCCGATTACTTTGAACACCCTTTGACCTTAAGGGAATTAGCAAAAATACTTCTGCAATACCTCTTGTCTGTGAACAATTAAAGACCTTATATATGAACAATTGAAGGTGCACTACCTGTGCACTTTGACCCTGGAATTTCGATACTTTACTCTTGCCTATGCATAGCTGTGACCTTGACTTTGCTAGTTTCAACCGGTTAGGGCTCAACATAAACATTTCCTCAAATGTTTGCTTGAAGCAGGCTGGTAGATACTTGATACGAGCATGCCATGCGTAGACGACATTGATAGATGGTGTGGTGCTCATATCATAAACAACGTTTTGATTTCCTTCATTAAATCCGAGAGCCGAAAGATGAGGTTCCTTGACATTCTTAAAGGTCCTGAATGTCACCAGCATTAGCTCAAAGATTTTGAGGCACATCTATGCCATGATATCTAGTATATTCTTGAATCTGACTGCCCAGTGTCGGATGGTTGAAATCATGTAGTTGACTATGGGTTGGCCATGAGGGGGTGCTAGGTACACATAATTTAGCCACTTTTCACATCCTTTTACCGTCAAAACTGTTTTGGTGTACTCTGGCCAAGACCTTCTTCGAAAGACAAGGCAGTAGCATGGATTATACTTGATGTATAATGGCATGTTATTCCAAGTGCGTACCATCTCAGGGTATGTTTCAAGCAGACGGATCCTCCAGGTAGGTTGAAACATATTCCCATGCGTGGCACTTGCAGGGATGTCTTCTCGTGCAAACTGTGTCGCTAAGGTTGGTTCTTTTGTTGTGCACTGCTTGATTTTAGCATTATAATCTGCCATTAAGACACAGAATGGAACATACAAATCATCGGACGTGCCAATCCACCTATGATGGGAGAGGTTTCTGAAGTAATCGGATTTTATGAAAATTTCTTCCAATCGGGACATCGACAGTATCTGTACTGCCACCCTCTCATCGTAGGTTGTAGCCACCTTCTCTAACCTCTGCATCCATTCACGAGCTTCGATCTCAATTGTGTGCATTCCTTCTTTTGTTTGCTTACCCCCTGGTGCATGCATCAGTACGTATTGTGAAGAGATGGATAGGTATGTGCTTGAAGATGAAGAGGTGTTGCAAAATCCTTGATCTACACCAGCCAAATGAACTCCAAGAGTATATGGTGGGCCCTTTTAGCTTTCCAATGGATGTATTAGACACCCTATGTACCTTGGAAGATCACTCTCAAAAAGATAGATCAAAACAGATAAGTTGGAGTTAGCTTAGAGGTGAAAAACTTGCTATTTTGGATCATACACCTATCCAGTGTTTTGCATAATTCTCTAAGCACAGCAGCAAATAACTTAATTCCTCTTGGTGAAGTCTAGTTAACTTAAAGAGCTAACTTTCAAGAGTAATCTCATCAAAAATAATAAACCACACACTGAGAGTGAGTTTTAACAAGTGATGACATCATCCCGATTTTCACGGGCTGCTACAGTTTGAGACCAGTGAGCAAAAACATGTACATAACTCAACATTTAGGAATTCAATTATTATGAACATTTGTATGGTTATACTAGACAGTAAGCTAAATCCAACAAGCTTTAAATCACTGAGTTTGGATAAGTAACCACTGAGAAATGGCTCTGAGAAGGTGAGTGAAAAAGTCGGGTACCTCACAGAGAGGTGAAGATGAATAGATACTATTGACTTCAATTGAACATAACTGGAGATTGCAACATTCAAATGACATGAAAATTTGTGAGCATATAGTATATTTTCAGAGCTAAATTTACCAAGTTAAATCACTAAAAAAGATGCACCAAGCTCAGAGAAACCATCTCTGCAATCTGACTGAGAAAACTAAGAGAATGGTAGTGAGTAGTACACTTCACAAGAACATGGAAATATGAACCCAAATGATAATGAAAATGAAAGTATATTTCTTGTACAATACAATGGACTTACTGATACATATGTGTGCCTTGGAATCACACCTTGATATGGCATAAAGCTCAGCTCTTGGAGGTCTTCACATAGGTCTCTCTAACCACGACTAAAACTACCATCTATTTATAGTTGAGTTTGGGAGGCTAACTTCCCTCAATCACTCTCCAATCAATCAATGATTGATTTGATTCTCTACCTACCACAAATCACGAATTCTTGGCTCCTCTTTCCCTTTTTGATCATGTGGACTCAACCACTTAAGATTCTCTTACTTTTACATTAAGTAAACTCTTCAAAAAATTACAAGAGGTAGTTCACAAGTGAACTTTACATAGTCTTCTTTTTAAAGCTTCTTCTAAGACTTTGTGAGACTCAAGCCAATACTTAGGCTTGTCATAGACTTGCTCCAATAGCTCCCCCTCAAGCCAAGTATGCTTGAGGTCTTCAATCTTCCAAGATTACCTGTAAACCAATCATAGCCTTGAATTTGCAAAGCTTTGTACCATCCAATGCTTTGGTTAGAATATATGCACATTGTTGATGAGTGGACACATATGATATTTGAATCTCTTTGCTTAGAACCTTCTCTTGTACATAGTGATAATGAACTTCAATATGTTTAGTCCTTGCATGAAAAATAGGATTAGCAGCCAAATGAATAGAACTCATATTATCACCAAAAATAGTTGGAGTTCCAAACTCCAATCCAAGATCTTTGAATAATGTCTTCATCCACATAGCTTCCTGAGTAGCTATGGCAAAACCTCTATATTCAGCTTCAGTAGAAGAGAGAGCAACTGTGGGTTGCTTCTTGGATGACCATGAAATAAGCTTTGAACCTGCAAAGGTAAGATAACCTGAAGTGCTCCTTCTATCTTCCTTGGAGCCAGCCCAATCTACATCAGAAAATAACTTCAAACCTAAATCAGATACATAAGGATAATAAAGTCCTTCATTTATGGTTCCTTTGAGATACTTGAGAATCCTTTTGGCAGCATCCATATGTGGTTTCCTTGGTGTGTGCATAAATTGGCTTAGCACACTCACACTGTAACATATATCTACTCTTGTCAATGTGGCATAGTTGAGACTACCCACTAGACTTTGATATGATGTGATGTCCTCTATGAGTTCACCTTCATGTGAGCTCAATTTGTGATTGACCTCCATTGGAGTACCTGCAATCTTACAATCTTGCATCTTGAATTTTGCCAACATGTCCTTAATGTACTTTCTTTGAGTGAGATACAAACCATGATCTTTGTAGACAACTTCCAAGCCTAGGAAGTAGGTAAGTGAACCCAAATCACTTATCTTGAACTCTTCTCTCATCTGATCTTTGATCTTCTTCATACCATCTGCATCATTTCCTGTCAATATAATATCATCTACATATACACATAAGTAGATGACCTCAGAATTACTCTTTTTAATAAAGAGTGAAGGATCTTCCTTGCTTGGTTGAAAGACTTTATCCTGCAAGAATGAAACAAGCCTGAAATTCCAAGCTCTTGGAGCTTGCTTGAGACCATACAATGCTTTGTTAAGTTTACACACATAATCAGGATAAACTTGATTCTCAAAACCAGGTGGTTGTGCCATATATACCTCTTCTGTTATCCAGCCATTCAAGAATGCATTCTTTACATCTAGTTGAAGTATCCTCCAATTCTTGGAAGAGGCAATACTAAGCAAAGTCCTAATAGTAGGCATCTTTGCCATAGGAGAGAAGGTCTCCTCATAATCAATTCCCTGAGTTTGTGCAAAGCCTTTTGCTACAAGCCTTGCCTTATACCTGTTAATGGGACCATCAGAATTCTTCTTGAGTTTATAGACCCATCTTGAGCCTATTACCTTCATGGATGAAGTCTTGGGCACCAAATCCCAAGTGTTGTTTTCCTCAAGTGCTTCAATCTCTTCCTTCATTGCATGCTTCCATTCTGTTTTTGCTTTGGCCTCTTCAAATGATGATGGCTCCTCTTCGTTTATGTCCTGTGCTATGTAGATAGAATGTTTAGTTACTAATGAGGTGTCAAACCCATACCTTTCTGGTTTTTTCTTTTCCCTCATAGATCTTCTTAGGCCATGATGTGATGATTCTGCCTCATGTCCAAGTTCCTGCAATTTTATGTTTACCTTTAGACTTCCATGCTTTGATCTTTTCCATATGAGATTCTTCATCATCCTCTGAGGTGTCTTGTTCTTCAATCTTTGGTTGTTCTCTACCAAGCTTTGGAAAATCTTCCTCAAGATCATATGGTAAATTCACCTTCCTACATGAATCTTCATACCATGAATTGTTCTCATAAAAAACTACATCTCTGCTTACCAAGAATCCTTTGTTGGTAGGGTTGTATAACCTGTAGCCCTTTTGATTGTTGTCATATCCAATAAATACACACCTTTCTGCCTTTGGATCCATCTTGCCTCTAACCTGTGAAGGAACATGAGCAAAAGCAATACATCCAAACAATTTACAATGATCTAAGCTTGGTCTTCTTCCATTCCAAGCCTCATATGGAGTCATCCCATCAAGGGATTTTGAAGGCAACCTGTTAATCAAGTAAGTGGCTGTAGATACAGCCTCAGCCCATAAGTAATTAGGTAAATGCTTTTCATTTAACATAGACCTTGCGGCTTCAACAATTGTCCTATTCCTCCTTTCTGCCACTCCATTTTGCTCAGGAGTGTACCTTCTAGTTACCTCTCTTTTGATTCCTCTTTCTTGAAGAAAAGAATCAAACTCATGGGAGAAGTATTCTCCCCCTCCATCTGACCTTAGCCTTTTTAGTGATTTACCTATTTGATTTTCCACAAGAGCCAAATATCTTTTGAAACATGAAAAAACCTCATCTTTGTGTTTCATAAAGAATAGGATAGTCCATCTGCTGCAATCATCAATAAAGGAGATATAATACCTTGATCTAGATATTGAAGCTTCCTTGCTAGGTCCCCATACATCTGAATGAACCAACCCCAAGAGATCGCCATGCATATAACCTTTCTTCATGAATGGTAACCTATGAGACTTTCCTAATTGACATGCACTACACTTATAAATCATATGTTTTTTTGACAAGTTAGGGAGTCCAAGTACACTTTGGTCCCTGGAAATTTGCTTTAATGACCTTTCACCAATATGTGCTAACCTTTTGTGCCATACTTCCAATTATGTGAGTGTCTGACTACCATAATTAAAGAGAGCAATGTTTCTAGTGTCTTGTAATTGAAATGTGAACAATCTACCTGTCTTTTCACCTTTTGCAATTTTTTTGAATCCTTGACTTGGATCTTCAACAAATGCTCTTGCTTTTGTGAACCTGACTTGCAACCCTTTCTCTACTATCTGCCCAACACTTATCAAATTCTTTGTAATGGTAGGGACATAGAGTACCTTACTGAGTAGGTTGATGTTTCCATCAGGTGCTTTGACATTGCCTATTTTCTCCACAGGATGTTTTGTATCATCTCCTATTTGTACCTCATGCTTATTCCTTGGATCTTCTAAATCTGATAGGAGTGCCACATTTTGTGCCACATGATTTGAACAACCTGAATCTATGTAGAAAACATGCTCATCAGATTTACCTTGTGGCATAGCCATGTTCATGATCAATAATGAATCCTCTTTGTTTGAGTCTTCTGTGTAGTTATTGAAGTCTCTCCTTCCTTTGTAGCCTCCTTGATAGTTTGAATAATTGTAGTTGTTGTAGTTGCCATGATAGTTGTTGAACCTTCCTCTTGAGTAGCCATAACTTCCTCTATTGTATCCTCTTCCTCTTTGATTCCTGGAATTCCTAAAGCAATTTTCAGTTGTATGATTAGTTAGTCCACAAATAGAACATGAGTTGGAGTCTTGGGATCTCCCCCTGCCTTGTCTACCTCCTCTTCCTCTACCTCTACCATGTCTTCCTCTACCTGCATAGTTAGCTTGATATGTACCTGCTTCATCATCCACTTTCTTTGCCTTCCCTTTGTTATTTTTGGACTTGCTTTTATCAGTGTATAAAGCTGAAAATTGATTACCTTTAGAGCTTTCTCCATTTTTGATAAGCTTTGCCTCTTGAGTAAGTGTCCAATGAGTGTTATGAAATCAGGTACATGCATGTCCATGTACAAATCCATAGCTGTGGTGAATGCTTCCCACTTGTCATCTGCCTTCAAGCCATTGATGACCTGCCTTACAATTTGCTCTTCATCTATTACCTCTCCAATGCTTCCCAACTGATCTGCTATGTCATTGAGCTTTGTGACAAAATTAGTCACATTTTGTTTGGGAGCCTTCTTGAGAGTTGTGAAATCCAGCCATAGTTGATGCTTCATAGCTTTGGAGATAGAGTTGAGGAGATAAGACCTTGCAAGTGCATCCTTGGAGCACCATGTGTTCAATCTTTCTTGCTCTCCTTGTGTTGGTTGACTTTTGCTCCTAAAACTTGGCATAACTTCATCTCCAGCCACATAACCATATAAACTTCTACCTAGGAGATAAGCTTCCATCCTTAATGAACAAGCTAAGTAATTACCTCTATCCAATTTGTCAATTGATGAAGGAAATCCATCTGCCATGTTGTCCAACCTTGCTCTGATACCACTGTGAAGAGATGGATAGGTATGTGCTTGAAGATGAAGAGGTGTTGCAAAATCCTTGATCTACACCAGCCAAATGAACTCCAGGAGTATATGGTGGGCCCTTTTATCTTGCCAATGGATGTATTAGACACCCTATGTACCTTGGAAGATCACTCTCAAAAAGATAGATCAAAACAGATAAGTTGGAGTTAGCTCAGAGGTGAAAAACTTGCTATTTTGGATCATACACCTGTCCAGTGTTTTGCATAATTCTCTGAGCACAGCAACAATTAACTTAATTCCTCTTGGTGAAGTCTATTTAACTTAAAGAGCTAACTTTCAAGAGTAATCTCATCAAAAATAATAAACCACACACTAAGAATGAGTTTTAACAAGTGATGACATCATCCCGATTTTCACGGGCTGCTACAGTTTGAGACTAGTGAGCAGAAAAATGAACATAACTCAACATTTAGGAATTCAATGATTATGAAAATTTGTATGGTTATACTAGAGAGTAAGCTAAATCTAACAAGCTTTATGAATTTGGATAAGTAACCACTGAGAAATGGCTCTGACAAGGTGAGTGAAAAAGTCGGGTACCTGACAGAGAGGTGAAGATGAATAGATACTATTGACTTCAATTGAACATAATTGGAGATTGCAACATTCAAATGACATGAAAATTTGTGAGCATATAGTATACTCATAGATCTAACTTTACCAAGTTAAATCATTGAAAATGATGCACCAAGCGTAGAGA
This sequence comes from Ceratopteris richardii, assembly GCA_020310875.1. NCBI lineage: Eukaryota > Viridiplantae > Streptophyta > Polypodiopsida > Polypodiales > Pteridaceae > Ceratopteris > Ceratopteris richardii. Next base: position 29,758,951 of record CM035413.1, on the reverse strand, counting down.
AACCATCTCTGCAATCTGACTGATAAAACCGAGAGTAATGGCAGTGAGTAGTACACTTCACAAGAACATGGAAATATGAACCCAAATGATAATGAAAATGAAAGTATATTGCTTGTACAATACAATGGAATTACTGATACATATGTGTGCCTTGGAATCACACCTTGATATGGCATAAAGCTCAGCTCTTGGAGGTCTTCACATAGGTCTCTCTAAGTACGACTAAAATTGCCATCTATTTATAGTTGAGTTTGGGAGGCTAACTTCCCTCAATCACTCTCCAATCAATCAGTGATTGACTTGATTCTCTACGTACCACAAATCACGAATTCGTGGCTCCTCTTTCCCTTTTTTATCATGTGGACTCAACCACTTAAGATTCTCTTACTTTTACATTAAGTAAACTCTTCAAAAAATTACAAGAGGTAGTTCACAAGTGAACTTTACATAGTCTTCTTTTTAAAGCTTCTTCTAAGACTTTGTGAGACTCAAGCCAATACTTAGGCTTGTCATAGACTTGCTCCAACACGTATGGGTCTTCAAAGATCTCCTCAAGTGCAATTTGAACTAAGTCCTCAGGTTCCGGTTCCACGAGGGGAGAGGGTTGACGCTCATATTGAAGAACTTTATTGTGTACTTCTACCAGTTGTGCTCTGAGTTTTGTGACTTCTTCAGATGTGTCTGCTGTAGCCGTAACTTATTTTGGTGAATCTTGTTGGGCTGCCAGTTGCTTTAATAGGTAATCCCGCTCTCTTTCTAAGGCAGCATGTGCTTCCAAGAGATCGGTGTGTGTTTCCAATACGATTTGCATATTTGCTGATGGGATGGCCTTGAAATTATCTAGGTCGATTTCTTGCTGTGAACCCTCCATTGCTGCTTCTAGCTTCTCTTCGTTCTGTTTCTGTAGTCATTTATTTTCTTCGAGTGCGGCAGACATGTGCTTGCGTAGTAAGGCGAGGTTACGTCGAAGCTTGAGATTGTCCGTTATCTGAGCATGTAACAGATCATCAAGTTTTTGTTTTTCTTCAGTATCCATCTGGGGTGGATTGGCAATTAACTGATCATGTGCTTGCAATGTACTATACTGTTGTTGTAATTGCCTCTTCTCCTTCTCTAAATTAATGAATCTCTCCTATAGTGTTTCATGATTTTTGAACAAGCTCGTATGTTGGGCATCTAGATGCTGGTAATGTTGTTGCAGTTGAGTCATACATTGGTACATATTATTAAACACATTATTAACAAGAGTGGGTGCGGGAAAGGTGTTGAATGCAGGGGGGGTAGGGAAAAGGGAATGGGAGTGTGTATGCTGTGCTTGAAAAGGGTGAAGTGGGTGGTGGGGGAATGGGAGATTGTGGAAATATGGGGGGAGGAGAGGTGCGGAAGTAGGTGATATGTCCATGATGTCATATGTGGATGCAGTCGTGGGAGTGATTGTGAACATGGGAATTGTCGATGTAGTGATGGTTGTGAAGGTGTACAGTGGTGTGTGTAGTTGTGAATATGGACCGCCAGGGAGCGTGATTGGGGGAGTGGGAATTTCATCGGCTACAATTAGAATTACCGTGTCAGTGGTAGTATTTACAATAGGGGTGGTGATAGGTTGTGTGGATTGTGAGGGTTGACTCACAGTCTGTGCTTCGGTATGGGAAGTGGACTCTGAGGCGGTGACGGTGGTGGTGACACTGGTAGTGGGAGGTGAAGGTGGTGGAGTTGGAGGTAGGGGTGGTAAAGGGGGTGACGGGGGTGCACTTGAGGTATGGGCTTCCTCAGTGTCATGAATGGTTTGAGCCGTGCCCGTGGTCGTGGATGTGGTGCCTTGCGGTTCTGATACCAATACATTCATTTGTTTCCCTGATCGAGGGGGCGTCTGCCGTATCTTCTCTTTGATCTTCGGGAGTGCGCAAGAGCGGTATGCACCGTCTCAGGTACCCCTAATGCGTCAGCGATCATGTCAAGGGTTGCTCTGTATTGCTCATCTACCCCTTCTTCTTCAAGGATTTGGTTCATGAGGGCTTTTCCTACTGTCAGGGACTGTTTTTGTTGTTCTTGAACTCGTTTGATGGTATCATACAGCTTTTTCAGTTGCTTCGTATAAGCCGGGGCTCCTTCAAGTTATTGTATGACTTCTTGCTCATATTCATGCTCTTCTTCTTTGGACAGTCCTTCTTGTTCATCCTCTTGCTCATCTTCTGTAGTCTCCTCTTCATCATCATCCACTTCAACTACTTTTGGTTGGACTGGATGGGATTGGTCTGTGACTGTCTGTTGTCTGCCTGCTTGCTCTGCCTCAACCTCCAAATTAGTAGCATTAATTATTATAGCTACTTCCTCATCAGTTAGATCTTCTAGGGTAAATCCATGAGTGAACTCTAAGTCGGTGGGTATGGGTGGAAACACGAGGTTTGGGCCTTCCGTGCTATGCCCCGGTAATCTAATAGTGAATGGTTGCACTCGCCTTGGAAGCCGTGGAGTGGTTTCTGGTGTCAGTGTAGCACCTCGGGCCTGTGCACAAGGCATCTGAATTGCTCCTCTCATTTTCTTGGATGGAGGCCCTACGGTTGATAGTCTACGTTGAAATTCTTGCACCCTGGTCCAAACAAGTGCCCGTTGAATTGGCACATCATATGCCAAGCAGTGGTAAACAATCCTTCTGAGAGCACAACATCCATAAAGCATTGACTTTTGCTTCTTATACCACCGTTGATGTGCCAAGTGTATTTGGTCGATAATCCAATGCGGCATGTTTATTGTCAAATCAAAGGCGTCTGCTAGGTACAAACTAAACCATATCTTCTTGGGTGGCATTGTGAACCTCTCTTGAGCGGGGAACGCAAAATGCTGCATGCACATTCGAAGATGAATGGCAATAGTTGGTGTCATTGCCACCATGTCCTTTAGTTTAGTCAGGTTCCTGTTTTTCATGTTGTCGGGCACCATTGACTCCTTCTCTATGGGGATATGCATGCCTTTCATCTTGAGAGATTCCCTTACTAAATTTTTAGTCAAATTCAAGCGCTTCAGTTCATTACCTTTCGTAAGAGATGGTAAGACGAAGGTGTTGTATCCCTTTTTCTCCTTACTCGGAGTAAGGGTGCTAATCAAGTATGAGCATCTTCGAAACTTGGGCTTTGGTAATTGAGCTTTGAAATAATCATATAGGCCTGCCTTCTTCCATATTGGTTTCAAGCCTTCATTATTTTGAAGCTTCTCAAATTCCCTAGTGAAGAAGTGATACCTGCCCCAACGCCGAGTGAACTCTATCTCTACCTCCCACAGGTAAGTGCCTTCTCCCAGAGGTCCTGCCACATCATTGAACCAATGTGAGTTTTTGCTGACTGGCATTGTGTGCCCCTATGGAGGATTCTGAATTGGTATGGCATGTAATGCTCTCAATGCCACTGGGCGTTCCTTCAATTCCTCCTCAATGGGAAGACTTTCAATGTCCACAATCTGAGGGCTGGTTCCTGCCTGGGAGCTCGTTCCTACAACCTCGGCCATCTTGAAGGGACTGGTCATAGGTCTTGTTAGAATATGCAAATGAATGTTAACATTGCAAATGGACACCAAGTGGTCATGTGTCCCTGTTACAACATTAACATGAGGTTTTAGTGATATGTCAGTTAGTCAGTGAGTGCTCGGTGGTTGTGGGTGTGGTTAGTGGACGGATTGTCCTAAAAGATAAATGGAAAGATGCAGTGTGAGAATGACGTAGCTAGTAGGTGGAGGTGAATTTACAAGTGGGGATCGGGGGGTTTATTACAAGCTTTGGGCAGCCAAACACAGTGGATGGCTTTTAGTTTTAGTTCGGTGGAGACTCTCGAGGGCTTTGTGAGAGTGTGTGCTTGGAAATGAGGCTTTTTAGGGACCCAATTACAAGTGATTCTACTCGTGCTCATGGGTGAATATGTGTTCGTGCGTGATGTATAAGAATGGGTATCAGATGTTCGAGTGAGTGGACCATGTTGTACAGGGTGTGGTCTCTGTGTAGCTATTTGAGCGCGCAAGCAAGCCTTAGGCACCCAAATTTGTCTTGATTGTGGACTAGCCTTCATCGACTTCTTGGGTACCTAGATAGACTTCACTTTCACCGGGGAATTTTTGGTAAACTTCTTATTAGTGTCGTGTCGTTGATCACTAATAGGAAGTTGAGCCATTTGTTGTGGCTTGCCCACCATAAGGTGCTCGCCTTTTCACATCCACATTTGTTTTGGTGGTTGGGACACCTTGCTTCGTACTTTCTTTTGGCCTCGAGCATAGGTAGTCTGCTTCTTCTGCCTCTTATCTGCCTCTGGTTGCTGCATACCGATGGCCTTTGGAAAAGAAGGGAGTTCCATTGTATCCTTGACTTCTTTGTTTAGATAATCATCCCTCTGCATCACATAGTTTTGGACAAGAATAGCATGGTCATCTTCATGTGTACTCCTGGAATAGCATGGTCATCTTCATGTGTACTCCTGGAAGGACCAGGAGTGTGTGCCTTTCCTAGTTCCTTGAGTGCTCCATTGTCTAACTCAACTGTAATTTGACTCTGATTTACCCATACCTGAAGAAGTCCACTTCTTAGGTTTAGGTTGACTGCATGTTCATAGATCCAGGCTTGACCCAAGACAAGGGGTTCGGTGAGATCCTCATCTTGACACACTAGTACTTTAATTGTCAGTAAAACATCTTGAATATAGAGGGGAAGTTCCACCTCGCCCATGCAAGGGGTTTCCACACCTCCCAGTCCTACGAGATATGCTTCTATAGGATTGACATTTAATTTCAACATTTGACAGTAAGAAAATTTAACAGCACTAATGGCGGCACCTGAGTCAATTAAGGCCCTTACAGTCCTTGCACTCTTTCCTTGTCCTATTCCTAAAGTTACAAAAGGACGTCGATCAATTATTCAATGAGAACTATTACTTGAAACTTCGCACATAGCCATATGATACCCTGGATCTGCATATGCCTCTGTCCTAGGCTGATCTCGTCCTTTTCTTCTCATCTTCAATCTTCAGATGCGTTCCATGGCTTCTGCCTGTGCCTCTTCTCAAATTCATTTTTCCTCTTCTTTACCTTTCTTTGCAGTATTGAGCCGACTTAACATTGCCTACGTAAGGGGTTCCTGATATAACTTGACTCTGCATCCGCTAATGTAACTAGGGAGAACATCACCTTCTAGAGTAGCTAGTTGAACTGCTCCACTAGTTGAGATCCTATTAATGATCATAGGTCCATAACCATGCTTTTCTAGTTTCCTCGCATGTTGTTTCAACGTGTAGACTAAAACTAGATCTCCTGCTTTCAAGCCCTTATCCTTCACATGGGCATCAAAGTATGCCTTCTCTCGTTTCTTAGCTGCATATATCCCTGCGGCAGCCCTCAGTCTTGTTTCACCTAGCCATTCAAGGTCAAAGATTCTAGATGAGAGCTCATGACCTGTCCACTCATGCTCCTGTGCTACTTTCAATGTAGGTATCAAGAAGTCCAATGGTTGCACTGCATTTTGCCCAAATACCATCTGAAAGGGAGTGGCTTGGAGTATCCTTTTATAGGCAACTTGGTATGCTCAAACAGCATGGTGTAGCTGTTTGTCCCAATCAGAGTGTTTACTGTTTACTAGTTTTGTCAATACATTGCATAGAATCTTATTTGTGCTCTCAGCCTGGCCATTAGCTTGTGGGTGATAGGGGGCAGACTTCTTGTGTATCACCAAGAACTCTTGAAGAAGATTTTCAATGACTTCATTCAAGAAGTGAGTCCCTCTATCACTAACTAGCTCGATAGGTAGCCCGTATCTAGTGAACACATTCTCAAATAAGAACTTAGCTGTCGTTTGAGCATCGTTCTTCGTTGTGGATTTCACTTCTACCCACTTGGTTAAATAGTCTGTGGCCACAATGATGTATTCTGCATGGGAACTCTTAGCTGGGGGATTAATAGGACCTACGAAGTCTATTCCCCATTTAGAGAATGCATGTCCACCCATCATAGGTTTCAGCAGCATCTCATCTTTGCGTATAGGATACTGAGTTCGCTGACAAACATCACACCTCTTCACATAGGTATGTGCATCCATGTGAAGGGTCGGCCACCAAAGACCTGCAAATAGTATGGCCTTGATCACCCGATCTGGACCAAAATGTCCTCCTACTACGCCCTCGTGAGCCGTTTCCAGGATCTTAAGGTATTCACTCTCATGGACACACAATCTTAGGTAACCATCTTTACCACGCTTGTATAAATTATCACCAATAAGTGAGTAGTCTAGGGCTTCTTGTTCCAAACTTCTTTGTCTGGCCAATGTCCTATCTTGAGGGAATGTTCTCATCCTCAAGAAGGCTACTAATGGTTCACTCCAATCTGGCACTATGGACACTTGATAAAGAGTGGCATGTTCCACAGGTGGTTTAGTGTAGCAGATTGGGCATTCCTTGCACAACGTTTGGACATCAGCTTCCATAGTCGGCCAATGCACTCCGAGTCTCCTTAGTGTTTGTAGGGTTCGTTGCTTTGAGTAGTGTTGCTCTAATGCACCTACATGTGCTAATTGCAACCATTTAGCGTACTCATCCTCTTCCACTCAACAAGCCAAGATCCCTTGATCTGTATGCTTGTACATACTTCCTGCCATGATGTGGTACTTTTGGGCCTTTACTACCTCTCTATCTTTAGTGTTTATGACTAGGTGATTAGTCTCATATGTCAATACTTGCACTAATGGCTTAGCCCATTGAGGTACAACTTCCAAATTAAACAAGTAAGCATCAGGGAGGTCATCTGACACTCCTTGTGGGGCTTCTCCAGATGTGAGCCTAGAGAGGTGGTCTGCTCTCAAGTGAGTCTTGCCTTTTCTCACCACGACTTCAAATTCATACTCCATTAGCAAGAGGAACCATCTTACTAATTACCTGTATTGCATGGCTTGTTCACGAGATATAACAATGATTGATGGTCAGTAAAAAATTTAAACTTATTTGCAAGCAAATAGTGTCTAAACTTCTTAACTGCATATACCATGCCTAATCCTTCTCTTTCAGTGGTTGTATAATTTTGTTCAGCTGCATTCAATTGTCTACTAGCATAGGCAATTGGAAGATCCATATTACCTTCACCCGTAGGTTGCGCGAGTACACACCCAATAGCATAACTGGATGCATCCACGTGAACATGAAAGGGCTTATTCCAATCTGGAGTGGTCAAGATTGGTGCTGAACATAATCGTCGTTTGAGCTCATTGAAGGAGTTTTCACATTCATCAGTCCACTCAAAGTTAGTCAAAAGTCCGTACAGAGGCTTGGCAATGATGGCGTACATGTGTATAAAGCGTCGGTAATAACCACAATGCCCCATGAAAGCTTGTACCTCCTTGACATTCTTTGGCCTAGGTAGCTCTACGATGGCTCTTACTTTCTCTTCATCAGTGGATATGCCATTCTTTGACACTATGTGTCCTAGAATCTTGCCTTGTTTGACCATGAAAACACACTTTTCTGGGTTCAAGCAGACTTGATATTCTCTACATTTATCAAAGATTTGTCTGAGTTCAGGTATATGTGTCTGTCTAATGTTGGAATGAGCAGAGAGGTCATAAACATAGACTTCCAAATTCTTCCTCAAGAACTCTTTAAACACGTGGCACATCAATCTTTGGAAGGTTGCAGGAGCATTGGTAAGCCCGAATGGCATTACCCAAAAAGCAAATATGCCCCACTCTGTGGCAAAAGCTGTCTTATGCTGATCTTCTGGGGCTATGGCTACCTGATTGTAGCTTGAAAATCCATCAAGGAAGCTGTACACTTCCTTGCCTGCTACTCTTTCTAAGAGATGTTCGGTAATTGGAAGTGGATAGTTATCTCGAATTGTGGCTACATTAACCTTCTTCAAGTTAATGCATACACGTAGCTTTCCATTCTTCTTGGGCACCACTACAAAGGGGGATACCCACTCAGTGTGCTCAATTTCATAGATAAATCCAGCTTCCAACAGACGATCTATCTCTTCTTTGATCTTGGTAGCATAGTTATCATTGTATGTGTATGGCTTTTGCTTAGAGGGTTTGGCATCTGAGGTCATGGGGATAGTGTGTGAGCACATGTCAGGATCTATACCTTTTAGATCCTTGTAACTCCAAGCGAATACATCTCTATATTCTCTTAGCAAAGCTATTAACTCACGCTCTTCTTCCTCTGTTAGGTCATGGCCTATGTACGTGCATCTTTCTTCTCCTTCTTCAACGGCTACAACCACTTTCTTGATGGTTTCTTTGTTATCATAGGCCTCCCCTGATTGCGTATCACGTTTTGGCATCCTTACCATGACTCTTTTATGGTCTATCTCATACTTTTTAACGTTTTCAGGGACCTCAAACAAAGATTCTTCCTCTTCTGGTGTGACTTCTCTCTTCTTTCTTTTCTTTCCTTCATCCTTAGGGGTCACTTGTGTGGCTAACCTTACATCATTTGTAAGCTCTCCATGTCTCTGAGGATGAGTTTCTACTTCATAGAAGTATTCTTCATCTGATGCAAATGGTGGGTCCATAATGATTGACTCTAGATTGGAGTCACTTGCATCTTCAAATGCATCAGGGCTAGGTTCACATTCTTCTAAAACCGAATCTCCCATGATTGGCTCTATTGAGAAAACTGAAATGTCATAGCCATCCTCGTCACAGTTGGGTGTCCATTGTTCTTCATTGATGGCTACATCCATTGTTGCTAAAATTTCTGCCCAGCCGTGAGGTTCAAATTCTTTGTCAGGAAATACTACAGGTGTATAGGCTGGGTCTTGAATTGATCTATGTGTCTCTTTCGCACCTACCTCTCTGGCTTTTTCTCTCTTCTCTTCTTCTACTGCTACTTTACACATCCATAGGTGTGTGTCTTCATGCATCCATGAGGATCCTGATCCTATGGAATGCACTGACTCGGTATCATCTTTAGCTCTATGGATGGGATTCCATCAGATAGGAGGGACATCTCTATGGGAGTAATCTTTGAGATTCACTTTGGTCGTAACAACTAAGTGTTGCAAATACAAGGAATTGGTTCCCCAATCTTGGACCACTTGCAATTGTCACATAAATGGTCTTCCTAAAATCATCTCATAGGCATGGTTCTTGCTAAAGTCACAGATAGCAAATGTATGCTCAAACTCAACACCACAAGTGGTGAGAGTTATTCCTTCAAGCAGTCTGTTTGTTATTGACTTTGGAGTTGTCCTCTCCAATCATGAAGTACAAAAGAATCAACAAATCATCTTTATTTTGTCAATCCTGGGAATATTCATATGACCACAGCCCCTTCTAGATGATAGATTCATAGAAATAAGAGATTGATGGCTAGAATTCTGAGAAAATGAAAATGAAGAGGATATATCTAGGGTTTACCTTATCTAGAGCAAATCTTCATCATTTTCTATGATCTTTGTGTCTAATTCATGTTATTTTCTCATCAGAATACAAATATGAAATCAGAATTGGAAAATGTCACCTGTATCACAGAGACGAGACAATCGCGATTCTGTACCAGTAGACGATTTTCACATTTCTGCAACATTCTTCAATCCTTCTTCACTCAATACATCAGTAATCATCTCTCTTCATACATCTTACTCAGTATTACACAAATGAACTCACAAATCTCCATGATAAAGCAAGAAACAAGCTTTCACATCAAAAGAAACACACATAACAAGAGAAAACACGATTTCAGCAGAAACTCTCTCTTCTCTATTGATAGCATGTACAAATGACTAACCAACCTCTCCAAAATAGAGAAAATTAACTTGTATACATTTTCAAGTGTCCTCTTTCACACTTGCATTTTGGTCCTTTCCTCTATTATTCTAAAAATATGCTATCTAAGAGTTTCCAAAAATTCTATAAAAAATACATAAGATTCTCTCCTACATAAGGAAGACTCTTCCTTATTTTTACAACATTTGCATAAATATTTCTACAAATTTTTATCATTTTACAATATTTTTCCTTCAAAAAAGGTTTCCAAAAATGCTTCTTCCAACATCCTTCCCCTCCTAAGCCTTTCGGCTCCTGACGAAAGATTTTCCTGCTTCTCTGCACTGATCACTTTTCTTCACTTCTTCTTTCTTTGATATACCTGTGACAGCAAATCATGACTTTTCCTTTCTATAATATTTAGATTATTGACCATTTCAAATAATGCCTTCCTCCACTGTACTACAGCTTCTGGTTTATCAATGACATCCTTTTTTAAATATTCTGTATAGGCGGCTTCATATGCTGTAAGTCTGGACTTGGTAACAACTGATAGGTTTCCAAAAATCTCTGACTCCCTCTCAAAAAATCCATAATCAAAGGCATCTTCAAAAATTTGTAAGTAATGACTGCCCAAAAATATCACTCTGCTGTAATATGCCATTAAGCAGATTCTATCAGGTGTCTCGCTCAAATCAAATAATAATGCATCTGTGGGAGAATTGAAGCCAATATAATTTAATGTTCTGATATCTGTGTCGGTGTATGTTTCTATACAGGCCAAAATTAATCTCATTATTCGAATAAGTAGAATGCATGCAGGGTCATTAACATCTTTATACATAGCTATGACTGACTCAGTAGTGTTCACCATATAACTCTTTGTAGGCCAAGTTCCCGCCTTTGGACCTGCTATCTTAGGGAAGTTTAACCATTTAGCTGGGATCTGACCTTCTTTTCTTCTCTCCCAAAAAACTGTCCATTCTCTTCTTCTGGCAACTGGGCAATAAGCTGGATTGATCTTTAAATGTAGAGGTGCCTCTTTCCAGATTTTCCTACATTCCTTATTGGCATCCAAGCATTTATTTCTCCATTTGGGGCTGGCTCTCTCAAATAACTCCTTCGTGACATTAATATCTTCTTCATATTCAAGGTATTTATTTGAAGGTAACCCTACTCTGGCCAATTGATAATTCTTTATACTCTCCAAAATCATATAGAAGGGTATTCCTAATCCATTTGCACCCCAATGATGCTGATCTGGATTAATGCCTTTATTCAGAGCAAAGGTAACTATTTGATCTTCATACTCATCATGCATTTTTCTGATAAATTCCATTCTTGACTCTCTATTGGTCCATAATTTCTGGACATAATCTTCAGAATACTTTTCCTCTGGTTCTTTGGATGCTGGTTCATTGTTCTCTTGTTCTTTATTAAAATCCCTTGTTTCATATTCCCCTTTATCTGTATCTTCTACCTGTACTTGATCTTGAATTTCTTCTTGAACTTTTGGTTTCTCCAACTGTTTCTGTAATTCTTCTATAGTCATCATTGAACTTTTGTTCTGAGCTGCCCACAACTCCTTTTCCTTCCTCCACTCATCTCTTTCTTTCTCCATCTTTGTCTGCCATTCACTTCTTTCCTTTTCTACCTCCAGATGTAACTGATGATACCCTCTCATTGATGTGGCAGCATGAGTGTTTGCTTGTTTCTCCATTTCTTTGGCCTCTTTTAATTCTATTTGAAGTCTTTGAATTTCTTTATGCAGCTCTTCCTTTTCTTCCTCTGTCAATTGAGCATGTTTACCTCCATCTTCTAGTTGACCTTCTTCTAACAACACTTTATTGATCTCCTCATGTGCTTTGGTCAGAATTTGATATGATGTTTGTAAAGTTCTGTATCTTCCTCCTATAATTTTTAATTCCTTTTCCAATTTGGCATTCTGCTCTGCTAACTTTACACTCTTTTCCTCCAAATATTGTATTCTGTTTTGCTTCTGAACCTCAGCTTCCTCCAAAGCAATGATTCTATTGATATATTCTTCATTCTTTTCCTTCATCACCCTTAATTGCTCTAACATCTGCTCTTTTTCCTTCTTGTGCTCTTTGATAATTAAACTTCCTTTTTCAAATTCCGACTCTGCTACCATCCCTAAAATGATCATATTTTTGCTAGATGGTCTGAACTGTTCAATGTTGCTCATGATTATTTGACAAGCTGATCTTATATTTTTGGGTATTCTTTCCAACCCTACTTCTAATCCTGTCTGTTTAACTTCAATTTGCTTGTCTTCTTTACCCACATCATCTTCTTCTGCTGTTGTTTCATCATCTATATCCTGAATGCCTTGTTCTTCATAACTGTGATCATCATTCTTTGTCTCCTGATTGATATCATCTTCTTTAAAATCTACTGCTTTGTCATTTGCACTCTTCTGCTTTGAAAAATCTGAAGCCCTCTTCTCTTCTAATGACTTCTTTTCTTCCAATATTTGTTGCTTCTCTGTCAAGAGCTGGTCTCCCTTAGTTTGTATCTCCTGCTCTTGTATTAGGGTTTCCTGACTTCTATTTGAGTCTTTTCCAACCAAAGCTATTTGAACCTTCTGAGTTCCTCTTCCTGTCCCTGTTTTTCTTGAACTAAAACTGATTCAATTTCTTTCATACCAGCAACCTGTTCATTACTTTTCTTATTTGTGTATTCTCGTTCCTGTTCATCGATGTCCATGAGGTCTGCTTCTTCCTCTTGTTCTTGATCATTCTTGGATGTAAATTCCTCACTACTTTTTATATCATGTAATACATCCTTTATACTTTGAATGATCTCCTCTTCCATAAACTTTCCCTGTGACCTTTGGAGCACTCTTTCCCATTTCTATCTTCTTTATTCCTTGATCCTTATTCACATCCTTCTGTTCTTTAATTGACCTACTCTTTTGTATCTCCTTTGTCAACTCCTCTAGCTTTTCATCCAATTTGAAGTGTGATGGTTTTGTCCATATGGGTTTTATTCCTGTATGCACCCACCCATAACTGACTTCTTCTCTTATTCGGCCTTCCTCTTCTGTCATTACTGCCTTTCCTTTTAACAGCCTTCTTCCATCTTCTGAGCTCATCTGTTGAACTATTTCCCCCTGTGTCTGCTTTTCTTGAGACTTCTTACTTGAATCCTCAGGTGTCTTCAGTTTCTCTGTGGCCTGTGTAACCACATTAGGAGTATTTGGTATTGAAAGATTTAGACTTTTTAACAAGAAGCTTTCAATATCACTATCTGAATCGGATGAAAATTGTGAAGGCCCCCCTATTTCAGGTTCTGTAGGCTTTGATACTTCTTCCACTGTGCTAGGCTTCTGTGTTGCTTCCCTGATCATTTCTTCTGTGCCTTTCATTGTTGCAGCTTCAGATATTACTTTTTCTTTCCCCTTCTTAACCAATTTCTTCTTTTGAACTGGTTTCCTTGTCACCTTCTTTTTCACAACAATAGTGGTTCTGGTCTCTAGAGGTCCTTGTAATTCCTTGAAGTAGGCCAGCAACTCCACTTCCTTCTTAACAAACACCTCTTCTGTATCAGCTTCCATCATTTCATCATGTAATGTTTCATAATGCTCCACTTCTTCTTGGATCCAATCTGTAGCTTTGCATGAGTAATCTTCCAACATTTTTTGATACTGTGCCTCATACATAGCTCTTTTGTTGTTTCCTTGGGTAAGATAAGTGTAGAGTTGTTCTTTACTTGTCTGTGGAGGATGAGGTTCACTAGAAGATTGTACCTCCTTTTGAGCTGCTACATGTTCCTCTTTTGTTACTTCAGTCTGTTCCAATTCCACTCTCCTGGGATCCAACTTTCTCTTTTTGACTGGAATCACTTCTTCAGAGATTATTTTCCTCTTCATCCTAGTTCCCCTCATACTAGTGTGTCCCTCTGTTTCTTTAGGATGCATCCTTTTGGGAGGGCTTTTTACTCCTGCCAATAGATTCCTGAAGTACTGTGCTTCTGGAGCTAGTTTCAATTGTTCTTCCATTCCCAAAACATGATAGATGATTCTGGTTAAGAATTGATGTCCATTTATAAACTTCTTCTGTTCCCAATGTTTTGCTGCTTCCTTCAGCTGTTCATGGATGTATGGAGAGACATCCATTACTCCAAACAGTTTGGTTCTATCTTCGTTGTTAAACACCAATAAAGTCACTGACTTATGTGGCATTGTGTATCTTGGTAGTTTTGGAAAACAGAAGAATTGTAAGAACATCCTTACAACATATTCTTCTTTCTCCCTTCCTTTAAAATCAATGAATTTTGTAAATCCTGTGTAGGTTCCCTTATTCTTTTTGACAAAGCTTGGGTCTAGTTTGGTTCCCATTGGAAAGAACTGTAAAGCAACTCTGATATGTTCTGCTTTGATAGTAACCCTTACCTCCTGATTGTCTTTGTTCTTTACTTTGCATCTGAAGTAAGCATCATTACCTTTCCCAACTTCTTCTAAACTACCCATCACTTGTGCTACTCTTTCAAAGTTAATAAAGAAGATAGGTTCTTCCAAGAGTTTGTGCAATCCCACAGCTTTCCATCTCTTCATGTTGACAGGAGTTCTCTGAAACCTGTAAAATTCCTGGCACAGCATAGTGTACTTATATCCCCCAATTCCCACTGTAAAAATATGTTGTCCTATCATTATCTTTAAGTTCTTTTACTATTTTTTCAGCTTCTGGGATTTCTGGGTCTTCATCTGATTCTAAGTCCACCTGTTCCTCAGCTGCATCATTATCCAGGAACCAGTGTCCTCTGGACAAAGTTACCGAATCTGCTTTGAAGTCATGGATTTGTAATTCTTTCGTATTCACCATCCTGTATTTGTACCATACAAAAGAAGAGAAAACACTCCACCCATATAAGTCACAAAAATCCAGAAAAATTAATGTTTTCTTTTGGAATATTCTTGCCATGAAAGTAAAGAAAGAAAGTCTTCCAAATAAATTTTGCTTCTTCAAAAGACTCAATTAAAGTGATCATTACAGGTGTAGCAAGATGTCTAATATGCTTGAAGAAAGAAATGATGAAAACAACGATTAATGAAAAAAAACAACTTCAGAAAAAAAATAGAAATCAACAAAAGATGATCATGGAAAATTGAAACAAAATAATACAAATTTTCCATAATAATTTACTTTCCTCCTCCCTATATCTTGCTTTGTGCTTTATAAATTTAAAAACAAAATAAAATACACACTGTCCAGTTTTTCTTAACCCGTATATTTTTTTTCCTCCTTTTTTTTCCTCCCTTTTTTTTTGTTTTTTTTTTCCTCCTTTTCTTCCCCTCCTAATTCTCTTTTAAGGGGAAAAGGTTTAAAAGAAAATACTTTTGTCCTCCTTCTCTCTTTTTTTTTTAATATTCTGTTCCAAAATTCTGAAGATAGGTCAAATGTGGATGATCTTTCTGCCATTGACATAATTCTGATTTTTTTACCCAATACTGTTTAACTGCAATTGTCCTTATGTAATCCAAACATCCATGCTTCCCAGACCAACATTTTGAAGCATTTTTTGGTCTCCATACCCATTTTGCTCTAACTTCCTGTTTTAATGAGTAATATCGGTGTATGCCTTCTTTCCATGTCCCTCTTGTTCTGATTTGTTGATGTTTCAAATTAGGCAATAAGTGTCTTCCTTGTTTTGTCTCACCATTCTTCTTTACTCCTGAATTCTTTTGCTGGTTTTGATTGTAAGAAGCTTGATCATTTTGTAGTGGCAATATGTCCCTGTCCTTCATTAAGAAAGTAAATCCTTCCATATCTGGGTCATGAACATCTAGATGAACTTCCTGTTTTTCATTACTTAGAAAAAACATTAAAAATTTTTTGTCATTTATGGTCAAACTGAGCTTCATTTTTTCAAAGTTCAAAATAACTTTCCCTTGTTTGAGCCAGGGTTGTCCCAAAATCAATTTTTCAGTCATCAAATGATCTGGCCACTCTTCACAATCTATCTTCATATATTCATTATTAAATTTAACTTTAATAACAAGTGAAGACAAACTCTGAATCATTTTTCCTTCTAATGTTTTAATCAACATTCTGCTTTTATTTCTCTTTATGCTAAATTTATTTACCAAGGCTGAACTGATCAAATTCACTTGAGCTCTTGAATCTATCAAAACCCTTATGTTTTCACTTTGATGATCCATTTCTATCACAGGCAAATGTTCTCTTTGTTTTAGAGTGCTTTCACATAAACACACCTCCTTAAGTTCTTTCATTTTTCTTATTCTTTCCTTTGCTTCCTGTTGAGCCTCCTTTCTGATGTTTTCTTCTTCTTTTTTCCTATTTTGAGCCTTTTGCAGTCTTCTCCATTCATCAGTAGTTAATGGACACTCATACCTCTTAACTCTACATCCACTTATAAAATTTGGCATGATTTCTCAATCAATGTTAGCTAATTGAATGGCTCCACTCTTGCTTATCTTATGTATAATGTATGGCCCATGACCTTTCTTCTGAAATTTTTTCTGATGTTCCTTGACTGTGTATGCCAGAACCAAGTCTCCTTCTTGAAGATCTTTTTCTTTTATATGCACATCATGGTAGGCTTTTTGTCTTCTCTTGTCTGTATATATACTCATTACTGCTTGAAGTCGAGAAGCTCCTAGTTTTTCTAAATCTATGACCCTCTCAGATAGTTCATGTCCTGTCCAATTGTATTGACTACCCACTTTTAATGTTGGAATAAGAAATTCCATGGGTAAAACTGCATTTTGTCCATATACCAAATTGAATGGAGTAGTCCCTAAAGCAGTTTTATATGCCACTCTATAAGCCCAGAGAACATGATTAAGTTGAGAATCCCAATCATTTCTGTTTGTGTTGACTAATTTGGACAATACAGTGCAAAGTACTTTATTAGTACTTTCTGCTAACCCATTAGCTTGTGGGTGATATGGGGCTGACTTACTATGACGAATCATGAAATATTTGGTCATGTTTTCTATGATCTGGTTCAAAAAATGAGTTCCCCTATCACTTACTAATTCAATTGGAAGTCCAAATCTAGTAACAATATTTTCATACAAAAATTTTGCAGTTGTATGAGCATCATTTCTTTTAGTGGCTTTGGCCTCAGTCCATTTTGTCAAATAATCAGTAGCCACTAATATGTATTCTGCATGAGATTGTCTAGCTGGAGGATGTATAGGTCCAATAAAGTCCAATCCCCATTTGCTAAAAGCTCTGGCTGAAATTAATGGGATTAATGGCATGTTATCCCTTTTATTTGGTTGACTCACTCTTTGACAGATGTCACATCTTTTTACATAAGTTCTTGCATCAAGAAATAGAGTTGGCCACCAAAAACCAGAATACAAAATGAGTTTGGCTGTTCTATCACTAGAAAAGTGTCCTCCTGCCACTCCACAGTGTGCCATTTCCAACATCTCCAAATACTTCTCTTTAGGAACATATATTCTTAAATAACCATCCATTCCTTTTTTGTATAATTGTTCTCCTATGAGTTGATATTCTTCAGAGATTTCTTGTAAATTGCTTGAATCTGTACCAGCTATAAGTTGCTTCCCTCTCTCCTTTTTCTTTAATTCTTCCACAATGTTCTCACTCCATTCAGGTTTTTTTTTTTAAACCAATATAGGGTTATGAATTCTGAATTCTGCAAATCTTGACATTCTTGACATTTAGCAACATATCTTTCCACATCTTGAATTTTATTTGGCCAGTGTAC
The DNA here is from genome assembly GCA_020310875.1 of Ceratopteris richardii. NCBI lineage: Eukaryota > Viridiplantae > Streptophyta > Polypodiopsida > Polypodiales > Pteridaceae > Ceratopteris > Ceratopteris richardii. The sequence continues at coordinate 29,741,502 of CM035413.1, read as the reverse complement.
TCCCATCCTAGCAAGATTGCTTAAAGTGACTATTTTGGAAGCATGAGTACATGGGTTCCAGCAATGAGCTCTTCTTACATATTCATGTTGCTCCTCTTCTAGAGTACAGTATTCCAATATACCTGACTGATTGAGGTGATACAAATGCCCTGCTAGCAACATAAAATTCCTGCTTTGTAACACCAAATGTGTGTTATTTGCTAATGACTTACAAGGTCCCATGGTTAACAAAGGAACTAATGATATGGACCATTCAGGAACACTTTCTACTTTGAATAGGTATGTATCTGGCAGGTCATCGTCTAAGGGTGAACTAGGTTCTTTGGACTGAATTCTAGACAAATGATCTGCTCTTAAGTGTGTTTTGCCTTGTCTAACCACCACCTCAAATTCAAATTCCATTAGTAAAAGAAACCATCTAACTATTCTTCATGTATGACATGGTTTATTTACTAAATAAAGTAGAGCTTGGTGATCCACAAAGAATTTAAACTTGTTGGCCAATAGGTAATGTCTGTATTTTTTAACAGCAAATATCATTCCCAACCCTTCTCTCTCAGTGGTTGTATAGTTCTTTTCTGTAATGTTCAATTGTCTACTAGCATATGCTACTGGGAAATCTAATTTACTTCCTTCTATAGGTTGTGCCAACACACATCCCAAAGCATAATTTGAAGCATCTACATGCACATGAAATATTTTATCCCACTGAGGTGTTTTTAGAATTGGGGCTGTCACCAAACAAGTTTTCAATGTTTCAAAGGCTTGGTCACATTCTTTATTCCACTCAAACTTTGTGATGAGGGCATATAAGGGTTTAGCTATATCTGCAAATTTGTGAACAAATTTCCTATAGTACCCACAATGTCCCATAAAAGTTTGGAGTTCCTTCACATTTGTAGGTCTTGGAAGCTCTATTATAGCTTTTATCTTCTTCTCATCAGTAGAAATTCCATTTTTTGAAACTATGTGACCCAACATTCTTCCTTGTCTTACATAGAATACACACTTTTCAGGATTTAAGCATACTCTATATGTCCTGCATTTCCTGAATATTCTTTCTAAATCTTGTAAATGATCCTGTCTTTTTAAAGAGAAAGTGCACAAATCATCTACATAGATTTCCATCACATTTCTCAGGAATTCTTTGAAGATATGACACATCAATCTTTGAAAAGTTGCTGGGGCATTGGTCAATCCAAAGGGCATAACCCTAAAAGCATAAATCCCCCATTCTGTAGAAAAGGCGGTCTTATGTTGGTCTTCCAAGGCTATAGGTACTTGATTGTATCCTGAGAAACCATCTAAAAAGCTATAAACTTCCTTTCCTGCAACTCTCTCAAGAAGATGATCTGTTATTGGCAATGGATAATTATCCCTTATAGTTGCTGCATTCACTTTTTTCAAGTTAATGCATACCCTAAGTTTTCCATTCTTTTTTGGTACCACAACTATGGGTGATATCCATTCAGTATACTCAATTTCATAAATGAAGTTAGCAGCCAACAGCTTGTCAATTTCTTCCTTTATCTTGGCAGAGTATTTATCATTAAATGTATAATGTCTCTGTTTACTAGGTTTTGCATCTGGAGTCATAGGAATTTTGTGCTCACAGATTCTTGGATCAATTCCTTTTAAATCTTTATAACTGTAAGCAAATACATCCCTATAATTCTTTGCCAAGTTCTTTATTGCTTCTTCTTCCTCTATGGTCATATCATCAGCTATTACAATATGTCTTTCCTCTCCTTCTTCCTGAGTAATCATGATCTTTTTAGTTTGTTCTTCATTATCATAAGCTTCTCCTTTCTTTTTTTCTCTCTTTGGTTTCATTTTTAGAAGTAGTCTGTCTTCCACTTCATAGGTTTTAAAATTTGCTGGTACATCAAAGTATTGATCCTTGTTTATTCCCTTCTCTTTCTTCTCAATTTTTTGTTCCTTTTCCATTTCTATGTGTTTATGCTCCTTGTATTTGCCTGAGATTTTATCTTTGATTGCATCTTCGGCTTTTACTATCTCCAAATATTTTGTTTTTCCTTTTTTTAATACCATTTCTGAATCTTGATCCTCCTCTGTTTTTGATATACTTATCATGTTTATACTAATGTGAAAAATATCAAACCCTTCTTCATTTTGAAATTCCACTCCTACATACTCCTCACTAGCTATGTCCATGGTAGCCAAAATTTGGTTCCAACCATAGGGCTCAAATTCTTCATCCTTAAATTGTTGTGGCACATAACTTTCATCTTGCACTTTTCTTCCTTCCACACAATCTTCTCTTTTCAGTCTCCTTTTTCTATTGGTGAGGTTTCTTATTATGTTACACTTCCATATTGCTGATTCACTCTCTTCCTGATCCTCCAACTCTGATTCCCCACTTTCTCCTTGATTTTGATGTATTTTGTACCATTCTTGAGGAGATATATCACAATAGTGCCCATTTCTTAAGTTCACTCTTGTTATTCTTCCTTTGCTTTGGAGATATAAACAATCATTACCCCAATCCTGCACAATTTGCATTTGTCTCATGAAAGGCCTTCCTAGGATGATTTCATATGAAGTGGATTGTGGAAATTCTACTATGGCAAAAGTATGTTCTATTTCTGTTCCACATATGTCCACAATTACTTTTTCCCATATACCTAGGGGTTTTTCTATATGCCCATCTGCAAGTTGCAATCTCATCTTAGTGGTTAGTAATTCATTGCTTCCCCATTTCTCCCAAGTTTGTTTAGTCATTATGGCCACTCCTGATCCACTATCCAAAATGGCTTTAGCAAAGTTTTTTCCATATTGTATTTTTAGGGTTGAATTTCCTTCTTCCCCTTCACAATACCCTCCTATTTTATCAATAGGAATGTACCATAATTCCTCTAATTCTTGTAATGGTGAATGAATGTTTTCAGGTATTGTTTCCCCTTTTTTCATTTTGTTTTGTAAGTGAGGATTTTGTTTCAACAGTTCTTCCCATGTTGTGTGACATGTAATGCTACATTGTTCATCTATAATCATCTGGAATGTTATTTGTGTCCTTTCTTTTTTGTTAGCATTTTCCCTTGTTTTCGTTTTCTCAAGTTGTTCAACTGTTCTCTGCGAACTACTTCCTTCCCCCATTCTGAGTTGTACTTCCTGAATGATTTGTTTGCATTTTTGCATCCTTTCATGCTCTAACTCTGGTATGGGATAGGCCACTGCATGATCTGTAGGACTTGGTCCTTCTTGAATCCTACCCTTATATGCTTTGATTAGGGTGTCTAGACTCTGAGAACTTCCTATTTCCGACTGATTTTGTGTCTTCTTAGGAGAAGTACTTTTTGACTGATCCTGATTGTCTTCTTCTAAATTTTTGCCCATCCTTCTCTTCTTTTCCCATTTCCCTTTTTGCCTATTTCTCTTCACCTTTGGGGCTGAACCTTCATTTTGTTCCTTAATTGTTCCTTGTTGCTTGGCTTGAGCCCTTGTTATAATATTTATTCCCACTTGGTCATTTTCACTCAATTCTTCCTATTCCATAATGTTAACTGTTTTTAAAGGTATGTTATTAGGTGTGTTCTGTTGTTTTTGGGGATTCTTTGGGCAATCTTTTATCAAATGTTCTCTGCCACAATCCTTACAGTAGGCTCCCTCTATTCTCAATGTAGGAGGTTGCGGACAATCTCTAATGAAATGCTCTCCCCCACACCTATAACAAGTTATCTTTGGTCCCCCTTTGAATTGAGGTTTTTGGTTGGACATGTAATTGTTGGTAATATACATGAATGTTGCTGTGTCCATTTCAATTTTCCCATTTCCCAAGTCTAGTGCTTTTAACTCAGGTTCTCTTATTTCATATTCTTCCCAATCTTCTTGATATCCCTCACTCCATTGATATTCTTCCTTATATGGTGATCTTAGTCTTGAATTCCCCTCCTCTATTGGTGTATACTTGATTGGTACCACATTAGTTGGTATAGGAGGTTGTTGTCCGAGCACAGGTCTTGGTTGTTCAGTATAGCCTGATTCCCTTTGAGCCATATAATCTCTTTCCTTAATGGGTTGTTTGTTATAGAAGCATTCCTCCCTGGTATGGTTTGTCCATTTTCTCTCTAGTGTACAGTACTTAAGTGTCTTCCTATCTTGTAAGTGTGGTGGCTTCTGATATGGGCATTGTTGTGCCAGATGATTTTCTCCACAAATGTAACATTTTTTATTTGTGTTTATCCTAGAGTTTATCAGATTAGTTTTAGTGCTTACCTCTAGGGCTTTAGCAATAGCCTGAGCCAACTCTTCTGCTGGAGGAATTTTGTCTTCATATGATCTAGGTTGATCAAATGCTAGCAGATATTGACCTCTGTTGTCCTCCAAATCTATTGCTTCCTTTACACAGGCTGCTAAATCAGGACATCTTCTATAATACACTAGGGTTCTTAGTTGGGCACTTCTCAAACCCTCAATGAATAAGGATACTTGTTTTGCCATGGAAGGTACTTCCTCTCTTGGGCATCTATCAATGTATTGTTTAAATCTTCTGGCTGCTTCTCTAAAATTTTCATCCTTTTGTTGTTTGAAACTATGTATCAATGTGGCTGTACTATGTTTTATCCCGGTCTTGGAGAATTCCCCAATGAAGGCTTCTAAGAAAGATTCAATATCCTGGTACATTTCCTTTCTCAAAGGAATGAACCAAGATAAGGCTGGTCCTGTTAGGGTTAAACCAAATGCCTCAAATTGTACTTTGTAATCTTCTACTTCTTCAGCTCTAATCAATTGCCTAAATTCTGCAGCATGAGCATGAGGATCTGAATAACCCTCATATTGGTTCTTCATACATTTGGCAACTTGATATGGTCTAAGCATTCTACCCTGAGGCTGCCAATGGAATCTTCTTCTGAGTGGGAAGTCATTATATCCTTCTGGTTCCTTGTCAAAGGGATTAGGGGAAATTTGTGTCCTCCTCCCATGTTGTTGTTCATTACCGGTATAGTTTTCATTTGGCCTAGGTAAATTTGTTTGCTCCATGTTATGTTCCCAAGGTCCTTTGTCAGTACATTGCCCTAGATCATTTGAATTTTCTGGGTCTTGAGAGAATATGTACACACATCCTTGCCTATCTTCATATCTCCCATCTTTGAATTGAGCTACAGGAGTTATATTCAGGGGAACTTCTAAATTCCTCAATCTAATGAGAAATTTATGCATTCCATCCTGATATACATAGGTTCCAAACCTATTTGTATACATGTACTTGAGGATATTTCTAAAATCCCCAGTTTCCATAGGCTCATTTGTTTCATTTATGTTTTCCATGTTGTTTTCTTGCCCTAAACTTCTTTCTTGCCCTTTGCCTTTTACTGTTTCTGTCTCCTTCTTTGTTAGGTCTTGTTTAGAAAGTTTGTTTCCAGATCTAAGTATCATTCAATTAATTTTCTCAATCTCAAACTCAACAGAGTGTTTGTCACAATTTCCTAACTAAAGTATTACTTTTTCCACAATTTTCTGACTATTTTTATGTTTTTCACGATTTTCTGATTATTTTTTTGTATTTTTCACGATTTTCTGACTATTTTTATGTTTTTCATGATTTTCTGATCAAAATCGTGTTTTTCCATGATTTTCTGCCTAAAGTATTAATTTTCACTATTTTCTGACTATTTTTGTATTTTTCACGATTTTGGGATGAAAATCGTGTTTTTTACGATTTTGAGTGAAAATCGTGTTTTTCACAATTCTGTGATGAAAATCGTGTTTTTCACGATTTTGAGTGAAAATCGTGTTTTTCACGATTTTGAGTGAAAATCGTGTTTTTCACGATTTTGAGTGAAAATCGTGTTTTTTCACGATTTTGTGTGAAAATCGTGTTTTTCACGATTTTGAGTGAAAATCGTGCTTTTTCACGATTTTGAGTGAAAATCGTGTTTTTCACGATTTTGTGTGAAAATCGTGTTTTTCACGATTTTGTGTGAAAATCGTGTTTTTCACGATTTTGTGTGAAAATCGTGTTTTTCACGATTTTGAGTGAAAATCATGTTTTTCACGATTCTGTGATGAAAATCGTGTTTTTCACGATTCTGTGATGAAAATCGTGTTTTTCACGATTCTGAGTGAAAATCGTGTTTTTTCACGATTTTGTGTGAAAATCGTGTTTTTTCACGATTTTGAGTGAAAATCGTGTTTTTCACGATTTTGAGTGAAAATAGTGTTTTTCACGATTTTGTGTGAAAATCGTGTTTTTCACGGTTTTGAGTGAAAATCGTGTTTTTTCACGATTTTGTGTGAAAATCGTGTTTTTCACGATTTTGATCCCCAGACAATCGTGATTGCTCACAGATTGTAAAAACACGATTTTTCTTAAGAAAATCGCGTTCTGGGAATCGCGATGTTGTTCTTAGATCAGAAAATCACGATTTTGGCTTTGATTACAGAATCGCGATTTTGATCAATTTATTTTGAATTTTTCTGATAGTGATTTTTTTATTTTAGACTTCACCTATAGAATCGCCAAATCATTTCTCTAACATGCAATGAAAAGAAACCTTCAAAAATTTTGATTTTACTCACTGAAAACTCAAAAACTCAGAATCGCGATTCCGTGATTTCCTAATATTCCTAATTTTTTCACTTTCAACTGTTGAAACTTTTTTAAGACAATAGCAAAAATTGATAGTGATACTCTTTACCTTGCTTGCTAGGTCCAAAAAGCTCTCAAATGCTTGGTTTGCAGAAAATCGCGAGTTTTTTTCACTCTGTCTGTCTCACTGTCACTCCAAATGAAATTTTCCTTCAATTCCAGGTTTTTATAGTGTTTCAGAAAATCGCGATTTTGTGTGATTTCCAATTTTTCCCCCTCTTTCACTTGTTTAATTTCACTCACTCACTCCTAATGATCTCCCCTACACTTTCTTATCTCCAAGTACCCAAATATGCTAAAAATTTCCAAAAATTTCCCTTTACTGGAAATCGCGATTTTGTGTAGAGAATCGTGTTTTTTGCATACTTTTGATTTTATGCCAAAAAATGTTTGTTATTGACTTTGGAGTTGTCCTCTCCAATCATGAAGTACAAAAGAATCAACATTTTTTTCAGAAAATCGCGATTCTGTGCAGAGAATCGTGTTTTCTAATTTTCTGGTTTTTTGACCATTTTTTGTTTCCTTTTCCACTTTTTCACAATCACTCTTGTCCACAGCACCTCACTTCAACTTCCTAACAAGAAAAGAAATTTGTTTGATTATTTTTGATGAATTTTATGAATTTGTTTGGTATTTTTGCCCTAAAAATAAAGGTGAACACTTTACTTAGGGTTTTTGGTTTTGATGATGCACTGATCCCATGTTTCTTGATTGGTTATGAGTTTCTATGTCTTTAGCTATCACTAAAGTGCAAAAGAAAATTTCTCAAATGAAAATGTGTTATGGAAGGCAAACAATTTTTGCAAAGATAAACTCAATCACATCTTTCTTTTCAAAATGCAGAACAACTCAAGATTGATGCTTAGATTTGGTCAACAACTGAATCCTTTATACTTACCTCTAGCTACTTTAACTGTCCTTTCCTTAGTATCACCATGTTATCTTCCCAAGATCTCCCATGGTGCCTAGTACTTGGGCAAAAAGAAATCTAGAAATGCAAGAATAGACTCAAGTTACCTCATCTTCAGCTTTCTTGGCTCAAATCTTCCATACACCTGCACTTTTACTTCAACAATATGATGAGCAACTATCAATTTACAAAGATTTCAGCACTTCCAATTCTACAAGATATCAATTGCTTTCTTTTTTCCCCAAAGACAAACAATGGCATCTACCTATTCATGTGTACATTCCTTGATTGATGAGTTTTACCTTTTTCTTGTGTTGGTTACCATCATCAACAGAAGATCCAGCAAAGGTCCAACTTCAATGAAGTTCTTGGAATGATCCCCGACAACGGCGCCAAAAAATGTTTGTTATTGACTTTGGAGTTGTCCTCTCCAATCATGAAGTACAAAAGAATCAACAAATCATCTTTATTTTGTCAATCCTGGGAATATTCATATGACCACAGCCCCTTCTAGATGATAGATTCATAGAAATAAGAGATTGATGGCTAGAATTCTGAGAAAATGAAAATGAAGAGGATATATCTAGGGTTTACCTTATCTAGAGCAAATCTTCATCATTTTCTATGATCTTTGTGTCTAATTCATGTTATTTTCTCATCAAAATACAAATATGAAATCAGAATTGGAAAATGTCACCTGTATCACAGAGACGAGACAATCGCGATTCTATACCAGTAGACGATTTTCACATTTCTGCAACATTCTTCAATCCTTCTTCACTCAATACATCAGTAATCATCTCTCTTCATACATCTTACTCAGTATTACACAAATGAACTCACAAATCTCCATGATAAAGCAAGAAACAAGCTTTCACATCAAAAGAAACACACATAACAAGAGAAAACACGATTTCAGCAGAAACTCTCTCTTCTCTATTGATAGCATGTACAAATGACTAACCAACCTCTCCAAAATAGAGAAAATTAACTTATATACATTTTCAAGTGTCCTCTTTCACAGGTGCATTTTGGTCCTTTCCTCTATTATTCTAAAAATATGCTATCTAAGAGTTTCCAAAAATTCTATAAATAATACATAAGATTCTCTCCTACATAAGGAAGACTCTTCCTTATTTTTACAACATTTGCATAAATATTTCTACAAATTTTTATCATTTTACAATATTTTTCCTTCAAAAAAGGTTTCCAAAAATGCTTCTTCCAACACAGTCCTAAGGGTCTCTCAATGTGACCATCGCCCATCCGCAATTTCATCCTCGTGGGCTTGAGTGCTCGCTTGCCCCATCGCTTCCATAGGGAAGTGGTAGCAATTGCAACTCCAGCACCTGAGTCCAGAATTGCCTTGGTTGTGTATCCTTGATGGGTGATGGGAAGATAGGTGTTTCCTTCTTCACCTTCACTCATATCTCCTATCTTGTCTAGAAGAATTTCTGGCACTGTTCGATGAGAACCTACCTGGGAACGAGGTTTAGCTATCTCTGGTATTTGTTTGGCTACATGTTTCCATAGTTCTGGCTCGACTTGGAGTAGATCTTCTAAAGTGAGATTGCACTGCACTTTAGTATTCTTTACTACCTCTGTGTTCCTAGGTATCACTGAGTCTTCGTTTCTTACCATAACCGTGGGCACTCTCATACAAGTAGACTTAGCTTCCCATGGGCCTGTGAAGTGGGGTAATTCCTATAAAGAATTAGACTCAAAGTCTAATCTCTCTTGAGATTGGTTGCTCTCGTGCTCCTCATAAATGGAAGGAATGTCTTGTGGGAATTGATCATGTGCGTCATCCACCAGTTCAATGGGAGGAGGGACTTCACTCTCTTTTGCCCATTTCTCTTCTTGAATCTCTTGTAGGAATTCTGGTGTGTACCTATTCATAGAAGAAGAGGTGTTTGGCTCTGTGGAGTTGGGCACATAAGCTTCCTGGGCAGGAAGGCTTAGCATTTCACTTGGCTTGCCCTTATTTTGAGAGGCGGTTTCCTTTTCTGATTGTGCTATTAGCCTCTCGAATCTTTCTAGCAATCCATCAAAGTGCAACTGCATCTTAGCTGAACTAGAGATGTTAAAGAGGCGACTGGCTTCAAACATGGTTTGAGCCAATTCCACCATCTTAGCACAAATTTTGGTTCGTTCAAGCTCTAGTTCTGCTCTAGGGTAACACTTTTCATGATCAGTTACGTTTGGCCCTTCTTGGATTCTGGCCTGATATGCCTTAAGCATCATGTTAAGGTCCTCGAGAGTGGGATCTGCTAGGACTCATCCTACTCTAGGGGGTGGTGGGCTAGCATGTGGTGGTTTAGAAGGTGGTGGATCGGATGGAGACGGGAATGGTGGTGGTGGGGTAGTGTGAGAGGGAGGTTGAGATGTAAGTTCACTTATCTTGGCTCTCGTTTCTCTTAGGCTTTCCTCGAGTTCACTCATCTTCTTTGCCCATTGTCTTTTCATTCTTTCTCGGCTATCTCTCCAAGCTCTAGTTCGTTTCTTGGTTATGCTCTGAGTTTCACTAACCTCTGCACTCTTTTCTTGGCCTACCCCTTGGTTATGTTGCAAAGCTTGAGCTCTAGTGACTACCTGTACTGGTGCAGTGGAAGTCACACTTCCTGTAGAGTCTACTACTAACCCAATAACGTTAATAGGAGTGATTTTTGGCATATTGTTGGGATTCTTTGGGCAATCTCGTAAGAGATGCTCTTTGTCGCAATCTTGACAAAAGCCTTGTATTGTTACTGACTGGGGTTGTGTGGGTGCAGGCATGGGGCAATCACGAATGAGGTGATCTCCCTAACATCTATAGCATGGCCCTCTAGGGAATGGGGTTCTTAGCTTCCTGGCTTGAGGTCTAGAGTTGGGGTTTGCGTACATGACATTTGTGTAATCTAGCTCCCAACTAGGTTCACTCATTTCTTCACTATAGTAGGACTCACCATGCTCAGGAGACTGCATGTAGTAAGCTTGGGGGCTATCAATATGTGTAGAATCAAAGCTATGGTCACTGGGATCACTTTCAGAAAGCAATGGTGTTACTGGCACTATGGCTCTATTCAGGTTCTCTTCTGCAACTACATATTTTACTGGGATCACATTGGCTGGAGCTGGAGGTTGTTGGGCTAGCACTAGTTGAGGTCTCTGCTGGGCCTGATATTGTGGTTGGTAGTTTTGTTGAGGCCTAGCATACTCTTGTGGTGGGTACTGGTTCTGATATCTTCCCTGTTGTGGATAGGGCTGAGGGTAGGTTTTCCTAATTGCTTGCTTATTGTATGGGCAGTCTTGTGCTGTGTGATTTGTGTATCTCCGTTCTATGGTGCAATACTGGCTGCTAGGGTTCACCTGGGGTTGAGCCATAATGGGACATACGTTCGCCATATGGTCACCTCCACAAGTATAGCATCTTTTCACTGGGGCAAATCTTGGAATTTGTTTACTTGAGACTCCTAATTTCTGAGCTACTTTCTCGGCAAGTTCCTCAATAGATGTGGATTGAGCGGAAGAGAGGCTAGTAGAACTATCTGAATCTTTGTAGATTTTTGAAAGCTCTAATTCCTCCCCTAGATTGTCTTCAATGTCTATGCACATGCGTACACACTCTTCTTTCGTTCTAGGGTCCTTCAAGTACACATATGATCTTAGCTTTGTACTTAGCAATCCATCCAAAAATAAAGCCACTTGTTTGGCTGGAGTGGATAGCTCTGAAATTGGACATCTTTCTAGATATTATCTAAATCTTCTTCCTGCAAGCCTAAGCGTCTCTTGAGGAGTTTGCTTGAAGCTGTAAATCAATGAGGAAGTATTATGCTTATGCCACTCTTAGAGAATTCAATAACGAATGCCTCCAGGAGTTGGTCTATGTTCCTGAACTGTCTCTCATTTAGTGGTTGAAACCACGTAAGGGCTGTGTTCCTAAGGGTTAGACCAAAGGCATTGTATTGCGTGAATAAGTCCTCCACTTGTTCAGCTCTCAAGACTTGCCTAAACTCGGCCACATGATCGTATGGATCTCCTATGCCATCGAAGTAGTTCTTCATGGACTTAACCAGTTGTGTAGGTCTCAAGGTTCTAGTGTGTTCCCTAGGCCTTGGGAGAGGAAAATCATCAGCGTTTCTTAGGTTTCTTGGAACTCTAGTTCTCTCGGTATCTTCTCTATCCGCCTCTGTTTGCGTTCGTTCTCTTCCTATTGGGTTGGCAAAGCTTACCTCAAGTCTATCTCTACTTCTGTCCCTTTGCACTCCATGAGCTTGGGATGTTCCCGCTCCTTGGTGGCCAAAAGAGACATTAGATCTTGGTTGGGGAAAAATAAATTCTCCCTTCCAAGTGTAGGCATGCCTACCGTGCTCTGTGACCACAAATGTTCTTTCCGAAGTGTTTTCTAAATAGGTCACTTTGCCTGGGCTATCAGGATCTTGGAATCCATAGATCGTGATCGTTCCTATCTCATTAAGCTGAATAGGCTTATACCTCCAAAAGGCTTCATCAGTATCTCTGTTCAAGAGCAGGTCTATGCTCTTCTTGTCCTCAGGGATCCATTCTGGCGTGAGGATTCTAGTGAGAACTGATTTGCCTCGAGGAGTTTTAGGTTCTACACCCATGTTCCCTTGGTCTAGGTCACCTAAGTCCGTTTCTCGGATCACATTTCCGAACTCATCTGTCCTGTCCGGGTGACTGGTGACTACATATATGGTTCCTTCTTTGTCCAAGTATGCTCCATTTTTAAATTTGACTGTTGGACGTTCGAGTCCCATGGGTTGGTCATGATTTTTAATTTGGACCACGGACCTTCCTAGGCCGTCCTCATAGATGCTAGCACCTAATCGGTTGGTCCTAAGGTATTCCAGTTGCATCTTGTAGGGGCCTTCTACCCTATGTAAGTATGGCACACTTGAACTTCCTGTGGGTCTCTCCATACCTTGAGACATCTCTGACTCACTAGTCTCAGAGCTAGGGTAGTACGAATGATGGCTCAACTGCTGGGCCCAAGACCTAGCACTATGATTGACACTAGCCTCTGACGATCTAAGACTTTGTCTATCTCTCCCTAGGTGTCGTCCTGATCTAAGGTTCATAAGCCTAGTTGAGCAATCCCAATTTTTACCCAAGGTACAACCTCGTTGCTGAGTTCTTTTGTATCAGTCACTTGATTCTTTTTTATGTTGATTATCGTGTTTATGATCTTGTCTGATATCACGTCGTCAGGAATACTTGAGTTAATTTCCGCACTTTAAGTTGATTTTTCCACGTTAGGTTCTTTTCCTTTAAAGTTTTTAGTCACACACACGTTATCTCTTGACTTGAACTTGATTTCTTAGATAGTCTTGACTTGTCTCGTGCCTATCGTTGCCCTGACTTACTTCTAGCATTATTCACTGTAGCCTAAGCTAGGAATTGACAGAGGGAGTTGACAGTATTCCAACCTCACTTGCTGATCCCTTGCGCTTTGGTGCTCAAGAATCCGGTTCTCAAGCTTGCAAAAAGCCCTTGCTCTAGATGCCCTCAAGTGCTCTCAATGGACCTGTAAAAGTCCCAAGGTTAGCTCAAGACTTAGATTCAAATGACATAATAAATCACTTCCATTCATGCAATTTAGATATCAATTTGCCCTCTGTCTTTATGGTAAAAAATTCTAGAGATCCCTTGCTCTTGTTCCCCCTGGTTGTACTCCCCGTGAGCTTTCCAACAAAACAAGAATCACAGCAAACGGATTTCATATGAGGAAGTTATGACAGTTTAGGGTTTTGGAGTTAAAACAGGGTACAACAGGTCAACAGGCAACCCGGCTTTTTCTCAGATTACTAGTGTAGAGGCCTCTCAATACTCTAAATGTGTGATTTTTAAGTCCACAATTACTCCAAAAATTGGAATTAAATAACCCTAAAATTTTGGCCGAAAAGCCTGTCAATCGCGATCGAGAGGTCTCTCAATCGTGATTGACAGAGGTGTCCATCAGGGCCTGTCGATCGCGATCGACACGTCAGTCGCGATCGACAGTGTCAATCGTGATCGACAGAGTCGATCGTGGGTCCTATCAATCGCGATTGATGGTGTCAATCGCGATCGACACTTTTTGCGAGAATTCTGGTGAAATTTCCGTCAATCATGGGCCTATCCGTCGCGATGGACACGTGGCAACGCGAGTTTTGGTGTCAATCGTCAAATTTCAGTTGGTCGCGATCAACCGTGTCAATCGCGGTTGACTGAATCGTACGTTGCAGTCGATCGGTCGTGGGGTCTGTCGATCGCAATTGATAGGGTCTGTCGGTCGCGATTGACAGAGGTTGTCGATCGTGGTTGTCGATCGCGATCGATGGTGTCGGTCGCGATTGACAGAGGTTGTCGATCGTGGCTGTCAATCGCGATCGATGGTGTCGGTTGCGATTGACAGATAAACATGGAATTTTTTAATTTCAAGTGATGATTTGGAATGTGCTCATGTGTGTCATTGTGGTGTGCTATGTTTTACCAAAAGATGAAATTTTCTGTTGATCGCGATCGACAGAGGTCTGCGACACAGAGACAGTTCTGAGCTTGTCCGTACCTGTGTAGCCTCCTGGACAGGATGATACAACAAAAACCTGCAAGGAAGCTCAGAAAACATGCAAAAGAAGCGCACACAAATTGCTCTCTCGCTCTCTCTCACAAGTAGAATGAGGGAAATGGAGGGGAGAAGGTGATATGATCAAAAACTGAAATTTTTGCGATGATGGAGATGGAAATCGGATATGGTGAGGAGGATGATGGTGATGATAATGATGAAGTAAGAAAGAGGAAAATAAGGAAAATTAAAGAAATTACCTACAACGCCAACCTCACAACTCTACGTCTTACCATCACATGCTCGTCCTCAAAGCTCGATCCCCGACAACGGCGCCAAAATTTGGTGTCGCTCAGTGATGAGTAGCACCTCTTTTAATGTCAATCCGGGAAGACGTGAGGATGGTATGAAGACCTCGAACAAGTGATGGCACAAGTGTGTGAGTGAGAAGCACACTAACATGCACACACATACACACACGTGCACACACGGCAAGACAAAGAGAAAGACAATGGAGTTCTTTTAGATTACTTCAAAAGTACTCATACAAGTTCAAATCTATTACAAGCTAACCTCAAAAATGAGCTCTCTAGCTCTATTTGTAGTTTTTTACTAGCTTTGACCCTGTCCAGACCTAGTGTCCGGCCTAGTTAAAAATTAGGTTCTAGGGCCTATTTGGGGGCTCAAACGAAGTCTAAAAATTATGAAAATTGGTATGATGCTACTTCTAATACTCCTCAAGCTCAAGGACTCCTCGGCTTGCACAAAATGGAGTTACAAAAAAGGTGAAATGGTATTTACAATGATGTAGAGTGACTAAATTCACTATTTAGGAAGTATTACTTCATGGAAAAATTTGGACGGCCTACTTGCCAGATCTTCGTTGACTACTTTGTCTGCTAGTGCTTTCTCTTCGCTCTGAATCCCTTCTTTGACTTCCTTGTCTTGTGAGTCCTTTGGTACCTTGAGTACTGCCAACAAGGGATCTTGATACCAAGAAATAATCTATTCTCATCCGCTTGCCCCGATACTTTCCGATAGGATTCCCTGACCAAGTAAAACCCCTATCATTGTCTTTTTCTTTTTGTAGCCACCAGTATGTATCAATCAAATCACACTCTTTAAGTATTCTTGAAAACCTATCTCTCTCAGCTTGTGTGAAACTAGGCTGTCCACAATCCTCTTTTCTTGGAGGAACATATCCATGTTGCCTTGCATTCTTGAAGAAATCACGATGACTTACATCTATTTCTTCATGACTCACATTCAAATCTCCACACCAAATTAAAGCCTTGCTTCTCTCCCTTGAAAAACACCTACAATCAAGCATTACCTCTGCAAAATGAAAACATATTACTGCACAAAAACCAATCATTTATATCATTAACATCCCTCTTCTTGTGCATCCCTTCTTTGATGCATTCTCATGCCTTGTGGTTGACCTTGAGTGCCAACAAATCCGGTCAGTATCAGAGAAGGTTGGAGAAGTTCGATAAAATGTCGTATTGTAATGACATTTCCATGATTCTAGAGTAATCAAAAAGTATCGCAAACAAAACATTTAGAACCTATTCAACCACTCAATTTGCAACTTCTAGGTTTATCCTTAGTTACTGATCAATCTTCACATGATCACTTTTTATGAACTCTAGTCTTTGAAGTGGGCCAACTCGTACTATTTTACAACTCCAAGTGTGATCGTGTTGTAGGCATTATGGGAAAAAGTGAGCCTTGCATGGGCCTTGTAAGGATCCCTAATTTTTAGGGATTAAAATTAAGATTGTGCATGATTAAGGGGACATAAAATACCACGGTGGTCTTCTCTATTAAAATATAAGAGGAAAAGAAACTTCAATGATGTGCTCAGTCGAAGTGGATTTCAACCATTAGAATTTTTCCTTTGAATGGATAAGATCTAAAACACATGTGATACCATAATGAATGCGTGGGCATTTGCAAATTAGGACAGTAGAAAGAGAAGGAAATTTTTGGTAGCACAGTAGAGAGAGAGGGGAGCTCCGCAGTCAATGTGAGCCCTTCATCTTGGATGATGTACGGTGTAGAAATAAAGGTGCTTTTCCATTTGACACAATGCACCCACGGCCATCTGATGGATCACCCAATCTAATGGTCAAGCACATTTCAAGCTGATCCTCTTTCTTTGTTGAACATCGGTCGTACGATGCAAAAGGGATCCAACACACTAGATTCAATAGCGCCCTCAAAAAGAGATAATCATTTGTAGCCCTTTGATATCAGCCCCATCCAAGGATGTAGAAGGAAGTGCGCCATCCCATATGTGTGTTAATCTTTAGCCCTTTGATTGATAGAAAAATCCTACAGTTTAAGGAGCATTGCACATTTTTTTATGTCCCTTCAAATGAAGCCACACGATTTTCGTATGATCCAATGGCCTACATTACATGGAGCCTTGACTTTTGCACCAAAACACCATCCGCTGGATTCTTCAGAGAAAACAATGGCTGGGATTCAAAGTTTTGAAATCCCAAACCATTCTTCTCACAAAACCCACGAATTTGTGGTGGTTTTAAAAACTTTGACTAGCAAAAACCAAGGAAAGCCTACCCCTAGTCTACTAGATCAAGAATCTAGACTATGTCCACCACCCTCCTTTTATTGGTCCATCCCTATTCATTCCTTAATCTAAAAGGCCCATGTAGGGTTCATTTTTCCCCTAATGGAAAGTTCAAAGTTGTGTGGTTCAATCCTTGCCAGATTTTGGTGCAGCTTGGTCCCACAACTTTCAGATTTTAGACACTTGTCAGAGTATCGATTAAAAATCCAATAAATGGGTCAAAACTTTTCCCTTTTCGATCACCTTGTTTAATCATTTGATTGCCACCCATGTCTGCATTATTTGGATGATCATTATGGTGTAATCTCCCTCGACTTGTGTTCATCATTACGACCATCCCGTTCCTCCATCATGATGACGTGCTACCCACTTGTTTAAAAATCTCTCTATCTTGCCATCACTGGCTATTGTTTTCTTGTGTGTGTTTGTGCTCATCTATATCTACTTCATGTGCGTGTTGTGCATGCCGTTAGCTATGGAAATCCTTGCACCCTTCCGTCCCCTATGTACAATTGTCTCTAATGAGATGCACACCTTCCTTACACCACAAAACGTAGGATATTTTTGCCTCCTATAGTGGGAAGCTACTGTGGCCCACCCTATTGTGGAGAGTATCATCTACACTATAGCCATCAAACCCGCTTCTTCTGCCTCATGGACCATGTTGCTTAATGGATAGGAGCTATGCACGACCTAGAACAAAGTGGATCAATGATTTTTCTTGCCCATTGATATTTCTGCATCAGTACCCTCCCTCGCCCATGCTGCCATGGAATAGTTGTTCCCTTGGCATAGCTCCAATGAATACGCTATTAGTTGCTGACCAAAACCCAAACGCTCCATATTGCATTTTCTTGTTATTGCTTTAAACCTCCAACATAGACCCTACAGTATTTTTGGATAGTTCTACTTTGTTGTAGCCCATGCCACCCAAGGACGAATCAATTGGTCAATAATCCTTTTCAACCATATTCATAAAGAATGCCAACATATTGTTTGACAGTTAGAAAATGGCCATCACCCCAAAATGCACCTCCCGTTCCTTCTTTCTATCTTGTACATGGATGACTTCCCAATTACCACCCACATGTTGTTGATCCCTTGACAGCTTTTGCATGTTGTCCGCCCACCAAAAAGGAGGATGAGAGTGTGAATTTGATTTTGCACCATCCCTATCAAACCCATGTAGTAGTTAGTTCATCATCCTCTAGTGAAAAATAGATTGGACATAACATGATGGAAAAACCCTCCACTGCTCCTATCTCTTCTCCGATACACCAAGCATCCTCCTCATCCACCCCGGTCCCACCCTCTTCACCACCTCACATTCCTTCGATTGATGAACCAAAGCAGGAAGCCTCTCCTCCTTCTC
Organism: Ceratopteris richardii; assembly: GCA_020310875.1. Classification (NCBI taxonomy): domain Eukaryota; kingdom Viridiplantae; phylum Streptophyta; class Polypodiopsida; order Polypodiales; family Pteridaceae; genus Ceratopteris; species Ceratopteris richardii. The sequence continues at coordinate 29,723,470 of CM035413.1, read as the reverse complement.
CACCACCCTCTTTGGCTATAGAAACCATTCTTCTGCCTGTTATGTCTCCTTCACCCGCCCTCTCATCAAAGCATGCCAATGTTGATGAGAACCTTCTCTAGAACATGCCATTCCTATTCCTACTCCTCCTTTTTCACCCTCCTACTCTCCATCCAAAACCCATCCTAGCATTGCATGGTCATCTCCCTCCCCTCCAATTTCTCCATGGAACTCTTCCCGCTTGACTCTGGATGATGAGATTGAGTTTCCTAAAGTACCACCGCTCCTAGCCTCACACAAAGAATTGTGGTAATCAGGCGTGAATGAATAGTGTGGCTTGCATGAGTTTGGTTGACTCAGTAGCTATCTTCTCCACATGGAAGCCCTTATCGATCATGATATGGATCACTACCAACATATTTGTGAGCACTTATGCACCCATAATGAATGGCTCCAACTCTACAATTACCAGCTCCAAGCCGAATTATAGAATGAGGTGTATACTAACCAATAACTAGGTGACACATTATACCAAGAGTCTCAACACCCTCAATACTTAAAGGATTTCTTTTAGGAATCCAAATGGGAGTCAGAGCCTTACAAGAATAAGGTCTCTAATTTAGAGGACACTAACTCTCAACATCTTCGACTCTAGGAACTAGAGAAAGAAACCATGTTGGAGGCCACTACCATTAATGAAATGAAATTCCATTTACAAGAACAGGCACAAGATTACGATCTCCTACAGAAAATGGTTTATGCATTGAAAGCGACCAACGAGCAATTGTCTGCCAAGGCCAACCAATAAGCTCAACAGCTCTTGGCTGCACAACAACAAGTTTGCGCATTGCAAAAGACTTTAACGGAAGAAAATACATTGAAGGACCAAGCTCTACAGAGTGCTCCAATTGAAGCTCAATGTTGCAAGCACATCGCTCAATATGATTTTTATCTACAGGCTGAATTTGGCTTGTAGCTCATCAAAGCCAAGAGCCATTCCATATTGTCTCATACTTCAACCTCTGATGCCATTCCAGAAAGTTCAGTCATCCTAAAACTGAATGAAGTCGAGTGTCTCTTGAAGACCATTATCAAGAAGATTCAGGCAACTTTTAAAGATGCCCATGATTCCTTTAAAGCAGAAGTATTTCCTCCTTGTGATGATGAACCCGATGAAGGAGATTGATGTAACCATTTTTGTACTTATAATTTTTTGGGTTCAAGGACGTTGTGCATGCGAGTGTTAGCTATCGAATGCCAAACTTTGTAAGTAATAATTCACTAAATTTTCTAGCCAAAGAGGCAGACCACTAGATATAACTTTTCGTAAGGAATATACATCATTCTATCTAGGGTATGTAGAAGAGCCAAAGAGAAGACAGGTACTAGACATGCCAGACTCTCTATTCTGCTATGTAGAGAAGAGTGCTTTGTTAAATTGATTTGTTTCTTTAGAGTAATTATGTAATGTTATATGTAATAATTACTTATCTATGATGCTAAGTTTTGATGATTAAGTAATTTGATGATTAATCAACCTATTCAGTATCGATGAATCTGTGAAGTTTAGCATAGATAAGATTGTTATGGTAATTGACAAGTTAGTTAACTAATTTGATGTGAGTAGTCTAGAGAAACATAGGGATTCAATTATTACTGAATTATGCCACCCAAGAACCCTGTCAACCTGTCCTCTTCCTTCACCGGACTGGACGAGAAAGAGGTTAACAATAGTATCCACAATGACCCATGAAATCTTGTACTTCCTTAATTGTCCTAGCTTTGGGTAGCTCTACTATAGCTCTTACCTTGTCATTATCCATTGATATTCGAGTCTTTGACAAAATGTGACATAAGATCTTGCCTTGCATGACCATCAAAATGTATGTCTCTAGGTTCAAGCATACTTGATATTCTCCACATTTGTCAAAGATCTGCTTGAGCTCTAGGGTGTGAGTTTGTCTTATGTGGGAATGAGCACATAAATCCTCCACATAAACTTCTGAATTGTTTCTCAATAAGTACTTGAACACATGACATATAACCCTTTGGAATGTAGTAGGTACATTCGTGAGCCCAAATGGCATCACTTGAAATGCAAAGCTTCCCCATTATGTTGTGTAGTAGATGTTCAATGATAGGAAGCAGATAGCTGTCTCTTATGGTGGAAGCATTAAATTTCTTCAAGTTAATATACACACAAATTTCCATTCTTCTTGGGCACAAAAACAACCCATTTTTTATGCTTAATCTTGTAGATAAATCCAGCTTCTATCAATCTATCTATTTCTTCTTTTATTTTTGCAGCATAAGGGTCATTATATGTATAAGGATTCTCCTTTGTTGGCTTGGTGTCTAATGTCATGGGGATCCTATGGGAACATATGTCTGAATCCACTCCTTTCAATTCCTTGTAGTTCCAAGCTATTACACCCCTATACTCTCATAGTAGAATTATCAATTCTTGCTCTTCTTCCTCAATCAGGTTGTTGGCTATGAATGTACTTCTTTCTTCTTTGTCTTCAATCATCACTACAAGCTTCTTCCATGAGAGCTTCTCTATTTGGCATTCTAACCATGATTTTTCTATGCTCTATTTTGTATTTCTTGAAATTCTCCAAGATTTCAAACAAGAATTCCTCTTCTTATTCTTCTTCTTCTTCTCTGGGGGTATTCTTTTTTTGTTTCTTTTCCTTGCTTTCTGCATCTACCATCGTATCTAACATCACATCATTCTTACATTCCTTTTGTTCTTCATTCTTAGCTTTTATCAAGTATAGGCACTCTTCTTCTATGGTGAAAAAGGGATCCATGATGATGGATTATAAATCCTCATTGCTTCTTGGTTCTAGTACATTTATACTAGGCTCATATTCCTCAATGATGGGTTCATACATGAATGCTGAAATATCATAGCCATACCCATCACAATGGGAGGTCCATTGTTCATTGTTTGCTACTATGTCCATTGTCACTAAGATTTATTCCCAACCATGGGTTTCAAAATTCTTTGTCTAGAATGATCATGGGTGCATAGGTTGGGTCCTGTAGTGATCTTTGGTTTCCTGTGGCTCCTATGTTTCGTGCTTGTAGTCTCTTTTTGTGTTACATTGCAACTTTACACATCCATAAATGCATATCTTCATGCATCCATGGGGGATATAATCCTATGGAGTGCATCGATTCAGTACCCTCTAGCATTCTATGGATAGTGTTCCACAATAGGGGCTGTAAATCTCTATGTGCATATTCTTTGAGGTTGAATTTGGTAGTTACCCCTAAATGCTATTAGTACAAGGAATGGGTTCACAAATCTTGCACTATTAGCAATTGTCTCATGAAAGGTCTACCAAGATCATTTCATAAACATGATTCTTACCAAATTCACAAATAGCAAAGGTGTGCTCAAACTCTACACCACAAGTAGTGACAATGTTTCCTTCTAGCAATCCTAGTGACTTCTCTATGTGTCCATCTACCATTTGCAGCTTCATTCATGTGGTTCTTCATGCTAATTTTCCCCAAGGTTTCCATAAGGAAGTGGTGGCAATGGCAAATCCTTGTCATGAGTCTAGAATGACCTTCGTCATGTATCCTTGATATATGATAGGGAGATAGACATTTCCTTCTTCTCATTCACTCATATATCCTATCTTGTCTATAGGTATTTCAAAACTTTTCTTTGTGATCCTTCTTGAGAGTGGGAATTATCAACTTTTGGCAATTGGTTTGCTACATGTTTTCACAACTTTGATTTGCTTCCATAACTTTGTGCACCCACCCAAGGATTTCTCCAAGGCTTATGACTAAGGCAAAGACCAAGGCATAAACCTTGGCATACCTTATCATCTGAGTCATCGAAGTCACCATTGGCACCATTTTCTCTACCTAAAGGAGGACCTCAATGATCAAGGAAGACAAAGGTTCCCAGTACTTCCAAGAGATCACCCATCCCAGTATTGTTCCCCTCAGAGCTCATTTAAGTGGAAATCTCCTGCCACTAAACAACACTTTTTGTGGTGTTTGAAGAAGGGGAAACACTAAGTTGGACATTATCTTGAACATGTTTTGGCCTTGAAAGCTTCATTCTTTGCTTTCAAAGCCTGTTCTGAATCATTTTTGGGATGATTCTTGGAGCCATTTTGGAGTACTTTCATGCATAGTTCTGTTTACACAGGTTTAAGAACATCAAGAAGAGTGCTCTTTTTACTTCTCTGACTATGAATATTCACCTTTGGGGCTATGTTTTCAGCCACACTAGTAAATCTATAGGTTTCTTGAAAGGTTCTAGTTCTGGTGGGATTAACTAATACAAGTCTATGCAGGTTTTCTGGGCTGAAAGAAACGAGTTCACAGACACTTGTAGGTGTTGTTGGCTAGTGCTTGGGCTATAAATTCAGCCTTCCCATGCCATTTTGTTGCATACATTGAACACACACACACTATGTATGATTTTATGGGTACGGCTTATGTACATCCATGTGATCATTGATATAGTAGTTATGTATTTGCATAGAGCCTTTGCTGTTGATAAAGAGGGTCCAGATGAGGTTTTCTTAATTGGGAGATACCTAGATGTCCAGGTCTCTTTGGTGATGTAGGTGTAAGACTTACTGAGCCTCACCATAGATGTATGATAGTTGTTCATAGGTTCTTGATAATTCTAGTTGGCTTCTTTTGGTTAGTTGATTATATGCAATGGAGTCCGTAATTGACTATGCAGGTTGTCACTCTAGCACAATGGCAAGTACCAATGTGAGGAGATCCACCTCATAAATGTCAATCCGTGGAGACATGAGGACTAGTATGACAAGTATGAGCAAGTGAAGGCACAAGTGCGTGAGTGAGAAGCACACAAGCATGCACACACATACACACACACGTGCACAAAAGTTAAGAACAAAGATTGGAACAATGGGATCTTCTATTAGAAAGCTCCAAGAAAGTGTACAAAGCTCAAAACTAGCTTCAATCTCCCACTTTCTAACCTCAAAAATGAGCTCTCTAGCTCTTTTTATAGTTTTTTACTACGTTTTGGCCCTGTCTAGACCTAGTGTTTGGCCTAGTTAAAAATTAGGTTCTAGGGCTTATTTGAGGGCCCAAACAGATTCTAAAATATATGGAAACTGATATATAGGTATTTCTAATACTCCTCAAGCTCGAGGACTCCTCGGCTTGAACAAAATGGAGCCAAATATACCAAAAATGATATTTACAATGTTTGATTAGTGATGAAAATCACTATTAGTTGGAAATAATTTGTGAAAAAAATGATTAGGACTTATTACCGGGTTGTGCTTGAATGCTCTCCTCATTGTTTGTAGGCCAACACTCCCCCCTCTCTAGTGTTTGTCACCCCTGATAGAACTCTGTGCTAGAGGGTGGTCAATATAGTATTTGATGATGTCAACGGCCAGTTCATGATCATGTATTTGTAATCCCTTTGCCAGATCAAACTATAGTACATCCCAATCAATGGGTCTTGGAATATTGGGTTGAGGTGTCGTGTAGTACTCTGAGTACATGGCCTGTTCACAAGCAAATAAGTGTAGGATATGTGTCGTTTTTTATGCAAACACCTCTAAGTGATATTCCCAAAATCCTATTGTGAACATATCTTTGAAGGTCTATTTGTAACATGCGGGGATGTATTTTATATGTGCATGCCAAGCATAGGTGACTCAAATGCTTTGGGTAGTGCTCATGTCATACAATAAATGGTAGTTTCCGTTGGTGAAACCGGGTAGAGCTAGTTGTGGGGCTGTTGTATTGCGGAAAGTTTGAACCACGATCTGGATCATATCCAAAATTTTGAGCATCATTTTCACGGCGACATCTAGCATTGGCTTCACGCAAGGGATCTAGTGGCAAATACAGGCCATCATGTAAGCAATGGAGGGTGGTCCCTATGGTGGTGCAATGTATGGATAATTAATCCATTCCTTACACAAGGCATTATTCAACACTTTAATATTAGACGTTTTCCATGATCTGCGACATGGAACTCGACCATGATATGGATTGTAGATAAGATGTAGAGGGGCATGGTTCCACATACAAAACATTTTTGGGTGGGTTTCTAAGAGCTTTTTCCGCCATGTGGGTTGATAGATTTTTCCTTTCTCTACCTCTGGTGGTAGGTCCTCGGGTTGAAATTGGGTTGCGAATGTGGGGATCTTCCCCACGACTCTCTGTATTTCTGCATTATAATCTACGAGAATGACAAAGTAAGGTCGGTACTAAAGTTTTGATGATGTGATGAGGCACCTGGGTGCCAAGTTTTAAAAATAGCTGGATTGCAGCATTGTTTCTTCTATGACTCACATTGCCTGATTTTGCACCACTATGCGATCTTCATGAGTACACCCAATTTTCTCGACTCTTCTTTAAACATTTGTGCTACTGGAATTGAGATGGTTTCTTCTTCTGTGGGGGCCTTCAGTGGGGATGGTGGCCTTTCATATTGTAGGAGTCATCTTTATAATTCTATGACTTGCTGTTTGAGTTTCTATAGTGCTTCTGAGTTAGTAACGGTTGAAGAGGTTGATACAATTGTTAGGGAAGAATTGTAGTATTTGAATTTCATTGCTACTACAATTGATCTAATTCTTTTGATAATTTGTCATGTGCTTTGAGCATGTTAGCATAGTCTTTAGTATGATGTTAATGTTCTCCGGGGGCACAACTTGAAATTTGAGGGATTGATGGATGCCCCTGGTTTATTCTTGATGGCAGCTACTAGATTTTCTTGATTTTGGAGCTGTAAATGGCGATTTTCCTCTTGAGCCACTGCAAGGTGCCTTCGTAGGAGTGTCATGTTGCCTTGGAGTTTGGAATTACGTTCTATCTGATTTCATAGATGACCTTCAACTTATTGCATGGCATCTACATCTATTTTTTGCAATTTTTCTTTGAACGTGCTATCGGCTTCCTGTAACATTGAAAATTGTGTTTGTAAACTCTCATGGTCGTCCTCTAATGTTGTGATGCATTGTTGTAACTCAACAAAGTGTGCTTGTCATTTCTTGTTATGTTCCTCTAGTTGAATGTACTCTATCCTTAGTTGTGACATACAAGGGCTACTTCAGATGTGTGTGCATGTGAAGTTATGGTGGGGCAACGGGGGATGGTGGAAGTGTGGGGGGTGGGGGAGGTGTTGTGGGTGCTGAAATGTCCATGTTGTCATACATGGAGGTGAGAGTGTTGTCTACCATATACATCAAAATGGTAGGTGGTATATGTGTGATCATAGTGAATAAGTGTGAAGTGGATGCTGAGAATGAAAATGGTGGAAATTGTTGAGACACGGGATAGAACATGCTCGAGAAAGCGGCCTGGATGGGTTGAAGGATTAGTGGGATGGAAGTGGGAATGTAAGAGTTTGGAGGTGGGAATGCCATGGATGAAGCTTCAAAAATAGGGAAACCTAGATATGTGGATCTAATGTCTGGGTGACCTATGACTGAGGTAGTGGAGGCTAGATGTCCTAAGGTAGGCTCCATGAGGGATTCGGTTGTAATGGTGGTATTCTGATATAAAGGGTTGTCAAAGGAGGAAAACAAGGTTGAATTAGAAGTGGGACTACGGAAGATGAAGGTTTTCTTTGTGGGGTTAGTATTCGGGATGATATTTACAGCTTCTATTTGAGGAGGTGATGGTGGGGTTGTTGGAGGTAGTGGCTATATTGATTCTTCATGGATGACTGTGGGTTCATGGCTAGGAGTTCTAGTTGCTTGGGATGTCGTTGCAATCGGTTCAATTGTTGTGGTAGTTTCCTCCATAGTGGTGATGGGAATCAAAATGTTTTTACCTAACCTTGGTCTTTTTTGGAATCTTCGTGGATTGTATTGAACAGGAGGCTTCAGCAATGCAGACTGAATGACTTCCACTATGCCATAGGTTTTTGCAAGCAATAGTAGAGTTTCACTATATTCAGAGTCTACACCAGCCTCTTCCAAGATCTAGGCCATGAGCATTCTGCTGTTCTGTTCTGAGAGTAATTGTTGTGCCCACACCTTTTCCATGATCTGGTAAGATCCATGGAGTTCTACAATATAAGCTAGGGCTTCGGTAGTTTTTTCTTATTCTCCTTCTTCTTCTTCCTCATCTTCACCCTCTGGTCGTTCTTGTTGTTGAGATAGGGTCCTTTGTCCATCATCTTCCTAGTGTACATGGTGATCTTCCATTGATTTACCCCTTCTTTGGGAGGATGTGCCAGGTCCTTCTATATATGAAAAGAATTCTACATCTGATAGTTGCGTGTTTTGCGAAAAGGATTCAAAGTTAGAGGTGCTTATCCCTTCTACGTCTCCTGTGGTAGAAACTTCAAACTCTAGTGGGACGGGAGGATCATATGGGGCAGCTTGTGGCATGCCTTTAGATCCAGATCTGGGAATTCAAATCGTAAAAGGAGGCATTGTGGCATCCCCTCGTGGTGAGACCTCTCGGATCGTAAGAACTTCTCATGTCTTGACACAAGGAATAGTGCCCCTCATTTGCTTGGATTGATGTGTGGAAGCTTAAAGTCCTCTACAAAGCTATAGTTTTGACCAGGTCAATGCATGCTCGATGGGTACATCATATGATAAGCATCTATAAATGATGCACATAATTACACAACATCCATTCACCACTAGCTTCCTAGAGTACCTTTTATTAGCCTCGTACAATTGTTCTATAATCCACACAGGAAGCTTAATCATTAGTAAGCCGGTCTCTACCAAGTAAAGACTGAACCACATTTGTTTGTGTGGTTGAGTGAATATATCTTGGTCAGGAAATGCAAAATGCTACACGCACATTCAGAGAGGGATGGAAACATTTGGTGTGAGTGCCACCATATCTTTTAACTTTTGCAGTTTCATATTCTTCATGTTATCGGGTATCAAAGCATCCTTCTTAGAGGGCACATGTGTGTCATGCATGTTGAGAGCATCGCTTACCAATTCTAGGGTGAGTTCAAACTTTTTCAACTCATTGTTGCCCGATAAAGAACGAATGACAAAGGTTCCAAACCGGTCACCACTCGCTTGTAATGTTGATATCAAATAGTGATAGCATAAAAAATCTCGTTTTGGTAAGGGTGCCTTGAACTATTCCGCTAGCCCTGCAGGTTGCCATATGATTTGTAGATTTGGTGTGTGTTGGAGAGTCTCAAACTCTCTTGAAAAGAATTGGAATCGTATACATGCCCTATTATACTCACACTTGGACTCCCATATGTACTTTGCCTCTCCTAATGGCCCTGACATGCCATTGAACCAGTGAGAGTTTGCATGAACTCTCTCTATTATTTTGATGGGAGGATCCAACATTGGTATATGTTGTAGGTGTTGCATCTCTACATGTTTGATTGGTGTCACTTCAATAGGTAGATTTTCCATGTTAATATTTTTTTGACTCACTTGAGCATGCGAGCTGGGGCGTGCTGTCTATGCCATGATATTGCTCGTAGTTCTCGATGCTTATGTGCCAACATATTAGCATTGCATAGGAAACATGAGATTATGGTGTTCCCTCTACAATAACAACATGATACCCAAAGTGGTTAGGGTTAGTGGGTGAAGCGTTCATGATGTTTGTGAATGTCGGTTAGTAGGTTAGTGATTTCCCTAGATGCATACTTTGGATGTGCACTATACTCAACATGTTTCTACTTTGATGCGCATTCATTTACAAAATTAGGTCAGGGGGTTTGATACTAGGTTCAATTCTCCAAACATTTATCGAGGGATCATAGTTTTTGGTAGTGATGACATATGCAGGTTTTTGGATTAGATCGTGTTTTATTTGGGACTATTTGGGTACCCATTTCTAGATATTCGTAGGTATGATTGGAGATGTGACAATGTGGAGTGTATATGTTTGCATTGGGATTTGTGCCATGAGTGCTTGTGAGTGTTGTTCTAAGCTTGTGAGCTGAGGTGAAGCTATTTGGGCTTGTAAGAACATCTTGGGCACCGAGATCTATCTAACATTGGGGTCAACCTTCATCGACCACTTGGGGACCCAAATAGAAATGGTCAGTCTAGATTGATGCCTAGGATACTCCTTCATTATATTCATTGACTATGTAGTTCGTTTGGTGCATCTTTGGGATCCTATCTCTAGAGTAGAGGGTTGTTCGCCCTTGCATATCCAGATCTGCTTTATTACATGAGTTACTTTATGTTGCACCAGTCGTTGATTATATGATTGTGCCCTTTGACTATCTGTTGCATCTTCTTCTTGTGTTGCCTTGCTGGTTTTCCTAGGATCCTCTTTGGAAAAGAAGGGAGTTCCTTATTGGCCTCTATGACTCCTTCATGAGTGGCCTTTTTTTGCACCACAAAATTTTGGACAAGAAGAGCATTGTTAGCTTCATATTGGTTCCTCGAGGGGCCAGGAGTGGGTGCCTTTCCTAGTTGCTTGAGTGCTTGATTTTCTACCTCCATTGTGATGTGGTTTTGATTCACCCATACCTAAAGAAGTCCACTTCTTAGGTTTACATTGACTACACGATCATAGATTAGGTCTTGACCCGAATAAGAGGTTTGGTGAGATCCTCGTCTTGACACACTAGTACTTTGACTGTCATTAGAACATCTTCAATGTAGAGGGGAAGTTCCACCTCGCCCATGCAAGGGGTTTCCACACCTCCCAAACCTACAAGATATGCTTCTATAGGATTGATTTTTAATTACAATTCTTGATAGTAAGAAAGTGAAACTACTCTCGTGGATGCTCCTGAGTCAATCAAAGCTCTTTCGGACCTTGCACTCTCTCCTTGTCCTAACTCTAGGGTCACAAAAGGTCTTCGATCAACTATTCTATGGGAACGTACACCTGATGCTTTGCACATGGCCATGTGATATCTTGGAGCTTCTTGAGTGTTTAACCTAGGCTGATCTGCACCTTGTCTTTTCAATTTCATTTGTCGGATGTGTTCTAAAGCTTCTGCCTGTGATCCTTGAAGATAGTTTGTGACCTGTCCACTGATGCTCTTGTGCTACTTTCAATGTAGGTATCAAGAAATCCAATGGTAGCACCACATTTTGGCCAAATACCATCTAAAAGGGTGTGGCTTGGAGTATGGTTTTATACGCAAATCGATATGCCCAAATAGCATGATGTAGCTATTTGTCCTAATTAGAGTGTTTATTATTCACCAAGTTTGTCAATACATTACATAGTATCTTGTTTATGTTCTCAGCTTGTTCGTTGACTTGTGAATGATAGGGGCAAACTTCTTATGTATCACCAAGAGTTCTTGGAGAAGGTTTTCAATGACTTCATTCAAGAAGTATGTGCCTCTATCACTTACTAACTCTAATGGTAACCCATATCTGGTGAACACATTCTCAAATAAGAACTTAGTCGTCATCTGAGCATCATTCTTCTTTGTGGTGTTTACGTCTACCCATTTGGTTAGATGGTCTGTGGCAACAATAATGTACTCAGCATGTGAACTCTTAGGTCTGGGGTTAATAGGACCAACAAAGTTTATTCCCCACTTAGAGAATGCACTCCCTCCCATCATGGGTTTCAGTGGCATCTCATCCTTATGTATCAGATACTGAGTCCATTGACAAGTATCACACCTCTTCACATAGGTATATGCATCCATATGAAGAGTTGGCCACCAAAGACCTACAAATAGAATTGCCTTGATCACACAATCTGGTCCAAAGTGTCCTCCCACCACGCCTTGGTGAGCAGTCTCCAAGATCTTACATTATGCACTCTCATGGACACACAATCTAAGATAGATGTCTCTTTTGCACTTGTACAAATTATCACCAACATGTTCCACTGGTGGACTTGTACTATAGATTTGGCATTCATTACATACATTATGGACATCTGCTTCCATAGCTCGCAAATATACCCCTAACCCTTGTAGAGTCTGTAGGGTTCTACGTTTGGAGTGATGTTGCTGAAGTGCACCTACATGTGCTAGTTGCAACCACTATGCATGCTCCTCTTCATCTACATAGCAAGACAATATGCCTTGATTAGTGTGTTTATACACACTGCCTACGATTATGTGATATTTCAGAGATCTGACTACTTCTTTGTCTTTAGTTCTCAATAGAGGATGTTTAGGTCCAAAGATAAGAATAGGCACTATACTTTTAGCCCATTTAGGCACTACTTCTAGATTGAATAAGCATCAGGAAGGTCAGTTGATACTCCTTTAGGAGACTCTCCTGAAGTTAGTCTAGAAAAGGTGAGCTGCCCAAAGGTGAGTCCTATCTTTGCTAACCACGACTTCAAAATCATACTCCATTAGTAAGAGGAACCATCTTACTAATCTTGTAGTATTCCAAGGTTTGTTCACTAGATATAATAGTGCTTGATGATATGTAAAAAATTTAAACTTATTTGCAAGAAAATAATATCTAAACTTCTTAATTGCATACACCATGCCTAACCCTTCTCTTTCAGTAGTTGTATAATCTCGTTGAGTGGCATTCAATTGTCTACTGGCATAAAAAATTGGAAGATCCATATTGCCTTCACCAGTGGGTTATGCGAGTACACATCCAATAGCATAATTGGATGCATCCACATGAACATAGAATGGCTCGTTCCAATCGAGCATGGTCAAGATTGGTGTTGAACATAATCTTCGCTTAAGCTCGTTAAAGGAGTTTTCACATTCTTTGGTCCACTCAAAGTTAGTCAACATGGAGCATAAAGGATTTGCAATTATAGCTTGTCAATGAAACATCAATAATATCCACAATGACACTATGTGACCTAGAATCTTACCTCACCTGACCATAAAAACACACTTTTCCGGGTTCAGGCAGACCTGATACATTTGTCAAAGATTTGTCGCATTTTGGGTATATGAGTTTGTTTAATGTTGGAATGAGCAGAAAGATCATCAACATAGACTTCCAAGTTTTTCCTCAAGAACTCTTTAAACACATGGCACATTAGCCTCTGAAAGGTGGTTGGCACATTGGTGAGACCAAATGACATTACCCTGAAAGCTTGCCACGAGGAGAGGCCACTGTACCACCCTTAACCATTCGAATACCCAGATCTGGATCTGAAGGCACATCACAAGCTACCCCATCGGCTCCTCTTGTCCCTCTTGAATTCGAATTTACTATGACTGGAGACGTTGAAGGGATGAGTACCTTCGACTTTGAATCATTCTTGCAGAATACACAACTCTCTGATGTAGAGTTCTTTTTAGACACAGAAGAATAAGGCACCTCTTCCCAAAGACGGAGGAAATCCAAAGAAGGTCGCCATGTACATTGGGATGATGATCAGCGGAGAACTTTATCTCAACAACTAGAACACTCAGAGGTAGAAGAAGAGGGAGGCGAAGAAGCAAAAGCAGAAGAAACCACCGGAACCCCCACATATACAGCAGAAGTCCAAAGGCTGTATCAAATCATGGAACGAGTGCGATCGCAACAACTGCTCACCGAACAGAGCAATAGGGTGCTCATGGCTCATCTATTGGAAGAAGCTGGAGTTGACTCCAAATACAGCGAAGGCCTATTATTGGTGGCAGAAACGTATGGAGTAGTGGAAGCAGTCCGAGCAGCGATCCAGAGGCCTCTTGTTCAATGTGACCCGCGAAGATTCCAAACACGACCATGGTCCGGTAAAAACATCCAGATTCCCATTACTACGGGGGAAGGATGAATCAAAACAGCAATAACCTCTGGCCAAGAGCTCCCAGTCACCCAAACAGCAATAACCTCTTGCCAAGAGCTCCCAGACACCCAGGATGAATCAACTGAACCACTACCATCGACACCTCCACTGTCACCTCGTTGAACTCAAGCTGGAGACACAACCTCGACTACCCATCCCATATAGCAAACCTTCATCTTCTGTACTCCTACCTCTGGTTCAACTTTGTTCTCCACCTTTGAAAACCCTGTCCATCAAATCACCACCATCACAACCACATTAACTGAACCGCTCATGGAGATAGCCATAGGACAACCAGCCTCCATAACCTCTATCGTAGGACATCCTGACACTAGATCCATATTTTTTGGATTCCCTACCACCATACTCCCTTTTGTGATATTCCCGCCTCCTATCTCTCACTTCCCACCCCCCATACCACCATTCCTTCAACCAGCCCATGACTACTTTTGTAGAATGTTTCAAGCCACCACTCCACCCTCCTCGTCAATGGCATTCCCACCATCCACACAACACTTATTCACCACTATCACACACACACCACCTACCATTCCGATATACATGGTAGACACTACACTCATGTCCACCCTTGAGGGCATGGACATTTTGCCACCCACAACACCTCCACCACCCCCCACACTCCCACCTTCCACTATCCCCCCTCCACCAATCTCACTCGCACACACACAACCTGTAGACACAACATTCACTCTTCCCATTCCCCAATTTCCTCCCCTTGCATCTTCCATTGTACAAACCACACCTTCATCCATCGGCAATGCATTTGACACCATGATTGCATGTATGTCATAGTTAAGGACAGAATATTATCAACTGCAGGCACATAATAAAAGGTTACAAGAACACTCCGAAGCACTACAACAACGCCTCGATACACTGGAAGAGGGCAAAGCCAGTCTCCAAACTCAATTTCAAACCTTACAAGAGGCTCATGGCATTTTGGAGACACAATTTCAAAATGTGGATCAAGAAACAATCCAAGGGTTAGAAAGCCATTTGCAGATACAACTTGAAAGAAATTCCAAACTCTAGCGCAACATGGCCTTGCTCAAATGACACCTTGCTATAGCACACAAGGAAAACAGACGGCTTCAATAACAGAACAAGGAACTTAGAAGCAGCCATTGAAAGCACACCCGGGGCTCCCATTAGTCCTTCCAAGTTTCAAGCAATGACCCGAGAGAGCATCAAAATCATTCTTGAAGACTATGCCACTTTACTCGATGCACATGACCAGTTATCAGAAGAACTAGGTCTGCTGAAGCAGACAAGATAGAAAGAAATGACAACAGGTCCCCAAGCTACTGACTCAATTGCTTCTCTTATCACGGACTCGGAGGCCCTTCAAGATCTCCAAAAACAAGTCACATAATTGCAAGCCCGTCTACTCCAATACGAAAGACCACCATCCCCCCCTGAGGCGCCCACAGATGAGGAGGCAGTCTCCATTCCGGTGGAACAAACGTTTGAAGAGGAATATGATCCACAACCCTTCCTAGGGGGACGACAAACAAAAGAAGGAGAGGATATTTTCAAAGCACCACGACCCCCATGGCTACGACAAGTGGAAGAACTGGGGGGCTCTCATGAAGAGCGCACAGTAGTGCAAAATCAGGCCATGAGAGTCATAGAAGAAACTGTGTTACAATCTGATTACTTCAAGAACTTGTCATCTAGATGCCTTATCCTCTCATTAGAACTCCAATACAGGCCTTACTATGTTATTCTAGCCGATTATAATGCAGAAGTTTTTGACTTTACCGTCGCGTCGGGGGTGCTGCCCCCGGACCCCCACTAGGGGGCCCACTAGCCCCTTGGGACCCCCCAGCCAGGGGGCCCACTGGCCCCCTTGGATCCCCTAGTGGGGGTTGCTCACCGCTCCCCCAGACCCCACAATTGGGGACCCTGGTAAGCCCTTTCCTTACAATACCTTACATGGTCCAATATGACCTTCATCCAACATGCAAGTTGGGATTCTCATCAATTGGGTAATGCACGCTTGGCTTCTCCTCATAAAGGGGGCCTTACAAAATGTGCATACAATCATGAGGGGTAGACATTGATCATATACTAACACCCCCCCTCAATGTTTACCGATGATAATCAAGTAGGTCTCGGTCCTCTGCCCATCTGTTGAAGATGCCTGTTGAGCTGCTCTCTTCCAAGTGCTTTAGTGAATATGTCAGCACAATTTGCCTCTGTTGGGCAATATTCTAGCTCCACAGTTTCATCTTCAATTAGCTCACGAATGTAATGGTACTGTACTTCTATGTGCTTGGTGCGATCATGAAATACTGGGTTCTTTGCAATAGCCATATAACTTTGATTATCACACTTGAGTACAGTTGGCATATTTGATGGAAAGCCTAGATCTGCAAGAATTCTCCTTAACCAGACTGCCTCACAAGAAGCAAAACAAGCTGCTTTGTACTCTGCTTGAGTGGAGGAGAGTGCGAGAGTTGGTTGCTTCCTACTTACCCAAGAAAATATTCCTGAACCAAGTGAGAAACAATATCCAAAAACTGATTTTCTAGAATCACAATCTCCAGCCCAATCTGAATCACAATGTCCTTGGAGTGTATCACCTGTGGTATACAAAATACCAAAATCCAAGGTTCCTGCAATGTACCTTAGAATTCAAATTCCAGCATTCCAGTGACTCTCAGGTTTGTTGGAAAACCTGCTTAACACTCCAACAGCATAGCAAATGTCTGGTCTAGTGTTGCACAGAAAAATAAGAGTTCCAACGAGCTTCCTATAGTTCTTAGCATCTACATCAGGCATGTTATCATCCATAGATGGCTTATGATTTACCTCCATAGGTGTGCTAGTTGGTTTGTAGTCCATCATTCCAAATGCCTTGAGAATTTCTTTGGCATATTTTTTTTGTGAGATGAAAATGCCATCCTTCCTTTGCCATACTTCAATTCCCAGACAAAAATGGAGTAGACCTAAGTCTATCATTTCAAACTCAGTTCCCAAGCTGATCCGAGTTTGATTGATGAGTTCCTGATGATCTCCTGTAATGATCAAATCATCTACATATACAATGACAAAAACTAGCTTGCTATCCCTTTTCGTTACATACAAGTTAGCATCAGAAGTACTTCTTTCAAAACCCATATTTTTGAAAAAATTATCTATCCGTTGGTACCAAGCCCATGGAGCTTTCTTAAGTCCATACAAAGCTTTCTTCAACGTGCAAACTTTGTTTTCTAAATTGGGCACCTCAAAACCTGGTGGTTAAGATACATATACCTCCTCCTTGAGGTGACCATTCAAAAATGTAGATTTGACATCCATCTGGAAAATAGGCCAGGCCTTTTGTGCAACTACTGCAAGTACTGTCCGAATAGTTGTCATGCGTGCTATTGGTGCAAAAGTTTCTTGAACATCAAATCCTTCAATCTGTGAAAAACCATGCGCAACTAATCTTGCCTTATACTTTTCTAATGTTCCATTTGCTTTATACTTAGCTTTCCAAATCCATTTAGTACCTATGAGATAGTAGATTTACCTTTATCTTCTACTAAGTGTGGTTGTTCATCAAACACCACATCTCGGCTAACAAAAATCTTCCTTGCCTCAGGATCCTACAACCTGTATGCTTTAGACTCTTCACTATATCCTAGGAAGACACACTTTTTGCTTTTTGAATCCAACTTTGATCTTGTTGAATCAGGAATATGTGCATAACAGAAACAACAAAAAATTTTGAAATGCAAAACTGAAGGCTTTTTACCAGAATATGCTTCTTGAGGAGTCATGCCCTTCAGTGCTTTTGTGTAGCTTCGATTGAGGATGTAGACCGCTGTATTGACTGCTTCTGCCCAGAATGAATCAGGTATGTCTTGAGCCTTTAACATACAAGGAGCCATTTCAACTACTATCCTGTTCTTGCGCTCAACAAAGCCATTTTGTTGAGGTGTATGAGCTTTGGTAAGTTGCCTTTTCACACCATGCTCCTTACAATAATTATTGAATTCTGTTGACAAGAATTCACCTCCTCTATCTGTTCTAAATTTCTTCAGTTTCCTTCCTGATTCATTTTCCACATACTTATGCCACGTTTTAAATTTTTCAAAAGCATATCTTCTATAGTAGTTAAGGCACTTAACTCATACAAGTTATCACTTCTTATGCCTTTACCTACTACATTACCTGATGAATCCATGATTTCTGCACCAATCTTATTGAAGTGAACTTCGAGTCCACGATCCGTTATTGCAGAAACTGACAACAAATTTCTTTTAAGTGTAGGTACATAGAGAACATCGGATAACTTTTTCTCAACTCCTAGAGACGTGATAAAAGAGATGGTTTCAGTTCCTTCCGTTGGACACTTGGAGTAATTTCCCACCACTACATTGATGGATTCTCATAGAGGCACTAGGGAAATATACCAATCCTTTTTACTCGTCATATGGCGAGAAACTCCACTATCTAAAATCCATGGTTCATCAACACAAGCTTGAGCAGATGAGCATACCTCTTCAATAGCTACCCATAGTTCCAGCTCTGTGTTGTTTGCAGACTCTTTGTTCTTCCATGATGATTTTACAGTCCCATTCCGTTCATCAGCTTGCTTCTTTTTGCAATCGTTGATGGCATGGCCTTTCTTTTCACAATAGAAGCAACTTCTTGTGAAATTTTTCTTCTTTGGCTTCTTCTTTGATCCATCAGAAGAGCCTTTACCTTTTGCATTTGCTTAGAATGCAGCATCACTTGTACTTTTCCGATTCTTCAACCGCATCTCTTCTTCTAAAAGCATAGCATAAAACTCTTCAAATGTAAGGGGAGTTTGTCTTACCTGAGTGTTAAGGGTTGTTACTAATCCATCATACTTTGCTGGAAGAACACGTACACATCTTCGAGCCAGATCTTTTGGTGTTATAACAACACCAACTGTAGCCAATTGGTCTTGAAGATGTTTTATCTATTTGATAAAATCTTCAGCCTTTTCAGAATCAGAATGCTTTTCATTTGCCAAGTGATTTTCTAAATTTTGTATCTTAGTGTGGTTCTTGGTCTCATATTGTCAAGCCAATATTCCCCAAGCCTCATGTGCTTTAGTAGTATGTTGAACTAAAGTAAGCACAGAATCACTTACACTAGTGACAATTGAAGATAATGCAGCAACATTCCACCTCTTCCAAGCTCGTAGAAGATCTAGATCTGGCTGAATCATCAATCTTGAATTTGCTTGATCTTCAATTGGTATAGGCTCTGGATCCAATCCCATCGGTCCCATGACAATGTCAAGTAATTCATAGGAGTCCAAAATTGTAGAAATTTTGAACTTCCAGAGTGTATAGTTGGTTCCATCCAACTTCCCTTTAGTGAATGCAAGTGGGCGAATTCGAATTGGTGCAGCATTAACATTAGGTGAAGCACCAAGACCAGTGTTTGATGATGAAGCCATCATGTAATCACTCAAATAATCTACTGATAATCTAGTCTTCTAGTAGGCTAAAATAGTGATACTTCTCAAGCTATTCGAACCTTACAGCTCTAATACCATGTAACACAATAGTTATGCAATATAACACAGGAGCAATAGTAGAGAAGATAACAGATATAGGAGAATCTCAACAATTTTTCTACTAGCAGAAAGTACAAAGATGAAGGCGTTGTCCACCCGTGCGCTCTCAAGGTAGATCTTAAATGGTGATCTAGACAACTCTAGACAGGGAGATACAAGCTAGAGGTATGCTGGCTCAACTCGATGTCTCAGGTAGTGAAGAAGTCATGTATATATAGGATCATGGGTGGCCTTCCGTGGATGGCTATACATGGGTGATAGAGCGTGGGGGGCCACCACCCATGTAATTGACATACACAACTTATACCGGTTGAACCGACCTAACAAATATAAATGATTTCTGACTTTGATAGGGAATATTCCGTTTACCATCGTGCCGAGGGCGCTGCCCCCAGACCCCCACCAGAGGGCCGGTTGGCCCCTTGGGACCCTCTAGCCAGGGGGCCCGCTAGCCCCCTTGGACCCCCCAGCCAGGGCTGCTCACTGCTGCCCCGAACCCCACAATTGGGGACCCTAGTAACTCCCTTTCCTTACAATACCCTACATGGTCCAATATGACCTTCATCCAACATGCAAGTTCGGATTCCCATCAATTGGGTAATGCACGCTTGGCTTCTCCTCATAAAGGGGGCCTTACAAAATGTGCATACAATCATGAGGGGTAGACATTGATCATATACTAACACATTGTTCACTGGACACGCGCAGCCAAGAGACGGCTTCCACCGGATCCCATCATTTACTGCACCATCACTGTTCGTGCCGATCTGACAAAAGTGGAGGGAGAGCTAGCTAATTTTGGGTAAGTAGTCTAATTCTGGTATTGATAGCCAACTGACTTAAAAGCACCTGAAGACTTCAGAATATGGCCTTGAATGCGAGACTCTTTTTTATCATGAATCAACACTTCATTTGAGAATGTTCAGCATCTCCACAAATCTGATAGCCGACTTGATTCTCATGCCGAGAACGAATTTTGAAGGCCGAATTTTGAGGGATGAATTTTGAAGGCTGAATTTTCAAGGATGAATTTTGAGGGACAAATTTTGAGGGCTGAACTTTGAGGGACAAATTTTGAGGGACAAATTTGAGGGACAAATTTTGAGGGCTGAATTTTGAGGGACAAATTTTGAGGGACAAAATTTGAGGGATAAATTTTGAGGGACAAATTTTGAGGGCTGAATTTTGAGGGACAAATTTTGAGGGACAAATTTTGAGGGCTGAATTTTGAGGGACAAATTTTGAGGGCTGAATTTTGAGGGACAAATTTTGAGGGACAAAATTTGAGGGACAAATTTTGAGGGACAGATTTTGAGGGCTGAATTTTGAGGGAAAAATTTTGAGAGACAAAATTTGAGGGACAAAATTTGAGGGAAAAATTTTGAGGGACAATTTTTGAGGGCTGAATTTTGAGGGACAAATTTGAAGAATGAATTTTTTTCGACCGACAAAGATGAAATGAGGGCGAATCTCGAGCGGTGAACTCTCAAGGACGAAAGGAAGTGGTGCTAGGTTTTTTTTTTGGGGCTAGCATACAATCAAGATGAAATCTTGCTCAATTATAGTCCCCCATATCAAGTTGTTGCACCGTCTCGGTGAAATTCTTCAATATTGGCTAAATTTCTAAGATAGAAATTAGAACTATCTATGAGCAAAACAAGCTGAAATGAGAACTAGGGTACGTACAATGATTGATTTTTCTCGCAATGTTTCAAGTTAGATAAGCCTTTCACCCTAGATAAGCCTTCACCCTCGAAATGTTGACTAGAGGCAATTTCTCACCCTGTAAGTCCTCTACTTGTTCTGATCCTTGTTGAAATATTCTCAGCACTTTATAGGGTCGTGACCATTTTGGTGCCAATTTAGTAGGTACAGATGGAATTTGATATACCAACACTAGAGCTCCTTCTTCCACCTTATTGGTCCTTAAGTGTCTGTCATGAATGTGTTTCCTTTCTTCGTGCTTTTCCTACAGCCTCTTCATAGTTGTTTCCCTTTATTCCTCCAATGCTACCAATCTTCTAATGTGAGGGTCAACATCAATACTTTTTGCTTCAATATCTTTTCTGATGATGAATTCGAAAGGGGCTAATGCCTCTTTCCCACAAACTAGAAGAAATGGGCTCTCTCCCGTGGTGCCCCTTCTTGTTATTGGGTTTGAGGGACAATTTTTGAGGGACAAATTTGAAGAATGAATTTTTTCCGACCGACAAAGATGAAATGAGGGGGAATCTCGAGCGGTGAACTCTCAAGGACGAAAGGAAGTGGTGCTAGGTTTTTTTTTGGGGCTGGCATACAATCAAGATGAAATCTTGCTCGATTACAGCCTTGAATATGCTACAAAAGTATGGTATGGCTGATTGTAAGCCAATTTCTATGCCATTAGATCAGAATTT
This sequence comes from Ceratopteris richardii, assembly GCA_020310875.1. Classification (NCBI taxonomy): domain Eukaryota; kingdom Viridiplantae; phylum Streptophyta; class Polypodiopsida; order Polypodiales; family Pteridaceae; genus Ceratopteris; species Ceratopteris richardii. The sequence goes on along the minus strand of CM035413.1, from coordinate 29,701,870 downwards.
GAAGTTGGATACTACATCAGGTGAAGCATTGGAAAATGCTACTATGTACAGGAAAATTATGGGAAGTCTTATATATCTCACAATTACAAGGCCTGATCTAAGTTATATTGTTGGACTTGAAAGTCAGTTTATGCAGGTTTTGAAGAAGCCACATTTGGATGCTCTAAGGTGCACTCTACATTATGTGAGTGCTACTTTGGATTATGCATTGTTTTATGAGGCTAGTGTAGATATGTAGGTTTATGGATACACCGATGCAGATTGGGCCGGTAGCATTCCAGATAGAAGATCTACTAGTGGTTTTCTATTCTCACTTGGGAGTGTAGCTGTTACATGGAGCAGCAAGAAGTAACCCACTATTGCTTTGTCGAGTATAGAGGCTGAGTATAGAGGTGCTACAATGGCAACATGTGAGGCATCATGGCTAGAGATGTTACTTGCAGATTTAGGTGTGGAAGTGCAAAAGCCTATCACTATCTATTGTGATAAACTTAGCAGCATACAATTAGCACGGAGCCCTGTTTTCCATGCTAGAACAAAGCATATCGAGGTACATTATCACTTCATCAAAGATAAGGTATTAGCAATGTTGGGAAAGATGGATGGATGATCCAAGAGATTGAGTAGGTACTGCTAAACCTGCTTTGTACCAGCCCTCTTTTGCTTCAGACTTGATTAGTTGACTTCCTTAGCTTTCCAATGAAACCAAAAAATGTTCTATGTCCTTTGGAAATGATGTGTGTAATGATTGAATCAAAACAGATAACTTTGAAAGTCACAAACTCAAGAAAACCTTCTATTTTGGTCTTGACACCTGCTGAATGTTTTGCTCAGTGTAACCAGCACAGTAGCAATTGATAAAATTCCTTCTAGGGGTATTTAATTAGCTTAGTAAGCTACTATTTTCAAGTGGAATGATGCAAAAAGATAAAATATTCTAAGAGAAATCAATTTAGCAAGATTAGCTATACCCCCGACTTTTTAGGATTGTAGCAAAAATAGACCAGTGAGCACCTTGACGCCAATTTCTCTGAATTGGCTGAGTGAAATCACTTTAAACTTTGTCAGCATGTAGATGAATTTCCGCTGAATCCAATAAGCTTTGAATCACTAAAATTGAAGGAGTATTGACCGAGATATGCCCTTGACAAGTTGACAGACTTTTGAGTAGACTAGCAGAGAACACAGAGATGAATGATGTAAATGTATCTATAAATTAACACTTGTGTACAATCCTATTGGCATGAATAGTATTGCCAAATGGTGTAGAGAGGTGTAGGCTATGGAATAGTCCTCACACATACTCATTTACAGTAGAATGAAGCTCAGGAGTGAAGTGATCTGCCCGCAACTTATTCATATCCATTTTTATAGGAAATGACTAAATGTTTGAATTCAAATTCAACCTTTTGGCTCCCTATGATCAAGCTCCTAAAGGTTTGGAGATATTATCTCAATCAAGTGATCTACCTTTTCCACGAATCATTTAGGTAGGTGATTACAAAAAGATTCTATGTCAATTTGACTTTTACAATGAGGTAAAGTGGTAATAAACCACTAGCATATGTTCCTATGGTTCTTCATGTATGTAGAGTCTTCATGATATCTTTCAAGCCAAATGTGTAGGCTTGTGATTTACTCCAACAGCTCCCCCTCAAGCCAAACATTTTGGCTTAAGTCTTCATCTTCAATCTTCAAGTATATCCTGCAATCCAATCATGGATTTGAACTTGCAAAGTTTGGTTCCATCCAAAGCTTTAGTTAGCAAATCTGCACATTGCATGTTTGTTGACACATAGGTTAGCTGAATATCTTTGCTTAGCAACTTCTCTCTCACATAGTGATAATGAACTTCTATGTGTTTTGTCCAGGCATGATAGATAGGATTAGCTGCAAGGTGAAGAGAACTTGTATTATCTCCAAAGATAATTGGAGGCCTAGTATATAAGCCCAATTCTGTATACAAAAGTTTAATCCAAATTGCTTCTTGAGTGGCATTAGCTAGCCCTCTATACTCTGCTTCTGTAGAGGACAATGCAATAGTTGGTTGCTTCTTTGCAGACCATGAAATTGGTTTGTCACCTGCAAAAGAAATATATCCAGAAGTGCTTCTCCTATCATCCTTGCATCCTGCCCAATCTGCATCTGAATAAACTTTTATATCATTATCTGAAGTGTAAGGAAAGTACAAACCATGGTTCTGTGTACCCTTAAGATACTTCAAGATTCTTTTGGCAGCCTCTAAGTGAGGTATCCTTGGCTTGTGCATAAATTGACTTAGCACACTAACTCCATATGCAATATCAATTCTAGTTAAGGTAGCATAGTTTAAGCTACCCACCATACTTTGATAACCTGTAATGTCTTGGACTTCATCACCTTCATGGGCACTTAGCTTTAGGTTCACCTCCATTGGAGTGCTTGCTGCTTTAGCATCCTGCAAGTGAAACTTCTTCAACATATCCTGTACATATTTTTTCTGAGTAATGTATATCCCTGAATTAGTGTAAACTAATTCAAGTCCCAAAAAATACTTCAATAATCCAAGATCATTGATCTTGAACTCCTTCATAATCTGGATTTTGATATTTCTGATTCCACTGACATCATTACCTGTAATGATGATGTCATCAACATAAACACAGAGATATATTACCTCTGAATTACTTCTCTTAATAAATAGAGAAGTATCTGCCTTGCTCATAACAAATCCTTGGTCTTGGAGGTATGTAGTTAGCCTGTAATTCCATGCCCTAGGTGCCTGCTTCAATCCATATAAAGCCTTCTTTAATTTACAAACATAAGTTACCTTCTTAGAGTCTTCATAGCCAGGAGGACATATAAACCTCTTCTGAAATCCATCTATTCAAGAAAGCATTCTTGACATCCAATTGGTACATGTTCCAATTTTTTGATGCAACCACACTTACCAACACTCTGATTGTTGGCATCTTGGCCACAAGAGAAAATGTTTCTTCATAATCAATGCCTTGGGTTTGTGCAAAACCCTTGGCTACTAATATGCCCTTGTACTTGTTAATTGTGCCATCAGAATTTCTTTTCAATTTATAGATCCATATGGATCCTATTACCTTCATGGAGTCCTTCTTGGGTACTAACTCCCATGTATCACTCTCCTTGAGTGCTTCAATCTCCTCATCCATAGCTTCTTTCCATTTTGATTTGGTGATTGCTTCTTCATATGAACCTGGTTCTCCATTTGACAAATCCTTGGCAAGATAAACTATATGTTTAGTAACAAGAGATGTATCATACCCATATCTGATAGGTTTTTTGCTTTCTCTCTGAGATCTTCTGATTGATTGAGTTGAAGATTCAGGTATGTCTTCAAGCTTCTTCATCTTCATTTTGCCCTTTGAATTCCATGCCTTGAACTCTTCAAGGTTGATTGTATCTTCATCATCTGAACTTGACTCTCCATCCTGATTAGGTTCCTCCTTTGTAAGTTTTGGAAATTCCTCTTCCAAATCATAGGGTAGTTTGACCTTCCTGCATTCATTCTCATACCAAGAATCATTCTCATCAAAGATCACATCTCTGCTTACCATAAATCCCTTATTGATAGGGTTATAAAACCTGTAACCTTTTTTATTTAAATCATACCCAATGAAAATGCATTTTTCAGCCTTTGGATCTAGCTTACCTCTTACTTGAGAGGGAATGTGTACATATGCTACACATCCAAAAATTTTGCAATGATCTAATGATGGTCTCTTACCATGACATGCTTCATAGGGTGTCATACCATCAAGTGATTTAGACGGTAACCTCTTTATGAGGTAAGTGGCAGTAGAAACACTCTCTGCCCATAGATAGTTAGGTAATTTCTTTTCGTTAATCATAGATCTAGTTGTCTCAACAATTAACCTATTTCTTCTTTTAGCTACCCATTCTGTTTAGGAGAATACCTAGTGGTTATTTCCCTTTTGATGCCTCTGTCTTGCAAGAAGTTCTCAAATTCATTGGAGAAGTATTCACCTCCTCCATCTGACCTTAGCCTCTTCAAATTTCTTCCTGTCTGATTTTCAACTAATGCAAGATATTTTTTAAAGCAATTAAATACCTCATCCTTGTGTTTCATGAAATACAATACAGTCCATCTGCTATAGTCATCAATAAAAGACACATAGTACCTTGAACCTGAGATTGAGGGGTCTTTGCTAGGTCCCCAAACATCTGTGTGTACCATTTCTAGGTAGTCTTCATGCATATATCCTTTCCTTGAGAAGGGTAACCTGTGAGACTTACCAAATTGACAAGCACCACACTTGTAAATCATATGTTGCTTGGATATATTAGGTATCCCAAGCACACATTGGTCCCTGCACATTTGCTTCAAGGTTCTTTCTCCTATATGCCCTAATCTTTTGTGCCAAATCTCAAGCTCTGAAAGTGTTTGATCCTTATAACTGTATAGTGCAATATTCTTTGTGTCTTCTAACTCAAAAGTAAAAAGTCTACCTGATTTTTCTCCTTTAGCTATCCTTTTGAATCCATGTCTTGGGTCCTCCACAAATGCTCCATATTGATTGAACCTAATCTGCAACTCTTTCTCCACAATCTGACCAACACTCATTAAGTTCTTTGTAATTGTTGGTACATAAAGTACCCTGCTCAACAAATTTTGATTACCATCACAAGTCTTCACATTTCCAACCTTGACTACAGAATGCTTTGTATCATCACCTGTTTGGACTTGGTGTTTAGCTTTTGGTTCCTCAAGATCAGAGAGTAGTGCCACATTACCAGCCACATGATTTGAACACCCTAAATCAATGTAAAATAAGTGATCATCATTTGTACCTGTCTTTGAAGTCATGTTCATGATCAGAAGAGAGTCATCCTGCTCTTTTGTGTGATTGTTGTAGTCCCTTCTAGTTTTGAATCCTCCTTGGTAGTTGCCATTGTAATTGTTGTTGTAGTTGTTGTTGTAATTGTTGTTGTGGCCTTGATGATGGTTGAACCTTCCTCTAGACTGTGAGTATCCACCTCTTTGGTAGCCTCTTCCTCTCTGATTTTTGTAATTCCTGAAACACTCATCTGTGGTATGATTTGATAAACCACAAATGTTACATGGTGATGAATTATAGGGTCTCCCCCTACCTTGCTTACCTCCTCTGCCCCTACCTCTTGAAGATCTACCTCTTCTTGCATAATTTTCTTGGGAGGTAGAGCCTTCATCTTCCATCTTCTTACTTTTGCCTTTATCCTTAGACTTCTTATCAGTGTATAGGGCAGAAGAGTTGTTACCTTTGGATGTATCTCCACTCTTGGTGAGCTTTGCTTCATGTGTAAATAGTTGACCCATGAGAGTTGTAAGATCTGGAGTGTGCATGTCCATGTAGAGATCCATTGCAGTGATGAAGCTTTCCCACTTGTCATCAGCCTTGATTCCATTGATTACCTGCCTCACAATCTGTCCATTGATTACCTGCAACATCTTTGATCTTGGTCACAAATTCTGAAACAGCCTGCTTAGGTTGCTTCCTTAATGTTGTAAATTCAATCCACAACTGATTTTTCCTAGCCCTTGTATTGGAGGAAAAATATGATGACAAGGTTTCCCAAGTCTCTTAGGAAGTTTTACAATTTCTGATATGAGGTAAAAGAAAGTCAGATATAGAGTTGAGTAAGTAAGACCTTGCCAATGCATCCTTTGCACACCATGTGTTGAGCTTTTCTTGTTCTTCCTTGGTTGGCAATCCTCTTGCTTTGAATGAGGGCAATTCCTCATCTCCTGAGATGCATCCATAGAGACTCCTTCCTTGTAAGTAGGTCTTCATCCTTAGAGACCAAGCTTGATAATTGTTCCTGTCCAATTTGTCAATAAATGAAGGAAAACCATCTCCCATTTTACCTTATTCGCTCTCATACCACTGTTGGGAAAGATGGATGGATGATCCAAGAGATTGAGTAGGTACTGCTAAACCTCCTTTGTACAAGCCCTCTTTTGCTTCAGACTTGATTAGTTGACTTCCTTAGCTTTCCAATGACACCAAAAAATGGTCTATGTCCTTTGGAAATGATGTGTGTAATGATTGAATCAAAACAGATAACTTTGAAAGTCACAAACTCAAGAAAACCTTCTATTTTGGTCTTGACACCTGCTGGATGTTTTGCTCAGGTTGTGACCAGCACAGTAGCAATTGATAAAATTCCTTCTAGGGGTATTTAATTAACTTAGTAAGCTACCATTTTCCAGTGGAATGATGCAGAAAGATAAACTATGCTAAGACAAATCAATTTAGCAAGATTAGCTATACCCCCAACTTTTTAGGACTGTAGCAGAAATAGACCAGTGAGCACCTCGATGCAGATTTCTCTGAATTGGCTAAATGAAATCACTTAAAACTTTGTCAGCACGTAGATGACTTTGAGCTGAATCCAACAAGCTTTGAATCACTGAAATTGAAGGAGTATTGACCGAGATATGCACTTGACAAGTTGACAGACTTTTGAGTAGACTAGTAGAGAACACAGAGATGAATGATGTAAATGTATCTATAAATTAACACTTGTGTACAATCCCATTGGCATGAATAGTATTGCCAAATGGTGTAGAGAGGTGTAGGCTATGGAATAGTCCTCACACACACTCAATTACAGCAGAATGAAGCTCGGAAGTGAAGTGATCTGCTCGCGACTTTTTCATATCCATTTTTATAGGAAATGACTAAAAGTTTGAATTCAAATTCAACCTTTTGGCTCCCTATGATCAAGCTCCTAAAGGTTTGGAGATATTCTCTCAATCAAGTGATCTACCTTTTCCACGAATCATTTAGGCAGGTGATTACAAAAAGATTCTATGTCAATTTGACTTTTACAATGAGGTAAAGTGGTAATAAACCACTAGCATATGTTCCTATGGTTCTTCATGTATGTAGAGTCTTCATGATATCTTTCAAGCGAAATGTGTAGGCTTGTGATTTACTCCAACAAGCAGGTGATATTGATCTTGTTTATGTGAGAAGAGATGAGCAGGTTGCTAACATTTTCACCAAAGCACTTGGAGCTGAGAAGTTGAAGAAGTTTGAGGAGATGCTTGGATTACAAGATATGGTGTTGAGCCTGAGGGGGAGTGTTGAGATATCAAGCTCAACATGTGATGATCCAAGATGACACGTACCAGTTTTTCATTTCTCTGACATGTATAGTGGTCATGTCGGTATATGTCAGGGATACTTCATTGAGCTTTATTAGATTTATCTACCGAGAGTGATGGCACATTTGTTCCTTGCTAGCTCACTCATTCACGGACAGTAGGTTTTTCCTTATGTACTGATCTTTATATATTGCACTGGTTGTATTCTTGTTTTTAGGTCATTCTTGTACATTCCTTTTTATGTAATAGAAGAAGAAGAAGAAGATCATTCTTCCTTGCCTCAATCTATGTGGGTGCTTCTCCTTGAGAGTAAGAGTGTGTGTGTGAGCTCTCTTCCTGATCTCCTTCCTCGTGACATAAAAAACCTATTTAAGGAAGTTGAAGTGAGAAGAGTGGTGTTTGAGGATACTAGTCCTCTAGTTAGCATGCATAAAAATGTTGCACTATATGGAACATCCAAAGTTTATGTGGTTCCTGGCAAAGAAATTCTTGTTTGTACGTTGAAGAAGAGATTATATGGACTTAAACAGTCCCCTAGACAATAATACTAAAAGTTTGATGCTTTTACAAAGTCTCAAGGTTATTCTCAAAGCAATGAGGATCATTTTCTCTACAAAAAGGGATGCTCAGATGGTAGCTTGATACGCTTGATACTTTATGTTGATGATATGTTGATTCTTGGGGAGTTCTCTTATGACTTGCCAATTCTCAAAAATAAGTTGACTCAGACATTTGATATGAAGGATTTGGGGGATGCAAAACATATTCTTGGCATGCACATTACTCATGATAGGAGTAAAAGATGCATATACTTGTCTCAAAGTGAGTACATATCCAAAGTACTTCAGAGGTTCAATATGCAAGGTGGAAAGGCACCGAGTACACCTTTACCCACATATGTGAAACTGAGCAAGGATGATTGCCCCAAATCAAAAGAGGAAAAGGAATTCATGACCAAAATTCCTTATCAATCTACTATTGGTAGTCTCATGTATGCTATGGTAGCTACGACACCAGACATTGCATTTGCAGTGGGAGTTGTGAGTAGATATATGTCTAATCGTGGCAAGAAACATTGGGAAGTGGTCAAGATGATTTTGAGATATCTGAGTGGCACTAAGGACAAGTGTTTATGTTTGGGTAGAGGGAAAGCATCCATTATTGGTTACATAGATTCTGACTATGTTGGTTGTGTAGACAATCGTAAGACTACATCAGGGTACATTTTTCATTTTGCTAGAGGTGCTATCTCTTCGAGATATCACCTTCAAAAATCTACATTGTTTCCACTATAAAAGCAAATTATGTTGCAGCAAGTGAGGCATGTAAGGAAGCATTGTGGCTCTCCCATCTTGCTTGTGATATGGATCTACCTCAGCATGTACCCCATTTTCTAAGTGATATTCAAAGTGCCATTGCATTGACTAAGAATCTGGTCTATCATGGAAAGAACAAGCTTAGCCACTGAGTGCATTATTCTTTAGAAGGTTCATACTCGAGATAATGTTGAAGATGCTTTGACTAAAGCTCTACCATAGAATAGCTTTTGAATCTCTTGTCACTTGATGGGGGGTTACTTGATTCATGATCTAACACTGTTACTTGTATATTATGTAACATGCCATCAGGTGGGAGGTATAGTTTGTATACTAACACTCATGTACTTGTATACTTACACTCAAGTATTCTTTATCATTCTTTATTTTTCTCCCATAGTCACTTTGGCCATATTGGACTTTAGTGGGATATTTTTACTGTTAGTGTCCATGTGAAAGGCCATCGAACCCTTTTGTATATGTTCTTATATAAAAAATATAGTGGTCTAGTCAACCACAGGCTATAAGTTCGATCGACTTTGTAACACTCAAGAAATTTGTGCTCCTGCTCTTTGTGTAATGTGTGTTTCTATGTATTTTGCAGGCAGTGTGGAGTATTGTGTGTGATGTCTCGCACTCACTTTTCTATTCTAAGGGTATCATCGTGGAGCTCTTGATAAGGAGAGTACATGATGGTGCATCACAATCAAAATACTTCACAGCCTGGTAGGCCTTGAATATCATGTCCAAGCCTTCTTGAGTAGGATTTGTTAAGATGGATCATGCTCGAGGTTGAAGTGGGATGGGTGGTGGGGTGTGAAGTGCCATGTTTTCTATTAGGTGTGTCTCTAAGGGGTTTTGAGATTGTGAAAAGAGATGGTGGATGCAATCCAAAGATGAGTTGGTGCTGCTACAACCGGCTTCACACCAGCCAATTGAGACTTCAGAGTTGATTCGTAGAGCCTCTGAGCTTCCTAAATCCACCAAAATATCAGCCAAGTACTTTGGAACATGTATCCCGAAAGTTTAAGTCAAGACAGACTAGTTGCGAAATGACTAGCTCCCAAAACTTGCTATTTTTGGACATACACCTGCTGGAAAAACTAAACAGTGCTCTCAACTTGGTAGGAATTAGATAAATTCCTTTTGGAAATAGCAAATAGACTTAGAAACTTTCCAATTCAAGTTAAAACACTTCAAATAATGGACTGAGCACTGAGAACAAGATTCATCAATTTTTGGAACATGTCCAACATTCTCGGGGCTCTGTAGAGATAGACCAGTGAGCAGTAAAATGCAGATATCTCCCAAATTATTAATCCAATGGCCATGAAAATGTGTAAGTGGAAAGCAAACAGTAAGAGCTATCCAACGCATGTTAAAACACTGACAAATGTTAAGTAGAACTCCAGATATGACCTTTCTAAGTTACTACTCTGAGTGAGTATAACAGAGAACAAAACAGAGAAGTAGATAACGATAAATGTATAGATTCACATATGATTACAACCACATTGGCAATGAATATTTGCACAATGGGAGTAGAATGATAGAGCTACGGACTAAGCTCTTCAACCTCTACAAAATGACATGAAGTGGTCACGTACAAGGCTTGCTAATCGCCTCTTCCTTCTTGCTCTGTTTATAGCTATTCTTGGAGGGAGTTTTGAATTCGAATTCGAATGGCTCCACCTAAAAGTGATACCCAAAGTTAGGAGATATTCCCTCAGCTAAAAAATTCATGGTTTTAGTTAGTTAGACCCACGACTTTGCTTTTACATCATGGATGAGGTAAGCCATTCTTTTCCTTTTTCTTTTTTTAATTACAAGAGATAAAATGCACTCTTTTACAAGAGGAGTTCACATGACTACACATGTGACTTACAAATGATCATAATATCAAGCATATCAAGCATGTAGGCTTGGGTAAAATGCACCAACAGCTCCCCCTCAAGCCTAACATGCTTGGCCTCCAAATAAGTCTTCAATTGTCCTTGATTTCCTGCAAGCCAATCATCAACTTGATTCTACTTAACTTTGTACCATGAAGAGCTTTAGCCAACATGTCTGCACATTGAATATCTGTAGAGACATAGGATAGTTGAATATCCTTTCTCATTAGCTTCTCCCTTACATAATGGTAGTGGACTTCAATATGCTTGGTTCTAGCATGGTATACCGGATTAGATGCTAGATGTAGTGAGCTTGTGTTGTCACAAAAAATGTGAGGTGTTGAAGAATGAAGTCCAAAATTTGTGTACAAAGACTTTAACCACACAAACTTCCAACCAAGCTTTGATAGCTTGTGATGTCTTCAATTGGCTCTCCTTCATAAGCACTAAGCTTATGATTTTGCTCCATAGGTGTACCTGCACACTTGGTATTTTCCATCTTGAACTTGACGAGCATGTCATGCACATACTTCCTTTGTGTGATGTATATAGCTGAATCTCTGTAGATCAAATCCAATCCAAGAAAATAAGTGAGGGGTCCGAGGTCACTTATTTTGAACTCCTCCTTCATTTGAGTCTTTACCTGTTTGATTCCTTCAAGATCATTGCTTGTGATAATAATATCATCAACATACACACATAAATAGATCACTTCAGGTCCATTCCTCTTTATGAACAAAGAGGTATCTGCCTTTCTAGCTTTGAATCCTTAGTCCTGCAAATAAGTCACCAATCTGAAATTCCAAGCTCTTGGAGCTTGCTTCAATCCATACAAAGCTTTCTTTAGTTTGCATACATACTTAGGATGATGTGCATCCTCATATCCAGGAGGTTGTGCCATATACACTTCCTCAGAAATCCAACCATTCAAGAAAGCATTCTTTACATCAAGTTGATAGAGATTCCAATTTCTAGATGCAGCAAGACTAATGAGAACCCTAATTGTAGGCATTTTTGCAACAGGAGAGAAAGTCTCCTCATAATCAATACCATGGGTTTGAGAAAACCCTTTAGCAACTAACCTTGCTTTGTGTCTATTTATACTTCCATCTAGATTCCTCTTGATTTTGTATATCCATTGAGATCCAATTACCTTCATAGATTGCTTGTTAGGTAAAAGCTCCCAATTGTCATTCTCCTTCAAGGCTTCCATTTCTTCATCCATTGCATCTCTCCAAGCTTTTTTGCTTTGTGCTTCTTTGAATGTGGTAGGCTCTTCATTGGTTGAATCTTTTGCAATGGAGATTGAGTGCTTGGTGACCAACGGAGTATCATAACCAAACCTCTCAGAAGGGTGATGTCAGCTCTCGGGTCCATATGTAGCATCCTGCATCTTTGTTTTACCTTTGTTCTTCGGTCAATCTTCGAATCACTTTCTTCAATCTGCTTTGGCTCCTTTGGTTGAAGTGATGGAAAATCTTCATCCAATTCATAAGGCAGCTTCACTTTCCTGTCATCATCAAACCATGATTTGTTTTCATTCAAAAATTACATCTCTACTCACAGAAAATCCTTTATTGGTTGGATTGTACAATCTATATCCTTTTTGGTTTTGGTCATAACCAATGAATACACACTTCTCTGCCTTGGGATCCAATTTCCCTCTTACTTGAGAAGGAATGTGAGCATAGGCTAAGCATCCAAAGATTTTACAATGCTCTAGACGTCTTCTTCAATTCCACACTTCATATGGAGTTGTTCCATCTAGTGACTTAGATGGAAGTCTATTTATGAGATATGTGGCTGTCCACACAGCCTCTGTCCATAGGTAGTTTGGCAATCCCTTTTCGTTGAGCATGGACCTTGTAGCTTCAACAATAGCTCTATTTCTCCTCTCTGCTACACCATTGAGTTTGGGTGTATACCTTGTAGTGACTTCCCTTTTAATGCCTCTTTCATGCAAGAAGGCATCAAATTCAGAAGAGAAGTATTCTCCTCCACCATCTGATCTGAGTCTTTTCAAAGTCCTACCTGTTTGGTTTTCAACAAGAGCAATATACTTCTTAAAGCAATTAAACACTTCATCCTTGTGCTTCATGAAAAACACAATGGTCTACCTGCTACAATCATCTATGAAAGACACATAATACCTTGAGCCTGATATAGATGGCTCCTTACTTGGACCCCACACATCCGTGTGCACTAGATCCAAAGGATTTTGATACATATATCCTTTCTTATTGAAAGGTTGTCTATGAGCCTTCTCGAGTTGACAAGCTTCACACTTATAAATCATGTGTTGCCTTGTGATATTAGGCAAACCAAATACACTTTGGTCCCTGCAAATGTTTTTGAGTGTCCTCTCACCAATGTGAGCAAGACTTTTGTGCCATACCTCCAACTCTGTAAGAGTTTGAGATCCATAGCTAAACAAAGCTATGTTCTTTGTATCTTCCACTTCAAAAGTGAAGAGCCTTCTTGTCTTTTCTCCTTTGGCAATCCTTCAAAAGCCTTGCCTTGGGTCTTCAACATATGCTCCTAATCAGTTGAATCTAACCTGCAATCCTTTTTCAACAATCTGTCCAACACTTATTAAATTTTTGGTAATTGTAGGGACATACAAGACGCTTAAGAGGTTCATATTCCCATTTGATGTCTTCACATTATGTATCTTCTCGACTGAGTGCTTTGTGTCATCTCCTATCTACACTTCATGCTTGTTATGAGGATCTTCCAAGTCAGAAAGTAAAGCCACATTTCCTGCTACATGGTTTGAGCATCCCGAATCAATGTGAAATATGTGATCATCATCCTTACCCTTCTTTATTGATAGATTCATAATCAATAATGAATCTTCTTGAATTTCGTCCTCTGCATAGTTATTGTAGTCTTTCCTTCCTCTATGGCCGCTTTGATAGTTGTTGTTATTGTAATTGTTGTCGTACTAGTTGTTGTTGTAGCCTCCATTGTATCTGCCTCTATTTGATCCATAGCCACCTTCTATTGAATCCTATTCCTCTTGAGTTCCTCGGGTTCCAGAAACATTCTTCAATAGTATGATTAGATAAGCCACATATATTGCAAGGTTGAGATGATTGGAATCTCCCCCTGCCTTGCTTTCCACCTCTACCTCTTCCTCTTGCTCTTCCTCTATCTACAAAGTTTGCTTGGAAAGAGCTACCTTCATCTTCATTCTTCCTATTCTTTGCCTTTTCCTTGATCTTAGCTTTATCAGAATATAAGGCAAAAGTTTGATTACCTCTTGAGGACTCACCACCTTTGCTAACCTTTGCTTCATGAGTGAAGATTTGTCCCATGACTGTGTTGAGGTCGGGTACATGCATATCCATGTATAAATCCATGGTTGTTGTGAATGACTCCCACTTGTCGTCTACTTTGATTCCATTTATGATTTGTCTAATGATTTGCTCCTCTTCAATTACCTCTCCAATGCTTCCAATTTGTTCGGAAATCTCCTTCATCTTTGTGACATAATCAGTCACACTTTGCTTCGAGCTTTTCTTCATTGTTGTGAAATCCATCCACAATTGGTTCTTCCTTGCTCGAGTGTTGGAAGAGAAGAAAGAAGCAAGTGCATTCCAAGTCTTTCTTGATGTCTTGCATCCCTTGACATGAGGTAAAAGAAAATCAGAGATTGAGTTTAGAATATAGGACCTTGCAAATGCATCCTTCGAACACCAATTTGAAAGTCCTTCCACTTCTTCATGTGATGGTTGCCCTTTGTTCCTCATGGTTGGCATTGCTTCATCTCCGGATATGAATCCATATAGATTCCTCCCTTGAAGGTAAGCCTCCATCCTTAGAGACCATGCTAGGTAGTTGTTTCGATCGAATTTGTCAATTGTTGATGGAAATCCATCTCCCATGTTGCTTGACTATGCTCTGATACCACTGTGAAGAGAGATGGTGGATGCAATCCAAAGATGAGTTGGTGTTGCTACAACCGGCTTCACACCAGCCAACTGAGACTTCAGAGATGATTAGTAGATACTTTGAGCTTTGTAAATCCACCAAAATATCAGCTAAGTACTTTGGAACATCTATCCCAAAATTTTAAGTCAAGACAGACTACTTGCGAAATGACTAGCTCCCAAAACTTGTTATTTTTGGACATACACCTGCTAGAAAAACTGAACAGTGCTCTCAACCTGGTAGGAATTAGATACATTCCTTTTGGACATAGCAAATAGACTTAGCGCTTCCCAATCCAAGTTAAAAAACTTCAAATAATAAACTGAGCACTGAGAACAAGATTCAACAATTTCTGGAACATGTCCTCCATTCTTGGGGCTCTGCAGAGATAGACCAGTGAGCCGTAAATTGCAGATATCTCCCAAAATATTTATTCAATGACCATGAAAATTTGTAAGTAGAAACAAGACAATAAGAGCGATCCAACGCATGTTAGAACACTGAAAAAATTTGAGTAGAACTCCAAATATGACCTTCAAAAGTTATTGCTCTGAGTGAGTATAGCAGAGAACAAAACAGAGAAGTAGAAAATGATAAATGTATAGATTCACATACGATTACAACCACATTGGCAATGAATATTTGCACAATGGGAGTAGAATGATAGAGATATGGAGTAAGCTCTTCAATCTCTACAAAATGACATGAAGTGGTCACGTACAAGGCCTGCTAATCGCCTCTTCCTTCTTGCTCTTTTTATAGCTATTCTTGGAGGGAGTTTTGAATTCGAATTCAAATGGCTCCACCTAAAAGTGATTCTCAAAGTTAGGAGATATTCCCTCAGCTCAAAAATTCGTGGTTTTAGGTAGTTAGACCCACGACTTTGCTTTTAGATCATGGATGAGGTAAGCCATCCTTTTCCTTTTTCTTTTTTTAATTACAAGAGATAAAATGTACTCTTTTACAAGAGGTGTTCACATGACTACACATGTGACTTATAAATGATCATAATATCAAGCATGTAGGCTTGGGTAAAATGCACCAACAGAGATGCGAGTTCTACTATTTTTGTTTTTGTATCTTTAAGGTTCTCTTCTAGATCACTCAATTCTCTAGCCCACTGCCTTTTCATTATTTCATCGCTATCCTATTAAGTCCCAGTTCTCATTTTGCAGGCACCTTTTGATTTATTGACCTCGAATTTCTTTTCTTGTTCTATGTCTAGAGTATTTTGTAGTGCATGTGCTCTAATAACTACCTGCATGGGGGAAAATTGAGCCACACTTACACTAGGTTCTACCACTAAGCCAATTACGTTAATTGGGGTAATATTTTGAGCATTGGTAGGGTTCTTAGGATAGTCTCTCAGGAGATGTTCCTTTCCATAATCATGACCAAAACCTTGAATCACTATAGATTGAGGTTGCCCTGGTGGGGGAAGTGGACATTCACAAATAAAGGGATTTCCTTGATATCTGTAACATAGTCCTATACGTCCTTGAGGCCTATATTGTCCTATATTGAGGTCTGGGTTTAGGGTTCTTGTACATCACCTGAGTATAGTCAGTCTCCCAACTAGGCTCCATCAATGGTGCATCATATTGATAGTTCTCATCATGCTCTGGTGATTTGGTGTAATAATTCAGTGGACTATCTTCATGTGTCAAATCAAAACTTTGAGCATTAGCATCACTTTTTGAGATTAATGGAGATGATTGCACCAATGCCCTGTTTAGATTGTCTTCTTTCATTGTATACTTGATTGATATTTTTCTGGCATGAGGTGGGCGTTGTTATTTTTTTGGCATGTTTGAAAGTATGGATCAACGATGTAGTGTTATGTCTAATTCCACTCTTGGAGAATTCTACAATGAAAGTGTCTAATAGTTATGTGATATTTCTAAACTGACCTTGATGTAATCATTGAAACCATGTTAGGGTTGCAAGCTTCAAGGTAAGAAAAAAATCCTTGTATTGAGTGAGCAAATCTTCTATTTGTTCTGCTCTCAATACTTTCTTAAATTTGGCCGCATGATCATAGGGATCTCTTGTGCCATCAAAATAATTCTTCATGGTTTTCACTACTTGAGAGGGTTTGAGATTCTAGGATGTTCTCTTGGTCTCGATTAAGGAAAGTCATGCATACCTCTCTGATTCCTATGTCCTCTGACTCTTTCTTGTTTTGTTCTATCTGTGTCTAGTCCTGATTTCTGTGCTCTTAGGATGTGTGATGATCCTGCTCCATTCTGACTATAAGGGTGAGTATGTTGGAGTTAGACGTGTGCAAAATCACGCGAACACCACAAGGAAGAAGAAGAAGCTTGGAGCACAAACACACAATACTGAATGTATTACTAGACATTAGGGGAAAAAGTGAGCTCTGCATGGGCCTTGTAAGGATCCCTAATTTTTAGGGATTAAAACTAAAAAAACAGGGATTAAAGCCACGAAAAAAAACCACTAGTGGTTTTGCAATAAAATATTTGCTCCAAAAAATGTGCTCAGTTTGAATGAAGTTGTGGGAAATAATATCCCTCGGATAATCTCACACGAACGGCTAGGATTTGTTATAGTTTTTCTGTCAAAAGAAGACAAAACGTCTCTTTAGGAGTGAACAGTCGTGGGTATTATTGTTCATTGGATCAAATATTCATGGACGGCTTAGATCGAGGAGAGTGTGCCTGTCACAAAAAGACAAAATTGTAAGCATTAATTGAAGTGAGAGAGTATATGGACTGGCAAAAGAAGACAAAATAAGGGGTGCAGTTCCGTGGCGGGGCCGAATCGCGTCCGTCGGATGGAGCAACCATCGAAGGGTTGTTATTAGATGTTGGGATCCTCAAAATAAAAAAGATCCACCGCCATTAGATCATGAGGTGATCGGATGGATGTAATTCAAAGCGGCGGTGAATTCAAACTAAATGAATCCCAACCATTCTCTTTTAAGTTCATCCAACGATGGAGACAAAATGGCACAATTTTGCAAGAGTTTCATGATGGACCGTTAGATCTCTACCACATCTAAGGGACCACATTGTCTGCCGAGTTTTTTCTTGACTTTTAACATGCACCATTAGATCCTTGAGTTCATCCAATGGCTACGATCCAAACAGTAGGCCTATCAAACCACTTTTGTTGAGGAACTTGTGGTTTTTAGTCATTCAAACCACCTTTGACCCCAAAGAAACAAGGGAAGCCTATGCCTAGTCTAGGTGATTAAGGGAGTAGACTGTGGCCACCACCCTCTTCTCATTGGTCCATCACTAATCAGCCCTTAATCTAAAAGGCCCATTCAGGGTTCATTTTTTCCCCTAATGAGAATGTACAAAGATAAGCAGCCCATTAGGGCAATAGGCGTATATACAAGCAGAGGGAAAAAAACCTCTTGAAGAGGGAAAAAAGTGCCCCGACGGTCCTAGTGTGTTCACACACATCACTACCTAAATATATCAACAAATACCCCGTGGGAGTGATGCAGTGAACAAGGAGCTGGCACTCATGTATAAGGAAGTGCCAAGCTATGTGGAAATCACTCCACAAAAGGAAGTAAGCCCAAAGCTTTGCGGAAAGCTTCAAACTTCTCCCTAGGTAGAGCCTTCGTGAAAAGTTCTACAATGTTCTCCTGCGTGGGCACATATGCCAAGCTGATCTCCCCACCAGAGAACCTCTCCCTGACATAGTGATAATGCACCTCAATGTGCTTAGTGCGAGCATGGAACACAGGGTTCCTCGCAACTGCCAATGCGCTCTGACTGTCAATGAAGATGGTGGTGGCAGAAGACTGACCAACACCCAAATCAGCCATAAGGCGTCCGAGCCACACACACTCAATAGTAGCTGTGAAAGCTGCCCTATACTTAGTCTCACAACTGGAAGTGGCCACAGTAGGCTGCTTCTTGCTCAACCAAGATATACATGAGCTACCAAACATGAAGCAAAAGCCACTAGTGGACACACGAGTGTCATAGCAACCAGCCCAATCATAGTCAGAAAAAGCATGCAAATCTGGCGGTAGTGATCCCCCCTTGGGATAAAACAACCCAAGTAGCCGAGTACCACTCATGTAGCGAAAGATGCGCTTAACCCCCTGCCAATGCTTGACTCCTGGGCAATGCATAAATCTGCTCATCTGTGAGACAACAAACTGAATATCTAGCTGAGTAATGCATAAGTAAATCAAGCATCCAACAGTCTGCTGATAGAGAACAACATCAAATGCAACTCCAGCATCATGAAGACTCAATCGTAAACCTGTCTCCATAGGAGTGGCAATAGGCTTATAGTCTTCAAGGCCAAAATGCTGCAATAATGTGTCAATGTATTTCGTTTGACACGAAGCCATTCCACCATCAACTTGCATAAACTGAATGCCCAAATAGTGATGCAAATGCCCCAAATCAGACATCTCAAATGAGGCATGCAAATCAGCCTTGAATTGAGAAATATGCTTCTCATTAGGACCAGTGAGCAGCATGTCGTCAACAGAGACAACAATGATCAGAAGCACATCATTAGCACGCTTAACATATAAGGTGCTTTCAGTTGGACTGTTCTCAAAACCATGTGCAACCAGATAGGCATGGATCTTCTCATACCAAGCATGTGGTGCTTGCTTTAAACCATATAATGCCTTCTTTAACCTGCACACTTGGTTTTCATGCCCTTTCTGAACAAAGCCACGGGGCTGAAAAACATACACTTCTTCATGCAAGTCACCATTCAGAAATGTTGTTTTAATGTCCAACTGATGTACATTCCAACCATGATGGGCTGCAAGTGCACAAATGCTCCAAACAGTAGTCATACGGCATGTAGGTGCAAAGGTCTCATCAAAATCAATGCATCTTTCCTACACATAACCCTTTGCAACAAGCCTAGCCTTATACTTGTCAACTGTACCATCAGGTTTACGCTTTAGCTTGTATACCCACTTAGTGCCAATGGCCTTCTTGCCAGCAGGCAAGTCACATAAAGACCATGTACCATTCTTCATTATAGCATCATATTCAGATTACATAGCACCCATCTAATTTTCTGAATTCTGTGCTTCATCAAAAGAAACAGGCTCATTCTCATCACACAGACTAGACACAGCCATAGCATAGAAATTTGATGCAAGAGAGCCTGAACGAGTAGGATATGACAAAGGTGCATCTAATTTGCTGTCACGCAAAGTCTAGACCAGCCATTTTGGCATAGTTTTTACCTGCTCAATATCAGCTCTCTCATCAACAAGTGCATCATGTAAATCTGCATCAGAAATGGAATGATCTGCATCATCATATGAAACATGCAAAGGCTGTGAAGTTGCCTCATTAGGACCAGCACTAGACTGTCCACCTGTAAAAAGAGGCATCAAAGTATCATACATGTCTTTGGAGCTAACAAATGTCTCCTTGGTACATGAAAGCAATGGCTGAATAGCATCTTCCACAAATATAACATCATGACTAACTAGAATGCGTTTAGTCTGTGGATGATACAGACGATAGCCTTTACTTTCAGAACTGTATCCAACAAAAATACATTTTACTACTTTATCATCCAATTTTTTGCGATGTTGTTCAGGCACTAGTGCATATGCCAAACAACCAAAAACACGCAGATGAGCAATAGATGGCTTGCGGTCATGCCAAGCCTCATATGGAGTGATAGATTGCAGCGCTTTAGTGGGACACCTGTTCAGTACATATGCTGCACACATGACAGCCTCAAGCCAGAAACTATGAGGTAAAGCCTGACTCTTGACCATACACCTCGCCATCTCCATGAGAGAGTTGTTCTTCCATTCAGCAACTCCATTCTGTTGAGGTGTATATGGCACTGTATACTGGTGTTTTATCCCACATTCAGCTAGCAATGCATTAAAATCAAAAGACATATATTCCCCCTCTCGATCAGAACGGAGGGTGCCAATTTTACATGTTGACAGATTTTCAGCCAAAACCAAAAACTGTTTGAAGCACATGAACACTTTGGACTTTGCCTTCAATGGATATACCCATGCATGCCTGGAAAAATCATCAATGAAAGTCACAAAGTAAAGATAATTTCCAAAAGAAGGTGTCTGCATAGGACCATAGACATCACTACGTACAAGCTGAAATTTTTGAGTAGCCCAAATTGAACCATCTTTTGGAAAGGATGAACGCTGCATTTTGCCCAAAATACAGCCTTCAGAAACATGTTTTCCAGGTGCCTCAAGTTTGGGCAAAGAGGACACCATTTCAGATTTTTGTAGGCGTAGCAAACTAGCAAAATTCAGATGACCAAAGCGTGCATGCCAAAGCTTTGCATCTGACATAGCCTGAGAATCATTTACTGCACATGCCGAATCATTTACAGATCTTTCATAGTCTATGAGCTTATACAGCCCACGACATAAAATGCCAGAAGCAATAATCACATCGCCATTTGACAGATCATGAACTGTACACCTGTCATCAACAAATTTGACAACCAAGCCAATCTTGGCTAATGCAGAAACCAACTCCCATAACAGGATAAGAGGAGTTGTTGGCGCATGTAACAGTATTCCCTATAGGGGCAGGCTTGAGTGAAGAGAAGAAAATGCACTGCAAGGAAA
The DNA here is from genome assembly GCA_020310875.1 of Ceratopteris richardii. Classification (NCBI taxonomy): domain Eukaryota; kingdom Viridiplantae; phylum Streptophyta; class Polypodiopsida; order Polypodiales; family Pteridaceae; genus Ceratopteris; species Ceratopteris richardii. The sequence goes on along the minus strand of CM035413.1, from coordinate 29,681,020 downwards.
TATGTTTGGTTGCCCAACTGTCAAAATACCAAACATCTGAGTCTACTAGAGACATGCACTGATCATGAGAAGATGGGTCAAAACTGTAGACAGTAGTAAACGCCCATTCTTCTTCCTGCACAAGATTTGCAGACTCTATTTTTGGTGTAGAGGCCTCTGCAACAACCATTCCAACCTCTTTCTTCTTTGCCTCTTTAGCAGCCAGTTTTGGACAGTTCTTTATGATATGATCATTCCATTTACAGTACTTACAAAACAATTTTTGCTTTTCTGATTTCTTATCATCTTTATCTTCTTTCTTCGAATATGCAGAATTAGCAGATTTTTGCTTACTAGTTGAAGAGCTCCATTTTCCTTTGCCCTTCTAACTAGCTAGGAAAGCTTGATCTGCAACTCGCATAATGGACCTATTTTGCCTGGACTGATCTTCCTGCAATAGAACAGAGACTAACTCCTCAAATGATAAGGCATTTGGATTGCCTTTCATCATCAACCGAAGAGTAGAAGCAAAACTCTGATATGAATCAGGAAGACCATTCAGAACGGTCTGCACAAGTGAGCTATCTGGTATAACCTCGAGCACCTGTATTTGCAGTACCTGTAGTCAGAGGTGTAACACGACGTCTTTCAACACCCTGCACAATGTTCCACAATCCTTTTGCAACCAATACATGTCACATCATATAAGCCCATAATGGGTAGTTGGTACCATCCAACTTATCCTCAACAGCCAATATACGGAATACATCATTGCTCTCAGCCATGGCCAGTGACTAAAATACCTTGATGTAGAAAATTGACTATATCTCAAAAAGTTGAACATAACTGCCCTAACAAATTCTGCTAGACCTGTAGCGGACTTCAAGATGCTTATACTGGTGAACACAAATTGGTATATACCTTTGGCACCAAAAAGACAAAATAGCCTGCACAAGCGCTACGATAATGCGTTCGAAGGCCGAAACAAGCTCAGATCGCGATTTCGGCACCACAAAGCGAAGATGTTTTGATCTCTGAAACACCCTAAGTATGCTCACCAAATTTTGTGCGAATCTGAGACTGCAAACGGAGGAGTGTCGACGGCGCCGTAGATGAAGCGACGACCTGCTCTGATACCAATTGTTGGAGTTAGACGTCTGCGAAAGCACACGAACAGTACAAGGAAGAAGAAGAAGCTTGGAGCACAAACACACAATATTGAATGTATTACTAAAGAATGTACAAAGATAAGTAGCCCATTAGGGCAATAGGTGTATATACAAGCCGGGGGAAAAAAACCTCCTAAAGAGGGAAAAAAATGCCTCGGTGGTCCTAGTGTGTTCACACACATCACTACCTAAATATATCAACAGAGAAGACTTGTGTGAGGGTAAAATCTTTTCACCCTTCTAGGTGTGCACATGTCTACTATGATTTGTGATAACATACATCATTTCTGAAGTTTTATCCAAATATATGACCTTTCCTCAAACATCAGATCCAAATACTTGTATATAATAATTCCATCTACATCACTAGGTTTATCTAGCTTCAATCTCCAAATTGCTTCATCGGTATCTCTATTAACAAAGAGTTCTATGCTCATGTTTTCTTTGGGGATCCATTCAGGTGTTATGATCATAGAAAGGATGAATTTGCCTCTAGGAGTTCTAGGTTCTCTCTCTTTTTTCTCGTGTTCAAGATCTCCTATTTCATACTCAAATATGATCTGTCCAAATTCATCCTTTCTATTAGGTAAGTTGATTACCACATACATGGTTCCTTGTTTATCAATGTGGGACCCTTCTTCAAATTTGGCCATGGGGTGATCCATTCCAAAGGGGTTCTCTCAATTTTCAAGTTATATCATTGATCTTCTTAAACCATCCTCATAGATGAGAGCACCTAGGTAGTTGGTTTGAATGTATTCAAGTTGAGTCTTATAGGGTCCTTCTAGGGTCCCTAGGTATGCCAACCTTCAACCACCTATATATCTTTCCATGCTAAATGAAATCTCCAAGTCAATATTGTCTGAGCTCACTACATAATGATAATCACTCAACCATTCAGCCCATGATCTAGCAGTAAGATTGACACTAGCTTGAGATGATCTTAGGCTTTGTCGGTCAACCCTTCCTATGTGTCTACCTAATCTATTCAATCTATCAAGATAGATACATCTATTGTGATAAACAATGTCTATTATAGATTCTGTTTGTTGTGATAGATGAGGTCTATTGCGATTAAAAAAAATGCAAATTTTTTATTTGTGATTTTTTGATGTGCTAGGGGTGTTTCTATCATGCAATGCATGTAATTCAAAGATACCAACTTTCTCTGTCTATCATGATAGATAGAGATGTCACAAGATATTCTTCATTGACGTGTAGATTAGGGTGATCACCCAAAGAATGCAGGTATAGATTTGGTTCATCCTCAAAATCATGCAGAATTTGGTAATCAAGGATACGAAGGCCTTCTTCCTCGAAAGTGGCCCTACATTATGCTACATGAAGAACATAACCTTATCCATGATTTATCATCATAGGGAGCATAAATATGTAATGAAGGATTAACAATTCTTGGATTACAAAGAACAATTGATGATCAACAAAAGAGAATTGATGATTAGAAAATAAAGTGAAAATTTTAGAAATATTTCTTGATGCATATGAGAAAAGATATGGAAGACTATCAACGGCATCATCATTTTTTTATCGTTTCACTACCAATGAATTATTCAATCAACAAAACACTAAAAAAACAAGTCTCTTTTCATAATCAAAGACATCACTTTATTATAAAGACATCCTTTTTGCAATCGAATCCAACCAATGTACTCAAAGCACATCATTTTCTTCATTTTGAACATCATCATCTATTACAAGTACCATGTCATCTATTTCTTCCATGTCTAAATCATCATTGTGATCTACATCTAGATGATGATCACTCCATGAATCATTTGTTAAATATATTTTTTAAAATATATACAAACTACTCTGAATCTCTCTTAAAAATTTTAAATATATTAATCTATGTATTTATACTTTTTATCTGTTAAATATTTCAGTCATCTAAGAGCCTTTCCAACATCTGTTTCATTAATGGTTCCATGTATCGTTTGACTCTACAACCACTGATGTAATTAGGAAGTATGTCTCCATTCAATGTAGCTAAGTCTATTGCTCCACTGGTTGATATTGGATTGATCAAAAGTGGTCCATATCTACATTGCTCTAACTTTTTCACCTCTTGTTTCAATGTGTATACCAATACGAGATCACCTTCCTTTAAGCCCTTATCTTTAATGTGTGCATCATAATATGCTTTTTGTCTTCTTTTCACTGCATAAATTCCTACTATGGCTTGTAGTCTAGTCTCATGTAATTTTTCAATTTGATCCAATTGTTGAGATAGTTTATGGCATGTCCATTCATGTTTTTGTGCCATGCATAAAGTAGGGACTAAAAAGTCAATTGGCAAAATTGTGTTTTTCCCATACACTAAAGTGAATAGAATAGTTCCAATCGTATTCTTATATGCCACACAAAGGGCCCATATTGCATGATGCAATTGTTTGTCCCAATCTGACCTTCCATTGTTAACTATTTTAGTTAAGACTGTGCATAGTACTTTATTGAAACTCTCAGCTTGTCCATTGGCTTTTGGATGATATGGATCTGATTTCTTTTGAATCACGAGAAATTCATTCATCACTGATTCAATCACTTCATTGATGAAATGTTCCCCTCTATCGCTAATAATTTCTATCGAAAGTCCCAAGTGCGTAAAGATGTTTTCGAATAGAAATTTAGTTGTGGTTTGAGTGTCATTTTCCTAGTGACTTTTGCTTCCACACATATTGTCAAATACTCCATGGCCACAATAATATATTCAGCATGTGATCGTTTTGCAAGAGGTTTTATAGGTCCTATGAAGTTAATGCCCCACTTGGAGAATGCCCTTATACAGATCATGGGTCTTAGGGGCATGTCATCCCTTCTTATAGGATATTGGGTTCTTTGTCACACTTCGAAACTTTGCATGTACATATTGTCATCCATATTTTATGTAGAGTTGGTGACCATAGGCCTACAAAGAGAACCATTTTTATAGTCGTTTCCGCTAAAAAATGACATCTCGCTATAGCTGCATGTGCCATCTCTAAAATAGGTAGGTATTATCCTTCATGAACACACAATTGCAGTTGATCATCCTTCCCCCCCTTTTGAATAACTATTTTCCAACTATAGTGTAATCTTTACTCATTTCTTCTAAAGCCCTCTTTCTTGCTAGACTTGCTCCTTCCTCATGCACTTGTTTCTTTAAAAAATTCACTAATGCTTTACTACATTCTAGTGCTATAGTGAAGAAATGTAAGGACAAATGGTCTTCAAGGGCATTCTCTTGGCATGCTTGGCAATTTAGAATGTATTCATGTATGTCTTTTTGCATGTTTGGCTAGTACACCCCTAGTCTTTTCAAATCCCTTGTGGTTCCTTGACTGCCCTTATGCATTTTCCATTGGTTCACATGAGCTTGCTCAAGCAAGTTTTTCCCGTTTTGCATCTTCCACACACCTTACTAACACACCATTAGGTTCCTTGTAGTATACACTACCAGCCACAATATGTAGATTTCTTAATTGCATGAACTCCTTCCTATTGTCTCGATTGATCCTATGGTGTGTTCCATGCGTGAGGATTGGTATCAATTTTTCTGCCCATTTAGGACACACTTCCAAATTGAACAAATATGTATCATGTAGATCATCGACTGTTCTAGTGGGTGGCTCTCCATGTGTCATCCTTGATAAATGGTGAGCTCTTATATGTGTATTTCCTTTTTTTACTAATACTTCAAAATCAACTTCCGTGAGTAATAAGAAAAATCTCACTAGTCTTCCCATATTATAGGGTTTGTTGACCACGTACAATAAAGCTTGATGATCGATAAAAAACTTGAATTTATTGGCTAGTAGATAGTGTCAGAATTTCTTGACTGCATACACCATTCCTAGGCCTTCTCTCTCAGTTGTTAGGTAGTTTCTCTCTACTTGATTTCGTTGTCTACTAGCATATGCAATAGAGTGGTCTAATTTTCCTTCATGTGCCGGTTGAGCTAGTATACATCCAATTGCGAAATTCAATGCATCCACGTGGATATGGAATGGCTTATTCCAATTGGGTACTTTCAAGATAGGCGCTGAGCTTAATCATTACTTCAATTCATTAAATGACTTTTCACATTCCTCCATCCACATGAATTATGTCAGCAATCCATACAACAGTTTTGCAATTATAGCATACATGTGGATGAACCTTCGGTAATATCCACAGTGCCCCATAGAAGCTTGTACTTCCTTTGCATTCTTTGGTCTAGCAGATTCAAAATTACCTTTATTTTATCCTCATCGGTGGAGATTTCATTCTTGGATACAATATTTCCCAAGATCTTTCTTTGCCTTACCATAAAGACATATTTTTCTAGATTCAGGCACACTCTCTATTGCCTACATTTCTCAAATATCTTCTGTATCTCGAGAATGTGTTCCATCCTTTCATAGTAATATGTGCATAAGTCATCGACATAGACTTCCATGCCTTGTCTTAGAAATTCTTTGAACATATGACACATCAATCTTTGGAAAGTTTCAGGAGCATTAGTGAGCCCAAATGGCATCACTCGAAAAGCGTACACTCCCCATTTAGTAGTGAATGATGTTTTATGTTGATCCTCTATAGCAATGGCTACTTGGTTATAACCTAAGAATCCATCAAGGAAGTTGTAGACCTCCTTGCCTGCTACTCTTTCCAAGAGATGGTCAGTTCTGGGCAATGGGCAATGTTGAATCTCTCTCTGTCCTATCCTTACTGTATCTAATTGAGATCACAATGATCGAGATTTCCTACAAGGTTCTTGGGGTTGGACAGGGGTCTATATGAATAGAGGCCCTATGATAATTTTACTCCAGTGTTAGCGATAGAAGCCGCCCCCAAAGTACAAGAGCAAGAGGAAAGTATGAGTAAAATCGGACCAAATCCAGATCTTTTGAGGTTCCGGAGCATTTTAAAAGGTACGAATTAGAAGAGAGAAAGATAGCGATTCAAATGCTTAAGAGAGAGGCTCAAGAAGGAGAAGCGTACAACAACAAAGAACAAACCAAAAAGATCATAGTAACAATAGAGGATGGAGAAAAACGATGTACATACATAGAATAAAGACGTGTCAAATGAAGAGGAAGAAGAATTAATACAATTGATCCGAGAATATCGAGATGTATTCGCCTGGACATATAAGGATCTCAAGGGTGTGGAACCCTCAATTTGCTCTCATAGAATACCAATGAAGAAAGAGGCAAAACCATCTAAACAACACCCTTATACATACAATGAGGTCTATGCTGCTAAAATTAAAGAAGAAATAGACAAACTACTAGCAGCTGGATTCATATATGAAATAGAAAATACCGAGTGGGTATCGCCATTAGTAGTTGTGCCTAAGAAGAACGAAAAATTGAGAGTTTGCATTAACTTGAAAAAGGTCAATGCAGCCACAATTCGTGACAGCTACCCTTTGCCCATTACTGACCATGTCCTGGAAAGAGTAGCAGGAAAAGAAGTATATAGCTTCTTAGACAGATTCTCTGGGTACATCCAAGTAGCTAGTGTTATTGAGGATCAACATAAGACCACATTCGCGACTGAATGGGGAGTCTATGCTTTCCGAGTGATGCCTTTTGGACTCACTAATGCTCTTGCTACTTTCCAACGATTAATGTGTCATGTTTTCAAAGAATTCTTGAAGAAGAGCATGGAAGTGTATGTAGATGACCTATGTACCTACTCAAATCAAAGGCAAGACCACATCCCTGAATTGCGGAAGATATTTAATAAATACCGACAATATAGAGTCTGCCTGAACCCAGAGAAGTATGTCTTCATGGTGAGACAAGGGAAGATTTTAAAGCACATAGTCTCTAGAAATGGAATATGCGCAGTTGAAGACAAGATTAAAGTTATTTTGGAGCTTCCTAGACCTAAGAATGCGAAAGAGGTGCAAGCATTTATGGGACATTGTGGATTCTATCGCGGATTTATCCACATGTATGCCATAATCACCAAACCCTTGTATGGACTCTTAACTCAATTCACTTGGACTGAGGATTGCGAAAAGGCATTCAATGAGTTAAAGAAGCGGGTTAGCACAACCCCAATTCTAAAAACACCGAATTGGAACAAGCCATTTCATATTCATGTAGACGCTTCTAATTACACAATAGGATGTTAGCCCAGCCAGCAGATGAAGGAAAGTTAGATCATCCAATTGCCTATGCAAGTAGACAATTAAATCAAGCTGAGAGGAACTATACAACTACAAAGCGAGAGGGATTAGGAATGGTCTATGCAGGGAAAAAATTTAGACACTACCTCTTAGCCAACAAGTTTAAGTTCTTCATAGACCATCAGGCCTTATTGTACTAAGTCAATAAGCCTTGTAACACGAGAAGACTGGTAAGATGGTTTTTGCTATTGATGGAGTTCGACTTCGAAGTAGTAGTGAAAAAGGGAAATACCCATGTAAGAGCAGATCACCTTTCTAGGTTAACACATGGAGAACCACCAAGTGGAGTACAAGAAGAATTGCCAGACACTTATTTGTTTAATCTGGAAGTGTGTCCAAAGTGGGCAGAGAAATTAATTCCGATACTCACTCATGGCCCACAACACTCAATCAATAAAGAGAGTAAAAAGGAAATTCTAAAGTCAAGGAATTCGCACATTATTGCGGAAAGTGTGTACTATAAGGAACCCAATGGTGTACTGCTGAGATGTGTTGAGGAGGACGAGCAAAGGATGCTAATTGAACAAGCTCATGTGAAAAAATGGAGGACACACAAAGGGACTCATGGAACTAAAAGGGAACTAAAACGATTAGGAGTATACTGGCCTGACATGCCTAAGGATGTCCATGACTATGTGAGTAACTGTGTAGAATGCCAGGAGACTATTCTCGAGGATCATGCATCCATACCTTTCTTAACAATAACACCCAATTGGAGCCAAACATTGGTCAAATTTCTAAAGACAAGAGAACATGAGGAAGGAGTTAGCTTGGAAAGAAAACGATCCCTAGAGGAAATGAGCAAGGATTATGTACGCATGGGAAGACACTTGTTTAGGAGAGGAAAAGACAACCAATTACGACTATGTGTGCATGAAGGAGAATATTTACCCATATTAGAGATGGCACATGCAGGTGCAGCAAGAGGTCATTTTTCAGCCGAGAGAACCGTGAAAATGATCCTCTTTGCACGCTTGTGGTGGCCAGCTTTACATATGGATGCTGAGACCTATGTACGAAGCTGTGAAACATGCCAAAGGGCTAAATACCTGATTCGGAGAGATGACATGCCATTAAGACCTATGGTTTGTGCCAGAGCATTTTCAAAATGGGGTATTGACTTCATAGGACCCATTAGCCCACCGACCAAAGGGTGACATGCCGAATATATCATAGTAGCCACCAATTATTTGACAAAATGGGTAGAGGTGAAGGCTACTAGAAAAAATGATGCTCAAACCACTGCTAAGTTTCTTTTTGAGCATATATTCACTCGTTTCGGATTACCAATTGAGATTGTGAGTGACTTAGGAACGCAATTCATTAATGAATTAATAGAGTCTCTGATGAATGAGTTTTTAGTAATCCATAAAAAATCAGCCCTTTACCACCCCCAAGCCAATGGTCAAGCGGAAAGTTACAATAAAGTGTTATGCACAGTATGGACAAAGATTGTCAATAATGGGAGGTCTGACTGGGACAAACAATTGCATCATGCAATTTGGGCCTTTCGAGTCGCATACAAGACTGCCATTGGAACTACCCCATTCAATTTAGTATACGGACAGAACACAATTTTACCCATTGATTTTTTTATACCCACATTGAGAGTAGCCCAGCAGCATGAATGGACCAGACATGAATTATCCCAACAACTAGACCAAATCAAAAAGCTGCATGAAACTCGGTTGCAGGCTGTCGCTGGAATTTATGTGGCCAAGAGAAGGCAAAAGGCCTATTATGATGCACACATAAAATACAAAAGACTAAAAGAAGGAGACCTAGTCCTGATCTACACCTTGAAGCAACATGCCAAGAAGTTACAAAAACACAGATATGGACCTCTAATCATTAATAGGATCTCGACGAGTGGAGCAGTTAATTTAGCCACTCTGGATGGAGATATACTTCCTAACTACATAAGTGGATGTAGAGTAAAACAGTTTATGGATCCATTGATGGATCAAATGTTAGCACGTCTCGTAGGTGCATGCACCACTTTAAAATCTTGGGACATAACCGGGAACTGATGATCCGTGTCCATGATTTTAATGGTCACCAGGAAGAAATACTCTCCAGCCGGTTGCTCTTCCCTAAACCAGTGTCCCTTTGCTTTAGTTACGCTCTGTAAAGGAAATTCCAATACTTCTTCCTGAATAGTTGCTTCAGAATCTTCGGAGGCCATCTGCACTTGTAATGAAAAGTGCATTAGCTTCAATAGAAGATATAACCATTGTGCTGTGCATTGTAGTGACATGTTGTCGTTTTGTCACTCCGTTCTCTTTGCTTCTATAAGTGAGATCTCTTACCACATATTCTTTTTTCTTTTCTAAAAGAAAACAATGATTAGTATAGCCGAAGCATTTATTTATTTACATAGTAGGTCCATTCCTAAGGAAGTTGAAGCTATGACCTATTCCCCATTGGAGAATGTGCACCACTAATTTTAGTATGTACATCAAGTGCCGAATGATTGGCCTCGTAATGTGGCCCTATTATGCATACTTTAGGTGCATTCGATACTTCATGAGTGCAACAGAAATCTTCCTTGCTCTGGTGTTCCATTCCTCGCAGTTGCTTGGGTTTCCAAATCCATTTCGTTTTCGCGTTGTTAGGCTGTGTCTTCCCTTTGGTTCCCCGAGCTACACATGTTTCTTTTGTCTTTTCTGTTGTCCTAGTGCTAGAGGTTTCTCTCTTAATGTTTCTATGACGAGTCTGTCTTGGCTTCTTTATCGCAACATGTAGGTGTAATGCGTCCTTCTGTTTGCGTATCTCTTGATCGGCTGCTTGTCTGACCTTCTTGGGAATCCATATTTTTTGCCGTGCTTGTTGAGCTTTAATCAAAGACCTAGGAAGCCATACTTGCAAGAGTCGTTTTGGTTTGGATTTCAGTAAAGAAGAATTCTTGCCCTCCTTTTTCTCTTTATGAGCTTGTGTTGCAATCTCTGATTTCTTTACTTGATCCTTGCGTACCCATTTGAAGTTGAACTTTCTTGGAAGCGAGTATTTGATTGTGATTTTCCATATTGGTGATCCTTCTTTCGTGCAAGAAACTCTAAGAGTGTTGATCTCCTTTGTGTCTTTATGTTCACCAATTGAATAGGATGATTTCACTTCTTCCTTGGACATGTTAGGGTTTGAGCTTTTTGCTTCTTCCAGACTTGCTTCTGAGGGATTGGGGTTGGAATCATGTTCTAAGTGCTCTTCTTTGAGTTCTTCCGCACTCTTGATGGCTTTTGGTTTATGTGAGGGTTTCTCCCCTAATAGACTAAAAATTTCCTTGTGCCCTATCTTGGCTAAAATGTATCCTTGCGTTAGGTGGATGCTTACTTCATTCTCAATGATCTAATCCTGTCCTAGGATTAAGTTTTCTATCAAGTCTTCGTCTTTGCACCTAAGACTCGTTGTTCCATGGAGGAATTTCCTAGGTGGAGGGATAGTATGGCTTCTCCAATGCATGCTATGACTTGACCTCCAATTCCTATCATATGAGCTTTCGTGGGAGTCATAATCGTTTCAAGATCTTGGATGACCATATTTTGTATGCAACTGAGTCTTGCTCCTGAGTTTATCAAAGCATCTATCAATTGTACTTTGTCTTGCCAATCCCTAGGTTTAGGTATGGTTTTGATATGCCATGGTTCTGTCCATTGGAATGGTGGACTTGATAGTTGGCCATGGGAATAGGCTCGTCACCTAGTAAGTACCGTTCGTCTCTTTGCCTAATCCACTCTTTTCGTTTCCTAATACGTTCCAAGGCTTCTTGTCATGCCTCCTCTCTAATCCTCTCTTCCTCTTTCTTCCTAATATAGCATGAACTGTCTCCGAACCTGCTATCCCTTGTTTTCAAAAACATGAAAACATACACTAGGATCCATATATTTGCAATTACCTTCCAAAAAGGTTTCTCAACGTACTTCTGCTGCATCATGTAAATACACTAAAAAAATCAAGAACTGAATCCTAGAACCTGTGACTAACAACTCACAACTTAGTGTATTATGAACATTGCTGGTTCATCTCTGACTGTACTCAAGTCAAATCAACTCAACTCAATTGAAATCAACTAAAATCAACTCAAATATGAGTCTCATAAAAAAATCTATGATGTCATCATGTCTTCATCCTTTAAATCCTTCATACCTCTTTCCTTTAGAACCTGGTACAAACATATATGTGCGCACTTCTAAAAATACCTCTTTGAAATATCAACCTTCTCTTTAATAGAACTGTGGAACCTTCTCCTGAATAGGAACATCCTAACAGGAACTTTCTCCAGAAATTCTCCTTCTTCCTTCTTTTTTCAAAGCTGGAACATAAAGAGAACTTGACAAAGGAAATATAGGAATACCTGAAATAGGAATACCTGAAGATATGACTCTACATTGTTTTAGATATGGCTTAAAATAAGTCTTCATGTTTCATCACCCCCCTGGATGATTTAACACTAGTATCTAGTATTCTTCAAATATATCAGACTTTATGAAATCTGGAACGTCTTCCTTCATAAATCTGATGTTCAGTGATCAATAACTGTATCTGAAACAAAATCTCCAAACCCTTTTTATTAGCACTGCACATATGCCAATAGCTTTCCTTGTCATTCTTTAGCTTCCCAAAAATCTAGAATAAGGTTAGCTGATCTATCATAAAAACCTTGCTGAAAGCATTTTAGGATTCATAACCTTTTTGCAACATAACAAGTATCTTCTTCTATCTCTCTACAACACAAATCTGATAGAACCTGAATCTTTGACTTACTTCTTCCAATGCTAAAAATCTTCTCAAACAAAGGATAGACAACTGACTCATAAATACTCAAGATCATACAAGATCAATGATTTCTCCTATGTAGAATCTACTCTCATCAAACCTTCATGACTGAATGCTTGATTTATTTACCTGAATGTCTCCAAGTGTCCATGCTTCTCAAAAAGTTGTAAAACTTTATTCAAACAAATCCTTTCCTAGAATCTGTAACTCCTACTTGAAACATAAGTGGACAAACTTTCTCACCTTAAGAACTCCAAAAGTTGCAAGTTGATACTTCATCTTTTCATATTCTACCCGAGTGAAATGTGAAAGTACTTGCTTGACTTTCTTTTGGCTAAGTCCACTTCTCAATCAAGTGATAGGATCTAATGGAACACCTTTTTGAATACAAACATGTATCCAAAAGTCTAGACAATCACAGAAAGTAGATTCTCCATTGATGTACATCAACAATCTGATTTTTTTGAAGTTTTCTGAAAATATTGAATATGAGGTAACCTTTCCAAACATAAAACCTCAACCCAAGTCTTCAACATCTGCTACAAAAAACTCTTTTACCTCAAGAGTTAGATAAAGAAGAAATATACCTCTCTGCAACTTGTCATATAAGTAGCTCTGTATTGACACACTAAGAATTCTTTGAGGGAACATATAAGCTGCGTGCTCAAAAGCTTCAACTAAAACATAACTCATACACATATGAGTCACAACATATATCTGCTGCTTTTTCTTTCTCTCAATGCCATTCTTTGTCAAATCTACTAAATTGTGACCAAGTGTAATGCAAAAAAAGAAACTGCTTCTTCTTTAGACTATCTTCACACAAGATGTTCTCGTAGACTTGTCTTTGGGTGTAGAGGATAAATAGGAAAAGTATATGGAAAATATATGAGAAAAGGAAGCCTTACTTTTCTTTTGGAAATGATGGACTTTCTTCTTCTACATCTTTCTTCCACCTGATGATGATGTCAACATCTTCAAACTTCTCTTCCATACCTTTTGTTCTCTTCATCTTGAAGTAGGAAGCACTCTTAACTTCTTCAAATGAACTCTTTCTCTTTCTCTAGTACTAAGAGTAAGAGATAAAACAAACATGGTATACAAATGGAAGTGAATATAGAAACATGTTTTATCATCTCCTCATATCTCTGAATCAAAATTGTGCTTCAAATGTCTGAAATGACTAAATTCACCAACCTTTTGTCTGAATGATGAATTTCCTTTCTAGAGTTACATTCTCTAGATACATTTGTACCTTGATATCCAACCAACTTACAACAGAAAATTGGCTAAACACAAAGCTCATCCCATCTCCAAATTTGTCTTCTTAGATGAGCTTTCTTGCCATGAAAGAAATCTCTCAAAACTCTCTAGAAAAACCTCTAGATACCTCTTTTGATGTAGCCTTCAACTTTCAAATAATGAAAGTGTACAAAAGCACTCCGTGAATCCTTCAAATCTCTTCATAATTGCTCTTCGATATGACCTGCAAATGATAATCTAATAGTAGAAAGTGATTCTTATGATTTGATGTTGATCTAATTCTTTCATCTTCTCTAAACCATTGTTCTTCCTTGAATTTGAAGTAGTCTTCTCTTCATCAAGTCTTGGTCTTCAAATAATACTTTTGTAAAGTATTTGTATACTCTTCCACAAATATTCGGCTGCTAACAGATCATCAACTTCATACTCCACACTGATGAATACACATGTGACTGAATTGTCTAATTCGCAAATCTCTACTCATCTAGATTAAGTGTGTATGTCAAATGTCAAATGTTAGAAGATTCCCTTAAATCATATGTTGTAAACTTGGAAGTCTAGAAAACCTAGGAATCTGAATCAGCCTTAATGCATCGATGCCAAAGTCCTAAAGCTTTGAAACCAAAACCTTCGAGCTCTGATACCAAATGTTGGAAATGAGGTAGGCCCATAGCTCATATCACAGGTCCATGGCTCCATAGGTCTAGCATATACAAGATAGAATCTAGTAATCTTCAATATTGACAAAACATGAACATACCACATTTAATCATACAAATGATGAGACACAAATAGAGAAAGAATAGACGACATGTGTAAGGTGTTACGTAAGCCATCGCTTACTCATAGTATCATATATACCAATGTTCAATGTACAACGTGGGAGCAAAACTCTCAACCACTCTATGTGATGAGAAATAGATGGATGATTGAATGTACACATGTAACAAACATATTCATATGTATGGGCAGAAATCTAAATATACATGAGATGTGTGACCTAATAGGTTATAGAAGAGTGAATATGAGTGACTGAAAGAGGAAGGATCAATGTGAAAATGATAATAAAAAAACCCTCATCTAACGTTAGGCTATGGAAGACCCTAAGTTAGATACGTGTGTGAAAAGATCACATACTTAAAAAGTCACAAAGAATGCTAACAAGTTTGTTGCCAAAAATCCTCAAACTCATGTGAACACACCTTCTCAAACACCTCATCCAAATATGCATAAAGCATATACGTACTGATTCTCTTGTACCTATGCCGAATAGGACTCCTCTTGATATGGATGCTACTGCCTCCATAAACTCCAAGTAGTACCTGTGTGCATAAAGAGAATATGTACCTGAATACTTACCATAAGATGCAAATCTTATGTTAACCACCATCGAATGTCTTTGAAGTAACATAAAATCTTCATGTAGAAGACAATCTTCAAATACACCATGTAGATGGCTGATCCTCACCATCAAGCTGCTAATGGCCAAGTCCTCTTTCCATGAACAAGAGATAACCTCCTCTCCATGAGCAAGAGTGTGAGCACACTCTTCATCTCCAAGAAGAACTCCATAGCCGCTCCTCAACATGCTTCAAGTTAACACCATGGTTGGCCCATGTGCTAGAAGAAACACCACCTCTAATGAGGTCCAAGCTTTCCAAAGCTTGTGTTGAACACTCGGTGAAGGATGCCTTGAAGTGACTCCAAGCACTTCTTATATAGTATTGGTTATCCCATGAAAAACATCTCCAATAAAGCACATGTCGAAAAAACAAACGCAATCGCGACCCGTTGCTAATTTCGAAAAGCAAAAGTATTAAGACTTTCTTTTCGCTATTCGTTATTGTTTTAAAAAAGTTATTTCGTGAACGCGGTGTCGGCGATCGGTATTGAACCCGGGTCAACTGGATAAAAGGCTTTTCGCCTAGCCAAGAGCGTTGGGTGCTTTTGATGTACAAAGACTAGTAAGGACAAATTGACATACTGTAATCTCTAAGGAATCTTGACCAATAGGGCATTGTTTTCCAACAACCTAAACAGTCCCACGACCAAATCAAATCATAAGCTTTGAATAAAGTGTATAAACCCTTAACTATCTCTTGTAATCCCATAAGGGAAGCATGCAAAGTCACAAAACCTTGTAACAAACCTTCCAAAAAAAATCTTGTAATGTACTTGTACATCATTAGAATCACGTTGAGATCATGCACTCTCCAAAGTGTGGATATAGGAAATTTCGACAACTTACATTATCACACATCAACCTATCTTCACTCAACAATCAATCACACCACATAGGGATACAAGGAAACATATCAGTATTGGAAAGGGAATAGGGTCTCACCGGATTTATTTGACAATACTAATGTGTTCTTATTGTTATAACAAATCCACAAAAGCATGTGCATGCATCAATAAGCAATGGTGGAAGCAGGAACTAGCTCCCAACAAATAGACATGAATTCTTTGACCATTGAGGAGCACCCCTCAAAAGTACTTCCCAGGTTCTGTATTTATAGGGGTACCGTTTCTATCTAGGATCCTCCATTAGGACAAATAGAGAGAGGTCATGCACACTCTCACTGGCTCAACGAGTTGGTTGACCATTACCAAATGCACTCTACATATGGGAGTCAAAGTGTGAATTCAACAATACATGGGTTCATCTTCAATTCGTTTTCCAGGGATTTTGAAGAGTTAAAAAACACAATCGAGCTATAGAACATTTGGGAAAGAGAAAAATTATTGGAATATTTTAGTGTGCCATTAGCAAAGACAAATTTTATGAGATGTTACTACCTGATTTAGAATCTCCACCTTGGGATAGATAAGAATCTTCCTAGAAATTTTGTCATACCATCAATTCTTTCCAACCAAGAGTTGAAGCAATTCAAGCTCTCTAAAAAATGGTAAGTGAAGCTTTTAATATACAGGGTAGGCATGTCCCTATCGATGAAGTGACACAGATCCCACACTCCATGAAGAAAAAGGATGTATTGAAAATCAATCAGATGTTATCTATCACACCTAGCTTGTCCATACCCTAAGAATGTGCATGCAACATTTTTCCTTCCCAAGGCAGGATTGCTTCATGCAGCCCCATAAAAAGATATCATTTAGTCTCTATCTAGTAGAATCGATTAAAATAAAGATCAAACTACCACAATGGATCATTGATCAAATTTACATGGTGAATGCAAGATGGCAATGCAAACCAATCCTAAATCGGTGTTGTGCAATCATAAGATTCATTTACAAATGTCTAACATATGACATTCCCATAGAGAGAGCACTCAAAAAGAGTGGCACTACACCTTTTTAAGCAAAGGAAAACCTCCATAGATCCATAATAGCAATGCATATGCGACATCGTCCCTTATTTACAACCATATGGCATGGTCACTATTCCCAAAGTGTCACTAATTACAGCATCACTCACCATCCCTCGCTTCATCGTTTAATGTCCTCAACCCACAAAAGCTCAAAATGCCACTACCATAGGAGAAACAATTGCAGCATAGTCGTTGACCCCATCAATTCCACAAGAGTTTGAATTTCCCATGATGAAAGGACTAGAGGATATGGATGCCTTTGATTTTGAACAAGTCTTTCAAGGAATCCCAACATATCCATTACCAAGTGTAGAGTTTGGATAAAAAAGGGAAGATGAACATGAAGGAGGAAGAGAAGCATTCACCCCAATCTCAAGGAAAAGGTAGGCAGCCCAATGATCAAGAAGAAGAAGGTGAGTTTGCCTACATGGCAACATTTAAGAGATTACAAAAGACCATGCACGGCATTCACTCCCACAGTCATCTATTAGAAGAAAGGATTCGAGTAGTTGCTCTTGGAGGAGATGGTGGATAGTCTTCAGAGATGAAGTGGTGCTACAACAACTTGCTTCACACCAGCCAAGAAGAAGTGGTGGAGAGTGTAGTGGGACTTTTTATGCGAGTCTTTTGAACTACTTTTATAGTTGTATTTGGAGCCAAGATTTGAATTCAAAATTCAAATTCTCACCAAAAAGTGAGTCCTAAACTATAGGATATATTCTCTCATCAATCATCTACCAAATAACTTGAGATCTGATGATTCTTAACTCCACATGGAAGTAAGGAAATTTTACAAAGGTAAAAGGTAATTGATTTTACAAGGGATTGATCTTATATGACTATATGAGATATATTTTAATTATCCAAGTATGTGGGCTTCGATTCTCTTGCACCTAGCATGCTTCTTCTTCATTCCTTCTTGCTCTTCTCCAAACGAATCATCAATTTGAACTTGTTCATCTTAATTCCATCTAAAGACTTTGTAAGTATATCTACACATTGACAATGAGTTGATACATAGGACAATTGAATGTCCTTGCTAAGAAATTTCTCCCTTAGATAATGATAGTGCACTTCAATGTGCTTAGTCCTTGCATGGTATACAGGATTAGCAGCCAAATGAAGTGAACTAGTGTTGTCTCCAAAAATCATTGGAGTGTTAGAATGTAACTCCAAATCTATGTAGAGTTGTTTGAGCCACATAGCCTCTTGTGTTACATTTGCTAAGCCTATATATTTTTCCTCTATAGATGGCAATGCCCCAGTTGGTTGCTTCTTTGATGACCATGATATTAGCTTTGAACTTGCAAAGGTCAAGTATCTTGAGGTGCTCCTCCTATCATCCTTGGGGCTAGTCCAATCTCCATCAAAATACAACTTAATGTCTAAACCAGAGGTGAATGGGTAAAAAAAACCCTTCATTTATAGTACCCTTTAGATACTTTAGGATCCTCTTGGCATCTTCCATGTGGGGCTTTCTTGGTGCATGCATAAATTGGCTTAATGTACTTACTCCATAAGCAATGTCCACTCTTGTTAGGGTTGCATAATTGAGACTCCCAACAAGTTTTTGGTAACCTGTAATATCTTCAAGAGGTTCTCCTTCATGAGAATTAAGTTTATGAATGCATTCCATGGGTGTAGCTGTAACTTTGGTGTTTTCCATCTGAGTTTTCTCAACATATTATGAATATACTTCCTTTGAGTAATGTACACACCAAAATCTGTATATACAAGTTCTAAGCCAAGAAAGTATGTTAACAAACCAAGATCACTGATTTTAAACCCTTCCATCATTTGAGCTTTAATTTGCTTGATGCCATTAGCATCATTCCCTATAATGATAATGTCATGCACATAGACACATAAATAGATAACTTCAGATTTGGTCTTCTTTATGAATAAAGAAGCATCTATTGTGCTAGCAACAAATCCTTGATCGTGCAAATAAGTAACAAGCCTATGGTTCCAAGCTCTAGGAGCTTGCTTTAGGCCATAGAGTGCCTTCCTTAGCTTGCATACATAACCTAGTTTGTCCTTATCTTCATATCCTAGCGGTTGAACCATGTATACTTCTTCTGATATTCATCCATTTAGGAATGCATTCGTAACATCTAACTGATATAGTTTCCAATTCTTAGAAGCAGCAACAGTTATTACCAAAACCCTAAGTGTTGGAATTTCAGCCATAGGTAAAAAGATTTCTTCATAATCCTCTCCATGGGTCTGAGCAAACCCCTTTGCCACTAGCCTTGCTTTGCACCTGTTTATAGAACCATCTAAGTTCTTCTTGATTTTATATAACCATCTGGATCCTATTACCTTCATACTTGCCTTCTTGGGGACCAAATCCCAAATATTGTTTTCTTGAAGTGCTTCAACTTCTTCCTGCATGGCTTCTCTCCATTCCTTATTCTCATTGGCTTCTTCAAATGAAGAAGGTTCTTCTATCATAGATTCTTTAGTGATGTACACAGAATGCTTGGTGAATAATGATGTGTCATAGCCATACCTTATGGGCTTTTTACTCTCCCTTTGAGATCTCCTGAGTGCTTGATTGGAGGACTCTCGAATGTCTTCCAATTGCTTGAGCTTGGTCTTGCCTTTTGACTTCCAAGCCTTAAAGTCAATTTGCTCTTCAACCTCTCAGTTAACATCGTCTGGTAATTGTTGATCTTCTTGAGTGAGAGTTGGAAAATCACTTTCCAAGTCGTAAGGTAACTTGATCTTCCTGCAATCATCTTCAAACAATGAATTATTTTCTTCAAAAGCTACATCACTACTAACTATAAATCCTTTGTTAGTGGGATTGTATAACCTATATCCCTTCTAGTTTTGATCATAGCCAATGAATATACACTTCTTAGCTTTTGGATCAAGCTTCCCTCTAATATGTGAAGGAATATTTGCGTAATCGATGCACTCAAAGATTTTACAATGGTCCAATGAGGGTCTTCTACCATTCCATGCGTCATAGGGTGTCATTCCATCCAAGGATTTGGATGGGAGTGTGTTAAGCAAGTATTTGTTTGTGGAAACAACCTTTGCCCATAGGTAGTTGGGTAGTTTCTTCTCATTCAACATTGATCTTGCAGCCTCTACTATCACTCTATTCCTCCTCTCTACCACTACATTTAGTTCAAGAGTATATCTTGTTGTGACCTCTCTCTTTATACCTCTGTCCTGTAAGAATGAATCAAATTCATGTGAAAAATACTCACCACCTCCATCAGATCTGATCCTCTTCAAGATTCTATCGGTTTGGTTCTCAACCAATGCCAAACTTTTCAAAAAATGTAAATACTTCATCCTTATGCTTCATGAAGTAAAGAATTTTCCATCTACTGTAATCATCTATAAATGAAACATAGTACCTTGAACTTGAGATTGATGGCTCATTGCTAGGACCCCACACATGAGTGTGCACAAGCTCCAAGTAGTCTTCATACATGTACCCCATTCTGCTGAATGGTTGCCTATGGGCTTTGCCAAATTGGAATGCTCCGCATTTTTATATCATGTGTTTCTTGGAAACATTCGGAATTCCAAGCACACTTTGATCCCTGCATATTTGCTTTAGTGTTCTTTCTCCTATATGACCTAGCCTTTGATACTATATCTCTAGTTCAGATAGGGTTTGATCTTTGTAATTGAAGAGTGCAATGTTTCTGGTGTCTTCAATCTCAAATGTAAAGAGTCTACCAGATTTCTCACCTTTTGCAATCCTCTTGAAGCCTTGTTGAGGGTCTTCCACATATGCTCCATGCCTTGTGAATCTGACCTCTAAGCCTTTCTCAACAATATGTCCAACATTGATTAGGTTTTTTGTTATGGTTGGCACATATAAAACCTTACTTAAGAGGTTCATGTTGCCATTAAAAGCCTTGACATTTCCAATTTTCTTAACAGAGTGTCTAGTGTCATCAGCTTTCTGCACTTCATGCTTCCCTTTGGGTTTTCAAGATAAGATAGCAATGCTACATTTCCAGCCACATGATTGGGACAACTAGAATCAATTTAGAAAAGATGCTCATCATCTTTACCTCGATTGGATGTCATGTTCATGATAAGTAGAGAATCCTCTTGGTCTTCTGTGTAGTTGTTATAATCTCTTCTTCCTCTAAAACCTCCTTGATAATTTTTGTTGTTGTAGCCTTGGTTATACTTGTGATTGTAATTGCTTCCTCCATTGTTGAACTTGCCTTTGGATTGTCCATAGCTCCCTCTATGAAAGCCTCTTCCCCTTTGATCCCTTGTGTTCTTGAGGACTTCTTCTGTGATGTGGTTGGTTAGGCCACAAATGTTGCAAGGTGGAGTGTTGTAGGATCTCCCCCTGCCTTGCTTTCTTCCTCTGCCCCTTCCTCTAGTACCTCTTCCTCTACCCGTGAAGTACACTTGAGAGGTACTAGCCTCTTCTTCATTCTTTTTGCTTTTACCTTTATCCTTACTTTTATTTCTATCTTTATAAAGGGTAGAAGATTGATTACCTCTAGAGTTGCCACCATTCTTGTTGAGCTTTGTCTCATGGGTGAAGAGTTGCCCCATCAAAGTGATGAGGTCACATATCTGCATATCCATATAAAGGTCCATTATTGTGGTGAAGGACTCCCACTTATCATTAGCTTTGATGCCATTTATGATCTTCCTTACTATATGTTCTTCTTCTATCTCCTCTTTAATGCTTGCAAGCTAACATCCTTCATCTTGGTCACAGAATCAGCTACACTTTGCTTTGGTTTCTTTTTTAGGGTTGTAAACTCCATCCATAGCTAGTTCTTCCTAGCTCTTGTATTTGATGAGAATATGAAGAAAGTACTTCCTAAGTTTCTTGGGAGGTCTTGCAATTCCTAATGTGAGTTAATAAGAAATCAGATATTGAGTTTAGTAGATAAGACCAGGCAAGAGCATCCTTTGCACACCATGTGGTCAACCTTTCTTGTTCCTCCCTTGTGGGTTGATGTTTGCTCGTGAATGTTGGCATTTCTTCATCTCCAGAGATATATCCATATAAACGTCTTCCTTAGATGTAGGCTTGCATCCTTAGTGACGATGGTGGGTAGTTGCTTCTATCAAATTTGTCAATGAATGATGGAAATCAATCTCCCATCTTGCTTGTTTCTCTAATACCACTGTTGGAGGAGATGGTGGATAGTCTTCAGAAACGAAGTGGTGCTACAACAACCTGCTTCCCACTAGCCAAGAACACGTGGTGGAGGGTGTAGTGGGCCTCTTTAGCTTTCTAATGATCTCAAATAATCACCTATGTGCTTTGGAACATGATCCACTAATCAATGGATCAAAACAGATGAGTAGGAAATTGATTCAAGGCCATAGACTTGCTATTTTAGTCTCTACACATGTTTAGTATAACGAACAATGCTCTCAGCCTGCTAGCAATTAGTCAAATTCCTTTTGGTGGTATCTAATTAACTTAGATAGCTACCAATGATGAGTAATTTGAATAAAAAAGATAAAATACACAGTGAGTATGATGCCTCACATTTTCGAGATGCATCAAAGTATAGATGAGAGAGTAAAGATATGATGATATCTCACAATTGAGATAACCAATGACAATAAAATTTTGTATCTATACACTAGACATTATATTAAATCTATGGTGCTTTAAATTGCATCCAATGATCAACCATGCACTAAGAACAACCTATGAAAAGATTACTATTCTGAAGTATTCATAGCAGAGAAGTGAAGTATATAATCAAAATGAATGTATTAGATCACATAGAAGTACAATGTCATTGGCAATATTCTATTGCACAATGTGAGGGTAGTGATTGAGCTATGGAGTGAACTCTCAAATCAGATACGTTCCCTCTCTATTTCTCTCCAAAATTGGGCTTCTTACGCAAGTCTTTTGAACTAATTTTATAGTTGAGTTTGGAGCCAAGCTTTGAATTTAGAATCCAAATTCTCACCAAAAAGTAAATCCTAAACTATAGGATATATTCTCTCATCAATCATCTATCAAATAGATCGAGATTTGATGCTTCATAACTCCACGTGGAAGTAAGGAACTTTTACAAAGGTAAAAGGTAATTGATTTTACAAGGGATTGATCATATATGACTATATGGTATATATGCTAATTATCCAAGTATGTGGGCTTGGGTTCTCTTGCACCAATAGTTACTTGAAGCAGACAATGTGGATTCCACATTAAACCAATCCATCCATGCACTGTTAGAAGTTGTTGGCATGGTTGATGTTATTGGTCACATGTTAAAGAAACCTAGTGTGCAATTAGAACCCTCTCGTGGTTGATCAAAACAATAAAGATCCCTGTAATCTCTACTATATCTTCTACAACCACCCGTATCATCATTGTATATTTTTCTACTGTTGAAACTATTAACGAACCTGCCAAAACCACCTTCCAAATGCCTCTTCACTCACGTGTACATGTAATATCACCCTTGAGAGCTCTCGAGCCAATTCTAAACACTACCATTGAGTTACCCATCACCACAAACCATGTAACTACCATAATGCCCATTCCCAATCGGGAATTTCCTCGCCCATTATCACATATTCAACTCCTTTCTACACATGATAATCCATTGTATAATGCTAGTCTCTCTGTGCCCACAAGCTTATTATCAGGTTGTTCTATTTTGTATCTCCAATATGCTTCGTCGGTTTCTTTATTTACAAACAACTCTATGCTTCTGTTGTCCTGAGGGGTCCATTATGGAACTAGTACTCATGTCAGTATAGATTTCCCTCTAGCTGTTCTAGGTTCTTTTATTGGCTCTTTTCCTTGTGCTCTCGCTTCCGTTTCTAACTGAATCACGCCAAACTCATTCGTATTGTTTGGCTGCGTACTTAAGATGTACATCGTTCCTTCCTTGTCTATGTACGCGTCTCTCTCGAATTTCACCACTGGACGTTCCAATCCAATGGGTTGATCGGGATTATGCATTTGCACCACTTGTCTTCTCAAACCATCCTCATAGATGCACGCACCTAAGCGGTTGGTTCGAAGAAACTCCAATTGAGTCCTATAGGGTCCTTCAAGTCTTTCTAAATATGCAACATTCGACCCTCCTTCTGGTCTTTTTGTGCTAAATGCCATTTCTGATTCACTCGTGTCTGAGTTCTCGTAGGGGTAATTACTATTCAATTGCTGAGCCCACGATCGAGCAGTAGTTCCTACACTTGCCTCTGATGATCTAAGGCTTCGTCGGTCTGACTTACCTATGTGTTTGCCCGATCTAAGGTTCATTAATTTTCTTCCTTGCACACTCAGTACACGCTCAGATCGTCAAAGATTCTTTGTTATTACTTTCTTGATTCTTTTTAAATTTCTTTAGATTCTTGTATTGATGTATGCGTCAGGAATTCGACTTTCAGTGGTACTTTGAGTTCTCGTTCTGTCAGACTTATGTTCTTTCCTTTAGGTTTTCATATCACACACCTTTACTTTTAGTCTTGAACTTGATAGCTTTAATTCTCTTGAACTTGGTGCGTTCCTATCGTCTTGAATCCACAATGCTAACGTTTATCCTAAGCTAAGAATTGACTGAGGGGGTTGAGTAATCTTCCAACCTCGAGTCAGCTTTTCTGGTTGCTCTGATGCCCAAGAAGCTGCGCTTCCCAAACTTTATGTCCTTCTCTGCCTTGCTTTGGTTGCCCTTGATTGCCTTTGCTAGACCTGGAAAAATCCAATATTAGACCAATATCACAATGGATGATCAAGCACTTGAGTTTATACACTTTTAAAGTCCCTTAACTTTTGGCAAAAATTTTCTTCCCAAGGTCCCCTTTCTTTCCTAGTCCCACTGATGTTCAACCTCAAATTAGCTTATCTAAAAATCAACGAGCTATTAAGCTCAAAAAACGGACTTCGGATGAAAAAGATATGACTGTTCAAGCCCTGGGGGGTGAAAACTGACAAACCGGTTTCTCTTCAAATATGAGCTAAGGGGTCTCCTATGAGTCTAATCACCCAAAAATTTCCCAAAAATAGTTCCAAAATTGGCCAAAAATTGAAACCCTAAAGTTTGCGTGTGGGTGAGCAATCGTGATGGTCTGAGATGATCGCGATGGTCTGGGACCGTCGCGATGGTCTAGGCGAACCGTCGCGATGGCATGATGCGCGAACCGTCGCGATGGTCTGAAGTGCACGGTCGCGATGGTCTAAATGTGAGCAATCGCGATGGTCGGGGTGAGGCGTCGTGATGATCCGACTGAGTCAACAATCGCGATGGCGTTAGTCAACAGTCAACGTGAACCGTCGTGATGGTCCGAAATGAACCGTCACGATGGTCACAAATGCGATGGCATGAGCCAATCGTGATGGTCCAAATTTTGAATTGTCGCGATGGTGTAAGGGTCTCGTCGCGATGGCGTGGCTAGTGAGCAATCGTGATGGTCTAGCTTTCCATGTGGCACTATCGAGGCGATGGCATGGGCCAATCGCGATGGCGTGGGGTCGACGGGATGGTCGCGATGGACAAGGACCGTCGTGATGGTTCAAGTGAACCGTCACGATGGCGTGAGACCGTCGCGATGGTCCGGTCGAGCCATCGCGATGGCGTGAGCCAATCGCGATGGTGTGACACAATCGCGATGGTCTGAGACCGTCGCGATGGTCCACCAAAGTGTGAATTTTTGAAATGCGTCTGTGGATTCGTGCATACGCTTGTGTCGCCTACCTCGTGGTGTGGTCGCTTACCAAAATTACCGAACTTGGCAGACCATCGCGATGGTCTGACACACTTGGCAGATTTCTGACAGAAAGTGAATTTTTACCTTTTCCAAGCTTTCCTGATGCACTGGAGCTCTGTACTTGCAAGAAAACTAAAAAACACACAAGTACACACAAGCACAAAAGCTCTCTCTCTCTCTTGCACATGCACAAATGAGGGGAAATGAGGAGAATGGGTGGATATGGTGATTTTTCTGATTTTTTTGGAGATGAAGATGATGATGCGGTGATGAAGATAGAGTGTGGGGGAGGTGAAAAACACTAAAAACTAACTAAAAACAACAACCAAAACTGAAATTTTACATTCCAATGCCACTTCTTGCTATACTCTTACCATCACACATTCGTCCTAGACTCGCTCCCCAGCAACGGCGCCAAATTTGGTGTTGCTCTAGCACAATGGTGAGAACCATGTTAAGAAGCTCCACCTCCTTAATGTCAATCGGCGGAAGAGATAGGAGTGATATGAAGATCGTGAATGTGAGATGAAGTGAGAGTGAAGGTGAGAAGCATAGAGATGCACACACACATACACACACACTACGAAGAGACAAGCAAGACACAATGGAAGGTGAGAAATCAACTCTATTACTCAAGAACACTCTTACAAGCTCAAAATAGCTCTAAGATCTTCTCTACTCACACAAGCTAACCCCAAAAATGAGCTCTCTAGCTCTTTTTATAGTTTCTATACTATTTTTGACTGGTTTCACATCTAGTGACCGGCATAGTTAAAAAATAGGTCCTAATTTGAAAGGGTAAACAGTGTCTAAAAATAACCAAAATTGATACGCTCATTGTACCTAAGCTCCTCAAGCTTGAGGACTCCTCGGCTTACACAAAATGGAGCTATGGATTACAAAAAAGGGTTTTTCTATGTTACATATGTTACAATAGTGATGAAAATCACTTTTGGAGGTTTTGAAAAGTATTTTAAAACATAATTCTTTTGAAAAAAGATCCGACTGACTCACTGCTCTGTCCTTACATGCTTCCGCGTCTTCTATGCCTCTGGCTGCTGCCAACACACTCTTGCATCAAATATTGATTTGGCCATCTCCATGATGATCGATTGTGCTAATCAACTATGCCACGAGCACATAGTGTTGGCACAATGCAACATAATGCTATAGGACCAATCAACCCACCTACAAGAGAGAATCTCAGCACTAATCACTACCAATGACATGATGCAAGCACAATATATACTGCTTGAATAGGCACATCCAAAGCTAGAGGCATAGGTATGAGAAGAGAATACACAAGCTATTTGTGAAGTGGACCAACTATGTATGTAGATGCAGAGAAATGCCAAGCACAACCACAACATGGCACTACTGAGAAGACATTTATTAGCAACAAAAGAGGAGAATTAGATGCTACAACAATAGAACATAGAGAATTTAGAGGGTTCAATAAAAATCACACCTAGTGCTCCTATTAGCCCCATGAAGTTCCAGACAGTCCCTCAAGAGAGCATAACAATAATTTTGGAATATTATACTAAATTGTTAGAAGTGATTGATAAGCTGATAGAGGAGGTTAATCAATCACAAAGACAACAATATACAAGACTAGCAACAACCCCAACGATAGTCTGAAAACCAACCATTTCAACTTCAGAGTCTTCAAACATTGCCAACCTCAAGAATCAAATAATGGAGCTGCAAGCCAGACTCTAGTAGCGAGAGATGTGCATCACCACCTGAAGCTCTAGAAGCTAAAGAAATAGTTGAAATCTTGGTTGATTAAATGTTTGAAGAAGAATATGAACCTCAACTGGCACTAGGAGGTAGAGTCACAAAAGAACGTCAAGACATGTACGAGTTACCAAGAGTTCCAAGTTTTAGCCATGGATACTATTGAAGAAGCTGTATTTCACTCTGAATATTTCTAGAACTTAGTCCCTCATAGGCATATCACAAAATTAGAACTACAGTACATGCCATATGTCATCATCTTGACATATTATAATGCGGAGATAAAAATAATTACTAGAAAATTACTAGCCTTTGCCATACAACTAGAACTAGAGGTAGCACATAGAGGCACTATTTTCCAACCTAACTGGAGGGCCAAGTTACTCCAAGAGTACCTTGAAATGTTATGCACGTGGTCAAACACCCCTTTACATATCTTATATAATACATTCTATGTTTATGTCCCAAGGCATTGCTCATGGATGACATTTTCCATAAAAGTAAAGAATGATGCATGTTGTGTAGATTGGGTTAACTACACATATCTTGCACCTTCACAAGGACCACCATCTATAGCATATATGATCATTACCATACACCATTGGATGCTGTAGCTCACTGATGAGTAGCACCTCCTTTAATGTCAATCGGGGAAGACAAGAGGATGGTATGAAGACCTCGAACAAGTGATGGCACAAGTGTGTGATTGAGAAGCACACAAACATGCACACACATACACACCCACGCGCACACAAGACAAGAACAAAGAGAGAGACAATGGAGTCACTTCTATTGCAAAAGAGATCTCATACAAGTTCAATTCTACAACAAGCTAACCTCAAAAATGAGCTCTCTAGCTCTATTTATAGTTTTTGACTAGCTTTGGTCCTGTCCAGACCTAGTGTCTGGCCTACTTAAAAATTAGGTTCCTAGGCTAATTTGGAGGCTCAAATGAGCTCAAAAAATTATGAAAATTGGTACATAAATACTACTGATACTCCTCAAGCTTGAGGACTCCTTGACTTGCACAAAATGGAGTAGGGATAATAAAAAATGGTATTTACAATGAAGTGAAGTGACTACAATCACTATTTGGGAAATATTGTTACATGGAAAAGTTATGGGGACTATTTGCCATATCTGCGTTGACTACTTTGCTTGCTTGATCCTTGCTCTGACTCCCTTCTTTGGCTTCTTTGTCTTGTGGGTCCTTGGGTGCCTTGGATGCTACTAACACCCCCCCTCTCTCGCGTCTGTCGTCTTTGACAGACCCTTGTTTGGCTGAGTGTGTGACATAGTATTGAACCACATCTGAAGCTAGGTGATGTTCTTCCAGCCGCAGCCCCCGTGCTAGGTCTGTTAATCAAGCGTCCCAATCTACTCGCCCTGGAATGTCCGGATGTGGCAGCCGCAATTGATCTGAGTGTAAGGTCCTGTCCACATCGAATAGTTGGAGGAGATATGAGGGTCTGGGTACGAATATTTCAGAGTGGTATTCCCAGAACCCTGTGACGAACATCTCTTCGAAAGTTTGTTTGTAGCAAGCTGGGAGGTACTTTATTCTGGCGTGCCAGACATATATTACATTGATTGAGGGGGTTGTGCTCATGTCATACACCAGGTCTAAGTTGCCTATAGTGAAGCCGACTCCTGAGAAATGTGGATCTTTAATGTTTTTGAATGTTCGGAACATGATCAGCATTAATTCAGATATCTTCATACACATTTGTGCCATCACATCATGGGTGTTGTGTAATTTGAGACTCCAGAGACGGATGGTGGAAATCATATATGCAACAGAGACCTGTCCTTGTGGAGGTGCTAGATAGACATAATTCAACCATTTTTCACAACCTTTGACATTCTTTACAGCAATGGCAAACTCGGGCCAGGTGTGTCTGCATAGGACTGGAACGTAACATGGGTTATACTTGATAAATAGAGGCATGTTGTTCCATGTGCGGACCATTTTTGGATATGTTTCAAGGAGACGAATCCGCAAGGTGGGTTGGAAGGTTGATCGTTGTTTCGTACGTTCAGGTAGATCTTCAAGACCAAATTGGGTGGCAAAAGTCGGGGCTTTCCCGCACCTTCGTTGAATCTTTGCATTGTAATCTACTAAGAGCACATAGTAAGGCACATATTGAGCATCATTTGTCCCTATCCAGTGGTGATGTGACATATGCCTAAAGTACTCGGAGTTTATGATAGTGTCCTCCAGTTTAGCCATTGATTGGATTTGGACTACGATGCGATCTTCATGGGTTTTGGCGGTCTTTTTGAGTTTCTGAAGCCATTCGTGTGCTTCTACTTCCAAGGTGTCCATTCCTTCCAATGTTTGCTGGCCGCTCGGCATAGGCATAGGAACATAGGGTTCCTCATATGACTCATCCACTTCGATGGCTGCCAATTTCGTCTAGCTCTGGTTCGATAACTAGAGAGGGTTGTCTTTCATACTCAAGTAGCTTCCTTTGCAATTCTTCAACCTGCTCTTTTAGCACCTTTACCTCCTCTAAAGTTGATGTCGACTCTATGATCTTGGGTTGTTCTTCTTGCTCCTAGAGCTGGCGGTGCAGTATATCTCATTCTTTTTCCATATCATCATGTGCTTCCAGCAGATCAGCATAACTTTCTAGAATTGTTTTCATCGTATCTAAAGGGATCTCATGGGTCGATCTCATGGGGGGAGCCTCTCGTATTTAAACTGTCTTGGGTCGATCTCATGGGGGGAGCCTTCCATCGCAACTTCTAGGTTTTCTTCGTCCTACTTTTGCAGTCGTTCATTTTCTTCTAGGGCCGTGGCCATGTGCTTCCATAATAATGTCAGGTTGCGCTAGACTTTGACATTCTTTGTCTGATAGAGTTCAAGTAAAGCTGTTAATTTCTTAACTTTGAAAGAGTCGGATTATGGGGGAGCTTCCAATACAGTTTGGTGGGCGTGTTCAAGCGTGGTATATCGGTGATTCAGGTCAGCATTTTCTTCTTCTATAGTGGCAAGCCGCCTCTGTACTTGCTGGTGGTCCGTAGTTAATTGACGATGGCGATCTTCGAGAGTCTGATATTCACTATGTAGTTGATATACACATTGATGTAAAGTAGAAAACACATTATTTACACTTAAGAATGCTGGGAAGGTGGAGGGTGCAGGGGGAATGGGAAAGGGGAAAAGGATAGTGAATGAAATGGAATCAAGAGGTGATGTGGGAGGAGGGGGTATGGGAGATTGTGGGAGTGTGCGGGGAGGGAGTGGTGTAGTGGCAGGGGGTTTCCACGGTGTCAAAAGTGTGAGTGAAAGTGTAGATGGGAATAGTGGGTGGGGTGGGTGTGATGTTCGTGAATAAGGTGGTGAATGTAGGCATGGTAACCCCTCCTAGTTGGGTGCCTCAAGATAGAGGGATTCCCATAACATATGTGGTGATTGTGGAAGTTGGGGTGGTCATGTCATGGGGCGAAGTGAATTGTATAGTGAGAGGTGAGGATTGTGGTGATGGTGGTGCCTCATGATATTCTTCCATCTGTGTGGTATCTCTTGGTGCCGCTACATCTATGTGGATTTGCTTTTCGGAGCAAAGGGGGTGGGTAGGCACTCATTTCTCAAAGCCATGAATGTAAGCCATAGCCGAATGAATGGCTTTGTCCAGGCCAAGCGTGTCCACATGCAGGTTCAGGGATTCAATAAATAGTTCGTCCACTCCTTCTACTAACATCTGGCTTATTAGCATCTTTCCTGTTTCCCTTTCTTGTTTCCAGTGACAGCTTGTGATGCTCCTAGACCCTCTTCATGGTTCCATACAATCTTTTTATTTGTGCCAAATAGGTTGGGGCACCAACTAGTGCTGAGGTTTCTTCTTCTTCCTGGTAGTGTTCCTCATCTGCTTCCTCTTCAGTCTCTTGTTCATCTTCGTCTACTTCCACTACTTCAGGTTGGGTAGGAGTGGAAATTCCTGTTGTTGGTTGTGGCCACCTGGTCTAATCTTCCTCCGTCTCTAGGTTGGCCTCAGTAATCATTCGGGTGATTTCTTCATCTGTCAAATCATCCAGAGTGTAGCCTTGTGGGAACTCCAAGTCAGATGGAATCGGAGGGAAAACAAGATTGGGTCTTTTGCACTCTGTCTGGGTAAGAGAATCGTAAAAGGATGGACACGTCGTGTTTGAGGTGGTGTCACCTCAAGTGTGAGGGTGGCACCCCTTGCTTGTGCACAGGGTATTTGGACTGCTCCTCTCATTTTCTTCAATGGTGGCCCTGTTGTTGATAGCCGTCTCTGGAATTCTTGGGCTCGGGACCACACTAGGGCTCTTTGAATAGGCACATCATAAACTAAGCACCTATAAATGATCTTTGTTAGTGTGCAGCATCCATGAAGCACATTTTTATGTTTCTTATTCCAGCACTAATGTGCTAAGTGGATTTGATCTATGATCCAGTGGGGTAGATTGATTGTGAGGTTTTCTATCTCCGCCAAGTACAAGCTAAACCAAATTCTTTTGGGTGGCATGGTGAAGCGCTCCTGAGCTGGGAAGGTGAAGTGTTGCATGATCGAGCGTAGGTGGAGGACAATGGTTGGTGTCATAGCTACCATGTCCTTGAGCTTGTTGAAATCTTTGTGCTTCATCCTTCCGAGAATCAATGTTTCTTTCTCTATGGGAATATGCATACCTTTCATGTCCAGTGCCTCCCATACTAGGTTGAGGGTCAGTTTGAATCTTTTTAGCTCGTGGCCTGGCATTAATGAGGGTAGTAGAAAGGTACTATCACCTCCCTTGGCTCTGCTAGGGGTGATGGTACTGATTAGGTAGGAGCAATGTAGGAAATCAGGCTTAGGTAAGACTGCCCTAAAGTAGTTATCCAAGCCCGCTTTGGTCCAAACAGATCTCATTACTTCTGCATCTTGATACTTCTCAAATTTGCAGGTAAAGAAATGGTATCTTCCCCATTTGCCATTAAATTCAATTTTTGCTTCCCAAAAGTAAGTGCCCTCACCCAATGGACCAACAACATCACTGAACCAATGTGCATGTTTGCCTACTTGTGATGTGTGCCCCTGCGGAGGGTTTTGAATTGGGAGGACATGCACCGCCCTGAGTTCTTGAGGCCTCTCGGTGAGTTGTGGTTCAAGGAGAAGAGTTTCAATGTCCACTATTTGGGCACTGGACCCCGCTTGGGAACTGGTGCCTCCTGCTTCTACCATATTACTGCTTGTCGATTCTTTGAGGATATAGAAACATGTGTTAACATTGTAATGGACAAGAGAGAACAATTTTTGTCCCCGTTACAAGATTAACACAAGGTCAGTGATACGTTAGTAGGTTAGTGAGTGCTCGGTGATTGTGTGTGTAGTTAGTGAACATGTAGTCCTATGAGCTAAGTGGAAAGATGCAGTGTGAGGATGATGCAGTTAGTAGGTGGAGATGAATTTATAGATTGGGGTCGGGGGGTTTATTACAAGTTTTTGGCTACCAGATGAGATGCATGGTTTTACAATGGGATTGTTAGTAGGCTATGGGAGACTTAACAATAGTAACTACCTGAAAATGGGGCTTTTTAGGGACCCATTTACAAGTGGTGTTGCTCATGCTCAAGGATGAATATGGGTTTGTGCATGTCAAATATGAGTGGATATCAGCTGTTTGAGTGAGTGAATCATGTTGTAGATGATGTGGTTTGTATTCGGCTATTCGAGCCCGCAAGCAAGCCTTAGGCACCCAAATTTATCTTGATTGTGGGTCAGCCTTCATTGACTTCCTGGGTACCGAGATAGACTTTACTTTCGTAGACAACAGCGAGTCGTAACAAACGAGAACTATGTCGTAAAAAGAGAACACTCTCGTGAAAAATCAAGCAAATGGCAGCTTATGTTTGAGATTCCTTTATACTAGTATACATATATTACAAAAATGAGGTGAAAACATGTGATTTTTTGACATTTTTTGTCATTTTCTCATAAAAAAAGAGCTCAAAATGTAGTCAAAATTTCACTATATAAGGCATTGACATGTCCAAAATCTATATGATAAGACATTCACTACAAGAAAAAGGGGGGCGTAGCGACGCCCCCGAATCGGATTATACGACAAAAAAGACAAAAACCGTCGCTTATGCGACGAAATTGTCGCCTAAGTGACGGAAAAAATTTAGGATTTTTTTTTTGGTCGAGCCTCGTCGCATAAGCGACGATAGCGTCGCTTATGCGACGCTAAACCACAAGCGTTGCTAGTAGCATCGCTCGTTAGCGACGCTATTAACGACGTTGGCAAACTGCAGAGCGTCGCATATGTGACGCTCTGCAATGTTAAAAAAAAAATTTCAATTCTCCCGGCACAAATACGCAAGACCGAGAGAGAGAGAGAGAGAGAGAGAGAGAGAGAGAGAGAGAGAAAGAGCGCACGTGAGAGGGAGAGAGAGAAGGGAGATGGTTGACAGGTATGCGCACACACACACTTACACACACACACATACACGCATAGACACACACACACATACGCATAGACACACACACACACATACACACAAATACACACACATAGACACACATACACACATAATGCACACATAATGCATACACATACACACACACACATGCACACATAATGCATACACATGCACACACATATACACATGCACACACATATACGTGCAGACACACATACACATGCACACACACACACATATGTACACACACATATACACGCATAGACACACACACATACATATACGCATAGACACACACACATATACACAAATATACACACATAGACACACATACACAATGCATAATGCATACACATACACACATGCACACATAATGCATACACATGCACACACATATACACATGCACACACACATACACATGCACACACACACATATGTACACACACACATATACACACATAGACACACACACATACGCATAGACACACACACACATATACACAAATACACACACACACACACACATACACACAAATACACACACATAGACACACATACACACATAATGCACACATAATGCATACACATACACACACACACATGCACACATAATGCATACACATGCACACACATATACACATGCACACACATATACGTGCACACACACATACACATGCACACACACACACATATGTACACACACACATATGTACACACACACACATATGTACACACACATATACACGCATAGACACACACACACATACACATACGCATAGACACACACACATATACACAAATATACACACATAGACACACATACACAATGCATAATGCATACACATACACACATGCACACATAATGCATACACATGCACACTTAATACACATGCACACACATATACATGCACACACACATACACATGCACACACACACACATATGTACACACACACATATACACGCATAGACACACACACATACGCATAGACACACACACACACACATATACACAAATACACACACACACATACACACAAATACACACACATAGACACACATACACACATAATGCACACATAATGCATACACATACACACACACACACATGCACACATAATGCATACACATGCACACACATATACACATGCACACACATATACGTGCACACACACATACACATGCACACACACACATATGTACACACACACATATGTACACACACATATGTACACACACATATACATGCATAGACACACACACACATACACATACGCATAGACACACACATATATACACAAATATACACACATAGACACACATACACAATGCATAATGCATACACATACACACATGCACACATAATGCATACACATGCACACACATATACACATGCACACACATATACATGCACACACACATACACATGCACACACACACACATATGTACACACACACATATACACGCATAGACACACACACATACGCATAGACACACACACACACACATATACACAAATACACACACATAGACACACATACACAATGCATAATGCATACACATGCACACATAATGCATACACATGCACACACATATACATGCACACACACATACACATGCACACACACATACATATGTACACACACATATACACGCATAGACACACACACACACATACGCATAGACACACGCTCACATAATGCATACACATGCACACACATATACACATGCACACACATATACACATGCACACACATATACATGCACACACACATGCATAATGCATACACATACACACATGCACACATAATGCATACACATGCACACACATATACACATGCACACACATATACATGCACACACACATACACATGCACACACACACACACACATATGTACACACACACATATGTACACATATATATACACGCATAGACACACACACACATACGCATAGACACACACACACATACACACAAATACACACACATAGACACACATACACAATGCATAATGCATACACATATACACATGCACACACATATACATGCACACACACACACATATGTACACACACACACATATGTACACACACACATATGTACACATATATATACACGCATAGACACACACACACATACGCATAGACACACACACACATACACACAAATACACACACATAGACACACATATACAATGCATAATGCATACACATACACACATGCACACATAATGCATACACATGCACACACATATACACATGCACACACATATACATGCACACACACATACATATGTACACACACATATACACGCATAGACACACACACACACATACGCATAGACACACACACACATAATGCATACACATGCACACACATATACACATGCACACACATATACATGCACACACACATACACATGCATAATGCATACACATACACACATGCACACATAATGCATACACATGCACACACATATACACATGCACACACATATACATGCACACACACATACACATGCACACACACACATATGTACACACACACATATGTACACATACATATACACACATACACACATACACATAGACAAGACACACATATACCTACACACATACACACATAATGATGCATACACACACATACACATACACATGCATACACACACATACACATGCATACACACACATACACATGCATACACACACACATACACGTATATATATTGATTTCTAACCATTTTGTTTTATATGTTAGGTAGTATGGATCCCAGTAGAGAGAGAAAGGCGAAACTCACTCTCATAAAAAGTGTTATGAGAGCAAGAGTTCCGTCAGATACTCTAGGGGCCAAAATGCGGGACTACGCAGAGATGTCCGATGAGGAGCTGGATTATA
Source organism: Ceratopteris richardii (assembly GCA_020310875.1). Taxonomy (NCBI): domain Eukaryota; kingdom Viridiplantae; phylum Streptophyta; class Polypodiopsida; order Polypodiales; family Pteridaceae; genus Ceratopteris; species Ceratopteris richardii. The sequence goes on along the minus strand of CM035413.1, from coordinate 29,644,570 downwards.
CGATCCAGATGCTTGCGCGATCAGACGACGGCTCTTCTGCAGATCCACACGCAGGAAGAGAGCTATCTGCTCATAGGTATGTTTTTTTTCATAAACTTTTTTAATGATATTATAGCACATATTTTTATTTATTTCTATCTATGTATTTTCAGGACACCTATACCACCTCCAGCACGTGATAGGAGAGCAGAGACGTTGCCTATGAGGACATGCATAGGCACGTTAGGACTAGAGTGCGACATAGAGCCAGAGGGGAATATTGTATACATAGGAAATGGATTGGAGTTCAAGAGGAGAATGCGTGCACTATGCGACTCTTACCTGCGCTTTATCCACTTACCGTGGAAGTAAGTAAAAGTTTTACATATAAATTGAAATATATATCTTATGTTTTATTTATATTATGTTTTTTATTTCTGTAGTGAGCATGATGAGAGGGATAAAAAGTACGTGCTCAGTTCACTTGAGACGGAGTTTGGGACAGGGTAGTCTCTTAAATGGTGTTTAAAAGAGATGCGGACACTTATGGCGCATCGTCGTGACAATGCACGATATGTATGTATATGAGAGAGAGAGAGAGAACACTAATCTCGATATTAGGGTTTTGAAATCCCTAATTTAAAAACTCTAATTCAACCTTTTAGCCATATGTTTGAAGTATATGTACACCTCCGACGTCCTACTAGAGAGATGTCTCTCCTCCCAACCTTATGCCTCTATATATAGCTACTCGAATCAACGAGGATCATGATTCATAATATATGTAAAGATATATACACATCATGTAGATATGATACATAAATATAAAATGGAGTAGATATATTATGCTTCACACATACATGCCTAAATGCACATATAAATATATATATACATACTAACATATTTACATGTACATATTTACACATACATGTACATGCCTACATGCACACATAAACATATATATACATGCATACATATTTACATGTACATATTTACACATAGACACATATACATATATACATGTACACAATTATAAACACTTGCATATATTACGTACATGAATACATGTATACATATATCACACACATGCAAACACATACATATACATGAAATACATATATATGCATACTAATATATGTATACATATAATACACATGAATACACACACATATGCATACATACATGATAAAAATTTACTCCTCGAAGATAAAGCTATATATAAAATAATTAGGCATACCCCCGAGCTTCATGTTCTAACTTAGAAGAACATGATTTCATCTCTCTAGTAGGATTCATCGTTATTCAAGTTAATAAAAAAAACCTATTATCTGATATCCATTCAGAAGCTTCAAGTTACTATCTAATCTGCTCATATGTTTTCATTATTGCCATCATTTTGGTAAGACATCAATATAGTCTCATCTTCATTATCCTTATTGATTTCATTTATTTCTTCTATTGTTAAATCTATGTTCTCATGAATCACATCATCTATTGGTGGATTAATATCTATTTCTGGTAATTCCTCTTCCTCATCAGTAGAATCAGCATGTAGAGAATTATCCTCTTCATCAAAAAGATTAGTATCATTATCACGTATAATGAGTCTAATTTCTATTCCAGATGTTGATGTATCAGTATCTGATGCTGAATCATCAAGAGGACTTTCTTCAATCTCTCTAACAATAAACTGTTCAAACAATGACCTACCTCTAGGTTGCACATGAATGACTTGCCACCAAGGATGAGCATCTGGGTTTTTATAAAAAAATTCTTGTTCAATATGCCTAGGAAGAATATATGGTTCTTTAGTAGATCGCATTACCTTGGAAGAATATTTTGACTTGGTAAAAACTTTTCAGATAATAACCTGTAAGTTTATCAAAAAAAGATATATTAAAAAAGGTAAATAAATATACATACATATATACATGTAGGTTTTTATTCTTACTTTAGATAAGGTAAGAACAAGAACTTGAATTGAATAGATACTTTTTGTCCGCGCATCTTTTAAAACTATTAATGCATCTTTCAAAATATTTACGCAAAACAATCGTATCCTGTCAACTCACACATATGTTCATATAATGGTGACATGGATGAATCGCATGCACAGAGGTTAGTCAAGATAGAGCAGGATTTCTCGGGTATGCAGTAAACCTCTTGCATGTCAATGATGAGCATCTGAACTTTAGGATACAAAGTGGACTACTGTCTCTTGAGTAACCTCTGTGCATGCGACTCATCCATGTCACCATTGCGAATATTTGGAAAGATGCATTAATAGTTTTAAAAGATGCGCGGACAAAAAGTTTCCATTCAATTCAAGTTCTTGTTTTTATAACCTTATCTAACGTAAGAATAAAAACCTACATGTATTTATATATGTATATATATTTATGCATATATATATATATATATATATATATATATAAATAGATAGAAAATTGAAATTTATACCTTAATAGTGTCGAAACAGATACATTACTCCATCCAAAACGATTTTGAAGGTTGAGAATAAGTAAGCTCGCATTTAGTCGTGTCAAATGACTTCCTTCATATACATGCTTTAGACATTCCTCTCGAAGATATTTCTCATTTTTAGAAATATCCATGCTCTCACTGTCATTTTGATACCAATCCTCAATAAAATCTGCCATGCCATCATCTTCATCATTGTCACACAAATCTTGTACTTTATCATCTTTTGAATATAGATCTTTCAACTTTGCATATTGCACATGCTTAGTTTTGCGTAGCCTCCTCATGGAAGCTTCTGATAAATGAGGTCTTATTGGTAATTGTGAATGTTGTGGACGAATATCATCAACATCATACGTTGGAATCTACACATATAAATAAAACTCATTAGTATTTCATAAATGAATAAAAATTAAACTTCAAATATAAAATTAAGTATATAACTTATTAAAGATGGATAGAAAATTTTTATTCTCTCTAGCTAAAAGGTGCTCTTGGAGGTCTACGCCATCCATAGTTCACTAATAGTTCATCACCAGCATGTAATGTAGTAATAGCATTGACAACTATGTATCTTGATACATCTCTACTCATGTATGGTGATTCATGACTATTTTCACGCTCCTCAAATGTGCAATTAGTCCTTGAACTATTATGTAACCCTCGACTACTATTTATTAAACCTGCTATATTTCCATGTGTGTAAGGTCTTCCATCAATATATAATCTTTCATTTTCTGCATGTAAAATCCTTCTACTAGTAAGAGATGCTTCGTTCAAGCATATTCCATAAGTACTCAAGCTTTGAACATGACGTGAAAGTCGATGCCAATCTCCCCATCCATATATAGGACCACAAAATGACATAAGAGTGACTTCAGAGTTTGGAGGCACATACAAATCCTCTACAATAAAGAGACCACGACCAGCATTAGTAATAGTGGATGGAGCAATCATATAGCGATTACCCCAAAAGTTGAAAACCTCTCCATCTAAAGGAAGTGGTCCTCTATTCCATCCTCCATATCTTCTTCTATCATATGTTTGTACTAAAGAACGATCACGAGCTGGCAATGGATAATCTCCAGCCGTTTCATTCTCTAAACCAGGAGGTAGAGGATTTCTAGAAACCTCTGCTTGTAATTGATGAACAGCAAGTCCATGACGTGTACGAGGTATATTAACATTATGAGAAAAATCATCATCATCATCATCATCATCGAGCAAGTCTTGCTGTATATCAATAATAATTTGATTTTATACATGGTTTTTAAATAAAAAAATGACATTAATATATATAGAAAATACATACCCAAGCATTATCACGTTGACTAGGTGATGGTGCATGCTCAAAAGTACCATACTCTACCTCATGTTGAATACATTCCAATCGTGGTCTTCGATACGTGCCATAACAAGAGTTACACCAACATATAATATGCTCTTGATAGTAAAATTCATCATAATTCCTATCGGAGGACACATGTGAAGTCGTTGCATGGGTAGGAGGTGGTGGAGTACCCTCTGATTGATCAGAATCTGCACATCATAAGAAACATAAAAAATATATATAAGTTATGTATCCATCAAATATAGTTAAAATTAAATATTTCATAAACTTACAGTATAAAGTCGTTGCACGATGAGGAGACGGTGGTGGAGTTCCATCTTATTGATCAGAATCTATAAATAATGGTATTTGATATTAATAATTTGATTATCTACATAAATAAAAAATTCACATATACATATTTACACATACACACATATTCACATATACACATTTATACATACACACATATTCACATATACACAACACATATTATTGTGGGATAAATGCATGTATTTTGTATGAATGAGTGTATATGCATGCATGTGTGTGTACGTATATATGTGCATATGTATATGTGTGTTTATGTTATATGTATGTATATGTGTATATATATACATATATGCATGCGTATATGTTTGCATGTATATGTGTATGTGGGTATGTGTATGTGTATGTGTATGTGTATATGTGTGTATATATGTGTATGTATTCTGACTTTTTTTTCTGTTTGAGATTAAATTAACAGGAGATATTGTATGGTCGAAAAAAATAAGAGGCGAGCTAACATACCACCTGAGTCGTGGCAGTTTTTTCGTAGACAGCTACGTCTTCAAGAGTCATTTCCTCAGCAGAAGGTACACAAATTAATAGTTTATATTTATAATTTTTAGATATTGTAGTAATTTTTTAATTTAATTTATGTATTTTTTTCCTTGAATAAACAGGCTGCTGCAAAGAAGAGAGTGGAGTCGGGCCACACATCGCACTTAGGCCAAATGGGCCATAATGGTTTTGTAGCTACGTTTGTAAGTATATGTGTTATTGTGAGTATATTTTTTATTTTAGTTAAAATGCAAGCAACTAATGTTTTTTGTTTGTTTCATTGCAGCGAAAGGATTATGGCCGATATCCTACGAAACACGAGATCGAGTATGCTACACATTTTGGATATCGGCGTTTGAGCGAGTATATACAAGATCATCCTGATGCCTTTGTGAGTATTTTTAAATTTTATATAATTATTTTGTTGTTATGAATGTTTTAATTATTTTATTGATTTATGTTTGTTATATGTAATACAGGAGTATTATGGGGAGACAAATATGGATGAGGTGGAGAGATAGACACAGGAGGGACGATCTCGATCATCACAGGGTGATCATGAGGATGAGGATGTGGAAGATCAGGATGATCATGATATTGCTGATGATGATGATGATGATCATGATGATGATGATTAGGATTTTAGTTGATTATGACATTGGATTATATGTATTTACATTGATATATATATATATATTTTTCTATATATTTTTCATTTCAGTCATGTTTTGAATTGTGTGTATGGTATTAAGTAATGAAGAGTTTTGTTCTATTGATTGTTATTATTGTTTATATTAAGCATGTGTTTTAATACTTTAATTATATAATTCATTCATATGTGTACCTAAGTGTATATGTATGTGTGTGTATATGTATGTATGTGCATGTGTATGTGTGTGTATATGTATGTATGTGCATGTGCATGTGCATGTATAAGTGTATATGTGTGTATGAGTATGTGCATGTGCATGTGTATGTGTGTATATGTATATGCATGTATATGTATAACTCTATGTGTATGTGTGTGTATTTGCATGTATATGTGTATATGTGCATGTGTATGTGTGCGTATATGTATGTATATGCATGTGCATGTATAAGTGTATATGTATGTATCAATATGTGCATGTTCTTGTGTATGTGTGTGTATATGTATAACTCTATGTGTATGTGTGTGTATGTGCATGTATATGTGTATATGTAGGTATATGCATGTGTGTGTGCTTCTTCATCATGTATAAGTGTATGAGTGCATATCAATAAGTGTGAGTATGGTATGTAATGAAAATAACACAATTCAAATGATCTACAAATAATAGAAATTGTACTTACAATTGTGATCCATAGTTTTTGCTTGGTTAGCTTCTTGAATAACCTGCAATAACGAGAGAGAAAAGAGAGAGAGAGAGAGAGAGAGAGAGAGAGAGAGAGAGAGATCTATAGAGAGAGAGAGATCTAGAGAGAGAGAGTGAGATCTAGAGAGAGAGAGAGAGTGAGATCTAGAGAGAGAGAGAAAATTCAAAGAGAGAAAGATGTAGAAAGAGAGAAACAAAGACAGAGGGAGACAATAACAGAGAGTTTAAGCAAAACAACAATTCTGCATATACTTGCTTCAGCTCGTAAGCGCAGCGCAATTGCGAACGTTGGAGAGCTCTTCGATCGGATGCGTGAAAATGCCGATTGCAGAGCCTCCAACGTTTTAATTTTTGTCCGTCAACAGATCGTCGTATAAGCGATGCAACACGTCGTCGTATAAGCGACATTTGCTTAGCATCACGTATACGACGGTCTGCACTGTCGCTTATACGACGGTGTAAACCGTCGCTTATGCGATGCAAAAATATGCGTCGCTTAAGCGACGCATTTGACAAGCGTCGTTTAAGCGACATTAAACGGAAGCGTCGCAAATACCGTCGTTTTTTGCGACGTATAATCGACGGTCCGCGCTCGACGGTAATTCCGACGCGAGTTGCAATTTTATAGCGATGAAATTCTGTCGCGTTAACCGTCGCTACACGCCCGTATTCCTTGTAGTGATTGACATGTCCAAAATCTATATGATAAGACATTGACATGTCTAAAATCTATATAAAGAATGTAGAACTGAATAATTCTTATACAAAAATAACATTTTAGACCTATTTTTAATGGGTGGATATCTGATTGTTATTCAAAATTGCTACAAAACATGGTTTCATTAACCAAACTACTTCGAGGCATTTACATAAGCATTAAAAATGTTAGAGAGCTTCAATGCAACTCACAACTATGCCGATCTATGTCTACACCCTCATCATCTAATGCACTTGATTCAGTCTCATACTGTTGAGAGCTCTCTTCTTCTTGTTCTATATCCACAAGAGCTCTATCTTCATCCATGTACATACCAAATTCTGCAGGATCATGCACAACTCTTCTTGTTTGCCTATGATTTCGTGTACCACATACATCTGGAAGCTTTTGTTTTATCATGTTGATGGTTGCTTTCCTCAAGTGACCTGTTTTTGTCAAGGAAAAATCATAAACAAGAATATCTACATCATCCATTTTAAGAGTGGATGTGCTTCGAATATTCTTTTTCTTTTTTGAACCTGTTCGTTTAGTATCACACACCATTTCTAAGTTATATTTACCTGTGAATGCATTACTACTTTTAGTGTAATACCAATGCACCATCAAAGCCTTTATTCTTCTCTGATCAATATCTTTAGTTATCTCTAAAACCTTTGCAATCCAAAATGGTATGGTAGCCTCATCACCATCAGCAAGTACTACAATAAGTGTTCCAACATTTATCTCTATTAAATTTCCTTACCATCTTGCTTTTGCCTGTTTTGTCATCCTTGGGCCTACATAAATATTTCTTTCTGGTGGATGTATAAAACTTTGAAGTGCATCTGCATTACATGCTTGGGCCACATTCACGGATCTTTTTGTACAAAAATCCCATGTGAATGGAACATCAACTGGCCAGTGACCTACAATTGTATACTGTATAATCTCTTCTTGATGATTGAAAAAGTCCTCCCACCAAGATACATCTTGATCTCCAGCATATTTTTTTGCACACTCAATATGTCTCTTCTTCTTTTCAATGAGTGCATGCATCCAGCTTTTACTTTGATCAACCACATTTCCACATCTTTCTGTATTGTTTTTATCTTCATATGGTGATTGTTCTGCACCATACACTATAGACAAATTAGGCACCTGCAATAAGAATCTGCATCCCTCTTTAGGTTCCCACCCAAGAGAAGATGAATATTGCTTTGCAAATAAAAGGGTTATTTCATCAACCCTCCTCATCAAGAATACATGGTTGAAACTAATATTGTGCAATGGAGCCAAAACCTTAGCACTGTTATCAAGGCCCATTGAGAAAAAGTGCTTAAAGTCATAAATCTGTGTGAGGTGTTGAACATCTGGTTTTGGAGTATATGCTTCTGAAATCAGCTCACATAAAATCGGAAGAGTAAAAGCATTGTTACGTACCAACTTCTTAGAGAAAGTACTGAACATTTGATCAATGTGATCATGAGTGTGGCCAACCAGAAGGAAATTTACCTTAACCTTCTGAAATACCTGTTTTTCAACAAGCATGCTTAAATATCCAAAGACTGTAGAATTTTTATTCTCTCTTGCAGTATTATCAAGTTGCAAATACAGAGTTGGTGGCAAAAGACCCTTCCATGATTGCAAAACACGATGAATGACAGTAACTGTAAGGTTTGGATCATTATGCACATTCGGATATGTGAAGAAAACCTTGGACATTACAGTTCCATTGTATACCAAAGCACCAACCAAATGCATTTGCACAAGGACTTCATCTCCAATGTCCTTAGGGATGCGATAAAAATGTGGCAAACAAGTTTTTTTTTTATCCATACCATCGATCAACAAACACATATAACGCTCTGGATTTCTGAGTGCTTTACTTCGATGATGAATTGCTTTCTTTCTCTCTAAAGCTTGACTCTCACGATGGTTGTTAATAAGGTTTTTAAAATTATTCTTTTCCTGTGGTGTTGTAGCCCCTTTTGCCATGTTTTTCAAAGTGGCACAAACTGAACATTCACCCACTCTAACTTTACGAGGAATAGACACATTGTTAAACTCTTCCTTCCATAATCGAGTAAAGTGACGATACAACACATACTTCTCATTTCTATTTTCCATGTCTTCTCTATATATTTGAAATACCTCTCGACGAGTGTTGGAACTCAAGGTCAAGCATAAAACATGGAAGCACATCAAAGAAGTGGACATAGAAGAAGAGGGAGCAAGTAGGGAGCTCCAAGAAGTGTATGTCAAATTTTCAGAAGAATCCCCTACAAAATTAGTGATTTTCATCACTAAAAACCATTGTAAATACCATTATCTATTTTTATAACTCCAATGTGTTCAAGCCGAGGAGTCCTCGAGCTTGAGGAGTATTAGAAGTACCATCGTACCAATTTTCATAATTTTTAGACTTCGTTTGAGCCCTCAAATAAGCCCTAGAACCTAATTTTTAACTAGGCCGGACACTAGGTCTGGACAGGGCCAAAACTAGTCAAAACACTATAAAAAGAGCTAGAGAGCTCATTTTTGAGGTGAGCTTGTTAGAGATAGAACTTTTGTAAGAGAAATCTTTTGCAATCTAAGCTTTCCATTGTTCCTCTCTTTGATCTTACTTTATGCGCGTGTGTGTGTATGTGTGTGCATGTTTGTGTGCTTTCACTCATGCACTTGTGCGTTCACTTGCTCGTGGTCTTCATACCGGTCCTCACGTCTCCGCGGATTGACAAGTAAAGGAGGTGGTGCTTATGCTTGAGCTACACCAAATTTTGGCACCGTTGCCGGGGAGAGAGCTTCGAGGACGAGCGTTGTGATGGTAAGATCGTAGATTTGCAACGTTGGAAGGTAAAAAAAATGTCATTTCAGTTCATTTTCTGTTTTTTCCTCTTCATCTTCATCATCATCATCATCTCCACCTCCTTCCATCTTCTTCTTCATAGAAATTTCTTGTTTTTTAGTGCATTTTCACCATTTTCATACCATTTTTCATGCATTATTGTGTGGGAAGGAGTTAGGAGGTGCAAGGGAGAGCAAGCGCTGTGTTTTTTCATGATTTTTTGCTCATACGGAGCTCGCCATTGCCGGCGCTCAGAAATTTGAATTTCCTGCCAAAAAATGCGATTCTGTGATGAAAATCGCGATTCTATGAAAATTCAAATTTTTTTGAAAAATCACGATTTTCTGTTTCCCACCTAAAAGTTTGCTTAAAGAATCACGATTCTGTGGTCATTCTCAGAATCGCGATTCTGTGGTTGTGCTCAAAATCGTGATTCCCACAAATCACGATTTTCAGCCAAAAAACAGGATTCTGAGAACCACGATTTTGTGAAAAAACACGATTTTGTGAATCACAATTCTCTGAGACAAAATCGCGATTTTCTAGAACACGATTCTGTGAAAACACGATTTTCTGCTCAAAATTGCGACACCAATCACGATTTTCAGTAAAAATACGATTTTGTGAAAAAGGCGATTCTGTGAAAACACATTTTTTTGCTCAAAATTGCGATTTTCAAAACACGATTTTGTGCTCAACATCGCGATTTTCAAAAACACGATTTTGTGAAAAACATGATTCTGTACTCAAAATTGCGATTCTCAGAAATCACGATTTTCATGTCAAAAAACACGATTCTATAAACCACGATTTTGAGAAATCACGATTCTCTGCTCAAAATCGCGATTTTCTAAAACACGATTTTGTGCTCAACATTGCGATTTTCAAAAACACGATTCTATACTCAAAATCGTGATTCTCAGAAATCACCATTTTCATGTCAAAAAACACGATTCTGTAAACCACGATTTTGAGAAATCATGATTCTCTGCTCAAAATCGCGATTTTCTAAAACATGATTTTGTGCTCAACATCGCGATTTTCTAAAACACGATTTTGTGCTCAACATCGCGATTTTCTAAAACACGATTTTGTGCTCAACATTGCGATTTTCAAAAACACGATTTTGTGAAAAACACGATTCTGTACTCAAAATCGTGATTCTCAGAAATCACGATTTTCATGTCAAAAAAACACGATTCTGTAAACCACAATTTTGTGAAATCACGATTCTTTGCTCAAAATTGCGATTTTCTAAAACATGATTCTGTGCTCAACATCGCGATTTTCAAAAACACGATTTTGTGCTCAAAATCGCGATTCTCTGATTTCACAAAATCGCGATTCTCTTGATTTCACAACATCGCGATTTTCTCTAAAATGTCCTGTTTGCCTGTTTTGACCCCCAGGAGCTTGATTTGACATAACTTTTTCATCCAAAGTCCATTTTCTGAGCTCTACAGCTCGTTGGAAGTTGATCTTCAAGTGGGACCTGGAACCCAAGGGGACTCCAAAGGATTTTTGAACCATACCAAGGGGAAATTTTGGACTCTTAGCCAAAGCTTATGAACCTGAGGTCTGGTAGACACCTAGGCAAGGATAAACAAAGCATTAGATCTTCTGAGGCTAGTGTCAACCATACAGCTAAGTCTTGGGTGCAACAACTAAGTGGTCATCCTTACAGACTAAGTTCAGACACAAGTGATTCAAAAATGTCTTTTAGCATGGGGAAACCTGTAGGTGGCTCAGGGACTGCCCATCTACAAACACCAGAAGGTCCCTATAAGACACAGTTGGAATATATTCGGACCAACCGATTAGGTGCTCGCATCTATGAGGATGTCATGAGGCGATCAGTGGTCCAACTTAAAAATCCAGATCAATCCTTTGGACTTGAACACCTGGTGGTCAAGTTCGAAGAGGGTTCATACATTGATAAGGAAGGAACCATGTATGTGGTTACCAACCAACCAGATAGGACTGATGAGTTTGGAAATGTCATTCATGAGAATGAGATAGGAGACCTAGAACAAGGAAATGTAGGACAAGGACCCCATACTCCTAGAGGTAAGTCAGTTCTAACCAGAGTGATCACACCAGATTGGATCCCTCAAGACAACAAAAGCATAGAACTCTTCTTGAATAGAGAAACAGAGGAAGCCTTTTGGAGATTCAAGCCAGATCAACCTAGCCAATTGGGCATAGTCATCATCTACGAGTTCAAGGATCCAGAGATACCAGACAAAGTTGTCTACCTGGATAACACGTCAGAGAAAATTTTCTTGGTAACAGAACATGATAGACATGCATATACTTAGAAGAGTGAATTGATTTTCCCTCCACCAAGATCCAATGTTTCCCATGGCCTCCAAGGAGTAGGATCATCCCACGCTCATGAAGCCCAGAGAGAAAGAACTAGAGAGAAACCTGAGGTAAGTTTTGCACACACCATGGGCAGGAATAGTTCAGGATTTGAAAATGAAAGACCTGAAAGAGAGAGACATCAAGCACATAGGCAACAAAGAGATGAACAGGATTTTCCATTGCCTAGACCCCGAGAGCACCCAAGAACCCTTAGACCCACTCAAGTGATCAAGGCAAGGAAGAATTATTTTGACGGGTCAGGAGATCCTTATGATCATGTGGCCGAGTTTAAACAAGTGTTAAAGAGCTAAACAGGTTGAGGATTTGTTCACCCAGTATGAGGCATTTGGTTTGACTCTTAAGGGCACTGCCTTAGCTTGGTTTCAACCACTGAGTAGTCGCAACTATCGCGATATAGGTCAACTGCTAGACGAATTCATTGTAGAATTTTCCAAGAGTGGTATCAGGCATAACACATCATCTTTGATCCACTGCTTCAAGCAGACACCCCAAGAAACAGTGCGGCTAGCAGGTAGAAGGTTTAGACAATATCTAGAGAGATGCCCTGCTCTAGAGTTACCCACACCAGCCAAACAAGTGGCTTTGTTTTTAGATGGCTTATTAAGCACTAAGTTAAGATCATATGTGTACTTGAAAGAGCCTAGATCCATAGAAGAGTGTGTGCGGAGGTGCATTGACATAGAAGATAACTTGGGTGAGGAGTTAGGATTGTCCAAACTCTATAAGGATTCTGATAGTTCTACTAGTCATACTTCAAAAATCTCCACGGAAATAGATGAGATAGTTGAGCAAGTTGCCAAGAAGCTAGGAGTTCAAAATAGACAAATACCAAGAGTCAGCTCATTGAATCAATGTTATACCTGCGGAGGGGACCACATGGCTAACGTATGCCCAATGCAAAACCAAAACATTAGAGAAAGGAATGCTCCATATTGCACTATTGAGAGAAAATACACAAACCATACGGCTCAAGATTGTCCCTACAATAGGCAGGCTGTTACACAGAATTATCAGCAACCCTACCCACAAGGAAGGTATCAAAACCAATACCAACAGTCATATTATAGACCATAACAGCAATATCAGGCACCATATAGGCCACAACCAGTCTTGGGAAACCAACCACCAACTCTTGCCACTGTGATTCCAGTCAAGTATGCCGCAGGAGAGGAAAATCCAAATAGAGCATTGGTCCCACTAACCCCATTGATACCAGATAATGACTCTCATGCTCATAGTTCAGACTACTCCCATGAAGGTAGTCCACATGCTTATTACGCAGAGTCACCTGAACATAGTGAGATTTACCCGTATCAATATGAGGCACAACCTATGGAACAAAATTGGGAGCCTGAATATTCCAATGTCATGTACGCAAATGCTAACCCTAGTCCCCAACTGAGACAAGTAAGACCACAAGCCCCTAGAGGACCATGTTTTAGATGTCAGGGCGACCATTTCCTTCGTGATTGTCCCCACCCACCATCTCCGAGTCAAGGACAGGCTATCACAATACAAGCTTTTTGTCCTGATTGTGGAAAAGACAATCTCCCCAGAGATTGTCCAAGAAACCCCTCCAGTGCACCCAAGATTACACCCATTAATGTGGTAGGCTTAGTGGCCGATTCAAGTTCAAGTAGCAGTAATGTGGCACCTATACAAACAGTTACTAGGTCACAAGCATTAAAACAAGATAAACCAGCAGAACAATCTGAGTCGAGTGAATCAGGAGAGCCTAGTAAGAGGAAAACAAGAACATGGAAGGATACCAGAGAAAAGGCCAATCGTAAGTGGAATAAAAAGTTATCGGAACTAGAAGAAAGCTTGAAAGACGTAAAAACAAAAATAAAAGACATTGCATCTCAAAACCCCTCGCATGCCAAAACTCCATCCACTCCACCTCATCCCACCCCACCACCTATTGTAAATAGACCGCAACCAGGGTCTGTTCTTGCAGGTCCAACCCCAGAAGGCTTGGACATGATGTTCAAGGCCTACCAGGCTTAACTTCAAGAAGGGCCAACAGCTGCAAACCAAGACAAGAGTTACCCTAGAGCAGATTTAGAGATTGAACGGATGAAAATGTGCATGAAAATGGTAGAACAAGCTCAAGCTATACTCGAGACTAGTCAAAAGTTCAATCAGACAAACTCTGTCAAACCAGATTTGCATTTCCAAGGCTTACTAGAAAGATTATAGCAATTAATAAACAAACCACAAGTTTCTTTACCTCCACAGGCTCAACCAATTATTGAAAGAGGAAGCTCACCACCAATGGGAGCTTATGTTCCTAATTCCACGGATGCCGGAATACCTCCTTCAATTCAACAGTACTCTCAAGAGTTCTTGCGGGAAATACAAGAAGATAAATGGGCCAAGGAGAAGGGTAACTCCCCTCCTATTCTTGAGATTGATGATCTTCATGATCAATTTCCCCAAGACATTCCATCTATTTAAGGAGATGAAGCAGAACAACAAGAAGACAAAAGGTTAGATTTTGAATCTAATACTTTAGAAGAACTGCCTCAATTTCCAGGCCCATGGGAATCTGAATCTCTCTAGATTAGAGCTCCCACAATACTAGTAAGAAATGAAGACTCAGTGGTTCCAAGGAACACAGATGTCGTGAAGAACACTAAGGTTCAGTGTCATCTCACTGTAGAAGAGAGGCTCAAAGCAAAACCTGAGCTATGGAATCATGTGAAGGATCAGGTTCTAGAACTTGATTCCAACATGCCAAAAGCAAGCTCTAAGCAAAGGGTACCAGAGATACCTCTAGACAAAATAGGGGACATGTGTGAGGGTGAAGAAGGTAATACTTATCTTCCAATCACCTAGCAAGGTTACACAACCAAAGCAATCATAGATTCCGCTGCTGGTGTTGCTATTGCGACCACCTCCTTGTGGAAGCAATGGGGCAAACCCACATTAAGACCAACTAGAATGAAGCTTCAAATGGCCGACGATCATTTTGAAAGACCTCTAGGATTGCTCGAAGGGATAACTCTAACCACTTGTGGCGTGGAGTTTGAACATACATTTGCTATATGTGACTTTGAGAAAAATAACGTCTATGAGATGATCCTAGGAAGACCCTTCCTACGACAATTGCAAATAGTACAGGATTGGGGAACCAACTCCTTGTACTTACAACACTTAGGGGTCACCACCAAGGTCAATTTGAAGGATTACTCCTTCAGAGATGTGCCACCCCTATAGTGGAATCCTATCCACAAAGCGAAAGAAGATTTCATCTCTGTGCATTCTGAAAGTTCACGTGATCCATCATGGCTGCACGAAGATACTCATTTGTGGATGTGCAAGGTCGCAGAGGAAGAGGAAAAACGCTTGAAAGCAAGAGAAGAAGGAACTTCACCAAGAGATAGACCAGTTAAAGACCCAGCCTATACATCGATGATCTTTCTAGATGAGTAATTTGAGCCTCATGGCTGGCCAAAAATCTTAGCCACCATGGACATTGCTGTCAATGAAGAACAATGGACACCTCATTGTGATGAGGAGGGTTATGATATCTCAGTGTTCATGTGTCAGCCCTTGCTAGAAGAATATGACCCTAGTGATGTCATAGAAGAAGAAGAGAATGACGATGATATAGAGTCCATTGTGATGGATAGTTGCTTTAACTCAGAGCAGCACTATCTAGAAGATATAGGAGTGTTCACCCAAAAAGAAGAAGAACCTCTCACAAGTATTAAAACGGTAAATTCGAAGGATGGAAGTGAGAGCAGTCCAAAGAAAAAGAAAAGAAAAGCAATGAAACAAGAAGAGGAGGAATCATTGTTTGAAGTACCAGAAAACTTCAAGAAATATGAAGTTGACGACCGCAAAATTTTGGTACGAATGCCTAAGAGAGAGGCCATCATAGGAGAATCATATGATAATAAAGAAAAGACCAAGAAGATTGTAGTGACCATCGAAGAGAACGAAGAGAGATGCACATATATAGGAGATGACCTAAGTGCAAGAGAAGAAATGGAGCTTGTAGCTCTATTAAGGGAATATAGGGATGTGTTTGCATGGCACTATAGAGACTTGAAAGGGTTAGATCCAAGAATTTTCTCTCATACTATCCCCATGACTGCTGATGCCAAGCCCACCAAACAGAAACCCTACACATATAAGGATACCTATGCAGCCAAAATAAAAGAAGAAATTGATAAGCTGATTGAAGCTGGATTCATCTATGAGATTGAGCATACTGAATGGGTGTCCCCCATTGTAGTGGTACCCAAGAAGAATGGGAAGTTGTGAGTGTGCATTAATCTTAAAAAAGTTAATGCCGCTACGATCAGAGATAGTTATCCACTTCCAATCACAGAACACCTATTGGAGCGTGTTGCAGGCAAGGAAGTTTATAGCTTCCTTGATGGATTTTCAGGTTACAATCAAGTAGCCATTGCCCCAGAACATCAACACAAAACAACTTTTGCCACAGAGTGGGGAATCTTTGCATTTCGTGTTATGCCATTCGGGCTCACAAATGCACCTGCAACATTCCAACGGCTCATGTGTCATGTCTTCAAAGAGTTCTTGCGAAAGAGCTTAGAAGTAAATGTGGATGATTTATGTGCTCATTCCCAAGAAAGAAGATTTCACATCCCTGAACTCAGACAAATCTTCAACAAGTGTAGAGAATATCGAGTGTGTCTGAACCCAGAAAAGTGTGTGTTCATGGTGCGTCAAGGTAAAATCTTAGGTCATATTGTTTCTAAGAATGGAATCTCAACAGATGAAGATAAGGTACGAGCCATAGCGGAGCTACCAAGGCCAAGGAATGTTAAAGAGGTACAAGCCTTTATGGGCCATTGTGGATATTACCGTAGGTTTATCCACATGTACACGATCATAGCTAGACCCCTTTATGCCTTGTTGTCTAATTTTGAGTGGAACGACGAATGCGAGAATTCTTTCAACGAACTGAAGAAACGTTTGTGCACAACACCAATACTGACCACTCCTGATTGGAATAAATCATTCCATGTCCATGTGGATGCATCCAATCATGCCATAGGATGTGTGCTTGCACAACCCACAAGTGAAGGAAACTTAGATTTTACCATAGCATATGCTAGTAGACAGCTCACTACAGCTGAACGGAACTATACCACAATTGAGCGAGAGGGCTTAGGCATGGTATATGCTGTGAAGAAGTTTAGACACTATTTATTGGCCAACAAGTTCAAGTTTTTCACTGATCATCAAGCTTTGTTATATTTGGTCAATAAACCTTGCAATACTGGACGCTTAGTAAGATGGTTCCTCTTACTAATGGAATATGACTTTGAAGTTGTTGTGAGGAAAGGTAGAACCCACCTTCGGGTAGATCACCTTTCTCACATTACTTCAGGAAAGTCACCGCAAGGAGTGTCTGATGAACTACCTGATGCTTATCTGTTCAATTTGGAAGTTGTTCCCAAATGGGCAAATAAGTTGGTACTAGTCCTAACCTTTGGCCCTGCAAATAAGAATGTGAAAACATCACAAGAAGAAATTGTAAGATCACAAAAATATCACATATTGGCAGGAAGCATGTACAAACAAGATACTGAGGGTGTATTAGCTTGTTGTGTCGAGGATGATGAACATAGTAGTTAGTTGCAGCAAGCTCCTGAAGGATTGCTAGGAAATCACTATTCTAAACAACCAACATTGCAAAATCTGAAGCGTCTAGGAGTGTATTGGCCTAGCATGGACAAAGAAATACATGAGTGGATTAAGAATTGTCCAATGTGCAGAGAGAGACCCCCAGTGGAGCATGTGACCCTCTATCAAGTGTCATTAATTCCAGATTGGAGTGCTCCGTTGGTAGAGTTTATGAGGTCGGGAAGATTACCCAAAGAGGCTAGTCTAGCAAGAAGACGAAACATGGAGCAAGAGGCTCAAGGCTATGCCTTAGTAGGAGAGAACCTATACCGAAGAGGCAAAGATGGTTACTTAAGACTGTGCGTTCATGAATTAGACTATTTAAAGGTCTTAGAAACTACACACAGTGGTGTTGCAGGTGGACATTTTGGTCCTGACCGAGTGATCAAGACCATTCTATTCTCAGGACTTTGGTGGCCCACTCTTCATATGGATGCACATACCTATGTGAAGAAATGTGACACATGCCAACGTGCACAATATCCAGTTAGAAAAGACGAGATGCCCTTGAGGCCAATGATGGGAGGGCGTGCATTTTCCAAGTGGGGCATAGACTTCATAGGTCCTATTAACCCCCCAGCTAGAAACTCCCATGCAGAGTATATTATTGTAGCCACAGATTACCTTACAAAGTGGGTAGAAGTGAAAGCCACAACAAAGAATGATGCTCAGACTACAGCTAAGTTCTTATTCGAGAATGTGTTCACGAGATATGGGCTACCAATAGAGTTAGTGAGCGATAGAGGCACACACTTCTTGAATGAAGTCATTGAAAATCTTCTCCAAGAATTCTTGGTGATACATAAGAAGTCTGCCCCCTATCACCCACAAGCTAATGGACAAGCCGAGAGCACCAATAAGATCCTCTGTAACGTATTGACAAAATTGGTAAATAATAAACGCTCTTATTGGGACAAACAACTTCATCATGTTGTTTCGGCTTATCAAGTTGCCTACAAAACGGTACTCAATGCCACCCCATTTCAGATGGTCTTCGGACAGAACACTGTGCTACCATTAGATTTCTTAATCCCTGCCTTAAAAGTAGCACAAGAGTATGAGTGGAATGGGCATGAATTGTCCTCTAGGATCTTTGATCTCGAACGCTTAGGTGAGATGAGGCTACGAGCGGCAGCAGACATCTACGCTGCAAAGAAGAGGCAAAAGGCATACTTTGATGCACACATCAAGGATAAGGGATTGAAAGAGGGAGATCTAGTGTTGGTTTACACACTAAACCAACATGCCCGTAAGTTGGAAAAAAGAGGATACGGACCCATGATCATTAATAGAGTTTCCACGAGTGGTGCAGTTCAGTTGGCCACTCTAGAAGGAGATATCTTGCCATACTATATTAGTGGCTGTAGAGTCAAGCTATATCAAGAACCTCTTACTGAGGATATGCTAATGAGACTCAACACTGCTAAGAAGCGAAAAGAAGAAGAGTTAAGAGTGAGAGAAGAAGCACAGACAGAGGCCAGAGAGCGTATTAGGCGAAATAAGTTAAGGCGATTAGGCCTAGATGTCAGCTCAAAAGCCCCAAAATATCACATGGATATGTGTCAAAAGTCAGGCATAGCGACTTCTCAGGTCATTGACTGAAGACCCTTTGTGACCATAGAGATAGGACAAGGGAAGGGTGCAAGGACGGTGAAAGCATTGATTGACTAAGGTGCAGCAAGTAGTGCAGTTAGACTTTCCTACTGCCAAGACTTGCAGTTGAACATCAATCCCATAGAAGCTTATCTCATAGGATTGGAAGGTGTGGAAACCCTTTGTTTGGGCGAGGTGGAACTTCCCATCTACCTGCAAGATGTTCCAATGAAAGTCAAAGTGCTAGTGTGTCAAGATGAGAACCTTACAGAACCACTTGTCTTAGGACAAGATTAGATTTATGACAATGCAGTCAACTTAAACCTAAGAAGTCAAATTCTTCAAGTTTGGGTACATGAACAATGCATTACATTAGAATTAGCGAACTGCATGCTCCCAGATCATGGCACCACACACTCTCTCAGCTCTTCTCAAACTAATCATATGGAAGAAGATGTTGTATGTGTCAAAAACTCTATGATGCAGAAGGAGTCAATCGTGGAAGAACAGGTTCGAAGGTGGGCGGATCTTTCTTCTTCTCCAAAGAATCAAGTAGCCACACTAGTCAGTCCACCACAGAGGCAAACACAACTGATCACAACAATTGCTACATCAAATAGAAAGACACCATTTGATAAGAAAGTATTTCCGAGCATGACGCAGATCTGGGTACGCAAAGGAGAGAAACCACCAGCCTTGCCCCCACAAATCCCATCCAGGCAAGCCAACCAAGTCTGAAGACGAAGGAAGCAGCTCGGACAAGCTCAATCACAAGGTATCCAACAAGTTTGGGTGCCTAAGAAATTAGCTGTAGCCCAACACGGGTGATTACAGATGTGGGTACCTAAGAAGCTCTTACATCTACAACAACCTATGTTCTCCCACATGCGCAAGGTCTCAACAAAGAAGCCAAAAAGAGAAGAGGGTAAGAACCACGTACAGAGACTGAAAGAAGATCAAATCAGCTCTTGAACAATAGTAGGAAGACGTGCAAAAAGGATATGGGTTTGGAAGCCAAAAGTACGAGTAGCCTCCATCAAATCAAAGCGCCAACCACACTGGATACCACAGTTCAGAATGCATCCAAAGAGGAAGACGCCTAAAGTAATCTCTACAGTGCCGAAGGCTGTTCTAAAATGGATCCCTATAAAGAGAAAGGATCAGTGGTCATCTCGAGATCCAATGGATACCTCCAACAAAGATGACACCAACATCTGCAAGTGACATCAGGCCTCGACGAGCGACAACCATGTGCTCCTTGCACAACCTTGTCTTTTGCACCATTCAGGTCATGCATTTCTAAAGTATGCATTATATAGGGCCACATTAACATGGTCGTGCATAGACACAACTGAGAGTCCCATGCACTAAATCACATTGACACATGTAAACCACTTTTTGATACTAAACTTTGCCTTCTTGTTTTGTGACATCCCTCAAAAAAAAAAAAAAGAGAGGGAAAGAACTTGTTCCCAGGTTTCGCTCATGGAACATGAATGAGTCATGCTTAGTTGAAGATTGAACCATCGATTACTGGGCATTTATCAGTTTGGATAGAAGTGTGTCTCGGCTAGCAGATGATGTAATTGTTGCCTTATCTGGTAGATGTCAAGAACTTAGCATGAACATGGCATCCACACCTATGGTTTCCCCTTACCATGGTGGGAGTGAAGATCTTGAAGGTCCACAACTTGAGTGATGCTTAACTACTGTATGTATGAGAGCATCCAAGGAGATATTTGCAAGAGTTTGTTTGGTACCCCGAAAATCCTTGTCTGTATACTAGATGAGCAGACTCCTGCTTGTAGTGAACTAAAGAGAATATGTGAAACTAAGCTTGGTGTAGTTACCCACTGTTGTTTGTCAAAGAATATAAAGAAATTCAATTCTCAGTATTTGGCAAACATTGCTTTGAAAAGATAAGATAGAACCAGGCACTCAAAAAACTTTTTGGTGGACCAGCAACATGGACATTCATAGACAATGTTTCATCACAAATGCCGGGTATACAACATGAAGAGATAGACATCAATCAACCCTTCACCACGGTAAGTATCTTTACTCTAGCAACACCATAACCATGATAGATTAGGAAACCTCTTCGTCAGCATACCCTTGCGCACTTAGCTCAAGACCCACAATTTTTGCACCATACTTCTTCCAATGCATTTTCCAAGTAAGCATGCGTAGGGCTACATTACAAGGCCGTGCACAAGGCCCATACTTTTTTTCAACCCAGGCACGAACACACTTACCCATCATTCATTATGGGTTATGAGTAGTTGGCATGAGTGCTCTCAACATCATCTTTGGAAGAGCTAGCGGACGTCATGGGGACAACATCCATATCTCGGAAGCAAATTGAAGCCAGTAGTTGCTCCAAAACAATCTTGACAACCTCTTTTGAGCAACTTGCAGTTTTGAAAGCTCACAACGACACATTCTTGCTGGAATCCAAGGAACAAGCTCATACAAAGGATGGACACCACCTCTCAAAGCACTACATGGAACAACCCTTACAACAAGGGTCTGTCAGGGACGACAGACTCGAGAGGGGGGGGAGTGTTGGAACTCAAGGTCAAGCATAAAACATGGAAGCACATCAAAGAAGTGGACATAGAAGAAGAGGAAGCAAGTAGGGAGCTCGAAGAAGTGTATGTCAAATTTTCAGAAGAATCCCCTACAAAATTAGTGATTTTCATCACTAAAAACCATTGTAAATACCATTATCTATTTTTATAACTCCATTTTGTTCAAGCCGAGGAGTCCTCGAGCTTGAGGAGTATTAGAAGTACCATCGTACCATTTTTCATAATTTTTAGACTTCGTTTGAGCCCTCAAATAAGCCCTGGAACCTAATTTTTAACTAGGCCGGACACTAGGTCTGGACAGGGCCAAAACTAGTCAAAACACTATAAAAAGAGCTAGAGAGCTCATTTTTGAGGTGAGCTTGTTAGAGATAGAACTTTTGTAAGAGAACTCTTTTGCAATCTAAGCTTTCCATTGTTCCTCTCTTTGATCTTACTTTGTGCGCGTGTGTGTGTATGTGTGTGCATGTTTGTGTGCTTTCACTCACGCACTTGTGCCTTCACTTGCTCGTGGTCTTCATACCGGTCCTCACATCTCTGTGGATTAACAAGTAAAGGAGGTGGTGCTTACGCTTGAGCTACAACGAGTAAAGTTATATGACAAGTGCAACCTTCCAGTTGTAGGCATAAGCTCACGATGCAAGCTAAAATAGTTCATCATCCAATTCATTGCATGACGTCCAACAGATCCTTTGGTCCCAACATGGAACGTATCCAAAATGAGATCCCCATTCAAAAGCCCTTGTTGAACCCTATGTATTCTAAAATTTCCCACACCCATTGCAATTTTAAATGCAGCCCTAAAGTGTCGCATCCCTTGACTAAAGAAATATTCAAAAGCAACACGTGTTACTGACATGTTATCCTCAATCATTTGCATGCGAGAAACAAGGTATATATCCTGCCTTTCACTATCTAAATGGAGGAATTTTTCTCTTAGGTTCTTTAGTTTCTTCATTCCTAAATTGTACAAACATTTCAAACCACAACAATGCTTCACAATATCCAATGCAATCTGTCTATCTGAAGTAAGAAATTTAAATCTTTTTTGACTTACTTCACGAGGCCTTCTTTTAAATCGTAGATTGAGCTTTCTTTGCTTTTCCGTTGCTCCACATGCACTTGAGTCAGAAGGGAGATCAATGGTTGGATCAAATGGGAGATCAAGAGGTGCATTTGGTTGAGCAGCATTGCACTGTGAATTGGATAACTTAAATGACTCAACAGAAAACATAGAATCATCAGCACGTTCTAAACTATAGGGATCATCACTTCTGTGGAAAGGGTCAACTCAGAACAATGAATCCGAAACTGTATCAATATGAGCAGAGGAAGCTGATGCCCAAGCATCCACTGAAAAGATTGAGCTCATCTTCACTGAGTTCACAGAAGACTGAAGATGAATGACCTTTTTAAATAAGTAGAAATCCGAGATCAAGTGAAGATGTCACATCAAATGTCACATCAAGAAGATATGAAATCAAAAGTTCATTAAAGTACATTAAATAACATTAAACATCAAATTACATCAAATCACTTAATTACTCAAATATACACTAATAAGGGAACCAAAGATTTGATTCACTTTTGAAAGATGAGATACACAGTTGATTTCTAACTAGATATGAGTCATTGAGTCTTATCATTGTGAGTGAATCAAAATATATCCAATTTGAGTTCCAACTGGATTAGATATTAAAATTGTTTGGAGTAGTGCCATTGAAGACTATACAAGAAGAAATTTTACCTTTGTTTAAGATTTCAAGGATTAGGTTTTATTGTGGTCTTGGCTAGATCTCAAAGAGGTAGATGAAAGTATATTAAAAAAGAATTATGTGTAAAAGAGGTACACCGAAATGTATATGTAAGAAGTATATGGAAAAGTATATGTAAGAATTATATGTAGGAATTAAGTATATGTTTGTTACAAAAGATTTTCAAATGAATTTTGAATCTACGATTTTTCTGAACGTTGGATGCAAAGACAATGAGTGATGTTTGAAATTACCAAGCTATTTTGTTGAAATTACCAACATATTTTGTCAAAATTACCCGAGAGCTCTTTACTTGAATGTTTATTCATACATTGATTTTCCATTTCAACAATGTGTTACAAGATAAATGTGAATATGAACTGAAGTGAGAAGGATAACACTATAAAGATGTCATTAATCTCCCATATTCAACACAACTTAGACTTGATTTTTTCCCAAGCAAGAGATTCTAAGAAAAAATTTATACATGAGATTAGACATCCTCATGTACATACCATACTCTTGCCATTGAAGTGTAATTTCCATGCAAATGTATATAAATAGTTGCAAGGTTCTATGAATATTTCATTAAAGTGGAGGTGAAACAGCCTATTTGTGTGAGTGGTATTTCTTGGTTAGATAAGCTGACAGATATAGTTAGCAACTAGACTTATTCAGTTAGATCCAGTTAGTCTCTCGTTCAAGTTACCCAATTGCTTATAAATAGCAGAGGAGGAGATCATTCTCATTTTCAAAATCCACGAGCAAGAGAGAGCAACAGAGCACAGACAGCCATGGAGCAGAGAGATCAGCATACCAACAAGGCAACTCTGATGGAGAAGAAGAATGTTGGCAAGAGTACCAAGAGGTAGACAAAATCATACCAAAAAAAAAGATTCCTAAAAGATTTCTTTTGTATGTTTGTGTAAATAGTCTGCTTTCTAGGTTTTTATTTTTCTTAGCTCCTAAAAGATAGATCCAATGAGGGTACAGCTCGATGCCTGGCATCGACTTGCACCCTCAAGTTGATGCCAAGCATCGACTTTTAGGTGCAAGTCGATGTCAGGCATCGACTTTTAGGTGCAAGTCGATGCCAGTCATCGACTTGAGGGTGCAAGTCGATGCCAGGCATCGACTTGAGGGTGTAAGTTGATGCTTGGCATCGAGTTGTACCCTCAAGTCGATGCCTGGCATCGACTTGCACCAAAAAGTCGATGTCTGGCATCAACTTTCACCGTCAAGTCGATGCCTGTCATTGACTTGCACCTAAAAGTCGATGCCTGGCATCGACTTGCACCTAAAAGTCGATGCCTGGCATCGACTTGCCTGGCATCGAATTTGGCCTGAAAGTCAATGCTAGGCATCGACTTTAGGGTGCAAAGTCAATGCCAGGCATCGACTTTTAGGTTCAAGTCGATGCCAGGCATCGACTTTTAGGTTCAAGTCGATGCCAGGCATCGACTTTTAGGTGCAAGTCGATGCCAGACATCGACTTTTAAGTGCAAGTCAATGCCAGGCATCGACTTTGTGTGCAAGTCGATGCCCGACATCGACTTGAGGGTGTAAGTCGATGCCTGGCATCGACTTGCACCCTCAAGTCGATGCCTGGCATCAACTTGCACCCTCAAGTCGATGTCGGGCATCGACTTGCACAAAAAGTTGATGCCTGAGATCGACTTGCACTTAAAAGTTGATGCTTGGCATCGACTTGGACCTTTGAAAAACACAATAACGTATGAGCTGATATCTCCAAGCGCCTTTAGGGATGCGGAGTCCAAGAGTGAGAGGCCCTTCAAGAAGCTGAGAGTGACCATGAGCTCTGGTGATCAGCAATGTGACAGAGGCATTGGTCACCAAGCAAAACCAAAGAAAATTATTGCATCCTTATCCTCTGAGAAGGCCAGCAACCCGGTTGGAATATCCTCTGGTGGACAGAGTAGCATCAAAATTCTTGAGGATGATACAACTATGAAGGATAGGTCGAGGGACGCAGAGGTCTTAAGGACAGATCGTCCACTGTGAGACATGACAAATCTGGAGTGGTGCCTTCAGTATGTTGAAGAAAAGAATGTAGTCCTTCTTGTGTTCGCAGGGGCATATGGGAGAGGAAAGATCATGACAACACAGGGTTTTGAGTATGGCCTTGTGTACAAACTGGATTATGAAGATGAGGATTCTGACAACCTCCTTTTCTTGGTAGAGACATCGAAAAGTTTAAGAAATTTTATATGCAAGATGGATTTCTTGTGCCCAGAGTGTTGTGTTCCAGATGGGCTTGTTGAGATATGTAGGGACTCAGTGAATCTTATCAAGGACTTGATGCCATGGATCCAGGGCAACATCATGCCAACACAACAGAAGATGACAACCCCTGTAAAGGCAAGGGGTAAGCAGAGCGTGTAGAAAAAGTTCCAGAAGAAAAAGAAGAGAATTGCAGAAGAGGAGTCTTCTGACTCAAGCTCTAGCTCTGAGGATATAATAGTTGCACCTGGTGGAGAGCTTGCCTTGGGTGTTGGTACGGAGCAGAACAAGATGAGGGAGGACATAGGTAGAAGAAAAGTTGTGAAGAAGGGGCAGTTGTTCCACCTGCCAATCAATATCATCCATAGGCCACCAATAGATCCAGTCACAGGGAGGAGGCCCCTTGAGATCAGGGAGCCACACAATTTGCACGTGCAGAATCTTAAAAAGAAAATGAAAATAAATCCTCATGCTACTGTTAATCTTGCTCTTCCTCTTCCTCTTCCATCAGGTCATGTCCTATGTAGGTGCGTCTTTCTTCTCCTTCCTCTATGGCTACAACTATTTTCTTGGTGGTTTCTTTGTTGTCATAGGCCTCTCCTGATTGCGCCTCACGTTTAGGCATTCTTATCATGACTCTCCTATCATCTATCTCATACTTTTTAAAGTTTCCAAGGACCTCAAACAAAGATTCTTCTTCCTCTGGTGTGACTTCTTTCTCTTCGTCTTCTTGCCCTCGTTCTTGGGGGTTACTTGTGTGGCTAATCTCACCTCATTTGTAAGTTCTTCATACCTCTGAGGATGAGTCTCTACTTCATAGAATACTCCTCTTCTGATGCAAAAGGTGAGTCCATAATGATTGACTTTAGATCGGAGTCACTTGCATCCTCAAATGCATCAGTGCTAGGTTCACATTCTTCTAGAACCGAATCACACATGATTGGCTCTATCGTGAAGACTGAAATGGCATAGCCATCCTCATCACAGTGGGGTGTCCATTGTTCTTCATTGATGGCTACATCCATTGTTGCTAGAATTTCTGCCCAACCATGAGGTTCAAATTCTTTGTCAGGAAATACCACAGGTGCATAGGTTGGGTCTTGAATTGATATATGGGTTTCCTTCACTTCTATCTCTCTAGATTTTTCCCTCTTCTCTTCTTCTACTGCTACTTTGCACATCCACAAGTGAGTGTCTTCATGCATCCATGAGGATTCTGATCCTATGGAATGCACTGACTCTATATCATCTTTGACTCTGTGGATGGGGTTCCATTCGAGGGGAGGTACATCTCTATGAGAGTAATCCTTGAGATTAACTTTGGTCGTGATGCCTAAGTGTTTCAAGTATAAAGAATTGGTTCCCCAATCCTGTACCACTTGCAACTGCTACATAAATGGTCTTCCCAAAATCATCTCATAGACCTGATTTTTGCTAAACTCACATATAGCAAATGTATGCTCAAACTCCACACCACATGTAGTGAGAAATATTCCTTCTAGCAAGCCTAAGGGTCGCTCAATATGGCCATCAGCCATCTGCAATTTCATTCTCGTTGGCCTAAGTGCTGGCTTGCCCCAAGGCTTCCATAGGGAAGTGGTAGCAATTGCAACTCCTGCACCTGAGTCCAATATTGCCTTGGTTGTGTACCCTTAATGGGTGATGCGAAGATAGGTGTTTCCTTCTTCTCCTTTGCTCATGTCTCCTATCTTGTCCAAAGGTATCTCTCGCAGTGTTCTATGAGATCCTACGTGGGAATGAGGTTTTGCTACTTTTGGCACTTGATTGGCTACATGTTTCCATAACTCTGGCCTAACCTTGAGTAGCTCTTCTAAAGTGAGATTGCAGTGCACTTTAGTGTTCTTTACGACCTCTATATTCCTAGGTATAACTGAGTCTTCGTTTCTTATCATGACAGTGGGTGCTCTCATACAAGTGGATTTGGCTTTCCATGGGCTTGTGAAATGGGGTAGTTCCTGTAAGGAATTAGAATCAAAGTCTAATCTCTCCTAAGATTGGGTACTCTCCTGTTCCTCATAAATGGAAGGAATATCTTGTGGGAATTGATCATGTGCGTCATCCACTAGTTCCATGGGAGGAGGAACTTCACTCTCTTTGGCCCATTTCTCTTCCTGAATCTCTTCTAGGAACTCTGGTGAGTATCGATTCATAAAAGAAGATGTGTCTGGTTCTGTGGAGTTAGGCGCATAAGCTTCCTGGGTAGGAATGCTTATTCTCTCACTTGCCTTGTCTTTTCCTTGGGAGATGGCTTCCTTATCACATCTTGCAATTATGCTCTCTAACTTCTCCAACAGTCCATCAAAATGCAATTGTGCCTTAGCTGAGCAAGACTAGTTGAAAATGTGACTGCTTTCAAACATGGTATGAGCCAATGCTACCATTTTAGCACAAAGCTTGGTTCTCTCTATCTCTAACTCGGCTCTAGGGTAACATTTATCGTGATCTATCACATTTGACCCTTCTTGGATTCTAGCCTGATATGCTTTAAGCATCATGTCTATGTCCTCAGGAGTGGGGTCAGCTAAAACTGATTCTACTCTAGGGGTGGTGGAATTGTATGAGGTGGGATGGAAGGTGGTGAATTAGGTGGTGGTAGGGATGAAGGTGGTGGTGGTATGTGAGAGTTTGTTTGAGAGGTGAGTTCAACAATTTTGTCTTTTGTTTCTCTTATGCTTTCTTCTAATTCACTCATCTTCTTAGACCATTTTCTTTTCATCCTTTCCCGACTATCTTTACAGGCCCTTGTCCGTTTCTTGGTTATCCTCTTAGTTTCACTAACCTCAGCACCCTTTTCTTGGCCTAAACCTTGATTCTGCTGCAATGTTTGAGCTTTGGTAACCACTCCCACTGGCACAATAGAAGTCACACTGCCTGTGAAGTCCACTACTAGCCCAATAACATTGATAGGAGATGCTCCTTCCCGCAATCTTGACAAAATCCTTGAATTGTCACCGATTGGAGTTGTGTAGGTACAGACATAGGGCAATCACAAATGAGGTGATCTCCCTGACATCGATAGCACGGTCCTGTAGGAAATGGGGGTCTTACCTGCCTAGGTTGAGGCCTAGAGTTGGGATTGGCGTACATAACATTTGCATACTCTGGATCCAAACTAGGTTCACTTGGATCATCACAATAGTAGGACTCACTATGTTCAGGTGACTGCATGTAGTATGCCTGGGGGCTATCCATGTGAGTTGAGTCAAAACTATGATCACTCAGGTCACTTTCTGAAAGCAGTGGTGTCACTAACACTATGGCTCTATTCAGGCTCTCTTCTACAGCTGCGTACTTTACGGGAATCACATTGGCTGGGGTTGGAGGTTGCTGAGCTAACACAGGCTGAGGCCTTTGTTGGGTTTGGTAGGGTTGCTGATAGGGTTGTTGAGGTCTGCCATATTGTTGTGGTGGGTACTGGTTCTTGTTGGAATACAATGTCATTTAGGACATTATCCCATTGGTCCAACAGTAGCTTCATAGGAAGCTTTCTCTTAAAGTCTTTGATCTCCCAGAGCGCGTGACGTCGTATAGATATTTTAGATATCTTCTTCAACAAACACCGCGTGGCAGCATGGTTAGATCATCCCCCTTTCATCCAGTCGACCTGAGTTCAAATCCCCCAGCCGGCAGCGCAAAAGCTTTTCATATTTTTATGAAACTCAAAAGCGGACAACGATGCCTTGCGTTTAATAGCAAACGGAATTGATTTTTCGTAAACTATTTGCTTTATTTATCGCGTAGCGATCGTGGAGATTTGTGATTTATTGCATGCTTTTCAAAGTACAAGAATACTATATAAACAAGTGCTTGGCTCACTTGTATTCATCCTTCACCTAGGATCAACACAAGCTTTGGAGCTTGGACCTCAGTAGAGGTGGTGCTTCTTCTAGCACATGGGGCAGCCATGGTGCTAACTTGAAGCATGTTGAGGAGCAGCTATGGAGTTCTTCTTGGTGATTCTTCTTGGAGAAGATGAAGGGTGTGCTCACACTCTAGCTCATGGAGAGGAGGTCATCTCTTGTTCATGGCAAGAAGACTTGGTCATTAGCAGCTTGATGGTGAGGATCGCCCATCTACATGATGTATTTGAAGATCATCTCCTATAAGAAGATGTTAGGTTGAAGATTATCTTCTATAAGAAGATGTCTGGCTACTTCAAAGACATTGGATGGGACCATCTACATGGCGTATTTGAAGATCATCTTCTACACGAAGATGTTAGGTTGAAGATTGTCTTCTACAAGAAGATGTCTAGCTACTTCAAAGACATTGGATGGAGTTTAACATAAGATTCACATCTTATGTTAATGTATTCAGGTACATATTCTCTTTATGCACACAGGTACTACTTGAAGTTTATGGAGGTCGTGGCGTTCATATCAGGAGGAGTCCTATTTGGCATAGGTACAAGAGAATCAGTACTTATATGCTTTATGCATATTTTATGAGGTGTTTAAGAAGGTGTGTTCACATGAGTTTGAGGATTTCCGTTCACACTGATCCTTCCTCTTTCAGTCACTCATATTCACTCTTCTATAACCTATAAGGTCACACATCTCATGTATATTCAGATTACTGCCCACACATCTGAATATGTTTGTTACATTGTACATTCACTCATGCATCTATTTCTCATCACATAGAGTGGCTGAGAATTTTACTCCCACATTGTACATTGAACATTGGTATATATGATACTATGAGTAAGCGATGGCTTACGTAACACCTTACACATGTTGTCTATTCTTTCTCTATCTTTATCTCATCATTTGTATGATTAAGTTGTGGTATGTTCATGTTTTGTCAATATGGAAGATTGCTGGAATTAATGTTGTACATGACTGGAACTATGGAACCATGGACCTGTGACATGAGCCTAAGGGCCTACCTCACTTCCAACATTTGGTATCAGAGCACTAAGGTTTTGGTTTCAGAACTTTAGATCTTTGGCATCAATGCATTAAGGCTCATTCATATCCCAGGTTCCTAGAATTCCAGATTTACAACATATGATTTGAAAGCATCTTCTAATATTTGACATTTGACATACACAGTTAATCTAGATGAGTAGAGATTTGAGAATTAGACAATTCAGTTACATGTGTATTCATCAGTGTGGAGTATGAAGTTGCTGATCTGTTAGCAGCCGAATATTTTTGGAAGAGTATGCAAATACTTTACAAAAGTATTGTTTGAAGACCCAGAATTGATGAAGAGAAGACTACTTCAAATTCAAGGAAGAACAATGGTTTAGAGAAGATGAAGAAATGAGATCAACATCAAATCACAGGTATCAGTTTCTACTATCAGATTATCATTTGCAGGTCATATCTTAGAAGAGCAGTTATGAAGAGATTTGAAGAAATTCAAGGATTGCTTTTGTACGCTTTCATCATTTGAAAGTTAAAGGCTACATTGAAACAGGTATCTAGAGGTTTTTCTAGAGAGTTTTTGAGAGATCTCTTTCATGGCAAGAAAGTTCATCTAAGAAGACAAGTGTAGAGATGAGATGAGTTTTTCAGCCAATTTTCTGTTGTAAGTTGGTTGGATATCAAGGTACAAATGTATCTAGAGAAGGTAACTCTAGAAGGGTAATTCATCATTCATACAAAAGATTGGTGGATTTAGTCATTTCAGACATTTGAAGCAGAATTTTGATTCAGAGATATGAGGAGATGATAAAACATGTTTCTATATTCACTTCCATTTGTATACCATGTTTGTTTTATCTCTTACTCTTAGCACTAGAGGAAGAGAAAAGTTCATTTGAAGAGGTGAAGAGTGTTTGCTACTTCAAGATGAAGAGAACAAAAGGTATGGAAGAGAAGTTTGAAGATGTTGACATCATCAGGTGGAAGAAAGATGCAGAAAAAGAAAGTCCATCATTTCCAAAAGAAAAGTAAGGCTTCCTTTTCTCATATATTTTCCATATACTTTTCCTATTTTATCCTCTACATCCAAAGACAAGTCTACGAGAACATCTTGTTTAAAGAAGAAGCAGTTTCTTGTTTTGCATTACACTTGGTCATGATTTAGTAGATTTGACAAAGAATTGCATTGAGAGAAAGAAAAGCAGCAGATATATGTTTTAACTCATATATGTATGAGTTATGTTGAAGCTTTTAAGCAGGCAGCTTATATGTTCCCTCAAGAATTCTTGGAGTGTCAATACAGAGCTACTTAGTATATGACAAGTTGCAGAGAAGTATATTTCTTCTTTATCTAACTCTTGAGGTAAAAGAGCTTTTTGTAGCAGATGTTGAAGACTTGGGTTGAGGTTTTATGTTTGGAAAAGGTTACCTCATATTCAGTATTTTCAGAAACTTCAGAAAATTCAGATTTGCTGATGTACAGGTCATTTGAAGAATCTACTTTTTATGATTGTCGAGTTTTTTGGATACATGTTTGTATTCAAAACGGTGTTCCATCATATCCTATCACTTGATTAAGAAGTGGAGTTAGCCAAAAGAAAGTCAAGCAGGTACTATCACATTTCACCTGGGTAAAATATGAAAGTTATGAAGTATCAACTTGCAGCTTTTGGAGTTCTCAAGGTGAGAAGTATGTCCACTTATGTTTCAAGTAAGAATTGCAGATTCTTGGAAAGGCTTTGTTTGTAGAATAGTTTTACAACTTTTTGAAAAGCATGGACACTTGGAGACATTCAGGAAGTAAATCAAACATTCAGTCATGAAGGTTTGATAAGAGCAGATTCTACACAGGAGAGATCATTGATCTTGAATAGATCTTGTATGATCTTGAGTATTTATGATTCAGTTGTCTATCCTTTGTTTGTGAAGATTCTTAACATTGGAGAAGTAAGTCAAAGATTCATATTCTATCAGATTTGTGTTGCAAAGAGATAGAAATACTTGTTATGTTGCAGAAGGTTATGAATCCTAAAATGCTTTCAGCAAGGTTTTGTTATGTTAGGATCAGCTAACCTTATTCTACAATATGAAAAGCTGAAGGCTTATAGTGGAAGCTATTGGCAACTGCGCAGTGCTAATAAAAGGGTTCAGAGATTTTGTTTCAGATACAGGTATTGATCACTGAACATCAGATTTATTGAAAGAAGGAAGACGTTCCACATTTCATAAAGTCTGATATACTTTGAAGAATTTTGGATACTAGTGTTAAGTCATCCAGGGGGATGATGAAACATGAAGACTTATTTTCAAGCCATATGTAAAAGAATGCAGAGTCATACCTACAGGTATTCCTATTTCAGGTATTCCTATATTTCCTTTGTCAGGTTCTCTTTATGTTCCAGCTTTATAAGAAGAAGGAAGAAGAAGAATGTTTGGAGAAAGTTCCTGTTAGGATGTTCCTGTTCAGGAGAAGGTTCCAGAGTTCTATTTGAAGAGAAGCTTGATATTTCAGAGAGGTATATTTCAGACGTGCGCACATATATGTTTATACCAGGTTCTGAAGGAAAGAGGTATGAAGGATTTAAAGGATGAAGACATGATGACATCATAGATTTTTTGACTCATATTGAGTTGAGTACAGTCAAAGATGAACCAACAGTGTTCATAATACACTAAGTTGTGATTTGTCAGTCACAGGTTCCAGGATTCAGTTCTTGTTTAGTGTATTTACATGACGCAGCAGAAGTACGTTGAGAAACCTTTTTGGAAGGTAAATGCAAATATGTGGATCCTAGTGTATGTTTTCAGGTTCTTGAAGACAGGAGATAGCAGGTTCAGATATAGTTCATGCTATATTTGTTGTCAAGCAGTGATTGCTTGATGAGAACACTATTGGATATCTAGTTTGCATATTTTCTCAAGTATTATGGTTCATATTCAGCAAGTTCAAGTTCTTGAAGGAAAGTCAAATTTAGTTTTGAAGAAGACTTTTGAAGAAAAAGTTCTGAAGTATCCGAAGTACAAGCTTGAAGCTTGTGATAGTTTGCAGCTTATGATAGTTTGCAGATTCAGTTCAGATTGTACCAATATGACATTGCAGGGGGGATTGTTGGAATACAATGTCATTTAGGACATTATCCCATTGGTCCAACAGTAGCTTCATAGGAAGCTTTCTCTTAAAGTCTTTGATCTCCCAGAGCGCGTGACGTCGTATAGATATTTTAGATATCTTCTTCAACAAACACCGCGTGGCAGCATGGTTAGATCATCCCCCTTTCATCCAGTCGACCTGAGTTCAAATCCCCCAGCCGGCAGCGCAAAAGCTTTTCATATTTTTATGAAACTCAAAAGCGGACAACGATGCCTTGCGTTTAATAGCGAACGGAATTGATTTTTCGTAAACTATTTGCTTTATTTATCGCGTAGCGATCGTGGAGACTTGTGATTTATTGCATGCTTTTCAAAGTACAAGAATACTATATAAACAAGTGCTTGGCTCACTTGTATTCATCCTTCACCTAGGATCAACACAAGCTTTGGAGCTTGGACCTCAGTAGAGGTGGTGCTTCTTCTAGCACATGGGGCAGCCATGGTGCTAACTTGAAGCATGTTGAGGAGCAGCTATGGAGTTCTTCTTGGTGATTCTTCTTGGAGAAGATGAAGGGTGTGCTCACACTCTAGCTCATGGAGAGGAGGTCATCTCTTGTTCATGGCAAGAAGACTTGGTCATTAGCAGCTTGATGGTGAGGATCGCCCATCTACATGATGTATTTGAAGATCATCTCCTATAAGAAGATGTTAGGTTGAAGATTATCTTCTATAAGAAGATGTCTGGCTACTTCAAAGACATTGGATGGGACCATCTACATGGCGTATTTGAAGATCATCTTCTACACGAAGATGTTAGGTTGAAGATTGTCTTCTACAAGAAGATGTCTAGCTACTTCAAAGACATTGGATGGAGTTTAACATAAGATTCACATCTTATGTTAATGTATTCAGGTACATATTCTCTTTATGCACACAGGTACTACTTGAAGTTTATGGAGGTCGTGGCGTTCATATCAGGAGGAGTCCTATTTGGCATAGGTACAAGAGAATCAGTACTTATATGCTTTATGCATATTTTATGAGGTGTTTAAGAAGGTGTGTTCACATGAGTTTGAGGATTTCCGTTCACACTGATCCTTCCTCTTTCAGTCACTCATATTCACTGTTCTATAACCTATAAGGTCACACATCTCATGTATATTCAGATTACTGCCCACACATCTGAATATGTTTGTTACATTGTACATTCACTCATGCATCTATTTCTCATCACATAGAGTGGCTGAGAATTTTACTCCCACATTGTACATTGAACATTGGTATATATGATACTATGAGTAAGCGATGGCTTACGTAACACCTTACACATGTTGTCTATTCTTTCTCTATCTTTATCTCATCATTTGTATGATTAAGTTGTGGTATGTTCATGTTTTGTCAATATGGAAGATTGCTGGAATTAATGTTGTACATGACTGGAACTATGGAACCATGGACCTGTGACATGAGCCTAAGGGCCTACCTCACTTCCAACAGTTCTGACATCTTCCTTGTTGTGGGTATGGCTGAGGGTAGGTTTTCCTCACCACTTGCTTATTGTATGGGCAATCTTGCATAGTGTGATTAGTGTATCTCCATTCTATGGTGCAGTACTGGCTACTAGGATTCACTTGGGGTTGAGCCATAATGGGACATACGTTTGCCATATGGTCACCTCCACAAGTATAACATCTTTTCAGTCGGGCAAACCCTTGTATTTGTTTGCTTGAGACTCCTAGCTTCTGAGGTACTTTCTCAGCAAGTTCCTCAATAAATGTGGATTGCATGGAAGTGAGGCTAGTAGAACTATGCAAATCTTTGTAAACTTTTGAAAGTTCTAATTCCTTCCCTAGGTTATCCTCAATGCCAATGCACATGCATACACACTCTTCTATGGTCCTAGGGTCCTTCAAGTACACATATGATCTCAATTGGGTAATTAGCAGTCCATCCAAGAATAAGGCCACTTGTTTGGCTAGTGTGGGTAACTCAGGAATCAGACATCTCTCTAAGTATTGCCTAAACCTTCTTCCTGCAAGTCTAACAGTCTCTTGAGGTGTCTGCTTGAAGCTATGAATCAATGAGGAAGTATTATGCCTTATGCCACGCTTAGAGAATTTAGTGATGAAAGCCTCTAGAAGTTGGTCTATGTTCCTGAATTGTCTCTCATTTAGTGGTTGAAACCATGTGAGGGCTCTGCTCCTAAGGGTTAGATCAAAGGCATTATATTGTGTGAATAGGTCCTCAACTTGTTCAGTTCTCAAGACTTGCCTAAACTCGGCCACATGATCATATGGGTCTTCAGTGCCATCAAAGTAATTCTTCATGGACTTAACCAACTGGGTTGGCCTCAAGGTCCTAGTATGTTCCCTAGGCCTTGGCAAAGGAAAATCATTAGCAGTTCTTTAGTTTCTTGGGGCTCTAGGTCTCTCAGTTTCCACTCTATGTGTCTCTGTTCTCATCCTCTCTCTTCCCAAGGGGTTGGCAAAACTTACCTCACGCCTGTCTCTACTTCTATCCCTTTGAGCTCCGTGAGTTTGGGATGTTCCAGCTCCTTGGTGGCCATAAGAGACATTAGATCTTGGTTGGGGAAAAATAAATTCACCCTTCCAAGTGTAGGCATGCCTACCATGCTCCGTGACCACAAAGATCCTCTCTGAAGTATTGTCTAAATAGGTCAGTTTGCCTGGGCTATTAGGATCTTTGAACTCATAGATTGTGATCGTTCCTATCTCATTCGGCTGATCAAACTCATACCTCCAAAAGGCTTCATTGGTCTCTCGGTTTAAGAGCAGATCTATGCTCTTATTGTCCTAGGGAACCCACTCTGGTGTGATAATTCTAGTGAGAGCTGATTTGCCTCTAGGGATTTTAGGCTCTCCACCTATGTTCCCTTGCTCTAGGTCACCTACGTCTGCTTCGGGGATCACATTAACAAATTCATCTGTCCTATCTGGGTAGGTAGTGACCACATACATGGTTCCTTCTTTGTCCATGTATGCACCATTTTCAAACTTGACTGTTGGATGTTCGAGTCCAATGGGTTGATCTGGGTTTTTGATCTGGACCACAGATCTTCCTAGGCCATCCTCATAGATGCAAGCACCTAATCGATTGGTCCTAAGGTATTTCACTTGAGTCTTGTAAGGGCCTTCGACCCTTTGTAAATATGGCACACCTGGACTTCCTGTGGGTCTTTCTATACCATGAGACATCTCGGACTCTCTAGTTTCAGAGCTAGGGTAGTGCGAATAATGGCCAACTACTGGGTCCAAGACCTAGCAGTATGATTGACACTAGCCTCTGAAGACCTAAGGCTCTGTCTATCTCTCCCTAGGTGTCGTCCTAATCTAAGGTTCATATGCCTAATTGAATAGGCCCAATTTTCCCAAGTACAACCTCGTTGCCGGTCAATTTGTATTAATCACTTGTTCTTTTTAATTTTTCTTAGGATGTCACTTCTTTTCAAATCAATCTTCGTCACAAGGAACACTTAGGTTTTATCATACTTGAGTTTGGTTGCTTGATGTCACTTCTTTTCAAATCAATCTTCGTCACAAGGAACACTTAGGTTTTATCATACTTGAGTTTGATCGCTTGATTTAAATTCTTTTCCCTTAGGTTGTTTTGCAAATGTAATTTCTTCGTACTTGCACTTGAGTGATTAGAGTTCTTGGACTTGGTCGTGCTTAACGTAACCCTAATTGATCAAAACCTCTATCCGTACTTAGCCTAAGCTAGGAATTAACAGAGGGTGTTGAGAATTTCCAATCTTTTGTTTCTCTCCTTGGTTGCCCATGTGTGCCCAAGAAGCATGTTCCCAAGCTTGCACTTACTCTTGCTTAGAATGCCCTTCGATGCTCTCAATGGACCTATGACAATCCCAAAGTTAGTTCAAGATTTAAATTCCACTGACACAACAAACCATGTTCATTCATGCAATTCAGAGATCAAATTGTCCTTTGATCTTTATGGAAAACAATCCTAAAAACCCCTCAGTTTTCTTCCCTTGGGGTATGGTCAACTTCAAAATACTATATCTAATAATCCTTGTACTATATCTAATAATCCCCGTACTCCCCACGAGCTTTCCAACAAAACCAAAATCACAGCAAACGGAGTTCGTATGAGAAAGTTATGCTGGTTCAGGGTTCTTGGGCTAAAACAGGGTTAAAACAAGCTAAGAGGCAAACAGGATTTCTTGAATTACTTGCGTAGCGGCCTCACAATGCTCTGATAACCCTTAAGGTTTCCTAAATATTAGCCAAAAAATAGAACAAATATCTCTTGCCCTAAAAAATTCATAAATTGCCCGTCAATCACGATTGAGTGGTCTGTCAATCGTGATTGATATGTCAGTCACGATCAACATGTCGGTTGCAATTGACAGCTCCGTCGTGGACCTCAGTCGTGATTGATGGGTCAATCGTGATTGACATGTGGCCCAAAATTTCAATCAGTCGTGGTCAAACAATCGTTGACTTGGTCGGTCGCGATTGACAGGTCCGTCGAGGCTATCAATCGCGATTGATGGGTCGATCGTGATTGACATGTGGCACGCATAAATTCTATTGGTCGTGGTCAGTCAGTCGTTGACCCTATCGATCGTGATCCATGTGTCGGTCCCGATCGACATGTCGGTCGCGATTGACGTGTCGGTCACGATTGACAGTGTCTGTCGGCAAGTTTCTGTGGTCGTTTATCGGTCGCGATTGACGTGTCAATCACGATTGATAGAAAACTGATGCATGTTAAAATTTTAAACATACTTTGGGGCTCCTCTAGGCCTACACATCATATTTATGCACTTAGTTTATCAAATTGATCAATTTTTTTATCGGTCACGATTGATAGAGGTCAACGCCTTGGGACCTGCACAGTCAAAAATTTTACTTGTTGGAGCTGGTGCAGCTGCTTGGGATGCTGATTCCTGCAAAAAATCTCAAGAAACACACAAAAACACAAGCACTCAAACACTCTCTCTCTCTCTCTCACAAGTGAAATGAGGGAAATGAGGTCGGGAGTGGAATATGACAAAAAAACTAAAAACATCATGATGATGGAGATGGAGGTGGGAGATGGTGATGATGATGATGGTGATGAAGAGGGTGAAGAAATAAAGAGAAAATAGATAAGAGTGAAGAAAATACCTATAACTCCAACATCTCAATTCTACGTCTTACCATCACACGCTCGTCCTCGAAGCTCGATCCCCAGCAACGGTGCCAAAGTTTTTTGTAGCTCAGTGATGAGTAGCACCTCCTTTAATGTCAATCCAGGAAGACAAGAGGATGGTATGAAGACCTCGAACAAGTGATGGCACAAGTGAGAAGCACACAAACATGCACACACATACACACCCACGTGCACACAAGGTAATAACAAAGAGAGAGACAATGGAGTCACTTCTATTGCAAAAGAGTTCTCATACAAGTTCAATTCTACAACAAGCTAACCTAAAAAATGAGCTCTCTAGCTCTATTTATAGTTTTTGACTAGCTTTGGTCTTGTCTAGACCTAGTGTCTGGCCTAGTTAAAAATAAGGTTCCTATGCTAATTTGGAGGCTCAAACGAGCTCAAAAAATTATGAAAATTGGTACATAAGTAATATTGATACTCTTCAAGCTCGAGGACTCCTCGGCTTGCACAAAATGGAGTAGGGATAATCAAAAATGGTATTTACAATGAAGTGAAGTGACTACAATCACTATTTGGGAAATATTGTTACATGGAAAAGTTATGGGGTGACTACTTTGCCTACTTGATCCTTGCTCCGACTCCCTTCTTTGGCTTCCTTGTCTTGTGGGTCCTTGGATGCCTTGGCTGCCACTAATAGATGCTGAGATTGAAACCAATGCCTGATTTCTTTTGCATGCATGTTCATGAAGATCTTTGACTTTATGCACATGGTGTTCAAATCTTTCAAGAATGTTCGAGCATCCCATGTGTCGACACTCAACTTCAAGAATGGAAATCTAGATCTGGTCTATGACTTGAGCGCGATGTCATCAATAAAGATCATTTATGCCTTGCATTGTAGGGCACAATATCTCCCAGCCTGTTACAAGCAAACATTTGAAGATATGTTCACAACAGGTTTTTGGGAATACCACTCTGAGGTGTTCATTTCAAAACCGACACATCTTCTACAACTCTTTGCATGTGAACATGCCATCTACTCCATGCATTATAGATTGCCTAGTCTATATGTCCTAGGCATTGTCGATTGGCAATGGCTTGAAGTTGATTTAGCAGGGGGACTCTCGCTCAAAGAGTAGGAACTCACTATTGATATCATTCAATATTATATTGATCACCCCTCACCACAAGGATCTGTCAAGGATGAAAAAGTGGAGGGGGGGAGTGCTAGTGATAGAAGAGGCCATGGAGGCTTGGGCAGACAAGGAAGCTTGAGGGAAGAAATTCAGAGAGAGGAACAAGGCACGGACACAAGCCTAACTAGACGAGGAAGTTAGATATGAATAGGCAAGCAATAAAGCCTACAAAATTTTCAAAAATTTTACGTTTATAAAAAGTTATCTTCATCACTACACACCATTGTAAATAATTTTCTTTTATAACTCCAACTCCATTTTTCTACAAGTCAAGGAGTCTTATAGCTTGAAGATTACAAGAAGGATCTACATTTCAAGTTTCATGATTTTTGGATCTAGTTTGACCCCTCAAAATAGCTTTGGAATCTAATTTTTAAGTAGGCTAGACACTAGGTTTCAAAACATGTCAAAGCTAGTAAAAAAACTATCAAAAGAGCTAGAGAGGTCATTTTTGGGGCTTGCTACTTGGAGATTGAGCTTGTTTTGAAGCATTTTAAACATATCCTAAGCTTATAAATAGAAGATTCCATTGTTCCCCTCCTTGACTTGCATTGTATGTGCATGTGTGTGTATGTGTGTGCATTTCCCAGTGCTTCTGACTCACTCACTTATACACTCCTATCGCTCTTGATCATCATATCATCCTCACATCTCTACAGATTGGCATTTATGAGGTGGATATTCACCACTGTGGTAGTTGCATTGTGCTAGAGTGATAGAGGTTGTCCTTATATAGAGTTGGAGGAGGCTCTCCAAAGTACATCACAGGTGGGATAATTCCCTTTGAAGGAGAAGAAAAGAATCATAGAAGCAAATGGACAAGTACCCAAATACAAAAGGAAATTAAATATATGAGCTCATGTCCTCAACACCCCCTTTGTAACTTCATTATGGAGCAGTTTAATGTTGTAGAGGTCCACCAAGTGCTAGAGTGGAACTCAAGGTAGGACCTTCATGACCATGTGCACCAAGTTCTCCTGAGAGGTACACTAATCCATCATAATCTTCTATGATGTGAGCCTCTCGTAGATTATTGGATCTTGGTATCCTTGGTTCAAGCATGAAAGAATAGACTCTTGGTGATGGACAAGGCTCACTGGGGTTTGGTGCAGATGCATGTAGGCATGTCTTACAAAATACCAATAACATATAATAAACATCAAAGCCATATGGCCTCACATGCTACAATGCTAGATGCTCGATACTTGGTGGCGGTGGATAATAGAGCAACTATAGGCTATTTCTTACTTGCCCAAGAGATAGATCCTAAGCCAAGCAAGAATATGTATCTAGAAGTAGACCATCCAAAATCATAATCACTAGCCCAATCTAAATATGAATATCTTGTAGCTAGTGGATTGACCCCCGAAGTGCAAATTCATTGGTACCAAATGGGTCTGGAAGCTAAAGTACAAGGGTGATGGTACTTTGGATAAGTAGAGATCAAGGCCCGTTGCATAGGCTACTCACAAGTTTAAGGGATTGACTTATGTGAATCATTTTCCCCCTTCTCTACAATTTGTGTCTATAAATCTATACAAAGTTCCTATATATCTAGAAGGAGTCGATCAATGGTTAGACTAAGAGACTTAAGGACTATAGAAGTCATTCAAAGACCAACTATTAAATTTGAAGGAGGATTTTATGAGGATAAAAAAGGCATTTTATACCTAGTAATTGACCAGCTAGAGAGAGTTAATGATATTGGGGAAACTAAAGAGCCTCGTACACCTGCCAATACAAGAAATGGAGAACTCGTGATGACTCTTAGAGGAGAGTCAATAGAAGTGAACATCTTGAGAGGTGATAGAATTCCTCAAGATGACAACTTGATGGATTTCCATCTACTTGTTCATACTGATAATTTTTTGCAAGCAAATATGCCTATAACAAGAAGCAATGATAACCTTGCTACCATATATGTGATGCATGATCTAGAAGACTCCTCTAGAGTCACTTATTTGGATCGAGAGA
This sequence comes from Ceratopteris richardii, assembly GCA_020310875.1. Taxonomy (NCBI): domain Eukaryota; kingdom Viridiplantae; phylum Streptophyta; class Polypodiopsida; order Polypodiales; family Pteridaceae; genus Ceratopteris; species Ceratopteris richardii. The sequence continues at coordinate 29,602,542 of CM035413.1, read as the reverse complement.
AGAGAAGATATTGGGAAGTGATAGATGAAAAATGGTCTAGACTCCAATATATGGGTTTGCTAGTGTTTCCTTCCAAGGAACATGCAACTTCCTCTCATAATCCACAGAGCAAGCAACCAAGCCAAGGAACCCTAATCTAGGGCAAGCCAATTGGGAAAACATTCCCTAGATACCGTATTTCTATTTTGCAATGCAAGGTAGTAGCACTATAATTAACCCTTAAATAGGAGCCGAGATGATGAATAGACCACCCTTTCCTTTGAGACCTCCGAAAGAACAAGGACTAGGTGTGTGTCCAATAGTTCAACTTCTTCCTTGACCACCAGATGTGGATAAAAGGCTAAGACCTTCTCAGGTGGCTAAATGCATGAAGAATCATGATGATGTTTCAGGAGATCTCAACAATCACAAGGCTGAATTTAAATAAGTGATTCTTTTCAAGCAGGTAGATGAATTCTTAGTCCATTATGAAGCTTTTGGACCCGCATTACTTGGAACAACTTTGGCATGGTTCCAACCATTGGACCACAATGGATTTGCTAATATTCATCAATTACTAGATGAGTTCATTGGTGAATTTACAAAGAGAGGATTAAGCATAACACCTCTTCTTTGATTCATAGCTTTAAACAAGCTAACAATGAGTCTGTAAGGCTAGCAACTAGAAGATTTAAACATTATGCTCATTGATGTCTAGTAGTAGAAAGGCTTACCCAAACAAAAATGATATCACTATTTTTGGATGGATTAACTAATGGAGGATTGAGAGCCGTAGTGTACATGAAATGATTGGATACTTGGAGGCTTGTCTTAAAGAATGCATAGATTTGGAAGACAATTTTGTTGATGACCTAAAAATTCCTTAGACTCCATCTAAGTGTGAAGATGCATGTAATAATATGTCCACTAACTCCAAAGATGTGGAAGAATTGGCTGAATTGGTTGCCAAAAGTCTTGGAGTACAAAATCACCAAGGGTCAAAGTCCTATCAAGCTCAACCCATGAGGATGCTGATATTGAGATGATGTATTAATTGTGGAGGCGATAATCCATCTCATGCTTGCACAAGAGGAGAAGCTCCCTCCCCCCCACAAAAGCATCTCTATGGAAGACCACCCATACAGGGACCAATCTTTTATATCCACATAGAGAAGAATTGCACTAATCATAACACAAGAAACTATCCTTACAACAAACAACCTAGACAACCTCAAGGTATCTCACCCTTAGAATGATGTACCAACAAAGTACACATAACTAGAAGAAAAATTGGAAAGAGCAGTAGTACTTATAGCCCCCTTGATAGATCAGAAAATACCAACCACAATATGAGCACAACTATGGTGATTACTATATCTATGATTATAATGCCATAGAATGTGAAGCCACCTATGAGCAAAAATACTATGAACATGACATCTATGGAGATTCATATGGATCAAAATATGCCAATCTAATGTATGTTGCACCTAGAGCTCAAGATCAATAAGACATTTGTAAGACCATCCACTCTAAGAGGACCTTGTTATAGATGTGGAGGATATCATTGTATAAAAGAGTGTACAATGCCCCACTAGCTACCTCCTTAGAGACCTTGGAAATGATATTGTAATGATTGGTGAAAAGAACATCTTTTTAGATATTGTCCAAAGAATCCCTCCGAGAACATCACCCACTACCTAGATCAACGTGACTAAGCCCTCTAGTAGTGATAAGGAATACATGGTACCATTGAAGGCTATAAAAAGAGCCCAAACCAAAGAAAAAATAGAAACCCTTAGTGACATGGATCTAGAAGTCCAATGAGTGAAAAGAGAGAATAATCCTCACCTTTGGTGGTAGAAGATTTTGAAGAGTTGTTGAAAAGATCCAAGAAGAGAAAAGCTCAAAAATGGAAGACTAGAAGAGAAAGATTAGAAGAAAATGGATGAAGAAATTGTTTGAAGAAAAGCAAGATTCCATAAAGGCCAAAGATTCTATGAAGGAGATTCAAGCCAAACAAGGAAATTATGTGGTAAAGGAAGAACAAACTCAAGACTAGGCATGATCAATTCTAGTGGACCCTATGCATAAAGATCTACCAATATTGTTGAAAGCTTATGATTCTAGAATAGAGGCAGGATCTAGTGTAGAGAAACATGAACAATGTTACCCTAGAAGAGATATGGAAAAGGAAAGACTAGAATTATGTAAGAAGCTCATTGAGGTTGCTCAGATCATGTAAGGAAAGCCGATTCCAACCATTTCAGAAATAAGGATTCTAAAGAAGAAGTTCCATGAATGTGTAGGAAGTTTTCATGCAAGCGAGACAACACAAAAACCACCACTCATATTGATTCTCTAATCCCTAAGGTAGAAGAAAATTGGCAGCGATATCTGTGGGTCATTCAAAAATGGGAATAGATGATCCATATGTCTACTATCCAGAGTAAGGCAACCTAGTAAAAAAAGTTGATCCGAATAAATCGAGCAAAAATCAGTGGATTAAATGCAATAGGATGCAACATCACAGTACAACATTGGCAGTCACAAGGAAGATGCCATTTGCAAATGGAGCACATAGTAAGACCACAAGGAGTGGCTTGATACAACTGCTATGGTTAGATAAGATGCCTCCAAAGCCTGGCCAAGGCCAAGGTAGAAAAAGCAAGCAACCTGATGGGAAGAACAAACGATTAATCGAAGTAAGAAAGATCAAACTCATGCACTTAACGAATTTTTTATCAATTATACGAGATGGAAAACCTCAAGCAGGTCTATCCAATCCTAAAGAGCATAACGGAGGGAAGAGGAAAGTAAATCTAGTTGCAAATAAGCCTATAAAAGGAGACGAGAATCTGAACCTGATGGGATACACAAAAAATTGATAGTCTTCAAACACTTTTAAGTATAAGACGGAATTTCAAAACTTTACTTGGAGGGTAATACAAAAAGAGAGCAGCTCACATAGCCACATTAAAACATGAGCCTTTGGCTTTGGTAAATGTCTCTAGGCTAAAGTTATACCACATCTAGACAAGGAAAAACACCATTTGTACAAACTCCAATTTTGGATAAAAAGTAGAACGCTAAAAAAACTGATCGATCTCCCTCTTTTGGTCCTCGGGTCTAGATTAAAATCACTCTTCACCACTCATTTTTTATTCATAAACTTCTTTTGTCTTCTTGAGGCTAGAACAAAATTTGGAAGTGGCCACTATACATCGAGTGGGATGTCTTAGGTATCAACTTATCGCAAAGATCTAAGATTCTAAAAACATTTGGACTGATTTTGAAGGGATGATCACTTTTGCCTAATCAACAGCCAAATGTTCTGATGTGAATGATGGAATCTACTTCACAATATTAGGCCTATGGACTCATGAAGTAGAGCATCAACTAAACTCAGCTAGTGTCTGCCCAAATACTTTAACATGTCCATGATTTTTTTTTGAGTATAAGAATGTCCGTACAAACATTATCACCAATCGATATTTATGCAACCAACCTAAGGTCCCCATCTATAACACTCTTCTTGGGATGAAAATCCAAAGATCTTGGTATAATTCACCCATGCAAATGGACAAGCTCGGCTGTTGTAGCTATCAACAAGCTAAAGCAAAGAAGCATCTCGAGTGCCAAAAAAATTGATAGAGCCCTGTATATAAGGAACCTTATATAGGAGATGAGAAGTTCATCATCGGAGAGGTCAAAAGGGAGATTTGTTGTAGTTATTAGGAGAAGACCGAGGCAAAATAAGGATATATATGCAAATATTTCTAAGTAGCCAGAGAGAGCATAAGAATGGTGTGAGGAAAGATGGATGAGCAACTCCATGATAGACATATGCCCCGAACAAAGAAATATGCTGAGAAAGAGAAGAGCCCTAGAGTACTAAACATAACACTATACCCTCTAGGAGATAGAGTGATATGCGATCGACAAGATAACTTTCTGCATGAAGCACAAGAAGATGCATGCAAGTAGACTCCCATAGATATAGGAAATCTGAGATACACAAGAAATAGAAGCACACAAGAGGTGGTAGATGTAGTGAGAATGTAGAGTCATAGAGCAATAAGAGTAGATGCAAGGGTAGAAGAGTTAAGGATGCTCAGAGATAAGGCTGAGAGAGACATAGTGGAGAAAGGGAAGAACTAGGCGATAGGATAATTGGTGATTCAAGGTAGGATTAGAGAAGTTGCCTATGATGTCAAGGAGGAAGATAAGCATGTCTATGGTGATTAATGAGTGCTGATTGAGAAGAAAAAAAGTTGGTTACACCGCACTCTAGGAGGTGGGAAAGCTCACAAGGAAGAATGTCAACGAAAGCTTGGGTGTCAACATTGCGAATAAGAAGGTAGCTGTCCGATCTAGATCCTTGAAGTGTTCAGGTTGCCATGGTTGAAGCTCTGAGTGATCTACGCATTGGATACTAGTGCATTGACACAGAACCATATGAGCTCAGGGACTAGCGAGGTGATCCTATAGAAGAGAAAGTGTTAGAGACAGTCGACAAGCAACAGGCAAGGGAGGGTTTAGCTGGCTTCCACTTCTGCTTCCGAAAATTCAAAGGAAGCTTCATCCTTTGTTAGTGTCTTGACCTGCTCAATCCAAAGGTTGAAGATCTCTAGGGTAGGGAAGGCAAGTTTAGCTATGACATCCCATCCATCTTAGACACAAACACCTGTATGACTTTATTGCAGTCTATGTGGACATGTATTACTTTAATACTCTATATTACATTCTGTATCAGAAGGGATTTTTGTAAAGAGTAAGATCTCTAGTCGTGAAAGGAGTCAGCTTCCTAGAACCTTGTAAGAAACACTCATCACGCCTATTTGGGTTATAATTTTCTTTGAATTATATAAATATTTGTAGTTGGATGAACTCTTGTCCACATTATTGAGTCCATTCAGTCGAGTTTCTTATTCTATACAAGTCTCTCTATAAGGCTTTCCTATGGATATGGTATGTGGAACAATGACCCATGATGGACTAGGTCCTGATAGTTTGGTGCCATGACATACGTATCGTTGGTCTATTTTAATACTTTCACCTCTATTGGAGAGTGAGTTGTACAATGTGGATGAAGTAGAATTTCTAAGAAGCAGAAATAAAGAGCTAATGACCTTTCTTTTATTGACCCAACTAGTGTAGACTTTCGTGCAAGAAAGAGAAGAGCTTCAAATGCTTAGAAAGCAACTTGAAGAATATGCTAACCAACTCAATACTGAGAAATAACAAAGAGCTTATCTAGAAGAAAAGCATACAACGGATATGAGTGAGCCAAAGAAGAAGTGGGAAGAGTCAATAAGAGTATATTTGGAGCATTGTAATGAATATGATTTACAAATGAGGGAGTTTTTTGAAGGTAAAATACAAACTAAAAAAGACTTATCTAAGTAGAAGAACCATGTACAAGAAAATTATCAAATCATCATGCAATCATAAGCACATAATGCTCAATTACAAGCCAAAAAGGAGACTCAAACAGAGAACATGGGGACACCAATAATGCCTAACCTTGAAATGGCTAGTACGGAGACTTAGGTATGTCCTTTTTCTCCCCCCCATTATTCATTCATCCATTCATGAGGAATGACTTGAAGATCCTAATGAAATATTAATGCCTTATGCATTGGAGCTAGATAAAAAGGAATGAGCACTACTAGTGTCTTGCATGACCCAAGAATTTGAAGATGCAATTGTAAGAGTAATGACAGAAGCCAAAATTAGATACAAAGGCTTGGACAAGATTATGAATCCATTCAATGTACCATATGGCCTAATGAAGGAGCAGACTCCCTATCTAGCACAAAAGATTTTTGGAGAAAAATCCAACCCTCCATGTACACTGGCAAGAAGCACCATATTTATTACAGCTAAACCCTTCTTTTTATCCTATAATTAGGTGACACCATTGGCCAACTTTTTTGGGAGAAGAAAGAAAATGAAATGTCAATATGAAATGGCAAAACTTTCCACTATTATTGAGCCCACCATATGGGTATCTGCCAACCAAAGATTATATGGCATGGACCATAAAATATTGGCTCTCCAAGCATGCTATCATTGTAGATTTATTTTTCAAGATCACCAATAAAATTGTCAACATGATCCTTATAGTATTGAAAGTGTTCAGAAAAACTCAACTTGGTAGGATAAGATTTTCAATCCATTCAATCTATCATATGGCATAATTTGTAGAGTAAAGGGACCATATCTATTGACTCAAAAGAGCTCATTAAGGAGGAAGATGAGGTAAAGGTATGTAAAACAAAGGTGTGTTAGAGGTGATCGATTCAAGGGATTAGGGTCATCGTAGAATATCCGATGAGTCTTATCGCTTGAATTGGTCATGTCTATGACTTGCATGCAGCAATGATAATTAACATCTAATTTTGTGTAAAAATACTATTTTCAACATTAATCTTATGTTTGTATAAAGTTTAGGATGGATAATCGAACACGACCGATGCAAGAAATTTGGCCCATGCGATATTCTCTGATGACCCTAATCGCTTGAATCGGTCGTGTCTCATGCTTTGCTTCTGCTTGTCTTTCCAATTATTTCTATGAGTTTACCACATGTACATGGAATGGCTTGCTCCAATCCGGGGTTGTCAATATAGGTGTTGAGTACAAATGTCGTTTAAGTTCATTGAATGCATTCTCACACTCATCTGTCCATTCAAAATTGGTCAAAAGAGAGTATAAAGGCTTGGCTATGATTGCATACATGTGTATGAATCGTCTGTAATATCCGCAATGACCCATAAAAACCTATACTTCTTTTACGTTATTTGGTCTAGCTAGATCAGCAATTACTTTTACTTTTTCTTCATCCGTAGAGATTCCATTCTTTGACATGATGTGTTCTAGAATTTCGCCTTGTCTGACCATGAAAATGCATTTTTCTAGGTTCAAACAAACCTGATATTCTCGACATTTCTCAAATACTTGACTTAGTTTTGGGATATGAATTTGCCTCATATTCAAATGAGCACATATGTCATCGACATAGACTTCCAAATTCTTACGTAAGAATTCCTTAAACACATGACACATGAGTCGCTGGAAAGTGGCAGGTGCATTTGTCAAGACAAATGGCATCACACGAAATGCAAATATGCCCCATTCTGTGGCAAAAGCTGTCTTGTGTTGATCTTCAAGATCAATGGCTACTTGATTATAGCCTTAGAACCCATCAAGAAAGTTGTAAACTTCCTTGCCCGCAACTCTTTCCAATAACTGTTCCGTGATAGGAAGAGGATAACTGTCTCTAATCATGGCAGCATTAACTTGTTTAAGGTTAATACACACATGCAATTTTCCATTCTTCTTGGGCACAACCACAATGGGGGATACCCATTCGGTATGCTCAATTTCGTAAATGAATCTTGCTTCTATCAAACGATCTATTTCTTCTTTAATCTTCAAAGCGTAATTATCATTGTACGTGTATGGTTTCTATTTCATAGGTTTCACTTCTAGAGTCATGGGGATTCTATGGGAGCATATATCTGGGTCTACTCCTTTTGAGGGTCTTTGTAACTCCAAGCGAACACATCTCTATGTTCATGTAGTAGGGCAATTAACTCTTCTTCTTCTTCATTAGTCAAATCATGCCCTATGTAGGTACATTTTTCTTCTTCTCCTTCTATGGCGACTATGATTTTTTTGGTTTTCTCTCGGTTATCACATACTTCTCCAACATCAGCTTTCCTTTTAGGCATTCGTACCATGATTCTTCTATCTTCTATTTCATACTTCTTAAAACTTTTGGGAACCTTAAACAGAGATTCTTCTTCCTCTGACATGGTTTCTTTCTTCTTTCTTTTCTTACCTTCACTTTTGGCAGTCACTTGTGTGGTTAATCTCACCTCATTCATAATTTCTTCGTGTCTCTGAGGGTGAGTTTCTACTTTGTAGAAGTATTCATCATCTGATGCAAAGGGTGGATCCATAATAATTGAACCTAGATCAGAGTCGTTTGCATCCTCAAATGCATCAGTGCTAGGTTCGCATTCTTCAATAATGAAATCACACATGATTGGCTCTATTGTGAAGACTGAAATGTCATAGCCATCCTCGTCACAGTGGGGTGTCCATTGTTCTTCATTGATGGCTACATCCATTGTTGCTAAAATTTATACCCAACCATGAGGCTCAAATTCCTTGTCTAGAAATACTAGGTGTGTAAGCTAGGTCTTGAATGGTTCGTGGATGTTGTTCTGAGCTTAAAGTCCTGGCTTCTAACCATTCTTCCTCGTGTTTGGCTACTTTACACATCCATAGATGAGTATCCTCGTGCAACCATGAGGGGTCTGACTCTAATGAGTGTACCGATTCTGTTTCCTCTTGTGTCTTATGGATGGTATTCCACTGTATTGGCGGTACATCTTGATGGGAATAGTCTTTAAGATTGACTTTAGTAGCCACTCCTAAATGTTGCAAGTACAAAGAATTAGTTCCCCAATCTTGTACGATTTGCAACTGATGCATGAATGGTCGTCAAAAAATCATTTCGTAAGCATGATTTTTCCCAAAATCACAAATGGCGAAAGTATGCTCAAACTCCACACCACAAGTGGTGAGAGATATGCCTTCTAGTAAGCCTAATGGTTTTTCTATATGTCCATCAGCCATTTGTAGCTTCATCCTGGTGGGCCTTAGTGCTAGCTTACCCCAACGTTTCCATAAAGCGGTGGTAGCAATGGCTACTCCGGCTCCTGAATCTAAGATGGATTTGGTGGTGTAGGCCTAATGGGTTATTGAAGGATAAGTGTTACCTTCCTCTCCTTTGCTTACATCTCCGATTCTTTCTACTGGTATCTTTGGTACCTTCTTGTGTGATCCTATCTGTGAGGGTGTAGTAGCAAGCTCAGGGAATTGATTTGCTACATGCTTGCACAATTCTAGTTTAACCTTCAACAATTCCTCTAGAGAGAGAGGTGACATTGAACTTTGGTGTTCTTGATCACTTCTGTGGTTCTAGGAATCACTGATTCTTCATTCCTCACTAGTATAGTGCATGCCCTCATGCTAATAGACTTGGCTTCCCAAGGTCCTCTGAACTCAGGTAATTCTTGCAAAGAATTAGATTCAAAACCTGTGTGTTCACTCAGTTGTTCTTCCCCTACATCATCGTAAATAGAGAGAATGTCTTGGGGAAATTTCTCTTGCAAGTCATCTATTTCTTGAATAGGAGGATGCGTTCCTTGTTCTTTTCTCCATTTCTCTTCTTGGATTTCTCTTAGAAATTCATGTGAATACTTATGTATGGAAGATATGTTGTCTTCACCCTCTGTAATGGGTACTTGAGACAGGGATGGTGCATTCCTTTTCTGTGTCTCTAAGGCAATAGGGTTCCTATGCTGATTCTTTTTCTCATTGCTATCGACTCAAGTAAGTATTATAACCTCTCCAATAGTCCTTGAAAGTGTAATTTTGGTTTTGCCATGTTATTCCAGTTAAGATAACGAGAGGCTTCAAACATAGTTTGTGCTAATTCTACCATCTTCATTCAAAGTTTAGTCTCTCAATTTCGAAGTCTGCTCGTGGGTAGTTCTTACTCATTTCTCCTATCTCGGGTCCTTCTTTTAATGTCACCTCATATGCACGAAACATCATGTCTAGGTTTTCTCGCATGGGTTAAGCTAAAACTGATCCTGATCTCTGAGCTAGGTTCTCCTGATTAGATTCTTGCGAAGTCAATTCTAGGATTTTGGCTCTCGATTCTTTCAAAATTCCTTCCAATTCAGTTATCTTTCTACTCCATTTTCTCTTGATTATTTCTCTAGAGTCTTTCCAGGATTTTGTCTTTTCATTACTAGGCTCTCCAACTTTGCTAGTTTCAGCTATTTTCTCATGATTAAGCTATTGATTCGGTAAGAGTGCCTGGGCTCTGGTTATAGCTTGGATAGGCACATATGTAGGGTTGGATCCATCTGCGTTATGTACAATACCTATCACGTTGATCGGTGTCACTTTTGAAGCATTTGTAGGGTTCTTAGGACAATCTTTGATGATATGCTCTTTACCACAATCGACAGAAAAACCTTGTATGTTATACTATTGTGATTGTCCTGCTATCGGAGGATGTGGACAATCCTTTATGAAATGATCTCCTTGGCATCTAAAGCATGGTCCTCTAGGGCCCTCTGGTCTTTGCTGTCTTAATTGGGGTTGGAGATTAGGGTTTGTGTACATCACATTAGCATAGTCCGCCTCCCAACTGGGTTCCTATGGTGGACTATCGTATTGATATGTATCCACATGTTTTGGTGACTCCATGTAATATGGGGGTGGACTATCTACATGAGTAGAGTCAAAACTATTAGAATTAGGGTCACTCTCTGTGATCAAGGGTGAAGAAGGCACTAAAGCCCTATTTAGGTTCTCTTCTGCAACAGCGTATTTGACTGAGATGACATTAGCTGGTGGGGGTGGCTGCTAAGCTAAAACAGGTTGAGGTCTCTATTGAGCCTAATATGGATAGTTCTGAGGAGGCCTATAGTAATGAGGCTGAGCATTATATTGACCTTGATATCTACCTGGTTGCGGGTATGCTTGCGGGTAGTTGTGTTGTACTGCTTGTTTGTTGTAAGGGTAGTCTTGAGTAGTATGATTCATGTATCATCTCTTAATTGTACATTATTGGTCACTAGGGTTGGCTTGTGGTTGTGCTACATTGGGACACACATTTGCCATATGATCACCACCACAGGTGTAACAATGCTTGTTTGTTGTTAACCTAGGCATCTGTTTACTAGAAACTCCTAGTTTTTGGGCCACTTTTTCTGCTAGGTCTTCTATCGAGCTGGACAATTTTGAGGATGCTAGAGATGGACAATCTGAGTCCTCATAGACTTTTGAGAGTTCCAACTCGTCTCCAAGGTTGTCCTCAATGTCTTTACAAATTCTCATACATTGCTCTAGCGTTTTGGGTTCCTTTAAGTATACATAGGAGCGTAGTTTAGAGCTCAAGAGGCCATCTAAGAACAATGACACTTGCTTGGCCTATGAGGGTAACTCTTGCATTGGACATCTCTCAACATATTGTCTAAACCTACGTCCTACCAATCTGATTGTTTCCTGAGGGGTCTGTTTGAAACTATGAATCAATGAAGACGTATCATGCTTGATTCCACTTTTAGAGAATTCAGTGATGAATGACTCTAACAAGTGATGGATATCTCTAAATTGCCTTTGTTGCAATGGTTGGAACCAAGTTAAAGCTGTGTTCTTTAATGTTAGTCCAAATGTGTTGTATTGCGTAAACATGTCTTCTACTTGCTCTGCTCGTAGCACTTGCTTAAACTCTACAAGATGGTAGTAGGGATCTCCTGTCCCATCAGAGTAGTTTTTCATGGAATTTACTAATTGAGTGGGTCTTAATATCCTTGGGTGCTCACATGGTCTAGGTAGAGGAAAATCATCTCTACCACTTGGTATTCTAGGTTCCCTTTGTCTTTCCACTCTATCGGTGTCCATGGTGGCTCTATCTCTCCCTATGGCATGAGTGAAACGTACTTCCAGTCTTTCTTTGTTCTTCTCTCTTTGAATGCCATGGGCTGAGGATGTTCCAGCACCCTGATGGCTCGTGTTTACATTTGCTCGAGATGGAGAGAATACTAAATCACCTCTCCATGTGTAGGTATTTCTTGCATGGTCTGGTACTACAAACACTTGTTCAGAAGTTTCATCCAGGTATACAACTTTTCTTGGTGTATTTGGGTCCTTGAATTCGTAAATCATGATGGAGCCTACCTCACTCGGTTGTTCCATTTTGTATCTCCAAAATGCTTCGTGAGTTTCCTTATTTAAAAACAACTCTATGATTTTAATATCCTGAGGGCTCCATTCTGGAATTAGTAATCTTGTTAGTACAGATTTCCCTCTAGGTGTCCAAGGTTCTTCTCCTACTGGTTCTTTTCCTTGGGTTCTCGCTTCCATCTCTAACTGAATCACACCAAACTCATTGGTATTATTTGGCTGAGTACTTAGGATATACATTGTTCCTTCCTTGTCTATGTATGCATCTCTCTCAAATTTCACCACTGGACGTTCCACTCCAATGGGTTGATCCGGATTATGCATTTGCACCACTTGTCTTTGCAAACCATCCTCGTAGATGCGAGCACCTAAGCGGTTGGTTCGAGAAAATTCTAATTGAGTTCTATAGGGTCCTTCGGGTCTTTCTAGATATGCTATGTTTAACCCTCCTTTTGGTTTTTCTTTGCTAAAAGTCATTTTTGATTCACTCGTATCGAAGCTCAAATCGTAAGGATAACTATTCAACTACTGAGCCCACAAACGTGCAGTAGTTCCTACACTTGCTTCTGATGATCTAAGGCTTCATCGGTCTGACTTACCTATATGCTTGCCCGATCTAAGGTTCATGAATTTACTTCCTGGTACTCTATGATTGTCAATTGTTCTTTGTTCTTTATTGCTTGTTTCTTTTTAATTCTTTTAAGTTCTTATCTTGTCTTATTGTATGTGTTAGGAATCGACTTTTCATTGTACTTTTGAGTTCTTGTTCCATCAGACTTAAGTTGTTTCCTTTAGGTTTTCGTATCGCACACTTTTACTTTAGTCTTGGACTTGAAAATTTGAAGTCTCTTGAACTTGATCGTTCCTATCGTCTTTAATCCATAATGCTAAACATTTAACCTAAGATAATGTTAAACAAGGAATGCATGCACATTCCCTGCAACAGAAGAGAGAGAGAGAGAACAACATAGTTTCATTTCATCCCGTCGTGATGCTCGCAAACTCCAAGAATGGAAAAGAACAAGAATGTTTCTCTCTTAACAGATACATAACATTACAGATCCACACTTTTCACCATCAACGTATGCAGATCAACATAAATTTAATAACAAGAGAGTAGAGGGAGAAGAAGCCATATCCAACAAACAGACTTGCTCCAAGAAACGTGCGTGCTGCCTTCTTTTTATTAATCCAAGTGATATATTTATACAACTTCTCACACCCATTCGCACGGGGTTTCTTGTCTTTTCATTGCAACCCTCCATAGAACCTTCAATTTAAGCCTTAATAAAACCATAAAATGCCAACACGTACGTGCCTTTAACACTGGCACGCACTGTGGACTCGAATCCCACACAATGCTTACCAATGTCCTAGGTTGAATATATGCAACTACCCTATGGAACATTGTTCACCAACCAAAGTGCATGGCCCAAATCCATGGTATGGAAGGTAAGAGAATGCCCATAATGATCCAGAACTAGGAGAGATGTGTAATGCAAAGCAAAGTGCCTGGAACTTAATCCAAGGTATGCAAGTACATTACACACAACCCATAGTCTGCCCTCCTATATGCTTTGGCATGAAGTACAAAAAATGGCATAATTACATAGCTCATCAATTACATCATTTTCATAGGTCTTTCTACAATACATCATTATCATATACAATCTATGGAAATCTTCAAGCGGGAGGGATCATCCAATCATAGCTTTATCAATGTTTACTTGGATTCTGCATATTCTTCATTCCCAGAAGTACTATCACAGAAATCATCACATAATGATCAAGCAGAGCTTGTCGTTTTGGATTAGTATGATCAGTATCAAATCACCATATATGAAGACTCGAATCAACATGAAGGTGTGTATCCCATATTCCACATCATCCACTACTCAAAACATGCACACAAATGAAAAAGAAAATCAGTGAATGCTTCTGCCGAATCAACGCTACCTCACATTCACAATTGACAGTGTAAGGTGCCGGATTGGCATTATGTAAATATTATATTTTCCTATACTGCACGTACCGAAAGGTCATAGCGAAGTGTTGTACCCTTTTTATCAATTAATGAAAAGGCATTATGGTGGTTCTCCGATAGCGAGGAGAGGGGATCACCAGACTGTCTGTCTGGGCAATTTGCAACCCTGCGGAGACATTCTAGTGCAGATTTCTATAATTCTGAGTATTATCTCTTTACCTTGTTGAATCACATTAATGTCTGATTAACACAGTAATGTTCATTGGCGATATTAAATCTGTGCGACGGTAATCATTACTCTCTGCGTTACATATTGTGGAAAGCCTAACCGGAATATGAACAGTAATACTGTGTAGAAGAGATTATACTCGATAAAACGTACTGCTTGTTTGATAAGTTAAATGGGAAAATAAGATACAGGGCCTCTGAATTATCAGACCCCTACCATCCCCAAGAACCCGAAAAGAACTTAAAAGTGTCTGTGATGGAAAGTGCACTTTTAACATTGGCACCATCAGTGGGAAGATGGCAATGGATTGAGAATAATCAGTAAGGTGGAGCAGTACGTAAGGCAAGTGGTGCAGAGGTGATATATGCCGGTTACTCGGTTCGGCGAGTCTTATCCGAAGTATAGGAGAGACCAGCATCCCTCGGCGGTACCAAATCTATTAGGGGCACCCCCAGGTGGTAGAAGTGCAGGCCGGTTAAGCCCAGTTGTCGAAGGAGCGGAGCCAGTTAACAATGATTCCGGTACCAGTTCCGTGACACATGACGAGATTCCGGTATAATTTCGGTACGTTCTGAAGAAGGTAGAGTAACTTCTAAGTGTACAAGGACGCAGTGTGCAGTTGATTTGACCCCATCTGGTCAAAATTGGAACCTTTCCGAGGATAAAGTTGTGTTACCCAGAGAGATCGTTGCCGGTGAAAGTATACCTTGTTTCGGTGAAAGTTCGACAAGCTACGGTGAAAGTTTGGTACCAGTTCGTGGGAATTTACAGTTTTCCGGTGAGTGTGATACTCCCTGGTGGATCTTTATTACGTACACCGCTGTTCGGGGCAAACTTGCCTACCTTTGATACCAAAGCTGAGGATAGACTATTTGATTTGGAGATACATAAGAGACTGAACGCTATTTTCGAGCCACAAGGTAAGCAGTCTAATAATACAGATTCTGAAGGACAAGAGACACCCTGTTGGAAGCAGTCAGAGGCACAGACGCCACGGAAGCATGTGAAGACGAAGCAGGGAGCCAGGCGGATCAATTTTTTAAACAAATATATTTCTTATTAATTCTCCAAACATTCAACAGTGATTATTATCACTAATTGTAACATATGTATCATAAGAAAACCCCATTTTGTAATCCATAGCTCCATTTTGTGCAAGCCGAGGAGTCCTCGAGCTTGAGGAGCTTAGGTAGAATGCGTGTACCAATTTTCGTTATTTTTAGACATCGTTTACCCTTCCAAATAGCCTCTAGGACCTATTTTTAACTATGCCGGTCACTAGATGTGAAACCGGTCAAAACTAGTCTAGAAACTATAAAAAGAGCTAGAGAGCTCATTTTTGGGTTGGTTCATTTTAGCTTGTTGGAGATTAGAGTTATTTTGAGCTTGTAAGAGTGTTCTTGAGTAATAGAGCTATTTTCCCACCTTCCATTGTGTCTTGCTTGTCTCTTCGTGGTGTGTGTGTATGTGTGTGTGCATTTCTATGCTTCTCACCTTCGCTCTCACTTCATCTCACATTCACGATCTTCATATCACTCCTATCTCTTCCGCGGATTGACATTAAGGAGGTGGAGCTTCTTAACGTGGTTCTCACCATTGTGCTAGAGCAACACACCCCCTCAAAACTCAGGAAACAACAACGGTACCACTAATGGCACAATGAGTGGTCAACAGCAGCAACAATAGCAACAACAACAGCAGCAACAACAACAGCCACCTCCACTTCGACCGGTTCCAACAGGGGTGACTTACACAAAGTTCGGTGGATTTCCAGGTGACGACCCTGATGCACATGTACGCACCTTTGAGATAAGCTATGCAGTGCTGAACCATCCACCCTACCCGGCGTACAAGGCCATCGTATTTCAGGCAACATTAGTCAATGAAACAGCGAGGTGGTTAACAGAGTATGATATCAACCATTTCGTTAACTATGATGCGGTAAGGATGCGTTTTTAGAGAGGTTTCGATTGAAGAAGAATCCCGCCGAAATCTTTGACTATCTATAGAACAATCGACAGAAGCCGCACCAGACTGTTCAGGAATATGCAACATTGTTTAGAACTCATTTAAGACAATTGCCTCCGGCACATGCTAATCTACCGGATGATGTTACAACCCAGTGGTTCTTTAATGGTTTCACCCCACAGTTAAGACAAATCATGATCATCCGCTGTGTGGGTGCTATGACACTGGATGCTGTTATTGCGATGGCCCTGCAATTAGAGCATAAAGTTGGGGGATTCACCGAAGATTTGGAGTGGCTGAAAGCCAATAAGAAGGTAATAGATGATCCGGCTAAATAGATGTATTGCACCAAGTGCAAAAATCTAGGGCACACCAGTGCTACATGTGCCCTTAACCAGATGTATTGTGCCATCTGCAACACAACCGGACACTCAACGGAAAATTATGCATATAATGCCAAAGTGCAGGGACGAGTAGTTGTCAATGCTATTATACAAGAACCGGGTCAGCTAGCAACCCATTATGTGCCACCACAGATGCGAAACAATTAGTCGCAAGGATACAAAAATTACCGGGGACAAATAGACCTGTAAAAATTCAATGTTTAGACCAATTTTTATATGGATGTTCAAGCACTTTAATATATACGCCTTTAGGTCCTTGTCCAAATTTCAATGCCCCCTTTCTTTTCTAGTCCAAACAATGGTCAACCTCAAATTATCCTCTCAAAAGAGCTTTCTAATGAGCTATAAAGCTCAAAAAACGGACTTTGGATGAGAAAGATATAAGCGTTCAGGCCCTTAGGGGTAAAAACCGACCAATAGGTTTTTCTTCAAATATGAGCTAATGGTTCTCCTTTGAGTGTAATCACCCAAAAATATTCTCAAAATAGCCTCAAATTTGCCCAAAAAATGAAACCCTAATTTTTGCATTTGGGGTGGACAATCGCGATGGTCTAGAACAATCGCGATGGTCTGAGACCGTCGCGATGGCTCAGGTGAACCATTGGGATGGCCTGATGGAGCGAGGCATCACGATGGTCTAAAGTGAAGCGTCACGATGGTCAAAAGTGAACAATCGTGATGGTCTAATTGGCGAACAATCGCGATGGCATCGGTCAACGGTCAATGCAACCGTCACGATGGCGTGAGCCCGTCGTGATGGTCACGAGGTGCGATGGCTTGAGCCAATCGGGATGGTTCAACTTAGCGACGTCACGATGGCGTACTTGGTATCGTCACGATGGTCTGGCTTGACACATGGCAGGATTGTCATGATGGCATGAGCCAATCGTGATGGCGTGGGATCGACGGGACTGCCGCGATGGTCTGGGACCATCACGATGGCTCAAGTGAACCGTCGCGATGGTGTGAGACCATCGCGATGGTCCAACTGAGCTGTCACGATGGCGTGAGCCAATCGCGATGGTGTGACACAATCGCTATAAATTTGTATGTGCGCTAGGATCGCCTACACGGTGATGAACTCGCTTACCAAAAAAGCCGAGCTTGGCAGACCATCGTGATGGTCTAATACACAAGGCAGATTCTGACAGAAAGTAGATTTTTTACCTTTTGGAAGCTTTCTTGCTGCTCTAGAGCTCTGTACCTGCAAGAAAACTCAAAAACACACAAGCACATGCAAGCACAAAAGCTCTCTCTCTCTTGCATGCACAAATGAGGGGAAATGAGGAGAATGGGTGGATATGGTGAATTTTCTAATTTTTTTCCCAGTGGAAGATGATGATGTGGTGGTGAAGGAGGAGTGTAGAGGAGATGAAAAACACTAAAATATAATTAAAACAACAACAAAAACTGAAATTTTTGCCTTCCAAGACCACTTCTTGCTATACTCTTACCATCACAAATTCGTCCTAGACTCGATCCGTGGCAACGGTGCCAAATTTGGTGTTGCTCTAGCACAATGGTGAGAACCACATTAAGAAGCTCCACCTCCTTAATGTCAATCTACGAAAGAGATAGGGGTGATATGAAGATCGTGAATGTGAAATGTAGTGAGAGTGAAGGTGAGAAACATGGAGATGCACACACACATACACACACACACAAGTAGAAGACAAGCAAGACACGATGGAAGGTAGGAAAAATAGACTCTATTACTCAAGATCTCAATTACAAGCTCAAGCTCACTCTAGCTCGTACAAGTCTATACTAGCTAACCTAAAAAATGAGCTCTCTAGCTCTTTTTATAATTTCTACACTAGTTTTGACCGATTTCACATCTAGTGACCGGCATAGTTAAAAATTAGGTTCTAGGTGCTATTTGAAAGGGTAAACAGGATCTAAAAATAACCAAAATTGGTAGAATCATTCTACCTAATCTCCTCAAGCTCGAGGACTCCTCGGCTTGCACAAAATTGATTAAGAATTACAAAAGGGGGTTTTCTATGTTACATATGGTACAAGAGTGATGAAAATCACTATTGGGAGTTTTGAAAAGTATTTATAAAACATATTTGTTTGAAAAATGATCGGTCTCGCTCCCTGCTACTTCATTGTGCTCTGTCTTTACATGCTTCCTCGACGTCTGTGTCTCTGGCTACTGCCAACAAATACTCTTCAAGCTCGAGGACTCCTCGGCTTGAACAAAATGGAGTCTATTCTACCAAAACTGGGATTTACAATGTTTGTGTCATGATGAAAATCACTTGACTTGGATGCCAACACTCCCCCCTCTCTAGTGGTTGTCACCCCTGACAGACCTCTTTTCTTTAGGGTGGTCAATATAGTACTAGAGAATGTTGGTGGGAAGCTCGTGCTCACCTATCCATTATCCTCTTGCCAGATCATCTTGCAATGCATCCCAATTTATTGCACCTCGGATATCTTGTTGCAGAGTCATGTAGTACTTAGATTACATGGCTTGTTCACATGCAAATAGATGGAGCAGATGTGTGGGTTTAGGAACGAATACCTCCGAGTGATATTCCAAGAAACCTGATCTGAACATGTCTTCAAATGTTTGTTTATAACATGCGGGGAGGTACTTGATGTGTGCATGCCAAGCGTAAGCCACATGAATGCTGGGGGTGGTGCTCATGTCATACACCAAATTGTAATTTCCATTGGTAAACCCCAGTAGACATACTTGTGGTGCTTTCGCATTTCTAATAGTTTTGAGCACGACTTGCATCATATCCAAAATTTTAAGCATCATTTGGGCTACAACATCTCGCATGGGCTTCAGTCTAGGCATCCAATGTCGAATTGTTGCTATCATGTAAGCTGTTGATGGTGGTCCGTGCGGTGGCGCTATGTATGGATAGTTTAGCCATTCCTTGCATTGTGCGTTATTTTGCACCTTAATGTTGAATGCCTTCCAAGACCTGAATCGTGGGACTGGACCATAGCATGGATTGTTAATTAGATGTAAAGGCGCGTGGTTCCATGTACATAGCATTTCAGGGTATGTCTCGAGAACTTTTTGCCACCATGTCGATTGAAAGATTTTGCCTTTTTGTGCCTCTAGAGGGAGGTCCTCAGGTTGAAATTCGGTTGCAAAGGAAGGAATCTTCCCTGCGACTCTCTGTATCTCTGCATTGTAATCAGCCAAAATGACATAGTAAGTCTTGTATTGGAGTTCGGATGATAGGATGAGATGTCTGGATGACAAGTTCTTGAAGTAACTAGATTGTAATACTGTTTCTTCTATGACTCTCATGGCTTGATTTTGCACCAATATGCACTCTTCATGAGAACTCCCAATTTCTTCCACTTGTCTTAGCCATGGAGTTCATGGTGCTTCGAAAGTATCCTAGCCTTCTTCTGTTTGTCGTCCCCCTGGGATGGGTTGTGAATCGTAGTCCTCTTCAAATGTTTGTTCCACAGGATTGGAGACTGTCTCTTCATCTCTAAGAGCCTGAGGTGGGGATGGTGGTCTTTCGTATTGTAGTAGGCATGCCTGCAATATTGTGACTTGTTTTTGAAGATCTTGTAGGGCCTCCGAGTTAGTGATAAGTGAAGTGGTTGAGGCAGTGGCTTGGGGGCCCACTATCGTGTCTTTTTTTCATGTCTGCTTCAGCTGATCCAGTTCTTCTGATAACTAGTCATGTGCCTCAAATAAAGTGGCATAGTCTTCAAGAATGATTTTGATGCTTTTAGGGGTTACAACATGAAATCTGGAGGGACTAATGGATGCCTCGGGTGTGCTTTTGATTGTTCCCTCTAAGTTTTCCTAGTTCTATAGTTGTAGATGTCGATTTTCCTCATGAGTAGCTGCAAGTTGTCACTTGAGTAGGGCCATATTGCCTTGGAGTTTTGAGTTGCATTCTAGCTGTGTGTGTAGATGGCCTTCCACCACTTGGACCGCTTCTTGGTCTACGTTTTGTAACTTTACTTCCAATATGCTATGAGCCTCCTATAAAGTCTAAAATTGTGTTTGGAGGCTGACATTCTCCTCTTCTAGTGTAGCAAGATGATGTTGGAGCATGTTGGTCATGTCGGTCATGTTGGTTGAGCTGATTGTATTCTATCCTTAATTGTGATACACATGCAAGTATGGTGTGAAATGCATTACCTATAGATGAAGGTGTACTTTGTACATTGGAAAATGCAAGGGGAGGGGATTGGGGAATCGGAAGAGTGAATGTTGTGTCTATTGGAGATGTTTATGCAAGTGAAATTGGTGGAGGATGGATGGGGGAAGGTGGAAGAGTGAGGGGAGGGCGAGGTGTCGTGGGTGGTGAAATGTCCATGCTTTCAGCTATGGGGGTGAAGGTGGTGTCTACCATATAGATTGGAATGGTAGGTGGTGCATGTGGGATAGTGGTGAATAAGTGTGGTGTGGATGTTGGGAATGGAATCGACGAGAAGGGTTGAGCGGTGGTTTGAAATATTCTAGAAAAGAAATCATGGACAGGTTGAAGGATAGGTGGGACGGGGGTTGGGAAATGCAAGCGTGGGGTGGAAAGGTCGTGAAGGGAGGGAATCCAAGAAATGTGGATCTAGTGTCAGGATGGCCTATGAAAGGAGAATTCGTAACCCAAGGGAAAATGTCTTACACACTCTTATATTTTGCTTAGTCTCCTTGTATTCTGTCACCTTTCCTCACTCTGAGTCCACGATTGCCCCCGAATGTGTCCTCCTTTGGGATCCCAATAGAAGTCATCAGCCCATCATACGATAGCCTTGTGAATCTTTTCCTAATTAAAGTCTCCTCTTTTCCCAAGCTTCTCTTATACTTGCATGGTGACACCCACGAGTATGCCCTTCCCAAACCCCGAACACAATATTCAAATGTTATGTGCTCTTCACAATTACTTCCCACTACCCTTGTACTCACACATTCACCAACACATACTCATACACTTACATACTTTTGAGTTTTCATATGCACACACACATACTCAAACACATATACATTCAGCAACACTCTCATCTATCTTCAAACACTCTTTACGAACATATCCTTGCCCATGCCCTTACACATGTGTACCACCAAACACACCCACACTCACATATGCACTCACGCACACACACTCATACACTCATCCACATGCTCACACAAATAAATTTTTTTTTAATGGGGGATTTTAGATGCATGGATTTCCAATCAACGTTCCATTGAGTTCTCCACTTCTTATCGCAAAGGTAGGAGACATCTCACCCTTGGCAAAAAAAAAAAATCTTGTGACAAGCGAATAACATCCCTTTGGCTCAATCCTTATAATAGACCAGTTTATAACAAGTCCGGACATCACAATGAAGGCCATAACTTATGTGCAATTTTCATCTAACAACCGACAACAGACAACAATATGCATTTCATTATGAAAACAAGGTGAAGCATAGCCAGGTTGTGGGAAGATTTAACACCAAGGAGAATGAAGTATAAAGGAATAGTCATGTGTTGGCAAAGATTTAGCAGATCATGCACAAAAGTTCGACTTCATGTGGTGACTTGCATTGGATCAGGGATCCATCCATGGAAAGGCTCTATTTTCAGTAACCTAGCTCTTGGATTACAACCAGGTAATATGGGCTCAAACTCTCACCATGCCGCACCAATGAGCAGAGACAAAGATGAATCACTATATATTGAACTGAGACACACATGTACATTCCAATAGTTAGTTATGTCTTGATCCACCTTTACACTTGTTCATAGGTCCTTGTAGCGTTACCATATATGAATATCACAGTCGATACCCTAACAATAAGAGGGAGGTACGCAGGTTGAATTCTCAGGAAATAGAAAACGACACATGCTTGAATCGACATCCTAAACTACCTCACATTTGCATGATCAAGGTATGTCATATTGTTAAATGAACAGTTTGCATTCATTTAATCAAATTCATTACTCACCATTCATTCATAAGTACCCCATCCGTGGGTGACATTGCGTTCTCCACTTTTTTGATACATCTGAGGATACCATCAAAGACCTTCAAATCAGCAATGCTTGAGCTTCCTCATGAACCAGAGCTTCCGTATGCTTTTACTATGCTGCCTCCCTTCAACTTCATCATTTATATCCATTCATATGTACTTGTCTCAGGAACGACTGGAACTATGCCTCAGCATCGGACAAGCTATGTCGCCCTCTCAACTCTAGGAGCTATGCGTAGTATATTTCCTTGCCATCCATGAGAAGGAGTTTGTTCCATTACAGTAACAAGAGTAGTCCATCACTATGCATCACCAGATCCGCTTCGGTCATAGCCTGCTGTTAGTAAGCATCCCCCCTTCCAATCGTCGACATGTGTGGGTATCCCCTATTGATCAGAGACAGACCCCGCCAGCTTGGCTGATGATGCTTGACCAGCTTCTACAACCTCTGACCACATTCACTTCTGATGTGAGAGGGATTTCGTTTCCCTAACCAAATGTAGTCGTAGATAGAAAGAAAACGAACCAGCAGCCCCTGATGTGTGTCCCTTTGCACGAAGAATCCTCCTCAGTAGCTGACAGCCCTCCCAATCTCTCCAAAGACCCTTCAACAGCTGCCAGCGGAAGAGAAATCACCCAAGGATGAAAAAAGAAAAAAAAATAGCTTCCTACTAGTGTTGCGCTATACAGAGCCTTCTTCACGTGCACACCTCTCTGAGACTGCTCCAAGAGTTTTAGACCACTGGAAAGAAGAGGGAAAAAAACCGATGCTCTCCTGCCCTCATATATCTATTTTTTTCTCCACAGGATGGGTATCTGCCCCCTCTTCTTGTTATCCGCACACAAGAGAGCCACAAAAACGAGAGAGATCCATGCATGTTGCAGCAAGAGATAAAAACCACCCGGTGGATCTTTGCTACCACACAATTCGTGTAGCAAAAAACAAAAGACTTCCTCTTTTCTGCACACGAAACAGAAAGCGGCCAAAATTATTCTTATTTATTTTTTCTCTAACAATTAAAATGATCCCTTGTTAGATACTAGATCACACTTGTGAAGCAAGAAGTGTTTGAGGTTTCCAGAATACTTTGCCATCATAGATAATTAAAAATCAATCGATGTACTCCACGAAAAAACATTTTGAGAATTAAGCCCTTCAAAAACTTGTTGCACCCTTGACAAAGAACCACACTTAACATAAATATCTATCAATACGGTAGCAAGCTTTGGATCATTCACAAGAAGCCCCTGTTGAGCAATCTCAGAATGAATATGTTCTGCATTGTCAGCTGCTCCTATGATGCCATAGGATTTTAGGACACATAAGTAATTGACTTGAGTTGGGGGAATGCCTTTCTCTACCTTGCTGCCTCTAGAGCACCACACTTTGCGTACATAGAGATGAGGGCATCTAAGCACTTTTCAACTAAATCTTGTCATTGAAGATCATCATGTATTCTAATGTCTTTGCTCAAGACTTTGTTCCTGGCACAAGTCCTCAATATACCCACAAATGCATCCCGGTCATAGCTCCATGAAGACAACCGTCTAATCGACTGTTCGAGTACCAGCAATCAAGCGTATTTTACTACCAAATAGAAGCATATTAGTGCATAAAAATCAACCATTTCATGAGCTAACATACTCCCCTCCAATTGTTTGTGAAGTCATCCCAGACAAGCCCAATATGTTCCTGCAGTCAAATCATCCAACATGTGCTCATCACTCAATCAAATACAAATCTTTCACTTGCATGCATATTCTCTTCTTCCTCAATGTAGCACCTGCAATCACCCTCATACAATTGTCGGTTAGTACCAGAATCCAATCATTTCACTTACCATCTTTGTCCATCTTCATTGACATGTCCACCTGTCTGCAAACTTCATTAAAACATTAGAACCTTTCTTCTTCAAATCACAATAACATCTACAACCAAAATGGAAAGAGCAAACACACATCAGGAAATCACATCCCACATCCTCGTCGCACATGCAAACTCGTCACAACCCATATGCATACAAGCAAAAGCCTATCCACATTCCCTCTCTCCTCATTCCTCTCCATTCACATGCAATATAAACACAAGTGAAAACCACATCCAATTTTTCTTCTCGGTATTCTTCTTGGCCTCACTATCGCTTTCCCACTACTTTTTCATACACACAACATACCTGCATCCTCTCTTCCTTTCCACTACTCTTTTGGTTTATACGTTCACTTTCCCAATTTCTTTCCCATTTCCACGCGAATCCTCTTGTCCATTTTCCATGCCCCATTGACCTAGGGTTTCTACTACCCGCTTTCCTTTTCATTCACTCTTTGCTTTTTTTTTCAACTAAATTCCATGCTAGGTCCCCACCACACCTCCTTAATTGATAGACATGCAACAAAGACCACTCAAGCCTAACACAAGCTCACTCTAACAAGATCACTCATCCTCAACATGCTTTAGGACATTGCAAGTCGTTGCACAACCTAAGAACCAAAATGAACACCTCACGAAAGTTTGCAGACGAACAAAGTACCTAGCATGATTGGATTTCTCAAGTCCAAGCTTTCCACAGACACGTTGCAGCCAAAACCCTAGCCGAGCTTAAGCATCGATTTGACATGCCTCATCAGGAGTCCACACATTCCCCATATTCCCACAAAGACAGACACATATTCCCATCCGAGCATCATGCTCTCTCACCTCTCTTCTGTCTCCCCTTGAGCAAGGAATTTTTCTCATTCATTTTTCTTTTTCACATTTCTCTTCCTTTTTTTCTTCACCATTTTTTCACATATTTACTCACACTGGCTGGCCTACGCTGAAGCTGGATGCGACTCTTAGACTCGACCACCCGATCGAGTTTGTTCCACCCATCTATCAACCCAACGCAGTGCGCGACACACAAACGGCTAGTCCTATGTGAAACCAACGTCGGT
Organism: Ceratopteris richardii; assembly: GCA_020310875.1. NCBI lineage: Eukaryota > Viridiplantae > Streptophyta > Polypodiopsida > Polypodiales > Pteridaceae > Ceratopteris > Ceratopteris richardii. Next base: position 29,577,320 of record CM035413.1, on the reverse strand, counting down.
TCATGGATTTGACCACCCGGCCAAAGTGCGTCCACCCATCTATTGATCCACATAGGCATGTAACCACACGCACACATACATAAACATATATTTTTTCCCTTTTTTTTGTTTTAAAAAAATTTTGCATCTCGAGAATTAGGAGACAAAAGAAAAGACCTTTTCCCAAGCATCCCGATCACGACACACACATATAAACTCCCCATGGACATCCAGATGAGACACCTCTCCACTCTGCAGCTACTCAAGCCAAAATCCAGCCACTAATGTCATGCTCAACTTTTTTCTCTCGAAACCCGCACACACTAACTACCTTGTCGACTTGAAAATCCTGAAAAATGCCACTTCAGTCCTAAGTATGCAACAAACTTGGTCCATACGTCCTCACATCTCTGACTCGCAATCCCACAAAGCAAACCCTAATCAGACTTAAGCCGCCCCTACCGACATCCATCACCTCATCGATTCCTTCTTCATCTCCAACCTCTGCCTCGCAGAGATTCCACATGACTCGATAGCTTGCTGATATTGTCCTCTAGCCAGGAGATACGATCTGGAAGGCCACCATCCATTACTACACCTCTTAATGCCTCGAGCTTCGCAACTAAGTCCTTTATCCCTTCTTCATTTCGCTCATCACTACCTTGGAGTCGAAAAATCTCATCATCCACTTGATGGAACCGAACCCACATTTTCTTCCTCTCCTCTTCCAAATGACTCGTCTTTCTTTCTGTTTCGAGAGGAACCTCCTCCCTCCTCCCGACAAGGTCAGACAGCTTCTCAACCTCTTCTCGGATCGTTCTATCCTCCCAGATTCTACTTTCATTTTCTAATTCAAGTTCATCCACCTTCTTCGCCAACTTCTCCATTCCTTCGAACCCCACTCCTAATGCCTCTGTCCAATACCACTTTCAATTCTTCCTCTATTTTTTGTACTTTTTGGTCCCTTTCTACACATTTTTGTCTCTCATCGTCTCTCTAACTCATCCATTTACCTAGCTTGCCACTCAACCTCTCATTTTCCTTCTCTAACTATCTCATTTTCTCATCACTCTCTGCTTGGGCACTTTTCATTCTTTCTAACTCTAGGTGGAACTCTTCCGCTACCTTACCCGCTTGGTCATCATATTTACCAGTCATCTTTCGCAATTTCTGGATTTCCTTTTCCATTCGGTCAACTCTTTATGCAAGGTCATCATTATCTTGTGAGGGCTCTTCTTCAATCGAAACTCCATGGCAATCGGCTATCATCAAGCCGGTTCTAAGGTCCAAGGCCACATTTTCATGCTCAGACCTTGCAAGGCCTTCCCTCAAGCTTTTGTTCACTTTCAACTCCTTGTTTCTATTCTCAACAACTTGCAACTATTCTACACATTTTGCGACAACCTCTCCTAGTCTTGCTTGACTTTTCTCCAACTTTTCTACTTTGGCCCTCTCATTGTCGCATTCCGCGCGAAGACATTCCAACTCACGTACTAGGCTTGTCAAAGAGCTTTTGTTGTCTTTGGCTTTCACATAAAAAGTCACAACCGGTGGACTAACCTCTTTTACCATGACCTCCTCAACGAGAACATCCTTTGTGTGACACACATGCTTGCATAGCTTCTTGTTTCCACATTTCACGCATCTAGGGACAAAGTCCAACGGACTTGACACACGAGGGCAAAACTTTGCAATGTGCCCGACTTTCTCGCAACACCAACACCGAATATAATTCGAGATGCCAACCTTTTAAAAGTCCCTAACTTGCATTCTTTGTGTCATCACTTTACCACAACCAAAGCAACCAATCCGGGGCTTGGCTGTGCCACACAATTGGGGCACCAAGCGAACACGTAGCAATCTCTATGAGATGTGCTAAGCCAATTCCCGGCAAACGCACCAAAATGAAAGGAGAATTCGTAACCCAAGGGAAAATGTCTTACACACTCTTATATTTTGCTTAGTCTCCTTGTGTTCTGTCACCTTTCCTCACTCCGAGTCCACGATTGCCCCCGAATGTGTCCTCCTTTGGGATCCCAATAGAAGTCATTAGCCCATCATACGATAGCCTTGTGAATCTTTTCCTAATTAAAGTCTCCTCTTTTCCCAAGCTTCTCTTATACTCGCATGGTGACACCCACGAGTATGCACTTCCCAACCCCCGAACACAATATTCAAATGTTATGTGCTCTTCACAATTACTTCCCACTACCCTTGTACTCACACATTCACCAACACATACTCATACACTTACATACTTTTGAGTTTTCATATGCACAGACACACTCAAACACATATACATTCAGCAGCACTCTCCTCTATCTTCAAACACTCTTCACACACATATCCTTGCCCATGCCCTTACACATGTGTACCACCAAACACACCCACACTCACATATGCACTCACGCACACACACTCATACACTCATCCACATGCTCACACAAATATTTTTTTTTTAATGGGGGATTTTAGATGCATGGATTTCCAATCAACGTTCCATTGAATTCTCCACTTCTTATCGCAAAGGTAGGAGACATCTCACCCTTGGCAAAAAACAAAATATTGTGACAAGCGAATAACATCCCTTTGGCTCAATCCTTACAATAGACCAGTCTATAACAAGTCCGGACATCACAATGAAGGCCATACATTATGTGCAATTTTCATCTAACAACCGACAACAGACAGCAATATGCATTTCATTATGAAAACAAGGTGAAGCATAGCTAGGTTGTGGGCAAATTTAACACCAAGGAGAATGAAGTATAAAGGAATATTCATGTGTTGGCAAAGATTTAGCAAATCACGTACAAAAGTTTGACTTCATGTGGCGACTTGCATTGGATCAGGGATCCATCCATGGAAAGGCTCTGTTTTCAGTAACCTAGCTCTTGGAATACAGCCAGGTAATATGGGCTCAAACTCTCACCATGCCGCACTAATCAGCGGAGACAAAGATGAATCATTATATATTGAACTTAGAGACACATGTACATTCCAATAGTTAGTTATGTCTTGATCCACCTTTACACTTGTTCATAGGTCCTTGTAGCGTTACCATAAATGAATATCACAGTCAATACCCTAACAATAAGAGGGAGGTACGCAGGTTGAATTCTCAGGAAATAGAAAACGACACAAGCTTGAATCGGCATCCTAAACTACCTCACATTTGCATGATCAAGGTATGTCATATTGTTAAATGAACAGTTTGCATTCATTTAATCAAATTCATTACTCACCATTCATTCATAAGTACCCCGTCCGTGGGTGGCATTGCGTTCTCCACTTTTTTGATACATCTGAGGATACCATCAAAGACCTTCAAATCTGCAATGCTTGAGCTTCCTCATGAAGTAGAGCTTCCCTATGATTTTGCTATGCTACCTCCCTTCAGCTTCATCATTTATATCCATTCCTATGTACTTGTCTCAGGAACGGCTGGAACTGTGCCTCAACATCGGACAAGTTATGTCGCCCTCTCAACTCTAGGAGCTATGCGTAGTATATTTCCTTGCCATCCATGAGAAGGAGTTTGTGCCATTACAGTAACAAGAGTACTCCATCACTACGCATCACCAGATCCGCCCCGATTACAGCCTGTTGTTAGTAAGCATCCCCCCTTCCAATCATCAACCTGTGTGGGTATCCCCTATTGATCAGAGACAGACCCCGCCAGCTTGGCTGATGATGCTTGACTAGCTTCTACAACCTCTGACCACATTCACTTCTAATGCGAGAGGGATTTCCTTTCCCTCCCCAAATGTAGTCGTAGACAGAAAGAAATGAACTAGCAGCCCCTGATGTGTGTCCCTTTGCATTAAGAATCCTCCTCAGTAGCCGACAGCCCTCCCAATCTCTCCAAAGTCCCTTCAAGAGCTGCTAGCGGAAGAGAACTCACCTAAGGATGAAAGAAAAAAAAAAGGTCTCCTACTACTGCTGCCCTATACTGAGCCTTCTTCACGTGCACACCTCTCTGAGACTGCTCCAACAGTCCTCAGACCACTACAAGGAAGAGGGAAAAAACCGATGCTCTCTTGCCCTCATATATCTATTTTTTTCTCCAGAGGATGGGTATCCGCCCCCCTCTTCTTGTTATCCACACACAAGAGAGCCACAAAAACAAGAGAGATCCATGTATGCTACATCAAGAGATAAAAACCACCCGGTGGATCTTTGCTGCCACACAATTCGTGTAGCAAAAAACAAAAGACTTCCTCTTTTCTGCACACGAAACGGAAAGCGACCAAAATTATTCTTATTATTTTTTTCTCTGACAATTAAAATGATTCCTTTTCAGATACTAGATCGCACTTGTGAAGCGAGAAGTGTTTGAGGTTTCCACAATACTTTGCCATCATAGATACTGAAAAATCAATCGATGTACTCCACAAAAAAACATTTCGAGAATTAAGCCCTTCAAGAACTTGCTGCACCCTTGACAAAGAACCATACTTAACATACATATCTATTAATACGGTAGGAAGCTTTGGATTATTCACAAGAAGACCCTGTTGAGCAATCTTAGAATGAATATGTTCTAGATTGTGAGCTGCTCCTATGATGCCATTGGCTTTTGGGACACACAAGTAAGTGACTTGAGTTGGGGGAATGCCTTTCTCTGCCTTGCTTCCTCTAGAGCACCACACTTTGCGTACATAGAGATGAGGGCATCTAAGCACTTTTCAACTAAACCTTGTCATTGAATATCATCATGTATTCAATGTCTTTGCTCAAGACTTTGTTCCTGGCACAAGTCCTTAATATACCCACAAATGCATCTCGGTCATAGCTCCATGAAGACAACCGTCTAATCGACTGCTCGAGTACCTGCAATCAAGCATATTTTTCTACCAAATAAAAGCATATTAGTGCATAAAAATCAACCATTTCATGAGCTAACAGCCTATGATAGAGGTTGTGGAGGTTGGTTGTCCTATGGCTGTCTCCATGAGAGATTCGGTTGTGATGGTGGTGGGTTGATAGGCATGGTTATCGAAGGCAGAGAACAAGGTTGAGCTGGAAGTGGGGGTTCGGAAGAGGGAGGTTTGCTTTGTGGGTTGGGCATTCGATTGTGATGGTGGTGGGTTGATAGGCATGGTTGTGATGGTGGTGATGGTGGTGGGTTGATAGGCACAGTTGTCAAAGGAGGAGAACAAGGTTGAGATGGAAGTGGGGGTTCGGAAGAGGAAGGTTTGCTTTGTGGGTTGGGCATTCGAGGTTATGTCTTCAACTTCTGTTCGAGGTGATGGTGGGGGGTAGGTGGTAGTGGCTCAGTGGACTCTTCATGGGTGACTGTGTGTTCTTGACCTAGAGTTCTTATTGTTTGGGAGGTTGCCTTGAAGTAATGGGAATCTGGATGTTTTTACTGGACCGTGGTCGTGTTTGGAATCTTCATGGATGATATTGAATGGGAGGCATTGTAATGCTGATCGGACTATTTCCACTACACCATAAGTTTTTGCCATCAATAGGAGACCTTCACTGTATTCAGAGTCAACTCTAGCTTCTTCCAAGTGTTGTGCCATAAGCATTCTATTGTTCTGTTTGTTGAGAAATTGTTGTGCCCTCACTCGCTCCATGATTTGATATAGCCTCCGGAGTATTGTTGTATATGATGGGGCTCCAGTGGTTTCTTCTTCTTTTACTTCTTCATCCTCTTCTTCTCCTTCTGGGTGTCCCGATTGTTGAGATGAAGTTCTCTGCTGATCGTCATCCCAGTGTACATGGTGGCCTTCTGTGGATTTCCTCCGTCTTTGGGAAGATGTGCCTTGTTCTTCTATATCGAGAAAGAATTCTACATCAGAGAGTTGTGTATTCTGCAAGAATGATTCAAAGTTGAAGGTGCTCATCCCCTCAAAATCTCCGGTGGTAGCAAATTCAAATTCAGGTGGGACGGGAGGAGCTGATGGGGCAGCTTGTGATGTGCCTTCGGATCTAGATCTAGGTATTCGAATGGTAAAGGGAGGCACAGTGGCATCCCCTCGTGGAGAGACTTCCGGAGTCATGAGAACTTTGCGTCTCTCGACACAGGGAATTGTCATGTGCTTGGATTGATGTGTGGCAGTTTTGAGTCTCTTAAACATTTGTAGTTGTGACCAAGTTAAAGCACATTCAATGGGTACATCATATGCTAAGCACTTGTAGATGATGCACATAATTGCACAACAACCATTCACCATTAGCTTCCTAGACGACCTTTTATTTGCTTCATATAGCTGCTCCATAATCCATACATGAAGCTTAATAGGTAGTGCACGTGTCTCAACCAAGTAAAGAGCAAACCATATTCGTTTGTGGGGTTGAGTGAATCGATCTTGACAAGGAAATGCAAAATGTTGCATGCACATACGGAGAGGGATGGACATGTTTCGTGTGAGTGCTTCCATATCTTTCAGCTTTTGTAGCTTCTGGTTCTTCATGTTAGTGGGAATGAGAGTGTCCTTCTTAGAGGGCACGCATGCATGTTCAAAGCAGAGCTCACCATTTCCAACATAAGTTCGAACCTTTTCACCGCATTGTTGCCCAATGAAGAAGGAAGAACAAATGTTCCTAGTTTGCCCTTTTCCTCATTTGCCTGTAATGTTGAAACTAAGTAGTAACATTGTAGGAGGTCTGGTTTGGGTAAGGGTGCCGCAAAGTACTCTGCCAGCCTTGCACTCTGCCATATGGTTTGAAGTTCTTGTGTGTTCTGGAGAGTCTCAAAATCCTTGGAAAAGAATTGGAATTGGACCCATGACTTGTCATACTCACTCTTTCCCATATATAATTCACCTCTCCTAAGGGCCTTGGCATGCCATCGAACCAATGAGAATTTGCATGGACTCTCTCTGTTATTCCTGTGGGAGGGTCCAGTATCGGTATTTGCTGGAGGTGTTGCAGCTCTACAGGTCATTCAGTTGGTGGCACATCAATAGGTAGACTCTCCACATTAATCCCTGCAGTACTTACTCCTGCCTGTGAGCTCGGACCTGCTGTTCGGCCATGATACTGTTTGTAGATGCGGACGTTTATCTATGAGAAGAAGAGAGGCATATTAGCCTTGCATAGGAAACATGATGTTGTGGTGTTCTCTCCACAATACCAACATGATATCTGAGGTGGTTAGGGGTTAGCAGGTTAGGTGTTTGTGATGTGTGTGAATGTTGGTTAATAGGTTAGTGATTCCCCTAGATGCATACTTTGGGTGTGCATTGCACTCAACATGTATCTACCCTGATGCAGATTGATTTACAAAATTGGGTCAGGGGGTTTGAGACAGGGTTCAATTCTCCAAACTCTTATTGTGGGATTATGGCTTTCGATAGAGATGTCATGTAAAGGTTTCTGGTTTAGACTGTCTTGGCTTTGTGACTTTTTGGTTACCCGTTTCTAGACAGTTTTAGGGGTGACTTCAGGTGTGGAGGTGGTGATTGTAGATGTGTGTCGTGAAATGTATGATGTGAGTGGTTGTGAATGATGACTCTGACTTGTGAGCTTATGTGAAGGTATTTGAGCATGTAAGCAAGTCTTAGGTACCCAAATTTGTCTAGTAGGTGGGTGAGCCTTTACTGACTGTTTTGGGACCCAAATAGAAATGGTTCGTTTAGATTGATGCCTAGGATACTCCTTCATTGTAGTCTTCAAGTGTGTAGTTTGTTTGGAGCATCTTTGGGATCCTATCTCCAGAGTAGAGGGATGTTCACCCTTACGTATCCAGATTGCTTCATGCCAAGAGGTACTTTATATTGCACAGGTTGGTGCTCATGCTTCGTGATCATCGGCCTTCTGTATGCCGTGTGTTGCACGACTTGCTTTCCTAGAATCCTCTATGCAAAAGAAGAGAACTCCTCACTGACTTCAGCACCTTTGTCAAGAGGGACAATCTTTTGCACCATAGAACTTTGGACAAGAACATCATCGTTATCTTCATGTGGGTTCCTGGAGGGACTAGGATTTGGTGCCTTTTCTAGTGGCCTAAGTGCTTGATTCTCTAATTCCATCGTGATGCGGTTTTGGCCAACTCAAGCCTGAAGAAGTCCACTTCTTAGGTTGAGGTTGACTGCATGATCATAGATCCAATCTTGTCCCAAGACCACAGGTTTGGTGAGATCCTCGTTTGCACACACTAGCACTTTGACTGCCATTAGAACCTCTTGAATGGAGAGGGGAAGTTCCACCTCTCCCATGCAAGGGGTTTCCACACCTCCCAATCCTATGAGATATGCCTCTATAGGATTGACCTTCAATTGCAATTCTTGGCAGTAAGAAAGTCAGATTGCACTAGTAGCTGCTCCTGAGTCAATCAAAGCCTTTATGGTCTTTGAACTTTCTCCTTGTCCTATCTCTAGGGTCACAAAGGGCCGTCGATCAACTATCCTATGGGAATGTTCATCTGATGCTTTGCACATGGCCATGTGATAACTTAGGACTTCTTGAGTGTCAACCATTGGCTAATCTCTTCCTTGTCTTTGCAATTTCATTCATTGGATGTGTTCTAAAGCTTCTTCCTATGCTTCTTCTCGGATTCGTTTTTCTTCTTCTTTACGTTTCTTAGCAGTGTTGAGTCGATTTAACATCTCTTCCATGAGGGTTTCTTGATATAATTTAACTCTGCATCCACTGATGTAACTCGATAGGATGTTGCCTTCTAGAGTGGCTAGTTGAACTGCTCCACTTGTAGAGATCCTATTGATAATCATCGGTCCATAGCCTCTCTTCTCTAATTTCCGAGCATGTTGCTTCAAAGTGTAGACTAAGACTAGGTCTCCTACTTTCAAGCCCTTATCCTTCACATGTGCATCAAAATACGCTTTTTGTATTTTCTTAGCTGCATAAATTCCTGCTGCAGCTCTCAATCGTGTTTCACGTAATCGTTCAAGATTGAAGATTCTAGAGGAGAGATCATGGCCTGTCCAGTCATGCTCTTGTGCTACTTTCAATGTAGGTATCAAGAAGTCCAATGGTACCACTGCATTTTGGCCAAATACCATCTCCAAGGGTTTGGCTTGGGTACCGTTTTATACACAACTCGGTATGCCTAAACTGCATGGTGAAGCTGTTTGTCCCAATCAGAGCGTTTATTATTAACCAATTTTGTCAGTACATTGCATAGAATCTTATTGGTGCTCTCAACCTGCCCGTTAGCTTGTGGATGATAGGGGGAAGACTTCTTATGCATCACCAAGAGTTCTTGGAGAAGGTTTTCTATGACTTCGTTCAAGAAGTGCATGCCTCTACTACTTACTAGCTCTATTGGTGGTCCATATCTGGTGAACACATTCTCAAATAAGAACGTAGCAGTTGTCTGAGCATTGTTCTTTGTGGTAGCTTTTACCTCTACCCATTTAGTTAGATAATCAGTGGCCACAATAATGTATTCAACATGGGAACCCTTAGCTGGGGGATTAATAGGACCAACAAAGTCTATTCCCCACTTAGAGAATGCATATCCACCCATCATAGGTCTCAATGGCATCTCATCTTTACGTATAGGATACTCAGTTCACTGACAAACATCACACCTCTTCACATAGGTATGTGCATCCATGTGAAGCATGGGCCACCAAAGACCTGCAAAAATTATTGCCTTGATCACTCTATCTGGTCCAAAGTGTCCTCTTGCTACAGCTTGGTGAGTAGTATCCAAGATCTTCAGATATTCGATCTCGTGGACACATAACCTAAGATACCCAGCTTTTCCTTGTCTTTATAGATTATCTCCAATGAGAGTATAGTTTAAAGCTTCTTGTTCTAAACTCCTTTGTCTATCCCTTGTCATATCTTTGGGAAAGGTTCTCGTCCTCAAAAAGGCTACTAATGGTTCGCTCCAATCTGGCACTAAGGACACCCGATAAAGAGTGGCATGTTCTACTGGTGGTTTAGTACGGCAGATTGAGCATTCCTTGCACATCCTATGGACATCTACTTCCATAGTTGGCCAGTGCACTCCGAGTCTCCTCAGTGTCTGTAAAGTTCTTTGCCTCGAGTTGTGTTGCTCTAATGCACCCACATGTGCTAAATGCAACCACTTCGCGTACTCATCCTCTTCCACACAACAAGCTAATATTTCTTGATCTGTATGTTTGTACATACTCCCTACCATAATACAATACTTTTGGGCTTTTACTACCTCCCGATCTTGAGTTTTTATTACTGGATGTTTAGGCCCATATGTCAGTACTGCACTAAGGTCTTCGCCCACTGTGGTGCAACTTCCAAATTAAACAAATAAGCATCAGGAAGGTCATATGATACTCCTTGTGGGGCCTCTCCAGATGTGAGCCTCAAGAGATGATCTACTCTCAAGTGAGACTTGCCCTTCCTCACCACTACCTCAAAGTCATATTCCATTAGTAAGTGGAACCATCTTACTAATCTACTTGTATTGCATGGCTTGTTTACCAACTACAGTAGAGCTTGGTGATCAGTAAAAATTTAGACTTATTTGCAAGCAAATAGTGTCTATATTTTTTAACCGCATATACCATGCCTAATCCTTCTCTCTTAGTAGTGGTATAATTTTGTAGAGCTACATTTAACTGCCTACTAGCATAGGCAATTGGAAGATCCATACTACCTTCACCCGTAGGTTGTGCAAGTACACACCCAACATCATAATTGGATGCATCCACATGGACATGGAATGGCTTGTTCCAATCTGGTGTAGTCAAGATTGGTGTTGAACATAATCACCATGTAAGGTCATTGAAAGATTTCTCACATTCATCAGTCCCCTCGAAATTGGTCAAAAGTCCATACAGAGGCTTTGCAATGATGGCATACAAGTGTATAAAACGTCGGTAATAGTCAGAATGCCCCATGAAAGCTTGCACTTCCTTGACATTCTTTGGCCTAGGTAGTTCTTCGATAGCTCTCACTTTCTCTTCGTTAGTGGATATGCCATTCTTTGACACTATGTGTCCTAGAATCTTGCCTTGACTGACCATGAAAACACACTTTTCTGGGTTCAAGCAGACTTAATATTCTCTACATTTGTCAAAGATAGCTCTCACCTCAAGGATATGGGTTTGTCTAATGTTAGAATGAGCACAAAGATCATCACCATAGACTTCCGAATTTTTCCTCAAGAACTCTTTAAACACATGGCACATCAGCCTTTGAAAGCTGGCTGGTGCATTGGTAAGACCAAATGGCATTACTCTAAAGGCGAGTATGCCCCACTCTATAGCAAAAGTTGTCTTATGCTGATCTTCTGGTGCAATGGCTACTTGAATGTAACTAGAGAACCCATCTAGGAAGTTGTACACTTCCTTGCCTGCTACCCTTTCTAATAGATGCTCAGTGATAGGAAGTGGATAACTATCTCTGATACTGGTTGCATTAACCTTCTTCAAGTTAATGCATACACGTAATTTGCCATTCTTTTTGGGCACCACTACAATGGGGGATAACCATTTAGTGTGCTCGATTTCATAGATAAATCCAGCTTCAACCAAGCGACCTATCTCTTTTTTGATTTTGGTAGCATAATTATCATTATATGTGTATGGCTTGTGCTTAGAGGGTTTGGCATCTGAGGTCATGGGATAGTATGAGAGCATATGTCAAGGTCTACACCTTTTAAGTCTTTGTAGCTGCATGCAAAAACATCTCTATATTCCCTTAACAAGGCTACCAACTCTTGCTCTTCATCCTGCCTGAGGTCATGTCCTATGTAGGTGCATCTTTCTTCTCCCTCTTCTATTGTTACAACAATTTTCTTGGTGGTTTCCTTGTTATCATAGGCCTCTCCTCCTTGTGCATCACGTTTAGGAATTCTTATCATGACTTGTGAAGAGAGATGGTGGATGCAATCCAAAGATGAGTAGGTGTTGCTACAACCAGCTTCACACCAGCCAACTGAGACTTCAGAGATGATTAGTAGACCCTTTGAGCTTCCTAAATCCACCAAAATATCAGCCAAGTACTTTGGAACATGTATCCCAAAAGTTTAAGTCAAGACAGACAAGTTGCAAGATGACTAGCTCCCAAAAACTTGATATTTTTGGACATACACCTGCTGGAAAAAATGAACAATGCTCTCAACCTAGTAGGATTTAGATAAATGCCTTTTGGGCATAGCAAATAGACTTAGCAAGCTTCCCAATCCAAGTTAAAACACTTCAAATGATGGACTAAGCACTGAGAAGAAGATTGATCAATTTCTAGAACATGCCCACCATTCTCGGGGCTCTGCAGAGATAGACTAGTAAGAAGTAAAATGCAGATATCTCCAACATTGTAAATCCAATCACCTTGAACATTTATATGCAGAAATAAGACACTAAGAGCTATCCAAGGCACATTAAAACACTGAAAAAAGTTGAGTAGAACTTGAGATATGACCTTCTGAAGTCACTATTCTGAGTGAGTATAGCAGAGAACAAAACAGAGAAGTAGATGATGATAAATGTATAGATTCACATATGATTACAACCACATTGGCAATGAATATTTGCACAATGGGAGTAGAATGATAGAGCTATGGAGTAAGCTCTTCAATCTCTACAAAATGACATGAATTGGTCATGTACAAGGCTTGCTAATCGCCTCTTCCTTCTTGCTCTTTTTATAGCTATTCTTGGAGAGAGTTTTGAATTCGAATTCGAATGGTTCCACCTAAAATTGATCCCCAAAGTTAGGAGATATTCGCTCAGCTCAAAAATTTGTGGTTTTAGGTAGTTAGAGCCACGAGTTTGCTTTTACATCATGGATGAGATAAGCCATCTTTTTTCCTTTTTTCTTTTTTCAATTACAAGAGATAAAATGTACTCTTTTACAAGAGGTGTTCACATGACTACACATGTGACTTACAAATGATCATAATATCAAGCATGTCAAGCATGTAAGCTTGGGTAAAATGCACCAACATGACTCTCCTATCTTCTATCTCATACTTCTTAGAATTTTCCGGGACCTCAAACAAGGATTCTTCCTCTTTTGGTGTGACTTCTTTCTTCTTCCTCTTCTTGCCTTCGTTCTTAGTGGTCACTTGTGTGGTTAATCTCACCTCATTCACAATTTCTTCATGTCTGTGAGGGTGAGCTTCTACTTCATAGAAATATTCCTCATCTAATGCAAAAGGAGGGTCCATTATAATTGACTCTAGATCAGAGTCACTTGCATCCTCGAATGCATCAGTGCTAGGTTCACATTCTTCAATAATCGGATCACACATGGTTGGCTCTATTGTGAAGACTGAAATGTCATAGCCATCCTCATCATAGTGGGGTGTCCATTGTTCTTCATTGATGGCTACATCCATGGTTGCTAAAATCTCTGCCCAGCCATGAGGTTCAAATTCTTCATGCGGAAATACTATGGGTGCATAGGTTGGGACTTGAATTGATCTATGAGTCTCCTTCACACCTACCTCTCTTGCTTTTTCTCTCTTCTCTTCTTATATGGCTACTTTGCACATAGTGGGTGTCTCCATGCATCCATGAGGATCTTGATCCTATGGAATGCACTGATTCTGTATCATCCTTAGCTCTATGCACGGGATTCCATTGAATGGGGGGTACGTCTCTATGAGAGTAATCCTTGGGATTGACTTTGGTTGTAACACCTAAGTGTTGTAAATACAATGAATTGGTTCCCCAATATTGTACCACTTGCAACTGCCGCATAAATGGTCTTCCCAAAATCATCTCATAGGCTTGGTTCTTGCTAAAGTCAAATATGGTAAAGGTATGCTCGAAATCGACACCACATGTATTGAGAGTTATTCCTTCTAGCAGTCCTAAGGGTCTTTCTATGTGACCATCGGCCATCTGCAATTTCATTCTCGTTGGCTTGAGTGTTGGCTTGCCCCAGTGCTTCCATAGGGAAGTGGTAGCAATTGGAACTCCTGCACCTGAGTCCAAAAGTGCCTTGGTTTTGTACCCCTGATGGGTAATAAGAAGATAGGTGTTTCCTTCTTCTCCTTCGCTCATGTCTCCTATCTTTTACAAGGGTATCACTGGTACTATTCTATGATATCCTACCTGGGAACGAGGTTTTGCTACTTCTGGCATTTGATTGGCTACATGTTTCCATAGTTCTGGCCTAACCTTGAGTAGCTCTTCTAAAGTGAGATTGCACTACACTTTCATGTTCTTTACTACCGCCGTATTCCTAGGTATGATTGAGTCTTTGTTTTTTATCATGACCGTGGGTGTTCTCATCCAAGTAGACTTGGCTTCCCATGGACCTGTAAAATGGGGTAGTTCTTGTAAGGAATTAGACTCGAAGTCTAATCTCTCATGAGATTTGGCACTCTCTTGCTCTCCATAAATGGAAGGAATGTCTTGTGGGAATTAACCGTGCACATCATCCACAAGTTAAATTGGAGGAGGATCTTCAATTTCTTTAGCCCATTTCTCTTTTTGAATCTCTCGCAGTAATTCTAGTGAGTACCGATTCATAGAAGAAGAGGTGTCTGGTTCAGTGGAGTTAGGCACATAAGCTTCCTGGGGTGGAATGCTTATTCTATCACTTTCATTCTCCTTAGCCTGGGAGGTGACTCCTTTTCCCAACTTTGCAATTAACCTCTCCAATCTATCTAATAGACCATCAAAATGCAATGGTGTTCTAGTGGAGCTAGAGCAATTGAAGAGGTGACTGGCCTCAAACATGGATTGAGCCAATTCCACCATCTTGGTGCAAAGTTTTGTTTGTTCAAGCTCTAGGTCCACTCTAGGGTAACACTTTTCATGATCTGTTACATTTGGCCCTTCCTAGACTCTGGCGTGATATGCCCTAAGCATCATGTCTATGTCCTCAAGAGTGGGATCGGCTAGGACTGATCCTACTCTAGGTGGTGGGTGGGTTATATGTGGTGAATTAGAAGGTTGGGGAATGGAAGGTGATGGGGATGGTAGTGGGGGTGATGTGTGAGAGTGCGTTTGAGATGTGATTTCAATTATCTTGGCTTTTTTTCCTCTTAGGCTTTCCTTAAGTTCACTCATCTTCTTCGTGCATTGTCTTTTCATACATTCATGACTTTCTCTCCAAACTCTTGTCCTCTTCTTATTCTGGCTCTCGGTCTCGCTAACCTCAGAGTTCTGTTCCTGGCCTAAGTCTTGGTTTTGCTTAAGCGCCTGAGCTCATGTAATGACTTGCACTAGGGTCGTGGAAGTCACACCTGGTGGAGTCTACTACTAACCCAATAACGTTGATAGGAGCAATTTTTGGCATGTTGGTGGGTTTCTTGGTGTTGGTGCAGCACTTATTGCGGAATTCGCTTACACCACAGAAACTAAGCTAGAGGGATGTTAGAACACCTCTATAATCATCAGTAGCTTAGGAAAATTTCTGAAATTGAAAACTTATAACTGTATCTAGTGAACACCAAAAATTCACTTTACAGAAAGCTTCTTGTTTCCTTCAAGCTTCAATTCTGAACTGATTTACTTCAGTCTTTACACTACTGTATTAGCTTACAGTTAAACAATCTTTGCATCATTTAACTTTGTCAAAACTGTGTTTTGAACTCACCAAAATTCCATCGGAACTTTACCGGACTGTCACTGGAATACTACCATAATTGTACTAGAATACTATCGGAATCAACTGCAACTTTGTTTGTAATTACTTCAAGTGTGTATACATGAAGTAAAGAAGTGATATCTGAACTTCCTTCACTAAATGAATTTTATCTGTAGTTTAAGAAAAAACTTCACCAATTCTGGATGTCTCTTTTCGGTTAGACTTTGTACTATGTGTACATATCTATTTCACCGAAATCTTTGATCAATTTATAGTAGAGACTTATAGCTACAAGATAAGCTATATCTCATACAAAACTTTACACTGTACTTCAAGATCTAACTCATAGAAGTACCGGAAAACATTTATTGACAAAACTGTAACTGTTAACTAACTTTTCACAGTAACATGAAAATTTTCAGATTTCTTCACATACGAAGAATGCACTCAAACTTCCACATGAACATGTGTTTTCTATTAGAGAAGATGTGTACAAAATATAGCTTGGGCTCACTTTGCTCATAGCTATGGAAAAAACTCTCCTACTCTGAGTAGTTATTCCTTACCATCTCTCTCATATGAATACCCGACATTTCAAGTTTTGTTATTCATCTCTACATACGCAATCTCTGGCATCTTCTACTCTATGCTATTCTATTGCTCTCTCATATGCGCACTTCTCTACTGCTCTTCGTGCACTTACTTGCACTCACTTTCTCTCTTAGATA
The DNA here is from genome assembly GCA_020310875.1 of Ceratopteris richardii. Taxonomy (NCBI): domain Eukaryota; kingdom Viridiplantae; phylum Streptophyta; class Polypodiopsida; order Polypodiales; family Pteridaceae; genus Ceratopteris; species Ceratopteris richardii. Next base: position 29,561,160 of record CM035413.1, on the reverse strand, counting down.
CATTTTGATCCAGTTTCAAACAAACTCTAATTCTGGAAGTTTCTACGTAAAGATTGCGTGGATGTGAGGCTAATAGAACTATCTGAATCTTTATAGATCTTTGAAAGCTCTAATTCCTCCCCTAGATTATCCTCAATGTCTATGCACATGCGTACCCACTCTTCTATGGATCTAGGGTCCTTTAAGTACACATATGATCTCAGTTTCGTACTTAACAATCCATCTAAAAATAAGGCAACTTGTTTGGCTAGAGTGGGTAATTTTGGATCAAGGCATCTCTCTAGGTATTGCCTAAACCTTCTTCCTGTGAGCCTCACTGTCTCATGAGGTGTTTGCTTGAAGCTATATATGAGGGAGGATGTGTTATGCCTAATACCACTCTTGGAAAACTCAGTGATGAATGCTTCAAGAAGTTGATCCTTATTTCTGAACTGACCTTGCTAAAGCGGTTGAAACCAAATCAAGGTGATGTTTTAGAGAGTTAGGCCAAAAGCATTGTGTTGAGTGAACAAGTCTTCAACTTGATCAGCTCTCAAAACTTGCCTAAACTCTGCTACATGGTCATACGGGCCTCCTGTGCCATCAAAGCAATTCTTCATGGACTTAACCAATTGTGTAGGCCTCAAGGTTCTAACATGTTCTCTAGGCCTTGACAAAGGGCATTCATCTGCATTTCTTGGATTCCTTGGGTCCCTATGCCTCTCTCTGTCCATCCTATCCATCTTTTTCCTCGTTCTTTCTCTTCCTAGTGGGTTAGCAAAGCTCACCTCGGGTCTATCTCTACTCCTCTCTCTTTGAGTTCCAAGAGCCTAAGATGTTCCAGCTCCTTGGTGACCATAAGACACAGTAGATCAAGTTTGGGGAAAAGAAAATCACCCTTCAAAGTGTATGCATGTCTTCCATGCTCTGAGACCACAAAGATCCTCTCTGAAGCATCATCTAAGTAGGTCACTTTGCCTGGGCTGTCAGGATCTTTGAATTCATAGATGGTAAGTGCTCCCACTTTGTTAGGCTTCTCAGGCTTATACCTCCAAAAAGCCTCATCTGTCTCTCGATTCACAAGCAAATCTATGCTCCTATTATCTTGGGGAACCCACTCTAGAGTGATTATTCTCTTCACAACCGACTTGCCTCGAGGGTTTTTGGCTCTTTTCCTAAGTTCCCTTGCTCTATGTCACCTATTTCAGGTTCAGAGATTATGTTGCATTATTCATTCATCCTTTTTGGTTGCCTGGTGACCACATACATTGTTCCTTATTTATCTATGTAGGAACCATTTTCGAACTTGACTACAGGGTGTTTGTAGCTCAGTGATGAGTAGCACCTCCTTTAATGTCAATCCGGGAAGACATGAGGATGGTATGAAGACCTCAAGCAAGTGAGGGCACAAATGTGTGAGTGAGAAGCACACCAACATGCACACACATACACACACACGCGCAGACACGGCAAGAACAAAGAGAGTAAGAAAATGGAATCACTTCTATTATAACCAAGTTCTCATACAAGCTCAAAACTACAAGAAGCTAGCCCCAAAATGAGCTCTCTAGCTCTATTTATAGTTTTTTACTAGCTTTGGCCCTGTCCAGACCTAGTGCCCGGCCTAGTTAAAAATTAGGTTCTAGGGCTTTTTTGAGGGTTCAAATGAGATCTAAAAAATATGAAAATTGGTGGACAACTACTTCTAAGGCTCCTGAAGCTCAAGGACTCATCGGCTTGTACAAAATGGAACTACAAAAAGGTGAAATGGCATTTACAAGGGTTTTTAGTGATGAGAATCACTTTTAACATGATGTAAAGTTTGGAAAAAATTTAAAGGGTTGCCTTAGTGCTAGATCTGCATGCATACCTGTACTTGCTTCTTCCCATACGATGCCAACACTCTCCCCCCCTAGCGTCTGTCGCCTCTGACAGACCTCTGCTCCACCGTTTGATCAATGTACTGTTGTAGTATGTCGGTAGCCAATTCTTGTTCTTTAATCCGCAATCCCTTGACCAGGTCTCTCTGCAGGGCCTTCCAGTTAACTACACCCGGCATGTCAGGTTGGGGCGTGGTGTAGAGCTCTGAGTGCATTGTCTGTTCACACGCGAATAGTTGTAGCAGATGAGTGGGGCATGGCGCGAATACTTCTGAGTGTGCTTCCCAGAACCCGGTGGTGAACATGTCATCAAATGTTTGCTTGTAACAAGTAGGGAGATATCTTATTCGTGCATGCCATGCATAAGCCACTCGGATACTTGGGGTCGTGCTCATATCATAAAGTAGGTCGTAGTTACCATTGATGAAGCATGGAATTGGTGGCTGAATATTACGTACATTTCGAAAAGTTTTTAACACCACTTGCATCATGTCTAGTATCTTGAGCATCATCTGTGCAGCAACGTCAGGCATGGGGTGGAGGCGTGGCATCCAATGTCTGATGGTAGCCATCATGTAAGCTACAGTAGGTGTGCCGGTTGGGGGTGCAATTGCAGGGTAATTGAGCCATTCTTTGCAATTGACATTGTTCTTAACTTTTATGGCAAATGCCTTCCATGATCTTCTTCGTTGCACTGGCCCGTAGCAATTGTTATACTTCAAGTGCATGGGTGCATGATCCCATGTTCGTAGCATCTCCGGATAGGTCTCTAGTAACTTTTGCCTCCAGGTTGGTTGGAATATGTTCCCTTTGTGGGCGTCCTCTGGAATGTCCTCAGGTTCAAACTAGGTAGCAAAAGTAGGGTACTTGTTGGTTTTGCATTTGATCTCGGCGTTGTAGTCTGCCAACAATACAAAGTATGGTTTATATTGTAATTCGGAGCTGGTTATCAGTCGCCTGGTAGCCAAGTGCTTGAAATCTTCAATAGTCCTCATGGCCAACATCTGGGTGGAGATACGTTCCTCATGAGTTGGCCCCATTTCTTCTACCTGTTTCATCCATGCCGACGGGGGCTCCTCATATGTGTCTTGTCCTTCCTCCGTGATGCTGTCTCCTAGAATGGATTGAGGCTCGTAGTTGTCTTCAAATGTTTCCTCCACTGGAATGATTACTGCTTCTTCTTCTATTGGTTGATCAGGTGGAGAGGGGGGTCTTTCATATTGTAATAGCTTGATCTTTAATTCTGCCACTTGTTGTCGTAGTTCAAGTACCTCATTGGTCGTTGTTGATTCAGGCTATGGTGAAGTGGCAGCATTGATCATCTTTTTAGCTTCTAGTGGTTGTGGTGTAGGCACTTGGGATCTTTGTAGCTCTTTTACTTGGTCAGCCAGCTGATCATGTGCTTCTAAGAGGTTGGCATAGGTTTCCAAAATTTGTTGTATGCTTTCTGAAGGGACAGCCCGGAAGCTAGCAGGGTCGATGGGTCCCCCTGGAGTACTTTCTATGGCGGCTTCGAGGTTGTCTTGATTTTGTTGTTGTAATCTCTTGTTTTCTTCTTGTGCAGCCGCTAGGTGGCGTTGGAGTAGAGCCATGTTTCATTGTAGTCTAGCATTACGGGCTAGCTGATCTCTGAGTTGTTCTTCCGCTGCCCTAGTCGTCTCTGTATGTTTGGCTTCGAGCTCCACCTGGGATTGTTGGAGGGTGGTCACTTCATGTTGTAGTGATGTATTACTTAGCTCCAAGGCATTGACACGTGCCTGGAGTTGAGCCGAGAGATTGCACAGCTCTGTGTTATTTTCTTCTAGTAATCTATACTCTTGCTTAAGTTGAGTGGCCGCTTCGAACATGGTGTCTAGTGCATGACTAAATGATGTGGATGAAGGGGTAGAGGTGGAAAATGCAAGGGTTCGGGGAATGGGGAGGGAAAAAGTGGGTGTTGTGCCTACAGTGGTTGGAAATTGTGATGTGAGTGAATTGATATGTGATGATCTTTGAACAAAAGTGGGGGTGGGTGGTCTGGTGGATGGTGAAATGTCCATGGGATCGGACATGATTGTGTGTGTTGTGTGAATCGTGAATACAGGAATGGTGGGCAGTGTGTTAGTGGTGGGTGTGAATGTGGGTGAGGTGTGCTGGGAAAGGTAATTTCTCTTATAATCATCAATTTGTTGCATCATATTTACAAGGTTTGCCAACAATGGAGGTAGAGTGGCTTGTGTTGGTTCTGAGGAGGCGAAGAGGGGCTCACTGGTCTGAGGTTGGGAAAGAGGAAATGTAGTGGTGAAGGGAAATGTGGGTGTTAAGGTCTGGGTAGGGGGATGTGGCTGCCCAAGAGCAGGTGGGAAAGAAGGGTGACCTATGATGGTTTGAGGGGTGGTAGGATGACCTATATGAGGTTGGGAAGATGGACCCGCAATGATAGAGGTAGGGATAGGTAAGGATGACAAAATGATGGTGTGTGATATAGGTTCACTGAGGGTGGATATTGGTTGCTCAAGAATGCTAGTAGTGAGGGGTTCAGTGGGCTGAATGGGAGGTGATGGTGGAGGTGCAATCTGTATATTTACATCTGGTTCATCAAGGTTAGTTGGGCTGGCCATGTGAACATCTTCTTGAGTGGTGGTAGGGAAGGCGGTAGAGACTTCCATTTGAATCATCTTCCGCCTTCGTGGTCGTGTATCGATCCTTCATTGATCGTATTCAGGAGGGTTGCGATGTAACATGATCCGCATAGCTTCTATAATCCCATATGTCTCCACCAAAAGGTTCAATGATTCCACAAAATGGGGATCCGCGTTCTCTGCTTGAAGCATTTGATTCACCATCACTCTATTTGCCTCCTCTGATAGCTTATGTCTCTTTTGTACCTGCTTGATCATTTTGTAGAGCCGTTTCAGTTGTGCGGTGTAAGCTGGGGCTTCCTCCTCACACTCCTCCACTTCATTCCTCTACATCTCCACTTGTTCATGTGTGCCTTGTGAAGAGATGGATAGGTATGTGCTTGAAGATGAAGAGGTGTTGCAAAATCCTTGATCTACACCAGCCAATTGAACTCCAGGAGTATATGGTGGGCTAGTTTAGCTTGCCAATGGATGTATTAGACACCCTATGTACCTTGGAAGATCACTCTCAAAAAAATAGATCAAAACAAATAAGTTGGAGTTAGCTCAAAGGTGAAAAACTTGCTATTTTGGATCATACACATATCCAGTGTTTTGCATAATTCTCTGAGCACAGCAGCAATTAACTTAATTCCTCTTGGTGAAATCTAGTTAACTTAAAGAGCTAACTTTCAAGAGTAATCTCATCAAAAATAATAAACCACACACTGAGAATGAGTTTTAACAAGTGATGACATCATCCCGATTTTCACGGGCTGCTAGAGTTTGAGACTAGTGAGCCGAAAAATGAACATAACTCAACATTTAGGAATTCAATGATTATAAACGTTTGTATGGTTATATTAGAGAGTAAGCTAAATCCAAGAAGCTTTAAATCCCTGAATTTGGATAAGTAACCATTGAGAAATGGCTCTGACAAGGTGAGTGAAAAAGTCGGGTACCTGACAGAGAGGTGAAGATGAATAGATACTGTTGACTTCAACTGAACATAACTAGAGATTGCAACATTCAAATGACATGAAAATTTGTGCACATATAGTAGACTTACAGAGCTAACTTTACCAACTTAAATCACTGAAAATGATGCACCAAGCTCAGAGAAACCATCTCTGCAATCTGACTGAGAAAACTGAGAGTAATGGCAGTGAATAGTACACTTCACAAGAACATGGAAATATGAACCCAAATGATAATGAAAATGAAAGTATATTGCTTGTACAATACAATGGACTTACTGATACATATGTGTGTCTTGGAATCACACCTTGATATGGCATAAGGCTCAGCTCTTGGAGGTCTTCACATAGGTCTCTCTAACCACGACTAAAACTGCCATCTATTTATAGTTGAGTTTGGGAGGCTAACTTCCCTCAATCACTCTCCAATCAATCAGTGATTGATTTAATTCTCTACCTACCACAAATCATGAATTCGTGGCTCCTCTTTCCCTTTTTGATCATGTGGACTCAACCACTTAAGATTCTCTTACTTTTACATTAAGTAAACTCTTCAAAAGTTACAAGAGGTAGTTCACAAGTGAACTTTACATAGTCTTCATTTTAAAGCTTCTTCTATGACTTTGTGGGACTCAAGCCAATACTTAGGCTTTTCATAGACTTGCTCCAACATGCCTCCCACCTGAGTGTGTTGTGCCTCATCTTCCCAATGCACTCTTCGGGTTTCACTATGTGTCCATCCTCTCTGGGATGATGATTCGGGGCTGTCCGTGTCTAAGAAGAATTCACTCTCAGATAAGTGGGCTGTCTGCAAGAAGCTTTCAAATTCAAAAGATGTATCTTATGCCAAAGTAGCCATGGATGCAAACTCAGCATCTGTGGGTAGTGGAGGGGCTGATGGAGTGGGTTGTACCATACCCCCTGATTGTGGTCCTTGGAGATGGATAGTGAAAGGGGCAACTTGTTCCTCTTCTCTGAGGGAAGCTTCTGTGGTGGCCTCACGAGGGATTAGAACCTGTGAAAGCGAGCCACACATTCCTTTTGCGGGTTGAACCCCTGACTTCCACCCCTTGAAGAATTCCAGTTGTGAGTACTTAAGGGCCCTTGCGATCGGCACATCATAGGCAAGGCATCTGTAGATAATTCTTGTAATCGCACAACAACCATTCAAGGTAGGCTTCCTCATGCCTCGTTTGCCTGCTTCATATAACTGGTCCAGGATCCACACGGGCATTTTAAGTGGTAAGCTCCCAGTCTCTGATAGGTATAATCCATACCAGATTTTCTTATGAGGTCGGGTGAACCGGTCTTGCACTGGAAAAGCGAAGTGTTGAAGGCACATCCGTAATGGTATGGCAATGTTGGGGATGAGGGCACACATTTCTTTCAACTTCTTGATTTTATTATTCTTCATAGACTCCGGTATCAAAGGATCTCGATCGCAAGGTACGTGGGTGCCAAATCTCCTGGCATCTCGTTGAACCAATGAGAACATCCCTTCACTCTTTCTGTTAGGCCATTTGGAGGATCCGAGATAGGAATTCTTCTCACATTCAGTAGCTCTTTAGGCCTTGCTGTCAGTGGAGCTTCCACAGGCATGGTATCCCAATTACTTTGAGTGCTAGTGCCTGCCTGGGAGCTTGTTCCTGCTGCTATTGCCATGTGACTCCTTGCAGGAGTTGATGCTTATCTACTAGCAGAAGAGAGGCACATTAGTGTTGCATAGGAAACAGGATGTAATAGTGTTCCCTTGTTAGCAGCAGATTAGGAACTGAAGGACTAACGAGGCATGGCAGTCAGAGAAGAGAGTCAGAAGGGAGAGAAGGCACAAGCAGACAAGGGAGTCAACGACGATCTGGCAAGTAGGCCAATAATTTTCTTCATGAAGAAGCAAGTACGAGCATTCACGCAGATCTAGCACTAAGGCAACCTTTAATTTTTCAACACCCTTACACCAATTAAAAGTGATTCTCATCACTAACAACCCCTGTAAATACCATTTCATATTTTTGTAGCTCCATTTTGTGCAAGCTGAGGAGTCCTCGAGCTTGAGGAGCCTTAGAAGTAGTTGCTTACCAATTTTCATATTTTTTAGATCTCGTTTGAGCCCTCAAATAAGCCCTGGAACCTAATTTTTAACTAGGCCAGACACTAGGTCTGAACAGGGCCAAAGCTAGTCAAAAACTATAAAAGGAGCTAGAGAGCTCATTTTTGAGGGTAGATTGTAAATGAAACGAACTTGTAAGAGCTTCTTGAAAGTAATCTAAGAACTCCATTGCTTCTCACTCTTTGTCTTACCGTGTGTGCACGTGTGTGTGTATGTGTGTGCATGTTTGTGTGCTTCTCACTCACGCACTTGTGCCTCCACTTGCTCGAGGTCTTCATACCATCCTCACATCTTCCCGGATTGACATTAAAGGAGGTGCTACTCATCACTGAGCTACACCAAATTTTGGCACCGTTGCCGGGGATCGAACTTTGAGGACGAGCGTGTGATGGTAAGACGTAGAGTTGACGCGTTGGAGTTGTAGGTATTTTCTTCACTTTCATCTATTTTCTTGTTTTTCCTTCACCATCTTCATCACCATCATCATCATCACCATCTCCCACCTCCATCTCCATCATCACGGAATTTTTCAGTTTTTTTATTATATCACCTTCTCCACCTCATTTCCCTCATTTCACTTGTGAGAGAGAGAGCGAGAGAGCGATATTGCGTGTGTGCTTTTTTGCATGTTTCTTGAGCATTTTGCAGGTTCTTGCTGAATCATCATCCCCAGCTCTCTGCGTAGGTACAAAATTCGTCGAATCTGTCACGTAGTCGCCAGCCTCTGTCGATCGCGATCGACAGAAAATTCGATCATTTGGTAAAACAAAGTTCACCACTAGCACAAGCATGATGAGCACATCCCAAATCACCTAAAACAGTAGAAAAATTCCGTGTTTTTCTGTCAATCGCGACCGAAATCCTCTGTCAATCGCGACCGACTGACCCTGTCAATCGCGACCGACAGACCCTGTCAATCGCGATCGACAGACTTCACGACTGACAGACTGCCACGTAGGACCCTGTCAATCGCGATTGACACCGTCGATCGCGATCGACAGCCACGACCGACACCTCTGTCAGTCGCGATTGACACCGTCGATCGCAACCGACTGAGATTCAACAATTGATTGACTTTTATGCGTAGCCACGTTTCCATCGCGACGGACACATCCCCGATTGACTGAAATCACGGCGAAAAACCCAGAAAAAGTGTTGATCATGATTGACACCATCAATCGCGATTGACAGGACTCACGACCGACTCTGTCGATCGCGATTGACACTGTCAATCGCGACTGACGTGTCGATCGCGACCGACAGGCCCCGATGGACACCTCTATCAATCGCGATTGACAGACTTGTCGATCGCGATTGACAGGCTTTTCGGCCAAAAATTAGGGTTTGCTTTTGTTCAAAATTTGGGATAATTTTGGGGCAAAATAGTCAATCCATTAGCATTTCTGGAGGTTCCTACACTTGAGATTTGGGAGGAAACCCTAGGATCTGTCAGCCAGATTGAATCCTGTTTTAACCCCCTAAACCCTGAACAGTTATAACTTTTTCATACGAAATCCATTTTTTGAGCTCTTGGGCGTGTCGGAAAGCTCGTGGCATATACTATACGCCCTCAACTGTTTTTTATAAAGATAATGTGTGGATTTTTAGATAGGGTATTTTGAAGTTGACCATACCCAGGGGGATCAAAGTCAGGGGTCTTTAGAATTGTTTTCTTAAAAATCACTATGCAAATTAGTGTTTGTGTTTCAGGAATGAAAATCATTGGTTCTGTCTTGGGAATTTAAATCCTAAAGCTAACTTTGGAACTCTTACAGATCTATTGAGAGCATCGAAAGGCGTTCTAAGCAAGTGTAAGTGCAAGCTTGGGAACACACTTCCTCGGCATTCAAGGGCAACCAAGCAGGAAACAAAAGGTTGGAATATTCTCAACTCCCTCTGTCATTTTTTAGCTCAGGCTAAGTACGAATAGTGCTAGAGGTAAGTTAGGGCAACGATAGGCATCAATCAAGTTGAAGACTACCTATGCACTCAAGTCCAAGATTAAATATAATCTCTTTGTGATGCGATGACCATAAAGAAAAGAATCTAACGTGGAACGATCAACCTAAAAGTACGAAGAACATTCAAGTATTCCTGACGACGTAGTATCAGACAAGACCTTAAACACGATAAATAACTAAAAAGAATCAAGTGACTGATACCAATTGATCGGCAACAAGGTTGTACTCTGGGCAAAAATCGGGCTACTTAACTAGGCATATGAACCTTAGATCAGGAGGGCATCTAGTAAGGGATAGACAAAGCCTTAGGTCTTCAGAGGCTAGTGTCAATCATACTGCGAGGTCTTGGGCCCAGCAGTTGAGTCACCACTCGCATTACCCTAGCTCTGATACCAGTGAATCAGAGATGTCTCAAGGCATGGACAGACCTACGGGAAGTTCAGGAGTGCCATACTTGCACAGGGTAGAAGGCCCATACAAAACGCAGTTGGAATACCTTAGGACCAACCGATTAGGTGCTAGCATCTATGAGGACGGTCTAGGAAGATCCGTGGTCTAGATTAAGAATCCTGATCAATCCATTGGACTAGAGCGCCCAGCTGTCAAGTTTGAAAACGGAGCATACTTGGACAACGAAGGAACCATATACGTAGTCACCGGTCACCCAGATAGGACGGACAAATTTGGAAATGTGATCCCCGAAGCAGACTTAGGTGACCTGGAGCAAGGAAACATGGGTGCATAACCTAGAACACCTCGAGGCAAATCGGTTCTCACTAGGATTATCACACCAGAGTGGATTCCCCAGGATAATAAGAGCATAGAGTTGCTCCTCAATCGAGAGACTGACGAAGCCTTTTGGAGGTACAAACTTGATTGGCCATTTGATATAGGAACAATCATGATCTATGAGTTTAAGGATCCTGATAGCCCAGGCAGAGTGACCTAGATCACGCCTCAGAGAGGATCTTTGTGGTGACAGAAAATGATAGGCATGCTTACACTTGGAAGGGTGAATTTGTTTTCCCCCAACCAAGATCGAATGTTTCCTATGGTCACCCTGGAGCTGGAACATCCCAAGCTCATGGAATGCAAAGAGACAGAAGTAGAGATAGGCCAAAAGTAAGCTTTGCTAACCCAGGGGGCAGAGAAAGAACAAGGCTGGAAACAAATAGGATGGAATCTGAGATACATAGAGCTCATAGGAATCAAAGAAATGCAGATGAGTTCCCTCTACCACGACCTAGAGAGCACACAAGGACTTTGGACTGACTCAGCTAGTTAAGTCCATGAAGAACTACTTCGATGGCACTGGAGATCCATACGATCATGTGGCTGAGTTTAGGCAAGTCTTGAGAGCTGAACAAGTGGAGGATCTATTCACGCAGTACAATGCCTTTGGTCTGACCCTTAGGAACACTGCCCTAACATGGTTTCAGCCACTAAATGAGAGGCAGTTCAGGAGCATAGACCAACTCCTAGAGGCGTTCATTATCGAATTCTCCAAGAGTGGCATAAGGCATAATACCTCCTCGCTGATTCACAGCTTCAAGCAAACCCCTCAAGAAACTGTGAGACTTGCAGGAAGAAGATTTAGGCAATACTTAGAAAGATGCCCTGTTTCGGAGCTACCCACACCAGCCAAGCAAGTGGCTTTATTCTTGGATGGATTGCTAAGTACCAAATTGAGATCTTATGTGTACTTGAAGGACCCTAGGACCATAGAAGATTGTGTACGCATGTGCATTGATATAGAGGATAACCTAGGGGAGGAGTTAGAGCTTTCCAAGATATACAAAGATTCGGATAGTGCCTCTAACCTCTCTTCCACGCAATCCACATCAATCGAGGAACTTGCAGAGAAAGTAGCTCAGAAATTAGGTGTCACAAACAAACAAGTCCCAAGGTTTGCCCCTGTGAAAAGGTGCTATACTTGTGGTGGCGACCACATGGCGAATGTATGTCCCATTATGGCTCAACCCCAAGTTAATCCTGGTAGCCAGTACTGCACTATAGAACGAAGGTACACCAATCACACCGCGCAAGATTGCCCCTACAATAAGCAAGCCGTTAGGCAGACGTACCCACAACCATACCCTCAACAAGGAAGATACCAGAACCAGTACCCACCTCAGCAGTATGCTAGGCCTCAACAAACCTACCAACCCTACCAAAACCAACAAAGGCCTCAGCATGTGCTAGCGCAACAACCCCCTGCGTTAGCAAATGTGATCCCAGTAAAATATGCAGCGGCAAAAGAAAACCTGAATAGAGCTATAGTCCCTGTAACACCACTGCTTTCAGAAAGTGATCCTAGTGACCATAGTTTCGACTCTACACATGTTGATAGCCCCCAGGCTTACTACATGCAATCTCCTGAACATGGTGAGTCCTACTATAGTGAAGAGCCAAATGAACCTAGTTGGGAGTCAGATTACACAAACGTCATGTACGCAAACCCCAATCCTAGACCTCAACCTAGGCAGGTAAGACCCCCATTCCCTAGAGGACCATGCTACAGATGTCAGGGAGATCACCTCATTCGTGATTGTCCCTTGCCTCCACCTACCCAACCCCAGTCAGTAACGATCCAAGGCTATTGTCAAGAGTGTGGAAAGGAGCATCTCTTACGAGATTGTCCTAAGAATCCCAACAATATGCCAAAAATCACTCCTATAAACGTTATTGGGTTAGTTGTAGACTCCACAGGGAGTGTGACTTCCACTGCACTAGTGCAAGTGGTCACAAGAGCTCAAGCATTGCAGCAAAACCAAGCTGTAGATCAGGGTAAGAGCCCAGAAGTTAGTGAAACGGAGAGCATAACCAAGAAGAGAACTAGAGCCTGGAGAGATAGTCGAGAAAGAATGAAAAGACAATGGGCTAAAAAGATGAGTGAACTTGAGGAAAGCATAAGAGAAACCAAAGCCAAGATAACTGAACTAACATCTCAAACTCCCTCTCACACTACCCCCCCACCACCATTCCCATCGCCATCCGACCCGCCACCTTCCAACCCACCTCATACAATTCCACCACACCCTAGAGCAGGATCAGTATTAGCTGACCCCACTCCTGAAGACATAGACATGATGCTTAAAGCATATCAGGCCAGAATCCAAGAAGGGCCAAATGTAACGGATCATGACAAGTGCTACCCTAGAGCTGACCTAGAGATAGAAAGAACCAAGCTTTGCGCGAAAATGGTCGCATTGGCTCAGACTATGTTCGAAGCCAGTCGCCTTTTCAATTACTCGGGCTCAGCCAAGATGCAATTACACTTGGATGGACTTCTAGAGAAGTTAGAGGGCATAATTGAAAGATCTGCCAAGGAAGAAAAAAACCAAGAAAGAGATAAAGCAAGCAAAAACATGACCCATCCCCCATCAAAAGCCTATGTGCCCAATTCCACTGAACTAGACAACCCCCCTTCACTAGAAAGAATGGAGAATCTAATGGCACAATCACAAAAGGAACTCACCCCTCAACACCATGACAAGGCCAGTGAAAGAGCAGGTCTTCCCACCCAAAAAGCTTATGTGCCTAACTCTACGGAGCCAAACACATCATCTTCTATGAATCGGTTCACACCAGAATTCCTACGCGAGATTCAAGAAGACAAATGGCTAAGGAAAGTGAAGTCCCTCCTCCCATTGAACTTGTGGATGATGCACATGACCAATTCCTGCAAGACATCCCATCCATTTATGGGGAGCAGGAGAGTACCCAGTCTCAGGAAAGACTAGACTTTGAGTCTAACTCTCTACAAGAATTACCCCACTTCACAGGCCCATGGGAAGCTAAGTCTAATAGTATGAGAGCACCCACGGTCATGGTACGAAATGAGGACTCAGCCTTACCTAGAACACAGAGGTAGTGAAAAACACTAAAGTGCAGTGCAATCTCAAGTTAGAAGAGCTTACTCAAGGTTAGACCTGAATTATGGAAACATGTAGCCAATCAAGTGCCCGAGATAGCAAAACCTCGTTCCTAGATAGGATCACAAAGGACAGTGCCAGAAATACCCTTGGATAAGATAGGAGATATGTGTGAAGGTGAATAAGGGAACACCTATCTTCCCATTACCTACCAGGAGTACACCACCAAGGCAATTTTGGACTCAGGAGCAGGAGTTGCAATTGCCACCACCTCCCTATGGAAGCGTTGGGGCAAACCTGCACTCAGGCCAACGAGAATGAAATTGCAGATGGCCGATGGTCATATTGAGAGACTCTTAGGATTGCTAGAAGGAATAACTCTCACCACCTGTGGTGTCGAGTTTGAGCATACATTTGCTATATGTGACTTCAGCAAAAATCATGCCTATGAGATAATTTTGGGAAGACCATTTATGCGACAGTTGCAAGTGGTACAGGATTGGGGAACCAATTCTTTGTACCTGCAACACTTGGGTGTTACGACCAAAGTGAATCTCAAAGGTTACTCTCATAGGGATGTTCCCCCTATCCAATGGAATCCCATCCATAGAGCCAAAGAGGATACGGAATCTGTGCATTCCATAGGATCAGGTTCCTCATGGATGCATGAAGACACCCACTTATGGATGTGCAAGGTAGCAGTAGAAGAAGAGAAGAGAGAAAACGCCAGGGAGATAGGTGCAAAAGAAACCCATATATCAATCCAAGACCCAGCCTATGCACCTGTAGTTTTTCCAGACGAGGAATTTGAACCCCATGGCTGGGCAGAAATTTTAGCAACCATGGATGTAGCCATCAATGAGGAACAATGGACACCTCACTGTGATGAGGATGGCTATGACATTTCAGTCTTCTCCATAGAGCCAATCATGGGAGAGGCAGTTCTAGAAGAATGCGAACCTAGCCCTGATGCATTTGAAGATGCAAGTGACTCCGATCTAGAGTCAATCATTATGGACCCACCATTTGCATCAGATGAAGAATACTTCCATGAAGTAGAATTTCAACCCTAGAGGCATGGAGAGCTTACAAATGATGTAAGATTAGCAACACATGTGACCCCGAAGGAAGAAGGAAAGAAACGAAAGAAGAGAGAAGTCTCACCAGAAGAGGAAGAATCTTTGTTTGAGGTCCCAGAAAACTTTAAGAAGTATGAGATAGACGACAGGAGAGTCATGATAAGAATGCCTAAACGAGAGGCACAAGTAGGAGAGGCCTATGATAACAAAGAAACCACCAAGAAAATAGTAGTGGCCCTAGAAGAAGGAGAGGAGAGATGCACTTACATAGGACATGACCTGACGGAAGAAGAAGAGCAAGAATTGATAGCCTTGCTAAGAGAATATAGAGACGTGTTCGCTTGGAGTTACAAGGATTTGAAAGGTGTTGACCCTGACATATGCTCACACACCATCCCCATGACTTCAGATGCTAAACCTTCTAAGCAAAAGCCCTATACATATAACGATAATTATGCTGCCAAGATTAAAGAGGAGATAGATAGACTGGTTGAAGCTGGATTTATCTATGAAATTGAGCACACTGAGTGGGTATCTCCCATCGTAGTGGTGCCCAAGAAGAATGGCAAGCTGCGTGTATGCATTAACTTGAAGAAGGTTAATGCAGCCACAATTCGAGATAACTATCCGCTTCCTATCACAGAGCATCTCTTAGAAAGAGTAGCAGGCAAGGAAGTGTACAGCTTCCTCAATGGATTTTCGGGCTACAATCAAGTAGCCATAGCTCCAGAAGATCAGCATAAGACCGCATTTGCCACAGAATGGGGCATATTTGCCTTTAGAGTAATGCCATTTGGGCTTACCAATGCCCCCGCAACCTTCCAAAGACTAATGTGCCATGTGTTTAAGGAGTTCCTGAGGAAGAATTTAGAAGTCTATGTTGATGATCTTTGTGCTCATTCCAACATTAGACAAACCCATATTCCTGAACTCAGACAAATCTTTGACAAATGTAGAGAATATCAAGTCTGCCTGAACCCAGAAAAGTGCATTTTTATGGTCAGGCAAGGCAAGATTCTAGGACACATAGTGTCAAAAAATGGCATATCCACCGATGAAGAGAAAGTGAGAGCCATAGCAGAGCTACCTAGGCCAAGGAATGTCAAGGAAGTACAAGCTTTCATGGGACATTGTGGTTACTACCGTCGGTTCATTCACATGTATGCTGTCATTGCAAAGCCCATGTACGGACTTCTGACTAACTTTGAGTGGACGGATGAATGTGAGAATGCCTTCCAGGAGCTTAAACAAAGATTATATTCAGCACCAATCTTGACCACACCAGATTGGAATAAGCCATTCCATGTTCATGTGGATGCATCCAATTATGCCATTGGGTGTGTGCTTGCACAACCTACTGGTGAAGGTAATATGGATCTTCCAATTGCCTACGCTAGTAGACAATTGAATGCAGCTGAACGAAATTACATCACTACGGAGAGAGAAGGCTTAGGCATGGTATATGCAGTTAAGAAATTTAGACACTATTTGCTTGCAAACAAGTTTAAATTTTTTACTGACCATCAAGCATTGTTATATCTCGTAAACAAGCCATGCAATACAGGAAGATTAGTAAGATGGTTTCTCTTGCTAATGGAATATGATTTTGAGGTTGTGGTAAGGAAAGGTAGGACTCATTTGAGAGCGGATCATCTCTCTAGGCTCACATCTGGAGAAGCCCCACAAGGAGTGTCAGATGACCTTCCTGATGCTTACTTGTTTAACTTGGAAGTGGTACCGTAGTGGGCTAAGCCATTGGTACCAGTATTGACATACGGGCCTAACCATCCAGTAGTAAACACACGGAATAGAGAGGTTGTGAAAGCCCAAAAGTACCACATCATGGCAGGAAGCATGTACAAGCACACAGATCAAGGAATCTTGGCTTGTTGTGTGGAAGAGGACGAGTACAATAAATGGTTGCATTTAGCACATGCAGGTGCGTTAGAGCAACACTACTCAAAGCAACGAACCTTATAGACACTAAGGAGACTCGGAGTACATTGGCCAACTATGGAAGCTGATGTCCAAAGGTTGTGCAAAGAATGCTCAATCTGTTGCACTAAACCACCTGTGGAACACGCCACTCTTTATCAAGTGTCCATTGTGCCAGATTGGAGTGAACCACTAGTATCCTTCCTGAGAACAAAAAAATTCCCTCCAGACATGACTCTGGCGAGGAAAAGGAGTTTAGAACAAGAAGCCCAGGATTACTCATTTATTGGTGGTAATCTATACAAACGCGGTAAAGATGGTTACTTGAGACTATGTGTCCATGAAAGCGAATATCTCAAGATCTTGGAAACTGCTCACCAAGGTGTAGCAGGCGGACACTTTGGACCAGATCGGGTGATCAAGGCAATACTATTTGTGGGCTTCTTGTGGCCTACCCTTCACATGGACGCACATACCTATGTGAAACGATGTGATGTCTGTCAGCGAACCCAGTATCCTATACGTAAAGATGAGATGCCACTGAAACCTATGATGGGTGGACGTGCATTCTCTAAGTGGGGAATAGACTTCGTAGGTCCTATTAATCCCCGAGCTAAGGGTTCCCATGCAGAATATATCATTGTTGCAACAGACTATCTAACTAAGTGGGTGGAGGTAAAAGCCACAACGAAGAACGATGCTCAAACAACTGCTAAATTCTTGTTTGAGAATGTGTTCACTAGATACGGGCTACCTATAGAGCTAGTCAGTGATAGAGGCACTCATTTTTTGAACGAAGTGATTGAAAATCTACTCCAAGAATTCTTGGTAGTTCATAAGAAGTCGGCCCCCTATCACCCTCAAGCTAATGGCCAGGCTGAAAGCACCAACAAGATCTTATGCAACGTACTGACGAAATTAGTAAACAATAAACGCTC
This sequence comes from Ceratopteris richardii, assembly GCA_020310875.1. NCBI lineage: Eukaryota > Viridiplantae > Streptophyta > Polypodiopsida > Polypodiales > Pteridaceae > Ceratopteris > Ceratopteris richardii. The sequence goes on along the minus strand of CM035413.1, from coordinate 29,543,829 downwards.
TGATTGGGACAAACAGCTACACCATGCTGTTTGGGCATACCGAGTTGCCTACAAAACGGTACTCCAAGCCACCCCCTTTCAGATGGTATTTGGCCAAAACGCCGTGCTACCTTTGGATTTCTTAATACCTACATTAAAAGTAGCACAAGAGTACGAATGGACGGGTCATGAACTCTCCTCTAGACTTTTTGACCTTGAACGATTAGGAGAAACAAGACTGAGGGCAGCTGCAGGGATATATGCAGCTAAGAAGAGACAGAAAGCATACTTTGATGCCCATGTGAAGGATAAGGGCTTGAAAGCAGGAGATCTAGTTTTAGTCTACACATTGAAACAACATGCAAGGAAGCTAGAAAAGAGAGGCTACGGACCTATGATCATCAATAGGATCTCCACGAGTGGAGCAGTACAACTAGCCACTTTAGAGGGTGATGTTCTCCCAAACTATATTAGCGGATGCAGAGTCAAGTTGTATCAGGAACCCCTCACGGAGGAAATGCTAAGTCGACTCAATACTGCTAAGCAACGTAAAGAAGAGGAAAAACGAATTCGAGAAGAAGCTCAAGCGGAAGCCCTAGAGCGCATAAGGAGAATGAAATTAAGAAGACAAGGTAGAGAGCACCCTCGGCAAGATGCATATGCAGATCAAGGATATGACGTAGCGATGTGTGAAGTTTCAGGTGTTAGCTCACATAGGATAACTGATCGACGTCCTTTCATAACCTTAGATATAGGACAAGGAAAGAGTGCAAGGACTGTAAGAGCCTTGATTGACTCAGGCGCAGCCACTAGTGCTATTAAATTGTCTTACTGTCAAGAGTTGCAGTTAACTGTCAATCCTATGGAAGCATATCTCATAGGATTGGGAGGCATGGAAACCCCTTGCATGGGCGAGGTGGAACTTCCCCTCTATATTCATGATGAGGCAATGATAGTTAAAGCGCTAGTATGCCAAGACGAGGACCTCACGGAACCCCTTGTCCTGGGTCAAGACTGGATCTATGACCAAGCAGTCAACTTAAACCTAAGAAGTGGACTTCTTCAGGTATGGGTGAATCAGACTAGAATTACAATGGAGTTAAATAATGGAGCACTCAAGGAACTAGGAAAGGCACAGACTCCTGGTCCCTCCAGGGGTGCACATGAAGCTGACCATGCTGTTCTTGTCCAAGGCTATGTGATGCAGAAGAATGAAGATCTCAAAAAAAGAGTCAGAACCACAACGGAACTCCCTTCTTTTCCAAAGGCCAGAGGGAGGCAGCAACCCAAGGTGGATCAAAGGCAGAAGAAGCAGAGTACTACCTATGTCGGAGATCAAAAGTACCTGCGCAGCAAAATGTCTCAGCTAGTGAAACAAGTGTGGGTGCGGAAAGGAGAACACCCGGTTGCACTCAAGCCAACCACACGGGCAAAGCCTCTTATTAGTAACCAACAACACGACACCAATAAGAAGTCTTTCAGAAGTTCTTCTGCTAACGTGAAGTCTATTTGGGTACCCAAGAAGTCGATGAAGGCTGGCCCACAATCAAGACAAATTTGGGTGCCTAAGGCTTGTTTGCGGGCTCAAATAGCTACACCAAGGCCCATGAGCATGAATATAATCACTTGTAAATGGGTCCCTAAAAGGCCTCATTTTCAAGCCGACACACCTATAAAACTCTCGAGAGTCTCTACGAAACCAAGAGCAAAACTCATCCACTACATTTGGCAGCCTAAGACTTGTAACAAACCTCCGGACCCCATTTGTGAATCCATGACAACCTACTAACCACCTCACTATCACACTACATCATTCCTCTTAGCTCTTAGGTCTTCCGAACTCCTAACCACACACACACTCGCACCGAGCACTTACTAACCCATTATTCGCTCCCGACCCTCATGTTAATGTTGTAATGGGAACAACAACGGTTCTCTCTTGTCCTGTACAATGTTAACACATGTTTGTATATTCTCACAGAGACAGACAGCAAGAAGTAACATGGCCGATACGGTAGGAACCAGCTCCCAGGCAGGCACCAGCCCCCAAGTTGTGGACATTGAAAGCCTTCCGGTCGAGGAGGAATTAAAGGAACGACCAGCGGCATTAAGGGCATTACATGCCATATCGATTCAGAATCCTCCACAGGGTCACACAATGCCGGTGGGCAAGACCTCACACTGGTTCAGTGACGTTGCGGGACCTCTGGGTGAAGGCACATACATGTGGGAGTCCGAGGTAGAATTTAATGGACGTTGGGGCAGATACCACTTCTTTACCAGGGAGTTTGAAAAGCTACAGAATAACGAAGGACTAAAGCCGATATGGAAGAAGGCTGGGCTCTATGATTATTTCAAGTTCCAACTACCAAAGTTCGATTTTCTAAGGTGCTCATACTTGATTAGCACCCTCACTCCAAGCAAAGACAAAAAAGGATACAGCTCCTTTGTACTCCCATCACTCACAAGGGGCAATGAGCTGAAGCGTTTCCGCTTGACTATCAACTTGGTAAGAGAAGCTCTCAACATGAAAGGTATGCACATTCCTACAGAGAAAGAGACCATGGTCCTCGATAATATGAAGAACAGGAATCTGACGAAGTTAAAGGACATGGTCGCGATGACACCTACGATCGCCATTCATTTACGCATGGTCATGCAACATTTCGCATTCCCCGCACAGGAAAGGTTCACAATGCCTCCCAAAAAGATCTGGTTTAGCCTCTACTTAGCGGATGCTTTTGATTTGACAATCAATATGCCCCACTGGATTATCGACCAAATTCATTTGGCTCATCAAAGGTGGTATAAGAAACAAAAATCTGTACTGTATGGATGCTGTGCGCTTACAAGAATTGTGTATAGATGTCTCGCATATGATGTACCGGTGCAAAGGGCTCTCATTTGGACCAGAGCACAGGAGTTTCAACGCAGACTGTCAGCCGCAGGGCCTCCCTCAAAGAAGATGAGAGGCACCGTCCAGATGCCTTGTGCACAAGCCCGCGGTGCAACCCTAACACCTGAAACAACTCCAAGGCTTCCCAGAGGAGTACAACCATTTACTATCAGGTTACCCAGGCACAGCACAGATGGCCCTAACCTTGTGTTTCCACTAGTACCTACTGATCTGGAACTTCCTCACGGATTCACTTTGGAAGATCTAACGGATGAAGAAGTTGCCAGAATCATTGAAGCTGTTAATGCGGAAGTCGAAGCAGAGCAGGGTAGTGGACAACACACGGCTACAGAACAACCCCAGCCAAGACAACCAGAAGTGGTGGAATTGGAGGATGAAGAAGAAGAAGGCCAAGAGGCTGAACAGAAAGGATTTTCTGATGAGGGGGCGCATGACTATGAGCAAGAAGTTATACAGGAGCTAGAGGGTGCCCCAGCATATACAAAGGAGTTGAAAAAGCTCTACGATACCATCAACAGGGTCCAACAACAACATAAGTTATCCCTTGCAGCAGGAAAGGCTATCATGCACCAAATCCTTGAGGAGGAAGGAGTTGACGAACAGTATCGTGCCACACTAGATATGATCTCTGATGCCTTAGGAGTATCTGAGGTAGTGCGGACGGCCCTGGCACAATCACGCAGAACGGAAAGGAGATACGGAAGACGTCCCCCACGAGCAGGGAAACAAATGAATGTATTAGGATCAGGACCACAAGGCACCCCCACAACCACGGGCACTGCACACAACGCTCACGACACCGAGGAAGCCCATACATCAAGTGCACCTCCATCACCTCCCTTACCACCTTCGCCCCCACACCCGCCACATTCACCTCCCCTTACCAATGTAACAACCACCGTTACCGCCTCCGAGTCCACCGCCATGACTGAAGCACAAATCGCCAATCAACCCACACACCCTCTCGACACCTCCCGTGTATACAACCCCACTACCACTGTAATCCTAACGGCAGCTACTGACATCCCCATTCCCCCACTCACACTTTCGGGTAGTTCACATTCACAACTGCACGCAACACTGTACACATTCACCACAATCACTGCACCCACAATTCCACTATTCACAATCACTCCCACTACTGCTTCCACCACGGATTTTATGGACATATCACCCTCCACTGCACCTCTCCCTCCCCCCATACGGCCACAATCTCCCATTCCCCCACCACCCACTTCACCACTTTCCAGCACCGCATTCACACTTCCCTTCCCCTTTCCCTTCCCTTCTGCATTTAACACCCTTCCTGCATCCACCCCCATTAATAATGTATTTAATAACATGTATCAGTGCATGTCTCAGTTACAACAACACTATCAGCACCTCGATGCTCAGCATACAAGTTTATTCAGGAGTCATGAAGCATTACAAGGAAGATTTATTGACTTAGAGCAAGAGAAGAAACAATTACAACAGCAGTTTAGCGCATTGCAAGCACAACATGAGCAATTAGTGGCAAATCCACCGCAGCCAGATGCCGAAGAAAGACAACAAATGGATGATTTGCTACACTCCCAAATCACAGAGAACCTCAAGCTCCGCCGCAACATGGCTCTATTACGGAAGCATATGTCTGCAGCCCTGGAAGAAAATAGACGGCTTCAGACACAAAACGAAGAGAACTTGGAAGCGGCCATGGAAGGTTCCCCACAAGACATTGACCCGGAGAAGTTTAAGGCTATTCCCTCGGACAATATGCAAATCATATTGGAAACCCATGCTGATCTCCTCGAAGCCCATGCAGCCTTAGAAAAGGAAAGAGACGAACTACTACGGCAATTGGCAGCTCAACCAGAACCACCCAAAGAAGTCCCAACCACAGCTGACACAACTGATGAAGTTGCAGCGCTCAAAGCACAACTCGAAGAATTACAAAAGAAAGTGCTTGAGTATGAACGCCAACCCTCCCCCTTGGTAGAACCAGAACCTGAAGACCTAGTGCCAATCGAAGTAGAGGAAACTTTTGAGGACCCGTACGTTCCGATGCCAGCACCTGGAGGCAAGCAGACAGCAGAGGGCATGGACACCATTGAGATAAAGGCCCCTGAATGGATGCAGAGATTAGAGAAAGTGGCCACAACCCACGATGACAGGGTAGCAGTTCAAATAGCATCCATGTCACGATTGGAAGAGGTAATCATAAAATCCGAGTACTTTAGGAACCTCTCACATCACGGGTGGATCGGCACCTCCGACGACTTGTATGTTCCTTTTTGTGTCTTAATGGCGGATAATAATGCTGAAATCAAGCACCACACCTCACGGGAACCAACCTCTGCCACACAGTTTGCACCCGACGACATCCCAGAAAGTGCCAAGCAAGGAAATATTCGCCAACCGACTTGGAGAATTCGGCTGCTTGAAACCTACCCGGAAATGAATCGCACGTGGAATAACATGCCCCTGTATATCAAGTACAATCCCTGCTACTGTCCTGTTTTCCGAAGAAGGTCGTGGCCGGAATACACAAAGATGGTGCTGACAACCAAAGGATGTGAGAAATGGCTCAATTATGTCTACTTAGCGCCACCCAAAGGCCAACCTACCGTCGGATACATGATCTCGACTATTCGGCATTGGGGTGTCAGGTTCAAAAACGTACCAAATGTCATGACACAGATGTGCCTTAAAATTTTTGAACTCATGATAGTAACCTTCCGGACCTTCAAGAATGTTAAGGAACCTCACCTCTCTGCGCTCGGATTCAATGAAGGCAATCAGGATCTTGTTTATGACATGAGCACAACGCCCTCTATTAATGTTGTTTATGCATGGCATGCCCGCATCAAATACCTACCGGCCTGCTTCAAACAGACATTTGAAGAGATGTTTGTCACAGGGTTCTGGGAATATCACTCAGAGATCTTCATTCCCAGGCCCTCACATTTATTACAATTGTTTGCAGTGGAACAAGCTCTCGATTCAGACAAGTTACGTATGCCACATCCAGAGGTTCCCGGGCCAGTAGATTGGGATGCTCTACTCACAGACTTGGCCAAAGGATTGAGGATTGCCGAACATCACTTAGCGCAAGATGTCGTTGAGTATTACATCCAAAAACCCACACAACAAGGGTCTGTCAGGGACGACAGACACGAGAGAGGGGGGGGGGTGTTAGCAGCAGACAAGGAACTGAAGGACTAACGAGGCATGGCAGTCAGAGAAGAGAGTCAGAAGGGAGAGAAGGCACAAGCAGACAAGGGAGTCAACGACGATCTGGCAAGTAGGCCAATAATTTTCTTCATGAAGAAGCAAGTACGAGCATTCACGCAGATCTAGCACTAAGGCAACCTTTAATTTTTCAACACCCTTACACCAATTAAAAGTGATTCTCATCACTAACAACCCCTGTAAACACCATTTCATATTTTTGTAGCTCCATTTTGTGCAAGCCGAGGAGTCCTGGAGCTTGAGGAGCCTTAGAAGTAGTTGCTTACCAATTTTCGTATTTTTTAGATCTCGTTTGAGCCCTCAAATAAGCCCTGGAACCTAATTTTTAACTAGGCCGGACACTAGGTCTGAACAGGGCCAAAGCTAGTCAAAAACTATAAAAGGAGCTAGAGAGCTCATTTTTGAGGGTAGATTGTAAATGAAACGAACTTGTAAGAGCTTCTTGAAAGTAATCTAAGAACTCCATTGCTTCTCACTCTTTGTCTTACCGTGTGTGCGCGTGTGTGTGTATGTGTGTGCATGTTTGTGTGCTTCTCACTCACGCACTTGTGCCTCCACTTGCCCGAGGTCTTCATACCATCCTCACGTCTTCCCGGATTGACATTAAAGGAGGTGCTACTCATCACTGAGCTACATCCCTCCACAAGACTAACATGACAATCGAGATGGTTAGTGGTTGGAGGTGAAGTTTTTGTGATAGATGTGAGTGGTGGTTAATGGTTAGTGTCATTCTAGATGCATACTTTGGATATGCAATGTACGCAGCATGCATCTACTTCAAAATGGATGGATTTACAAAATTGGGTATGGGGGTTTGATACAGGGTTTACTTCTCCAAACTTTGTTTGAGGATTCGTGGCACCTTGAGCTGATGATGGTTAAAGGTTCATGGACTAGATTGTGCTGGATTTGGGACCTTTTGGGTACTCATTTCCAGACATTCCTAGGTTTGACCGAGTGCGTGTTAGTGTGAGATGTAAGTAGAGTTCCTGAGTTGTCTGCCAAGAGGACTTGTGAGTGTTGAATTATGCTAGTGACTAGAGTTGGAGCTATTTGGGCTCCTAAGTAGGCCTTGGGCACCCATATCTGTCTAGCATTGGGGCTAGCCTTCATTGACCACTTAGGAACCCAAATAGACATGGTATCCCTAGAGTGTTGACTAGGGATCTCCTTCGTTTTAGTCCTTGACAGTGTGGCTTGCTTCATGCTCTTTTGAAACCTTGTCTTTGGGGCCGTGATTTTTTCCCCCTTGTGTATCCATATCTGTTTCATGCCACAAGGCACTTCATACTGTCGAAGTTGGTGCTCATGCTTCTTGTTCATTGGTCTCCTCAGTGTCGGGTGTTGCTGCGCCTTCCCCTTTAGGTTCTTCTCTGTAACAGATGGGAGTTCCTCCTTGACTTCTGTACCTTTGGCAAGAGTGACAATCCTCTGCACCATAGAACTTTGGACAAGAATAACATTATCTTCATGTGGGTTCCTGGAGGGACCAAGAAATGGTGCCTGTTCTAATGGGTTGAGTGCTTGATTTTCTAATTCCATCGTAAGGCGGCTTTGGCCTACCCAAGCTTGAAGAAGTCCACTTCTTAGGTTGAGGTTGACTGAGTGATCATAGATCCAGTCTTGGCCCAAGACGAGAGGTTCGGTAAGATCCTCGTCTTCACATACTAGAACTTTTGCTGGCATGAGGACCTCTTGAATGTAGAGGGGAAGTTCCACCTCTCACATGCAAGGAGTTTCAACACCTCCTAACCCTATCAGATATGCTTCTAGGGGTTTTACCTCCAATTGCAATTGTTGGCAATAAGAAAGCCGAACTGCACTAGTGGCCGCTCCTGAATCAATCAAAGCTCTCACGGTCCTTGCACTCTCTCCTTGTCCTACTTCTAGGGTCACAAAAGGTCGTCGATCAACTATTTTACGGGCCAGTTCACTTGAAGCCTCGCACATGGCCATGTGATAACCTAGAGCTTCATGAGTGTCAGTCATGGGTTGATCTCTACCTTGCCTTCTCAATTTCATTCGTCGAATGCGTTCTAAAGCTTCAGCCTGTGCTTCTTCTCGAATTCTCTTTTCCTCATCCTTGCATTTCTTTGTAGTAATGAGTCGATTGATCATTTCTTCAGTTAGGGGTTCTTGATATAACTTGACTCTACATCTACTTATATAACTTGGTAGTATGTCTCCTTCCGGAGTGGCTAGTTGTACTGCTCCGCTTGTGGAGATCCTATTGATAATCATTGGTCCATAGCCCCTTTTCTCTAATTTTCGTGCATGTTGCTTCAATGTGTAGACTAGGACTAGATCTCTTGATTTCAAGCCTTTATCCTTCACATGTGTATCAAAATATGCCTTTTGCCTCTTCTTGGCTGCATAGATTCCTGCTGCAGCTCTCAATCGTGTCTCCCCTAAACGTTCAAGATCAAAGACTCTAGAGGAGAGTTCATGGCCTCACCATTCATGCTCTTGTGATATCTTTAACGTAGGTATCAAAAAATCCAATGGTAGCACTGCATTTTGGCCAAACACCATCTGCAAGGGTGTGGCTTGGAGTACCGTTTTATAGGCAACTCCGTATGCCCAAATAGCGTGGTGTAGTTGTTTGTCCCAATCAGAGCGTTTGTTATTCACCAATTTTGTTGTGCTCTCAGCCTGACCATTAGCTTGTGGATGATAGGGAGAAGACTTCTTATGTATCACCAAGAATTCTTGGAGAAGGTTTTCTATGACTTAATTCAAGAAGTGTGTGCCTCTATCACTCACCAACTCTATTGGCAATCCGTACCTCGTGAACACAATTTCAAATTAGAACTTTGCTGTTGTTTGAGCATCATTTTTTGTAGTGGCCTTCACTTCTACCCACTTGGTTAGATAGTCTGTGGCCACGATAATATACTCAGCATGTGAACCCTTAGCTGGGGGATTAATAGGTCCAACAAAGTCTATTCCCCACTTAGAGAATGCACGTCCACCCATCATAGGTTTCAATGGCATCTCATCCTTGCGTATAGGATACTGAGTCCGCTGACAAACCTCACACCACTTCACTTAGGTATGAGCATCCATGTGAAGGGTGGGCCACCAAAATCCTGCAAACAGTATTGCCTTGATCACCCAGTCTGGACCAAAGTGTCCTCCTGCTACACCTTGGTGAGCAGTCTCTAATATCTTCAGATATTCGCTCTCATGGACACACAGTCTTAGGTAACCATCTTTACCACGTTTGTATAAATTATCACCAACGAGTGCATACTCTAGGGCTTCTTGTTCCAAACTTCTTTGTCTGGCCAATGTCATATCTTGAGGGAATGTTTTCGTCCTCAAGAAGGCTACCAGTGGTTCACTCCAATCTGGCACTAGAGACACTCGATAAAGAGTGGCGTGTTCCAGTAGTGGTTTAGTGCAACAGATTGGGCATTCTTTGCACATTCTATGGACATCAACTTCCATAGTTGGCCAATGCGCTCCTAGTCTCTTTAGAGTCTATAGGGTTCGTTGTTTTGAGAAGTGTTGCTCTAATGCACCTACATGTGCTAATTGCAACCATTTAGCGTACTCGTCCTCCTCTACGCAATAGGCTAATACTCCCTGATCGGTATGCTTGTACATACTTCCTGCCAAGATATGATACTTTTGAGCTTTTACCATCTCCCTCTCTTGTGTGTTTATTACTGAGTGATTAGGCCCGTATGTTAATACTGGCACTAATGGCTTAGCCTAGTGAGGTACAACTTCCAAATTAAACAAGTAAGCATTAGGTAAGTCATCTGACACTCCTTGTGGGGCCTCTCCTGATGTGAGCCTAGAGAGATGATCTGCTCTCAGATGGATCTTTCCTTTCCTCACCACAACTTCAAAGTCGTATTCCATTAGCAAGAGGACCCATCTTACCAACCTACCTGTATTGCATGGCTTGTTTACCAAGTACAGCAGAGCTTGATGATCAGTAAAAAATTTAAACTTATTTGCAAGCAAATAGTGTCTTAACTTTTTAACTGTGTATACCATGCCTAACCCCTCCCGTTCAGTGATGGTATAATTTCGTTCAACTGCATTCAGTTGTCTACTGGCATAGGCAATTGGAAGATCCATATTACCTTCACCCGTAGGTTGTGCTAGCACGCATCCAATTGCATAATTGGATGCATCTACATGGACATGGAATGGCTTATTCCAATCTGGTGTGGTCAAGATTGGTGCTGAACACAATCTTTGTTTGAGCTCGGTGAAAGAGTTGTCACACTCATCAGTCCACTCAAAGTTAGTTAGAAGGGCATACAGAGGCTTTGCAATGACAACATACATGTGAATGAACCAGCGATAGTAACCACAATGCCCCATGAAGGCATGTACCTCCTTGACATTCCTTGGCCTAGGTAGTTCTGCAATGCCTCTCACTTTCTCTTCGTCAGTGGATATGCCGTTCTTTGACACTATGTGTCCTAGGATCTTGCCTTGCTTGACCATGAAAACACACTTTTCTGGGTTCAAGCAGACTTAAAGAACTCTTTAAACACGTGACACATCAATCTTTGAAAGGTAGCAGGTGCATTGGTAAGCCCGAATGGCATTACCCGAAAGGCAAATATGCCCCACTCTGTGGCAAAAGCCATCTTATGCTGATCTTCTGGTGCAATGGCTACTTGATTGTAGCGAGAGAACCCATCTAGGAAGTTGTACACTTCCTTGCCTGCTACCCTTTCTAATAGATGCTCAGTGATAGGGAGCGGATAAGTATCCTTGATAGTGGCTGTGTTAACCTTCTTCAAGTTAATGCATACATGTAATTTACCATTCTTTTTTGGCACCACTACAATGGGGGATACCCATTCCGTATGCTCAATTTCATAGATAAATCCAACTTCCACCAAGCGATCTATCTCTTTCTTGATCTTGGCTGCATAGTTGTCATTGTATGTGTATGGCTTTTGCTTAGAGGGCCTAGCCTCTGAAGTCATGGGGATTGTATGTGAGCATATGTCACGGTCTACACCTTTCAGTTCCTTGTAGCTCCAAGCGAATACATCTCGATACTCCCTTAGCAAAGCTATCAACTCTTGCTCTTCTTCTTCTGTCAAGTCATGTCCTATGTAGGTGCATCTTTCTTCTCCTTCTTCTACGGCTACAACTATTTTCTTAGTAGTTTTCTTGCTATCATAGGCCTCTCCTGATTGTGTCTCGTGTTTAGGCATTCTTACCACGACTCTTCTATCTTCTATCTCATACTTCTTGAAATTTCCTGGCACCTCAAACAAGGACTCCTCTTCCTCCGGTGTGGCTTCTTTCTTCTTTCTTTTCTTTCCTTCACTCTTGGTGGTCACTTGTGTGGTTAATCTCACCTCATTCATGAGCTCTTCATGTCTCTGAGGGTGAACCTGTACCTCATAGAAGTATTCTCCCTCTGATGCAAACGGTGGGTCCATGATGATTGACTCTAGGTCGGAGTCACTTGCATCCTTGATTGCATCAAGGCTAGGTTCGCATTCTTCTAATACTGCATCTCCCATGATCAGTTCTATTGAAAAGTCTAAAATGTCATAGTCATCCTCATCACAGTGGGGTGTCCATTGTTCTTCATTGATGGCTAGATCCATTGTTGCTAAAATTTCAGCCCAGCCGTGAGGCTCAAATTCTTCGTCAGGAAAAACTACAGGTGCATAGGCTGGGTCTTAAATTGATCTATGGGTTTCTTTTGCACCTACCTCTCTGGCTTTCTCTCTCTTCTCTTCTTCTATTGCTACCTTACACATCCATAAGTGAGCGTCTTCATGCATCCATGAGGATCCGGATCCTATGGAATGCACAGACTCAGTCTCATCTTTGGCTCTATGGATGGGATTCCATTGAATAGGCGGTACGTCTCTATGAGAGTAATCCTTGAGATTGACTTTGGTTGTAACACCTAGATGTTGCAAATACAAGGAATTGGTTCCCCAATCGTGTACCACTTGCAATTGCCGCATAAATGGCCTTCCCAAAATTATCTCGTAGGCTTGGTTTTTGCTAAAGTCACATATAGCAAAAGTATGCTCAAACTCAAAACCACATGTAGTGAGAGTTATTCCTTCTAGCAATCCTAAGGGCCTTTCAATATGACCATCGGCCATCTGTAATTTCATTCTCGTTGGCCTGAGTGCTGGCTTGCCCCAACGCTTCCATAAGGAAGTGGTAGCAATTGCAACTCCTGCACCTGAGTCCAAAATTGCCTTGGTTGTGTATCCTTGATGGGTAACTAGTAGATAGGTATTTCCTTCCTCTCCTTCACTCATGTCTCCTATCTTATCCAAGGGTATTTCTGGTACTGTTCTGTGAGATCCTACGTGGGAACGAGATTTGGTTAAGTTTGGCACTTCTTTGGCTACGTGTTTCCACACTTCTGGCTTAACTTTGAGTAGCTCTTCTAAAGTGAGATTGCACTGCACTTTAGTGTTTTTTACTACCTTAGTATTCCTAGGTATGATCGAATCTTCATTTCTTATCATGACCGTGGGTGCTCTCATGCATGTTGACTTAGTTTCCCATGGGCTTGTGAAATGTGGTAGCTCTTGCAAGGAATTAGACTCAAAGTCTAACCTCTCATGAGGGTGGGCACTTTCCTGTTCTTCATAGATAGAGGGGATGTCCTGTGGGAATTGATCATGTGCGTCATTCACAAGTTCAATGGGAGGAGGGACTTCACTTTCCTTTGCCCACTTCTCTTCTTAAATCTCTCTCAGGAACTCTGGTGAATACCTATTCATAGAAGAAGAAGTGTCTGGTTTAGTGGAGTTAGGCACATAAGCTTCCTAGGGAGGAAAGCTTATTCTATCTCTTGCAGTCCCCTCAAGCTGGGAGGAGACTCCTTTCCCAGACTTTGCAAGTAGCTTTTCCAATCTATCTAATAGACTGTCAAAATGCCATGGTGTTCTAGTGGAGCTAGAACCATTGAACAAGTGACTGGCTTCAAACATGGTTTGCGCCAATTCGACCATCTTAGCACAAAGCTTTGTTTTCTCTATTTCTAGATCAGCTCTAGGGTAACATTTGTCATGATCTGTCAGGTTTGGCCCTTCTTGGATTCTGGCCTGATATGCTTTTAGCATCATGTCTAGATCCTTAGGAGTGGGATCCGCTAGGACTGATCCTACCCTGGGTGGTGGGTGGGTTACGTGTGGTGGATTAGAATGTTGGGGAATGGAAGGTGATGGGTTGGAGGGAGATGGGAATGGTGGTGGTGGGGTAGTGTGAGAGTGGTTTTGCGATGCGAGTTCACTCATCTTTGCCTTGGTTTCTCTCAAGCTTTCTTCAAGTTCGCTCATTTTCTGTGACCAATGTCTTTTCATTCTCTCCCGGCTATCTCTCCAAGCTCTGGTCCTTTTCTTAGTTATACTCTCTGTCTCACTAACCTCAGAATTCTTTCCCAAGCCTACTCCTTGAGTTTGCCGCAAGGCTTGAGCTCTAGTGACCACATGCGCTAGGGCAGTGGAAGTTACACTTCCTGTAGAGTCTCTACTAGTCCAATGACGTTGATAGGAGTGATTTTTGGCAGGTTATTGGGATTCTTAGGACAATCTCGTAAGAGATGCTCTTTTCTGCAATCTTGACAGAAGCCCTGAATTGTCACTGGTTGGGGTTGTGGAGGGGCAGGCAGTGGGCAATCGCATATAAGGTGATCTCCCTGACATCTGAAGCATGGTCCTCTAGGAAATGAGGGCCATACCTGCCTAGGTTGAGGTCTAGAGTTGGGGTTTGTGTACATGACATTAGCATACTCAGGCTCCCCACTATTTTCACTTGGGTCTTCATAATAGTATGACTCGTTATGCTCGAGTGACTGCATGTAGTAAGCCTGTGGGCTATCAATATGTGTGGAGTCAAAACTATGGTCACTTGGATCACTGTCTGATAGCAATGGTGTGACAGGGACTATGGCTCTATTCAGATTTTCTTCAGAAAATGCATATTTCACTGGGATCACATTGGTTGGAGTAGGGGGTTCCTGCGCTAGGACTGGTTGAGGTCTCTGTTGCCCTTGATAAGGTGGCTGATAAGATTGTTGTGGTCTGCCGTATTGTTGTGGTGGGTACTGATTCTGGAATCTACCCTGTTGTGGATATGGCTGAGAGTAATTTTTCCTAGTAGTTTGTTTGTTATAAGGGTAGTCTTGTGCGGTGTGGTTGGTGTACCTTCGCTCTATGGTGCAGTACTGGCTACTAGGATTCACTTGGGGTTGGGCCATAATAGGACAAACACTTGCCATATGGTCACCTCCACACATATAGCACCTCTTGACTGGGGCAAATCTTGGAATTTGTCTGCTAGAGACACCTAATTTTTGAGCTACCTTCTCTGCAAGTTCCTCAATGGATGTGGATTGACCAGATGTGAGGCTACTAGCGCTATCCGAATCCTTATAGATTTTTGATAGTTCTAACTCCTCGCCTAGATTATCCTCAATGTCTGTGCACATGCGCACACATTCTTCTATAGTTCTGGGGTCCTTCAAATACACATATGACTTGAGCTTGGTGCTCAACAATCTATCTAAAAACAAAGCCACTTGCTTGGCTGGTGTGGGTAACTTAGGCATTGGGCACCTCTCTAGGTATTGCCTGAACCATCTTCCTTCTAGTCTGACCATCTCTTGAGGTGTTTGCTTGAAGCTATGAGTTAGTGAGGAAGTTTTGTGCCTTATGCCACTCTTAGAAAACTCAATGATAAATGTCTCTAGGAGTTGGTCTATGTTTTGGAAATGCCTCTCATTCAGTGGTTGAAACCACGTAAGGGTAGTGTTCGTAAGGGTTAGACCAAAAGCATTATATTGGGTGAATAGGTCCTCTACCTGTTCAGCTTTCAAGACTTGCCTAAATTCTGCTACATGGTCGTAAGGGTCTCCAGTACCATCGAAGTAATTCTTCATGGACTTCACCAGTTGCGTTGGTCTTAGGGCCCTAGTGTGTTCTCTAGGCCTTGGCAAAGGGAAATCATCTTCATTTCTCTAGTTCCTTGGGGCTCTAGGTCTCTCGGTTTCTTCTCTATCTGTCCCTGTTCTCATCCTTTCTCTTCCTAGGGAGTTGGCAAAGCTTACCTCAGGTCTGTCTCTACTTCTATCTCTTTGAGCTCCATGAGCTTGGGAGGTCCCAGCTCCTTGGTCGCTATAGCATACATTGGACCAAGGTTGGGGAAAAACAAATTCACCCTTCCATTTGTAGGCGTGTCTGCCATGCTCAGTGACCACGAAGATCCTCTCTGATGTATTGTCTAGATAGGTTACTTTGCCTAGGCTATCAGGGTCTTTGAACTCATAGATTGTGGGAGCACCTACTTCATGAGGCTGAGCAGGCTTATATCTCCAAAAAGCCTCATCGGTTTCTCGGTTTAAAAGCAAGTCTATTCTTTTATTATCCTAGGGAATCCACTCTGGAGTCATGATCCTGGTTAAGACTGATTCACCACAGGGAGTCCTAGGCTCTCTCTCTAAATTCCCTTGCTCTATATCACCCATGTCGATTTCTGCGATCACATTCCCAAACTCGTCTGTTCTATCTGGGAGAGTGGTGACTACATAAATAGTCCCTTCTTTTAGGCCTTCTTCGTAGATGCAAGCACCTAGATGATTAGTCTTGATGTATTCCAATTGAGTCTTATAAGGTCCTTTTGGCTTTTCTAGGTACGCCACCCCTGAACTACCTACTGGTCTCTCCATGTTATAGGACATTTCAGAATCACTTGTTTCTGATCGGGGAGTGTATGGGTAATCACTCAACTGCTGGGCCCAAGACCTAGTAGTGTGATTGACACTAGCTTCAAAAGATCTAAGGCTTTGTCTGTCACGGCCTAAGTGTCTGCCTGACCTAAGGTTCATATGTGTGGTTTATCTACCCCCTTGGTCCCAAGTACACTCTCGTTGTAGGTTGATTTGCACCAATCACTTTGTTCTTTTTAGTTGATTATTATGTTATGCCCTTGTTCAAGATCACGTTGTCAGGAATACTTAAGTGAAGTTCGCACTTGATAATTGATCGATTCAAGTTTACTTTTTTCCCTTAGGGTTTTCGCACTTAAGACCTACTTAATGCTTGCACTTAGTTGATTAGTTCTCTTGGACTTGATTTGTGTCTAACGTTGCCCTAATTAATTACCACACCTAAGTCGTACTTAGCCTAGGCTAGGAATTGACAAAGGAGGGTTGAGAGAACTTCCAATCTCAATCCTCTGGTTGCTCAGACCGCTGCACAAGCCCAGGAAGCCTTCTCCCAAGCTTGGTACTCACCCTTGCTAGCTTGCCTTGGAATGCCTTGCTTGCACACAATGTTCCTGCAAAAGTTCACAAGTTAATACAGCTCCTTTACCACAATGGATTGGAAGACACACATCAACAATTATAGGCCCCCCCCCTTGAAGTAACTCACTACACCCCCAAATCTTATGACCACTTAGTCTCACCTAAAGGTCAACTTAAAAATACATGTTCTAAAACTCTGCATATGATTCTTACAAAAAACAATCAAGGTCCACGTAGGATTCTCAACAAGCTTTCCAACGAGACCAAAATCTCATCAATCGGATTTCGTATGGTGAAGTTATGATCATTCAGGCACTTAGGGGTCAAAACAGGTTCTCAGGGTTCAAGAAATTCCTCCCTAGTTTCTAGGTCTTTTGCCCACTCCTAAAGCTCTAATGTTATCCCAGTGTGTCCAAAATTAAGCCCAAATATACCTCAATTCACTCAATTAATTCACTCTAAATTTTCATGCGTTAAGCCCATGTATAGCGATAGGTCGGGTCGAGGTGTCGCGATAGGTCGAGGTGTCGCGATACTTGGGAGTTTCACGATAGGTCGAGGTGTCACGATACTTGGGAGTGTCGCAATACCTGGGAGTGTCACGATAGGTTGAGGTGTCGTGATACTTGGGAGTGTCGCGATACCTAGGAGTGTCGCGATAGGTCGAGGTGTCGCGATACCTGGGAGTGTCGCGATAGGTCAAGGTGTCGCGATACTTGGGAGTGTCACGATAGGTCGAGGTGTCGCGATACTTGGGAGTGTCGCGATAGGTCGAGGTGTCACAATACTTGGGAGTGTCGTGATACCTGGGAGTGTCGCGATAGGTCGAGGTGTCGTGATACGTGGGAGTGCCGCGATGGGTCGAGGTGTCGCGATACTTGGGAGTGTCGCGATACCTCGAGGTGTCGTGATAGGTCGGGATATGGTGAATATTTCTGTTATGTCTAGTGATCCTAGGAGTTGTAGGGCTGCGCAGTGTCGTGATGCACTCAGAATCGTGATTGGGGCAACTTTTTGGTGTGTCGCGATAGCTCGAGCTCGATGCCTCGGGGCTTGCGCAGAGAGATTCCGTACCTATTGAGCTTGCTGGAGATGATGATGGAGCTGAAACCTGCAAGAAACATGCAAAAACACACACAAACAAGGACACACACTCGCTCTCTCTCAAACTCACACAAAGCAAATGAGGGAAATGATTTGGAAGTAGGAATATAAGGTGGTGAACGAGATGAAGATGGAGATGGAGATGGAGAAAAAACAAAAAATTTACCTACTACTTACCATTCCAACACATCCTCTCTACATCTTACCATCACACGCTCGTCCTCAAAGCTCGAATCCCCGGCAACGGCACCAAAAATTTGGTGTAGCTCAGTGATGAGTAGCACCTCCTTTGATGTCAATCCGGGAAGACATGAGGATGGTATGAAGACCTCGAGCAAGTGAAGGCACAAATTTGTGAGTGAGAAGCACACCAACATGCACACACATACACACACGTGCACACACGGCAAGAACAAAGAGAGTAAGACAATGGAATCACTTCTATTATAACCAAGTTCTCATACAAGCTCAAAACTACAAGAAGATAGCCCCAAAATGAGCTCTCTAGCTCTATTTATAGTTTTTGACTAGCTTTGGCCCTGTCTAGACCTATTTCCCGGCCTAGTTAAAAATTAGGTTCCAAGGCTTATTTGAGGGTTCAAACGAGATCTATAAAATATGAAAATTGGTGGACAACTACTTCTAAGGCTCCTCAAGCTCGAGCACTCCTCGGCTTGTACAAAATGGAGCTACAAAAAGGTGAAACGGCATTTACAAGGGTTTTTAGTGATGAGAATCACTTTTAACATGATGTAAAGTTTGGAAAAAATTTAAAGGGTTGCCTTAGTGCTAAATCTGCATGCATACCCATACTTGCTTCTTCCCATACGATGCCAACAGTGTTCTAGTCCAATGGGTTGATCTAGGTTTTTAATTTGGACAACAGATCTTCCTAGACCATCCTCATAGATACGAGCACCTAATATGTTGGTCTTGATATATTCCAGTTGAGTCTTGTAGGGACCTTCTAGTTTTTGTAGGTATGCCACTCCTCTACTAGCTACGGGTCTCTCCATCCTATAAGACATCTCAGAGTCACTGATTTTTGAGTCTAGAGCATAGGGGTAATCACTCAACTATTGGGCCCAAGATCTAGTTGTATGGTTGACACTAGCCTCAGATGATCTAATACTTTGATGGTCTCTCCCTAGGTGTCTTCCCGATCTAAGGTTCATATACCCTTCCAATTAACCCAATGATCCTTGTACAACCACGTTGCTGATTCTCTGATACCAATCATCTGTTCCTTTTAATTTCCTCGATACATGTTTTCTTGTCTTTAGTTAAGCATGGTCAGGAGCACTTACGTGTGTCGTTCTTGATGTTCTTCGTCCAATTAGTTTAAGTTATTTTCCATTAAGTTGTCCCTTGACTGCAACTTAACCTATTCTAAGACTTGAGAAGTTAGAGGCTCTTAGAACTTGAGTATTCCTATCGTACCCCTAGCCAATCAAGACAACTACTCATACTTAGACTAAGCTAAGAATTGATTGAGGAGGTTGAGAGATGTTCCAACCTCAAGTCGTTTCTCCTTGCTACACTTGTCTGCCCAGAAAGCACGTTCCCAAGCCTGCATACAATGGCACTTGCTTTGATTTCTCCAAAAGCTCTCTATGATCTTGTAAAAATTCCAAGTTTAGCTCAAGTTTTTACCTTCAATTGACAAACAATTTATTTCAAACACTTTTAATGACCCTTGTTCCCCCTTTTGTATTGCCAAAAAATTTTCTCTACAGCTCCCTTGGTGTACCTACCCCATAGAGGGTCAACTTCAAAATACCCTATTTGAAAATCAACACCAAGAGCTTTCCAACAAGCTCTAGAGCTCAGAAAACGGATTTCATACAAAAAAGTTATGATATTTCAGGGTTCAAGGGGTTAAAAGAGACAATTAGGACCTTTTAGGAGTCTAGTGCATTTTTCTAAGGCCTTTGTAATTGTAAGAGTAATTGAGTATGAAAATATGCCCAAAATTTAGCCAAAATTTTCAAAAAATTAGCACTTTGATTTTTGCCAAAAATGCAAGTCTATCACGATAGACGGTGCCTGTCGTGATAGACACTGGCTATCATGATAGACGGTGTCTATCGTGGGTCCTATCTATAATGATAGATGGATGTCTATCGCGATAGATGGGGTCTATCATCCGTTGTGATTTGGTATGTCAAGATAGATGGTGTCTGTCGTGATAGACGGTGTCTGTCGCAATAGACAGTCTCTATCATGGGGTCTTGTCTGTCACAATATACGGGTGTGTGTCGTGATAGACCATGATTGTCGTCTATCGTGGGTCTATCTGGCGTGATAGATGGTGTCTGTCACGATAGATGGTCTCTATCGTGTGTCCTGTCTATCGCGATAAATGGGTGTCTATCGCAATAGATGATGTCTTTCGTCTGTCGTGTTTTGGTCTGTCACAATAAAGGAGGTCTGTCGCGATAGAAACAATTTTTCATGGGGTCTGTTTGTCACGATAGACGTCTGTCTATCGTGATAGATGAGGTCTATCGTGGGGTGCTGTCTGTCGTGATAGACGCTGTCTGTCATGATAGACGGTGTCTATCACGATAGACCAAAAAAATGCAATTTTTTTTTTCAAACTTTTAGTGATTTGGAGTGCTCTAATGGTGTAGGCTATCGTGCCATGGATGCAATCAAACAATACACAGTTTCTTTGTTTGTCGCGACAGACAGAGGTTGTCTTCTGCGGACCTTTGCAGAGTTCTTTCGTACCTACATAAGTTGCTAGAGATGGTGGTACAGCTAGATCCTGCAGCAAAAACTCAAAAAACACATAAAAACAGATTGCACACAAGCTCTCTCTCGCTCTCTCTCACAAGTGAAATGAGGGAAATGAGGTGGGTAGTGGAATATGACCAAAAAACCAAAAATTTGGGGAAGGTGGAGATGGAGATGGGAGGTCGTGTGGATGATGATGGTGATGATGGTGATACAAAAAACAAGAAAAATTGACAAAAAATAAGGAAAAGTATAGATTTTACCTATAACTCCAATGTCTCAACTCTACGTCTTACCATCACACGCTCGTCCTCGAAGCTCTCTCCCCGGCAATGGTGCCAAATTTGGTGTCACTCTAGCACAATGGCAAGTACCAACGTGAGGCGGTCCACCTCATACATGTCAATCCGTGGAGATGTGAGGACTAGTATGAAGACTATGAGCAAGTGAAAGCACAAGTGTGTGAGTGAGAAGCACGCAAACATGCATACACATACACACATGCGTGCACACAAGGCAAGAACAAAGAGAGGAACAATGGAGTTCTTTGCATTAGTCGAAAATTCTCTTACATAAGCTCAAATCACTAACAATCTAACCCCCAAAAATGAGCTCTCTAGCTCTTTTAGTTTTTTGACTAGCTTTGGCCTTGTGTAGACCTAGTGTCTAGCCTAGTTAAAAAATTAGGTTCTAGAGCCTATTTGAGGGCTAAAACGAAGTCTAAAAATTATGAAAATTGGTATGTAGCTAATTCTAATACTCCTCAAGCTTGAGGACTCCTTCGCTTGAAAAAAATGGAGTCTATTCTACCAAAAACAGGATTTACAATGTTTGTGTAGTGATGAAAATCACTTGAATTGGAAATAGTTTATGGAAAAAAAACTGATTAGGCCTTGTTACCGGATTGTGCATGACTGCTCCTTTGTGCTGGTATGCTCTTCTTATAGCTTGTATTCCAACACTCGTGCACAAGCATTGATAGCTTTGTCTATCTGAGGTGCCATTATCCCTCACATTCACTCCTAAAAATCAACAAAGGATGCTTGGGATACACTTACACTTTATACTAGGCAAGAAATGATCCTCATGTTGCTCACCTCTAAAAGCAGTTGGAGAGTGAGCATATGAATGAAGGAGATTCTATGGATAGTCTTCTAACAAAGATCAAAGATTTGAAGGAGCAATTGATTTTTACTGATCAAGTCTTACTAGATAGTTCACTTATGTAAGTTGTTCTTAACGGTCTTCCAGATTCATATCAAAGTTTTGCTTCTACTGCTTGATTGATGATGAAAGGCAATCCGAATTCCTTTAACATTTGAGGAGTTAGTCTCTATTTTATTTCAAGAAGATCAGCCCGAGCTCATCTAATAGTAAGCAAAAATCTACTAATGATGCACAATCGAAGGAGGAGGGCAATGAGGAGAAGAAAGGGGAAAAGTGAAATTTTTTTTGCAAATATTGTAAAGGAACTAATCATGCCATAAAGATTTGTCCAAAACTTAGTGCAAAAGAGGCAAAGAAGAAAGAGGTTGAAATGGTTGTTGCAGAGGCCTTTACACATAAAACAGAGTTTTATTATCTTGTTTAGAACGAAGAATGATCATTTATCATTGTATGCACCTATGAACCATCTTTGCATAAGCATGTATGCCTACGGTAGACTCAGATGTTCGGTACTCTGATAATGGGGCAACCAAAAATATTACATCACACCATTGTTTCTTCAGTTCACATGAGCTTGCCCTATAGGGAATACAATAAGATGTGGTTATAACTCCTTTTATCCTGTAGTGGGAGTTGGTAAGATCATTTTGACTAGTACTGATGGTAGTTCTTTAACATTGCCAAATGCTTTGCAAGAAAAAATTATTATCATTGTTAGCAATACCCAAGATTGGCTTGGTTGTCAAAATTGTTGATAATAGTACAATTCATGATCTCTCCAATGGTGATGTTATTATTTCTTCTTGCATTTTATGGTGTGGGTTGTATAAGCTCATAAACTAGGCAAAATTCATGAATGATTTAGCATGTGTTGTTCAAGACTCTCATGCTATCTTAGATGCAAAGCTTTAACATGCATGCTTTGGTCATGTTAGATGTTAAACGCTTCGTTCTAACTATTAGAAGAGCGTCTAACTGACCTTTGGGGGGGTTCTTGGGAGTGGTAGGGGTTTGTTAGACAGAGGCCCTATACTTAGTTCCCAAAATAATTGATATCTACTGTCCTTAGACACTGTCGATACAGTCTTAGCTCAGCTACCAGCAGCAACTAGACTGTACTGGACTGATCTGTACCTTGGTACCGAATCACTTCAGATTAATATGCTACTGCAACAGTATAGTAGTCTAACCTTCATCAAGACAGCGTTCACAGTCAAGCAACCGGAGCACAGAAGGTACCTACTGATTCAACTTACAGTATAAAGACTAATACCCATTGGAATTACCCTTAACTACTTCTACACAATGTTCTTAGGGAAAGAGTACTATGTTCACACAGACTTATTAGTACTTAGCAGTTCAACAAGGAGAGGAGCACTGCTTCGTACATTTAACAGAATAGTTCGTCACAACGATCCACAGTAATCTTCAGACAACTGTCCAACATCTTACTGACTGGACTAAATTCACCGTGTGACCGAGATTGACAGATAATAACACCGAACGTAACAGAGTATGCAGAGTTTAGACAAGACACACTACAGCAAGACTTAAGGTTCACTGCGCAAACTCAATCAAGAAGGAGTAATACAGCTACACACAACAACCAGAGTACTCGGAAACTAAACAACACACACAGCCGCAACATTCAAACAGACAACCAGACAAACAGTCTGGTGATGACATGCGAATCAGTCCAAAATCCATGCAAATCAGTCCAAAGTCCAACTTTTCACGCGTGTTTTACAAAGATTTCCGTTACATCTGTCCCAATCCGGCGGCCGACTAACAGTGGCACGCACGGTGGACTCGAACACGCAAGTTTTTACAAAAATTACTGTTCATCGACTATACTTTCTAAGTACATGTTTTGGGCTAATCTAAATGTACGGGTGATCTTTTTCTTAAGTGTTTCTAATAATTGTTTTAATGTATCGGGTTCTAGTACCTGGACATCTACTCTAACAGAACTTATAGCTATGGCTTCGGTTAACAAAATTTCTGCTTGTGTTTGCAGAAAGGCCTCTTGCAGATAAAAATCATTGGCCAATGCAGCATCTCTTGACGTCTTCATTTCTTCGAGTTGTTGTTTCATTTTCTGTACTCTTTCTTTAATGTTTGCCAGTTGATTTTCGCGCCGCTCTATCTCTTGAACTTGAAAATCTACAATTCTGATATATGAGTCCTTCTCGCGTTTGAGATTTGCAATAAGCTTTTGTGTCTGTCCTTCCTTTGTTAGGTAGTGCTTGAGCATTTGATTTACGTCTTTCAAATTATCGTTGGCTCTATGCAGTTCTTCTGTTCTTTTGTGCTACAACTGCTGTTCTTGACTCTGCTATGTCACTTCTTGTAACTGTTTTCTGGTTTCGTCGAGTAGATTGCCCAATGCAATTGGGGCGTCTTCTTTGTCTTGTATGTCCTCCTTCATTTTGTTGATTTCATCATTGGCAATCTGCAGTAGTGCTTCTTTTTTAGTAAGTGCTTCCATTGCCGCATCTCTCTGATTGATCAGCATTTCCTGTTCGGTGAGTTTTTCCTTCAATTGCTCTTGCAAGGATTGGTTTTCGGCTTTAGTGATTAGCACTTCTTCCTCTAGGGGGTTGATGTCAGCTTCTAGAATATCAACCTTATGCTGTAGTTCATTCCAAATACTGTCGGTGGCTGCTTTCATGTGGAGGGGCAGTTGTTGTGATAAGTTAATAAGGACTTGGCCCATATTGGCCAGTTCGGACACTATTGGAATGGCGGGGAGGGGTAGCTGGGGTTGTGGTTGGGAAGAAGAGGCGTTGAGGAGTTGTTGGGAGTTTGGTGGAGAATAGTTGAGGGAGGAGGATGAGGATTTGGCGGTTTTGACAGGGTGAATGGGCTGGAGAGGGATGATGGGGGGTTCCGGTGGGGGATTGGGAAGGACAGTTTGGTTTGTTACCTGATTGGCGGCTTGTTGTTCCTGCTCTGCAAATGTGGATTCCACTGCTTTTAGCAGCCTGTCTAGTGCTTCCTTAGCCGCTTGTTCTTCATCTATATGTTGTTCTTCTTGAGACTCCTGCTGTGATTCTTCTTCGGTCGACGATGTGCCAGCTTCTGTATGTTTTTCTTGTTGTTGTTCTTGGGACGATTGTGCAGATGATTCGTTTTGCATGGATGTTGTGGTGTCGTGGAACATTTCATCTTCTTGCTTATCCTCTTCTTTGTTGTCGTCCTTTTTTCCTTCAGCAGAGCCTTGTGCTTCACTCTCAAAAGAGCTAATTCTGATCCTTTTTCTTTGGAAAAGCTGGTTGAGTTCCTCTTCATCTTCTTCTTCGTCGTCCCAAAACTGTACTGATTCTTTGTGTCGCAGAACTGGTCCTTGCGGTGGTGGTTGTGCTGCGAGTATGGCCGGAAAGAGGAATGAGATGATATGGGGCAATCTGGATCTCGGTGTACCTCCTTTGTTAACCTGTTTCATGATGGTGATGCATTCTTTGTGGATTCTGTGGAAGAAGTAAGACGCGAAGTTTACTGGTTCTCAGGTTGCTAGATCTATGGCTGAGTAGAATGGACGGGAGATGCCGTAAGTACGCTTTTGGAGGTTGAGGATGGCTACTAGGAATTGAAGGGCGGATCTTTCTGGTCTGGACGACATAAGATTGCGTATTCGTTGGATGAGTATCTAGGGAATAACTGGTTCATGGTGGATAATGGCAAATTCGGGCCATTCTCTCGTCCTTGAGAAGGGAGTCGATACGACTCAGCGAAAGTTTGGAAGGTTATTACAGTTCGGGATGGAAGCGAGGTTATCGGCCATCTTTGATCGGTGGTAGAAGTGTTGGCGATGGCGGGGATGATTTGGGCGAAGAATGGGTGGGACTCCACTGAATGCCAAAGCAATTCAGCGAAGTTTGCCAACCCACGCATGTGCAGGTACTCCCCTACGTCGGCAGGGAGCCCGTCACTGAAAGCGGCATAATTAGCCAAGGCTTCCATGACGCACACGAAGACACAACACACAGGTACACAGAGAACAGGGTAAACACAGAGCACAATCACACAAACACAATAGCGATTTTTGGCGAACTGGGGAAGGTTAAGTATATGCTTTGCCGAGGAGAGTAATGAAGGATGATTAATCGTCACGGGGTATTGAAATGATAATTTCTTTTTAACTATGGTGTGCGTGCGTGAGTAGCTGGCAAGGGCAGGGTGGTTGTGGACATAAATAGGTTTCAAAACGCGGATATTTACAAACTTATATTATTAAACACACAAAATAAAAGAAAAGAAAAGGAAAGAAAAGCGAGCGCCAAACGATGCGGCCCACTGAAAAAACGTTTCAGTGCGGGTTAGAGGCGTGTTGGTATGGCCATAGCTTCGAACCGTTGATGACTTTCAGAAGAGGGTTTTCGGTCAATGTAGTCAACTGAAAAGTTGCTGGGCCCACTTGTTCTGAAATCCGGTAAGGGCCATACCATCGTAATTTGAATTTACCAGCAGACCGATGTCACGAGGAAGGAGATAAGGAAGAGAGCTCACACACACACTCTCACTCTCAAGGAGAAGCACACACACAGATTGAGGCAAGGAAGAATGATCTTCTTCTTCTTCTATTACATAAAAGGAATGTACAAGAATGACCTAAAACAAGAATACAACAAGTGCAATATATAAAGACCAGTACATAAGGAAAAACCTAATGTCCGCAAATGAGTGAGCTGGCAAGAGACAAATGTGCCATCACTCTCGGTAGATAAACCTAATAAAGCTCAATGAAGTATTGCTGACATATACCGGCGTGACCACTATACATGTCAAAGAAATGAAAAAATGGTACGTGTCATCCTGGATCATCACATGTTGAGCTTGATATCTCAACACTCCCCCTCAAGCTCAACGCCATATCCTGTAATCCAAGCATCTTCCGAAACTTCTTCAACTTCTCAGCTCCAAGTGCTTTGGTGAAAATATCAGCAACCTGCTCATCTGTTCTCACATAAACAAGATCAATATCACCTGCTAATACCTTCTCTCTGATGAAGTGATAATGTACCTTGATATGCTTTGTTCTAGCATGGAAAACAGGGTCCCGTGCTAACTGTATGCTACTAAGATTATCACAATAGATAGTGATAGGCTTTTGCACTTCCACAGCTAAATCTGCAAGTAACATCTCCAGCCATGATGCCTCACATGCTGCCATTGCAGCACCTCTATACTCAGCCTCTGTACTCGACAAAGCAACAATGGGTTGCTTCTTGCTGCTCCATGTAATAGCTGCACCTCCAAGTGAGAAAAGAAAACCACTAGTAGATCTTCTATCTGGAGTACTACCAGCCCAATCTGCATCGGTGTATCCATGAACCTGCAAATCTACACCAGCTTCATAAAACAATGCATAATCCAAAGTAGCACTCACATAACGTAGAGTGCAGCTCAGAGCATCCAAATGTGGCTTCCTAGGGACCTGCATAAACTGACTTTCAAGCCCAACAGTGTAGCTTAAATCAGGCCTTGTAATTGTAAGATATATAAGACTTCCCACAATTTTCCTGTACATAGTAGCATTTTCCAATGCTTCACTTGATGTAGTATCCAATTTCAAATTCTGATCTAAAGGCATAGAAATCGGCTTACAATCAGCCATACCATACTTTTGCAGCATACTCAAGGCATATTGCCTTTGCGACATCCATATACCTGTTTCTGTATGTATAAACTCAATGCCCAAGAAATAGCGCAGCACACCAAGATCTTTCATGTCGAACTCCTGCATAAGAAGTTTCTTTACCTCTTTGATGCTTTCTTCATTATCACCACCTACAATCAGGTCATCAACATAAATAGCCACAATAGTGATGCCATCATCAATCTTCCTTGCATATAGTGAGTGATCTGCATCACACATAGAAAACCCAATGCTGGTTAAGTAATCAGCAATCCTTGCATGCCATGCACGGGGAGCCTGCTTCAGCCCATACAAAGCCTTTTGCAACCTGCAAACATATTCTGGATGCTTTGAATCTTCATATCCTTGTGGCTGGTCCATATATACTTCTTCCTGTAACTCACCATGTAGGAAGGCATTCTTCACATCCATCTGATGCAAAGTCCATCCTTTTGCTGTAGCTAATGCAACAAGTGTCCTAACAGTAGACATTTTAGCTACAGGGCTGAATGTTTTCTCATAATCAATGCCATATGTCTGTGCATAACCTTTAGCTACCAATCGGGCTTTATACCTGCTTATGCTACCATCAGCATTATGCTTTACCTTGTAAACCCATTTGCAGCCTATGGGTTTCTTTTCTTGCGGCAATGGAACCAGCTTCCATGTATCATTTCCATAAAGTGCAGCCATCTCCTCATCCATGGCTTTTTCCCAATCTGCATTACCGATGGCATCTTCAAAACAAGAAGGTTTAGCATCTTGTATTACCTTTGTCATGTAGGCACAATGGCGAGCCATGTAACTATCATATGTCAATCGTTGCATTGAATTACGCATCCTCCTAGATCTTCTTGGTCTTAGGTCACTTCTCCTTGTATCATCTGCATGTGCCTTTCTCACTCCTGGAGTCTTCACAGAGGGAAATCCAAGTTCCTCATCAATACTCTTTTCTGAACCACTTGAATCTCCATCAACATCTTCAAAACCTGCACTTGTTTTACTACGAGCAGAAAGCTTTTCTTTACCTTTCTTGGATGTATTTGATGAATTTGTTGGACTGAAAATTCCACGCAATCTTCCACTCCATGGATTTGAGCTGGAACTATTGCTTGGTGATGCATCCGGTCCACTCAAAACTTGAGATTCTGCACTATATTTTTCAGCATTTTCTTTGTCATTTGGTTCAAGATTCAGTCCTTCTTTGGCATCTACATAGAAGCTTGACATTTCATCAAATACCACATCTCTGCTCACCTTCACCTGTCGTGTGAGTGGGTTATAACATTTGTACCCCTTTTGCTCAAGGGAATATCCAATGAAGACATATTTTTCTGCTTTCGGATCAAGCTTCGTCCTCAACTCATCTGGAACATGTACATATGCAATACAGCCAAAAACTTTTAGTTGTGATAAGTTTGGATTTTTACCTGTAAACTTCTCTTCAGGTGTAACTTGATGTACAGCAGCAGCCAAAGTTCTGTTCATGATGTATACAGCAGTATGCACAGCTTCTGCCCAATAACAATGAGGCATATTCTTCTCAGCCATTAAGGCTCTTGCTATTTCTGCAATATGTCTGTCTTTTCCACCATAACTTTAAAATTCTGGAAGTGAGTAAACACCTCGCTCTTCTCTTTCATGAAATATACCCATACTTTGCGTGTATGGTCATCAATGAAAGTAACATAAAACCTGCAACCACCCATAGATGTGGTCTTTGCTGGACCCCAAACATCTGTATGTACTACTTCTAGTACATTCTCACTAACATTCTTGTCATGTGGAAATGATGCTCTTGACTGCTTACCAAATTGACATGCTACACATACCTTTTGCATTTCTGCAACTTTGAAATTTGGTAGTCCATGGACAATCTCCTTTGACTGCATCAGTTTCAGCCTTTGCAAGTTTGCATGTCCAATCTATTTGTGCCATATCTCTATATCTGCAATAACTCCTGCACCTTTTGCAAACATGGCTGCATTCATTTCAGGAATCTTCACATTTAAGGTGAACATCCTACCCACTTTGTTTCCTTTGGCAACCAATCGTCCATCCTGCTTGTACTCTTCTACATATAATCCATCAGCATTGAACCTAACTTGTAATCCCTGGTCAACCATTTGTCCAACAGAAACCAGATTCTTTGTTATATTTGGAACATGTAACACATCAGTAAGATGTTTTACCTTCCCATCCTCCATAGACAATGCTATGTTTCCTGTATGCTCAATAGGATGCGATGTATCATCACCTGTTTCAACATATCCAAGAACTGGCATTTTCTGCAAACTACTAAACCATTCTGCATGACTGGTCATGTGATATGAAGCACCTGAATCAACATACCAGACATTATCATTTGATTTTGAAACACCAGCAGACATAGTATTCATCATGTGATGTTGAACCATAAACAACTTCTCAGAATCATCTGCACTTGTGGATGCATAGTTGTTTTTTGCTGCCTTCTGTTATTTTGATTCTTCAACCTGCAATCACGTTCAAAGTGTCCAGGTTTACCACAATTCCAGCATCCTTTACTATCATTACCTGAATCATTTCTTTGGAAATTTTTGCGACCTCTTTGACTCCCCCTGCCTCAAAATTGTCCTCTTCCTCTTGCATGATTCTGTTGTTGACTTTGGTCTTGGTTATTGTTTCCTCTTCCACTTCCAAAACCTCTAGCTCTGCCTCTTCCTCTGCCAGAGTAGAATACCTGCTCAAAATTGGGCTTTCCTTGGGAATTTGAATCCTCACCAAGATTCTTTTCTTCAATAATCAGCATAGATACCAAATCAGCAAAATTCGGAATATTTTCCCTGGTTTGTATAGAAGTTCTGAACTGCTTATATGCAGCTCCTAAACCACGAAGGCACACTTCCACCTTATCATCATCATCTACATTTACGCAATTTCTGTGCCTTTGTATTGGTCTCGTACAAAGTGACCAAACTGTTCGAAGCCTCTTTTGGAGTCTTGGCATCCTGTATGTGTCCAATCATGCTATCCTGTATGCTAACAGATAGCCAATACATTACCTTTTGTGCTCCTTGATTCCATTCCTCATATGCTCTTAACTGTTCTGCAGTCCGATTCCTTTCTGGTAACTGCGGAGCATTTTCATTCTCTCCTTCGATGTACTTCCAGTAGCCTTTTCCCATCAGGAAATTCGTCATTCTGAATCTCCAAGCATGGAAGTTGTTCTTGTCCAGCTTATCGCTCATAAGCTGACTCATTCCATCTGCGTTTGCCATTTCTACAACAATTCACAACACCGCAACACACTACAAGCAGCACTTCTGCTTGAACACTGTCGCACTATGACGTGACAGTTCGATCTCAAAAAAACACAGTTTTCGTGTATCAACAGTACACGGAATCGCTTGAAATTCTGGATCTGGAATATATGAGTGTCGTCGAACACAACACAAGTTACAGTTTCTGAAACTCACTTGGTTTTTCTGTGGGCCCCACCTTCCGGGCTCGAAACGGAGGTCGAGATGGCTCCGAAACTTCGATCTGACAAACTTCTACCTTCACGGTGATTTTCGTAGCAAACGAAGGCCATTTGTGAAATCGCGTTTTCTCCATGCCTTGCCACGTAGTCTTCACCGTCGCCTTCTCCACGAGCTCTCTACAGCCACGCTGGCTCTGATACCATGTCACGAGGAAGGAGATAAGGAAGAGAGCTCACACACACACTCTCACTCTCAAGGAGAAGCACACACACAGATTGAGGCAAGGAAGAATGATCTTCTTCTTCTTCTATTACATAAAAGGAATGTACAAGAATGACCTAAAACAAGAATACAACAAGTGCAATATTTAAAGACCAGTACATAAGGAAATACCTAATGTCCGCAAATGAGTGAGCTGGCAAGAGACAAATGTGCCATCACTCTCGGCAGATAAATCTAATAAAGCTCAATGAAGTATCGCTGACATATACCGGCGTGACCACTATACATGTCAAAGAAACGAAAAACTGGTACGTGTCATCCTGGATCATCACATGTTGAGCTTGATATCTCAACAACCGATTCGACTTTGCATTATAAAAAAGGACAAGTTGTCCCACCGTAAAAACTGGAGTTTTTAAGTGTCGATCATGCATCCGAGCCTGTCTTAGTTGTACTTCCTTCATGGTTAAAAAACTGTGCCATCGTTGTTCATCTAACTCTCTGAGTGTATCCAACCGAAATGACAGTGAGTCTTCCGGTAGCAGTTTCTGAGCGATTGCTACTTGTAAACTTGGTATAACTATCTCCATTGGTGCTATTGCTTCTAATCCATAAGCTAGTTTGAAAGGTGTGAATCCTGTTGTTACCTTGTATGTAGTCCGGTATGCCCATAATACTGTAGGTAGCAGTTGATCCCATCTTTTCTGGTGCTTCCATAATCAATTTCTGAAGGATATTCAGCAAAGTTTTGTTTGTACTTTCGGCCAACCCATTAGCATGAGGATAATAAGGAGAACTAAACTTATGCGTGACCTGGAACGACTGTGTAAGTGCCTTCATTAAATTGTTCACAAAATGAGTGCCTTGATCTGAAACAAGTTCCAGTGGTAAACCAAAACGTGGAAAGACATCGGTTAGCAGACACTTTGCTACCGTGATAGCTGTAGCAGACCTTAAAGCCCAGGCTTCTACCCATCTGGTTGCATAGTCTGTACAGGTTAGTATGTAACGGTTGTTACTGAAGACTGTTGGAGGTGTAACCGGACCGATAAAATCTAGACCCCACTTCTGGAAAGGTTCTAATGGTAAGATGGGTTGTAGAGGGAAAAGATGACGTTGCAAGGGCTGTCCCGATCTTTGACAAGTATCACATTGTTTGACAAACTGTGATACATCTCTGTACATAGTAGGCCACCAGAGACCACTTTGCAGAATTTTCCGGTGTGTTAAGTCTGCAGCAAAATGGCCACCGGAAGGAATTGAGTGAGCCAAAGTAATAACTGAGTTAACTTCATGTGGTGGAATACATCGAAGTAAAATTCCGGTATGATCCACATAGTATAATTCTCCAGCAATTAACCGAAATCGGCGACTAAAGACTATAATTTTCCTGCATACTGCCGTAGAAGTCTGAGATGGAAGGCAGCCATCATTGAGAAAGGTCAGGATCTGATCATAATATGTAGATGGCATAGGTGGGTCTGTAATTTCATCATTCGTTGGTTTAGAGACATAAACCGCCGGAGTTGTGTCATCTATGCGGAGCTTCACTGGAATCTAAGCGAGAAAGAAAATCTACTAAGGCATGTGAGTTGCCTCGCCGATGAATGACTTCGTAGTCAAATTCTTGTAAAAGTAGAACCCATCGTGCTAATCGACCACCTAGATGCTGCTGCCGAACTAGATAGACAAGTGCAGCATGATCTACATGAAAAGTAAATTTACGGCCCAGCAAATAATGTCTGAATTTCTTGACAGAATATACTAGCCCTAGACATTCTCTTTCTGTTACGGAGTAATTCTTCTCAGCAGGGGCTAATCTGCGACTTGCATAGTACACTCATCTGAACCACTTATCAATTCTTTGCATCAAAATGCTTCCTATTGCTATATCTGAAGCATCAACAAATACATTAAATGGGCGATCCCAGTCCGGAGGCTGTAAGATGGGAACTTATGTTAATAAACTCTTTAAACGATCAAATGCTATCTGACATTCCTGAGTCCACTCAAATTGTCGAGGAGTCTTGGTGATTAGTTTGTTCAGTGGTATTGCCAAATGAGCAAGCCACCGTAGGTGTCGACCATGCCATCTTACTTGGCCCATGAAGCGCATAACTTCCTTTGGTGTATTGGGCACCGGAGCTTCTAACACCGCTGAAATTTTATCTGGATCCACCTATATGCCTTGTGCAGATACAATGTGACCAAGTAGCTTGCCACATGAGACCGCAAACACGGATTTGTTTGGGTTCAAACAGAGTCTGTATTCTCTGCATTTTTCAAAGCAGCACCATAAATGGAACAGGTGTGCTATCATCTTACCGAAAATTGAAAAATCGTCGAGGTATACTTGCATAAATGAAGTAAGATAAGGAGAAAATATTTCCTGCATACACCTTTGGAATGTACTTGGGGCATTCCTTAATCCAAACCACATAACAGTACAAGCAAATACGCCCCAGTTGGTAATGAATGCAGTTTTTGGTATATCTTGTTCAGCCATTCTAACTTGATTATATCCACTGTACCCATCCAAAAATGAATACATTTCATGTCCTGCTACTCTATCAACCATTGTGTCAAGAAAAGGGATCGGAAAAGGATCAGGAATTGTAGGTGCGTTCAATTTCTGGTAATCTACACATATTCGTAACTGCTTGTTCTTTTTGGGGACAATAACAATTGGTGAGATCCATTCAGCATGTTCTATTAGTACAATAAATCTGACTTTAAGTAGCCTATCAAGTTCTGCCTTTACCTGTGATGCATAGTTTGGATTCATCCGGTAGTTGGGTTGTTTGATCGGTCTTGCTTCTAGCTGTAGCACGACTCTATGCTGATAGATGCGGGGGTCCAATCCTTTCATATCTTTGTAATCCCATGCAAAGACGTCGGAGAATCCTTGGAGTAGCTGGATTAAGCCTGCTTGAAATATTTCCGATAAGTTTTGCTTTATCTTTACAGGACGCGGATGATTGTCATCGCCTAAATTATAAGTGATCAACTGATCTTTTGGGACATAAAATTGCTGAGGCTTCTCTGTATCGTCAGCTGGCCTAAAAAGTTGTTGTAGTTGAGCGTCATCTATAGCAGCAGTATCTTCCTTCTTATATTCTTCTGCTACAGTCATTACTGTACAAACTGCAGGGTTCCAATTATCTACAACAGATTGTAGATCAACAGTTCCTAAAGAGATCAAATCAATATTCTTCTTTAGAAACTCTTCTTCTTCATCATCTGATAACCCATCTAACATATGAACTAGTTCCGCCAAATACGGTCTAGCATGCAACTCGCAAGGTTGTATAGCATCTAATTTTACAACGTATTTATGATTTTTTTCCTTGAAAGTGAGCTCTTGTGCAGACCAATCCTGTATCACCTTAGCGTGCTTCAGCCAAGGTCGGCCGAAAAGGAGGTTGTAATCAAGAGTGGATTCCGATAAATCTAGTATGAAAAAGGTCAGTTTAAATGTTGTACCTTGTAAAGTGATTGGTACATTTCCTACAAGTCCTATGGGATGGACTCTTGATTGGTCGGCCATTCTGACAAAAAACTGAACTAGTTCGATTTTGGTCCACCCTAACCTTTTACATAGTGCAGAAGTAGCAATGTTGACTCCAGATCCTCCATCAATTAGTACCTGTGTGATTTTATGATTCTTATACCATACCATTATCAAAGAAACTGAATGATCGACCGTAGAATCGGGTTCCGGTTGTACTGTTGTTGTCGCTGGAATGCATGAAGGCATAGGACTGATCTGTTGTTGAAATTGCTGTCGAACTCCCGGTACTAGTGCAAGTAATTGGCCCAAAGGAAGAGTGATGGATGCTTTTGATAAAATTTCCCAGGCATTTTGTGATTGAATTGTTTCCACAGATTCCGAAGATGATGCGCCTGTTGAAGATGATGTATCTGCCGCTGAGGAGGTGCCTGCTGCTGCTGATGTACCTGCTGCTGATGATGTACCTGCTGCTCATGATGTGCCGGCTACTGACTTGGAATCCTGTTGTTGTGTCCCTTCGTCGGTTAACGGAGTCTGAGTTACCAGAATAGGATCTGGGAAGACTGGAGGTTCTACGGTGGTCCCTTGACTAGCCTTGTTGTACATCCTTTGTTGTTCGCGTATGCCTGGTTCAAATAATTCTGCTGCAGGCTGCAGTTGTTTACCGGAGCGGGTCTGAATTACTACAGCTTGTGTTTCCACTGGTGTAATTTGTACCATATTAGCCATTGGATTTTGTCGTTCCTTCTTCCTCTGATCATATTCAGATGCATCCTTATAGAATCTTCTAATGTGACCAAATTCACCACAGAAATGACAGTGCGGTGGTGGCAGATTGGGATTTTCCGATGCTGGTCCAGCCTACCAGCGGTTTGCATTATAGTTGTTATTTCTCTGTCCTCTGTAATTTCGATATCCTTGTTGCTGGTTTTTTCTCATTTGCGGAGGTACATAATGATTGGCTGGTTGTCCTGGTTCCTGTATAATAGCATTGACAGTTGCGGTTCCCTGCACTTTGGCGTTGTATGCACAATTTTCAGTGGTGTGTCCGGCAGAGTTGCAGATAGCACAAAATAACTGATTAAGTGCGCAACTGGCACTAGTATGGCTTGGATTCTTGCATGTGATACAATATACTTGTCTGGCCATATCTTCGGCGACATTTCTGTTTGTTTTCAACCACTCCAGATCCTCTGTAAATCCTCCAACCTTGTTTTCCAGCTGAAGAGCCATTGTGATTACTGCATCTAGCATCATAGCTCCTACACAGCATATGATCATAATTGTTTAAGTTGTGGAGTCAAGCCATTGATGAACCACTGAGTGATAATGTCGTCCGGTAGGTTGGCATGTGCTGGTGGTAACTGCCTCAAGTGAGTTCTGAATAGAGTAGCGTATTCCTGTACTGTTTGATTTACCTTCTATCTGTTGTTTTGCAGATAGTCAAAAATTTTGGCTGGATTCTTCTTTAGCCTTAATCGCTGCAAAAAGGCATCTCGTACTGCTTCATAGGTGCCCAAATGATTAATATCATATTATGTAAGCCATCTAGCTGCTTCATTGACCAATGTAGATTGGAAGACAATATCTTTATAGACTAGATCCGATGGATGGTTGAGAACTGCATAGCTTATCTCGAATGTGCGTACATGAGCATCCGGATCATCTCCTGGGAATCCACCAAATTTAGTATACGTCACTCCTGTTGGAGGTGGCCTTGGTGGGCATACTTGTTGTTGTTGCTGTTGTTGTTGTTGTTGTTGTTGTTGCCCGTTCATGGCGAGTGTATTATGACTATCTTCTGTATCTTGGGGCTGAATATCTGAATTATCGGAATCTGTATCGTCGAACTGTGCACTTTCTAGTGCGATGATTTTGCTCAGTATGCTTCGAATCTTGGTTTCGAACAACTTTCCTTTCTTCTCGATGTCAAGTGTAGGGGAACTTATTACAAAAAACGGTGGTTGGGCTGAAGATTCACCAAAAAATGGTAAACCATCGCCGAATAATTGTGATTTTGTTACCGAAATGTCACCGGAATGTGCCGAATTTTTGCCAGAATAAGGTGTTTTTTTGCCTTCACAAATTTCTTTGGCTAAAGTGTTTCTAGTCGTAAACAAAGTTGAATCTTTATGCAAGATTGTTAAATTAACTTCAGACTGCGTCCTGGTAGATTCTGGAGTTGCTATATCTTCGAGAGACTGTGCCGAAATAGTACCAGAATTTACTAGAGGTGTAACACGTTCCATCGGAATATGACCGGAATCACTTCTAACGCTCTTAACTTTCTTGATAACTAGGTCAGACCTAGTTGTACTTCTACCTCCCGTAGTTGTCTTTAGTAAATTAAGTACTCAAGACTGACGGTTCTTGGGATACGTTTCACCAGATCGAGTAACCGACATGTATCATCTTTTGTACTAATCGCGTAGTATCACTATCAATTAAAATTTTATAATCACGTTTCCACAGTAAGTTTGCAACAATCTGGTTCTGTTGCTACTTTTGACAAATGAACGGTAATCTTGATGTTTGATTCTGACAGACGAATGGCAAACTTGATGCCACTTTCCCACAGACGGCACCAAGTGTTAGATGTTAAACGCTTCGTTCTAACTATTAGAAGAGCGTCTAACCGACCTTTGGGGGGGTTCTTGGGAGTGGTAGGGGTATGTTAGACAGAGGCCCTGTACTTAGTTCCCAAAATAACTGATATCTACTGTCCTTAGACACTGTCGATACAGTCTTAGCTCAGCTGCCAGTAGCAACTAGACTGTACCCGACTGATCTGTACCTTGGTACCGAATCACTTCAGATTAATATGCTACTGCAACAGTACAGTAGTCTAACCTTCATCAAGACAACGTTCACAGTCAAGCAACTGGAGCACAGAAGGAACCTGCTGATTCAACTTACAGTATAAAGACTAACACCCATTGGAATTACCCTTAACTACTTCTCCACAATGTTCTTAGGGAAAGAGTACTACGTTCACACAGACTTATCAGTACTTAGCAGTTCAACAAGGAGAGGAGCACTCCTTCGTACATTTAATAGAATAGTTTGTCACAACGATCCACAATAATCTTTAGACAATTGTCCAACATCTTACTGACTGGACTAAATTCACTGTGTAACCGAGATTGACAGATAATAACACCAAACGTAACAGAGTACGTAGAGTTTAGACAAGACACACTACAGCAAGACTTAAGGTTCACTGCGCAAACTCAATCAAGAAGGAGAAATACAGCTACACACAGCAACAAGAGTACTCGGAAACTAAACAACACACACAGCCGCAACATTCAAACAGACAACCAGACAAACAGTCTGGTGATGACATGCAAAACAGTCCAAAATCCCCGCGCTCTTGAGCACTTCTTTTCATTTCTTTATATAAGATTTACAAATATGCACGTAACAACTTTTCACACGTGTTTTACAAAGATTTCCGTTACATATGTTCCAATCCGGCGACCGACTAATAATCATCTCAATTTCGCTAGTTTGCTACACCTCGAGAAATTTGAAACGGTGTCCTCTCTACCCAAACTTGAGGCACCTTGTAAACATGTATGTGGAGGTTATGTTTTGGGAAAAATGCAGTGTTACCCTTCCCAAAAGATGTTTAAATTTGAGATACTCATAAATTGTAGCTTGTTCATAGTGATGCATGTGGTCCTATGCAGACACATTCTTTTGGAAATTACCTTTACTTCATGACTTTTATTGATGATTTCTCCACTCATGCATGGTTATATCCATTAGAAGCAAGGACCAAAGTACTTATGTGCTTCAAATAGTTTCTACTTATGGCTAAAAATCTCTTAGCATGTAAATTGGGAGCACATAAATTGGGCACCCTCCATTTTGATCAAGGGGAGAATACATGTCTTCTTATTTTAAAGTATTTCTAGCTAAGTGTGGGATAAAACATTATTGTACATTGCCATATACACCTCAACAAAATGGACTTGCTGAAAGAAAGAATAGGTTTCTCATGAAGATGGTCAGGTGTATGGTCAAAAGTTAGGCTTTACCACATAGGTTTTGGCTTGAGACTATTATGTGTGCAACATATGTACTTAATAGGTGTCCCACCAAAGCACTAAAATATATTAATCCATATGATATTTGGCATGGTTCCAAGCCATTTTTTGTTCATCTATGTGTCTTTGGTTGTTCAGCATATGCATTACTGTTTGAAAAACAATGCAAAAAATTGGATGATAAAGAAATGAAATGTATTTTTGTTGGGTAGAGTTCTAAAAGCAAGGCCATCATCTTTATCATCCATGGACTAAATGCATTTTGGTTAGTCATGATGTTGTTTTTATGGAGGATGCAATTTTGTTGGAGTTTAAGGTGTGCGAGAAGCACCTAAGCAACATAAGGAAGAAGAAGAAGCTTGGAGCACAACACACAATACACAATGTATTACCAAGAGAATGTACAAAGATAAGTGACCCATTAGGGCTATAGGAATATATTCAAGCTAGGGGAAAAAACCTCCTGAAGAGGGGAAAAAGTGCCCTAGCAATCCTAGTGTGTTCACACATATCACCACCTAAATATATCAACAAATCCCCTCTCAGAGTGATGTGGTGAACAAGGAGTTGGCACTCATGTATAAGGAACTTCCAAGCAATGTGGAATCAATCCACAAAAGGGATTAAGCCTAAAGATTTGCAAAAAGCTTCAAACTTCTCCCTAGGTAGAGCCTTTGTGCAAAGATCTGCAATGTTATCCTATGTGGGAACATATGCCAAACTAATCTCTCCGGTGAGAACCTCTCCTTGAAATAATGATAGTGCATGCCAATGTGCTTAGTGTGAGCATGGAACACAGGGTTCCTCGAAACTACCAATGTGCTCTCATTGTCAGTGAAGATGGTGGTGGTAGAAGACTATCTAACACCCAAATCAGCCATAAGGCATCTCAGCCACAATGTTGGTAGTAGCCAGAGGCATAGAAGACGCGGAAGCATGTAAAGACAGAGCAAGGGGTCATTCGAATCAATTTTTCAAAGATTTATGTTTTATAAATACTTTTCAAAACCTCCAACAGTGATTTTCATCACTTTTGTAACATATGTAACATAGAAAACCCCTTTTTGTAATTTATAGCTCCATTTTGTGCAAGATGAGGAGTCCTCTAGCTTGAGGAGCTTAGGTAGAATGAGCGTACCAATTTTTGTTATTTTTAGACACCAATTACCCTTTCAAATAGCATCTAGAACCTATTTTTTAACTATGCCGGTCACTAGATGTGAAACCGGTCAAAACTAATCTAGAATCTATAAAAAGAGCTAGAGAGCTCATTTTTGAGGTTAGCTTGTTTGAGTAGAGAAGAGCTTAGAGCTACTTTGAGCTTGTAAGAGTGTTCTTGAGCAATAGAGTTGATTTCTCACCTTCCATTGTGTCTTGCTTGTCTCTTCGTAGTGTGTGTTTATGTGTGTGCGCATCTCTATGCTTCTCACCTTCACTCTCACTTCATCTCACATTCACAATCTTCATATCACTCCTATCTCTTCCGCTGATTGACATTAAGGAGGTGGAGCTTCTTAACGTGGTTCTCACCATTGTGCTAGAGCAACACCAAATTTGGCGCCGTTGCCGGGGATCGAGTCTAGGACGAATGTGTGATGGTAAGAGTATAGCAAGAAGTGGCATTGGAAGGTAAAAATTTCAATTTTTGTTGTTGTTCTTACTTAGTTTTTAGTGTTTGTCACCTTCCCCACACTCCATCTTCATCACCGCATCATCATCTTCCACTCCAAAAAAATCAGAAAATTCACCATATCCACCCATTCTCCTCATTTCCCCTCATTTGTGCATGCGAGAGAGAGAGAGCGCTTTTGTGCTTGCTTGTGCTATTTTGTTTTTGAGTTTTCTTGCAGGTACACTGCTCCAGTGCATTAGGAAGGCTGCAAAAAGGTAAAATTTCACTTTCTGTCAGAGATCTATCGTAGGTGTCAGACCATCGCGATGGTCTGCCAAGTTCGGCATTTTTGGTATGCGAGTTCACGAAGAGGTAGGTGTAGCTCAGTGATGAGTAGCGCCTCCTTTAATGTCAATCCGGGAAGACGTGAGGATGGTATGAAGACCTCAAGCAAGTGATGGCACCAGTGCGTGAGTGAGAAGCACACTAACATGCACACAAATACACGCACACGTGCACACACGGTAAGACAAGAGTGAGAAGCAATGGAGTTCTCAGATTACTTTCAAAAAGCTATTACAAGTTCAAATCAATTACAAGCTAACCTCAAAAATGAGCTCTCTAGCTCTATTTATAGTTTTTGACTAGGTTTTGGTCGTGTCTAGACCTAGTGTCCGGCCTAGTTAAAAATTAGGTTCTAGGGCCTATTTGAAGACTCAAACGAAGTCTAAAAATTATGAAAATTGGTAGGTAGCTACTTCGAATGCTCCTCAAGCTCAAGGACTCCTTGGCTTGCACAAAGTGGAGCTACAAAAATATGAAATGGTATCTACAATGGCTTTTAGTGATGAAAATCACTATTGTTGTAGGGATTTCTTCTAACGATTTGACATACATATCTTCGAGCTCTCTACTTGCTCCTTCTCCTTGTGTGTCCACCTCTTCGATATGCTTTAGTGTCCTGAAAAAATATTGGCCTACTTGCCAGATCGTCGTTGACTGCCCTGTCTGCTTGTGCTTTCTCTTCTCCCTGACTCCCTTCGTAAGCTTCCTTGCCTTGTGAGTCCTTCAGTTCCAACACCCCCCCCTCTCTCGCGTCTGTCGTCCCTGACAGAACCTTGTTGGGTGGGTCGTTGGATGTAGTATTCTACAACGTCTTGTGCTAAGTGATGTTCTGCCATTCTCAACCCTTTGGCCAAGTCCGTGAGTAGGGCATCCCAAGCTACCAGCCCGAGAACCTCTAGATGTGGTATACGTAACTTTTCTGAATGGAGAGCTTGTTCCACTGCAAACAATTGCAATAAATGTGATGGTCTGGGAATGAATATCTCTGAATGATAGTCCCAGAATCCCGTGACAAACATTTCTTCAAACGTCTGTTTGAAGCAGGCTGGTAGATACTTTATACGTGCATGCCATGCATATACAACATTAATAGATGGTGTTGCCCTCATGTCGTAGACCAGGTCCTGATTACCTTCATTAAATACAAGAGCTGACAGATGAGGTTCCTTGACATTCT
Organism: Ceratopteris richardii; assembly: GCA_020310875.1. Taxonomy (NCBI): domain Eukaryota; kingdom Viridiplantae; phylum Streptophyta; class Polypodiopsida; order Polypodiales; family Pteridaceae; genus Ceratopteris; species Ceratopteris richardii. The sequence goes on along the minus strand of CM035413.1, from coordinate 29,502,407 downwards.
TGAAGGTCCTGAAGGTGACCAACATCTGTTCAAAAATTTTAAGGCACATTTGGGCCATGACATCTGGTACATTTTTGAACCGGACCCCCCAATGGCGAATCGTCGAAATCATGTATCCTATGGTAGGTTGGCCTTTAGGTGGTGCTAAGTAGACATAATTGAGCCATTTCTCACATCCTTTGGTTGTCAGCACAGTTTTTGTGTATTCGGGCCACGATCTTCTTCAAAATACAGGGCAGTAGCATGGGTTGTATTTGATATACAAAGGCATGTTGTTCCATGTCCTTACCATCTCAGGGTAGGTTTCCAGCAGACGAATCCTCCACGTAGGTTGGTGTATATTTCCCTGCTTAGCACTTGCTAGCTGGGATGTCGTCCGGTGCAAACTGTGTAGCCGAGGTTGGTTCTTTTGAGGTGTGGTGCTTGATTTCAGCATTGTAATCCACCATTAAGACACAGAAAGGAACATACAAATTGTTGGATGTGCCGATCCACCTATGATGGGAGAGGTGTCTAAAGTAATCCGATTTTATGACTACCTCTTCCAAACATGACATAGAAGCTATTTGAACTACCACTCTATCATCATGGGTTGTGGCCACTTTCTCTAACCTCTGCATCCATTTAGGAGCCTCGATCTCGATGGTGTCCATGCCCTCTTTTGTTTGCTTGCCCCCTGGTGCAAGCATGGGAACGTATGGGTCTTCGAAGGTTTCCTCTATTTGAATTGGGACTAAGTCTTCAGGCTCGGGCTCTACAAGGGGAGAGGGTTGACGCTCGTATTGCATGACTTTACTTCGTAATTCTTCTAGTTCTGCTCTGAGTTTTTCAACTTCTTCAGACGTATCAACTGCGGTTGTGACTTTGCTTGGTGACTCATGCTAGGTTGCTAGCTGCTTTAATAGGTCATCTCTTTCTCCTTTTAATGCTGCATGGGCTTCCAAGAGGTTGGCATGGGTTTCCAACACAATTTGCATATTCGCTGAGGGTATGGCCTTGAATCTTTCTAGGTCGATTTCCTGTGGGAAACCCTCCATGGCTGCTTCCAAGTTTTCTTCGTTCTATTTCTGTAGTCGTTTATTCTCCTCGAGTGTAGTAGACATGTGTTTGCGTAAGAGGGCCAGGTTACGCCGAAGCTTGAGATTCTCTGTTATCTGGGAGTGTAGCAGATCATCCATTTGTTGTTTTTCTTCTGCATCTGACTGGGGTGGATTGGCTACTAATTTCTCATGTTGTTCCTGTAAGGTGACATACTGTTGTTATAGTAGACGCTTTTCCCTTTCTAGATCAATGAATCGTACTTGAAGTTCCTCATGGCTTCGGAAGAGTCTCGTATGTCGGTTATCCAGATGCTGGTAGTGCTGTTGCAGTTGGGACATACACCGATACATATTATTAAATACATTATTAATAGGGGTGGATGCGGGAAGGGTGTTGAATGCAAAAGGGAAGGGGAAGGGGAGTGTGGATGCGGTGCTGGAAAATGGTGAAGTGGGAGGTGGGGGAATGGGAGATGGTGGGTGTATGGGGGGAGGGAGAGGTGCGGAGGTGGGTGATATGTCCATAAAATCAATAGTGGATGCAGTAGTGGGAGTGATTGTGAATATTGGAATTGTGGGTGCGGTGACAGTGGTGAAAGTGTACAGTGGTGTGTGCAATTGTGAATACGAACTGCCCAGAAGTGTGATCGGGGAAATGAGGTTTTCCTTGGCTGCAGTTAGAATTACTGTTTCAGTGGTCGTATAGACAAGAGAGGTGGAGATAGGGTGTGTGGGTTGACTGATGGTCTGTGCTTCGATATGGGTAGTGGGCTCGGGGGCGGTGACAGTAGTGGTTACATTGGTAGTGGGAGGTGAATGTGGTGGAGTTGGAGGCAGGGGTGGCAAAGGGGGTGACGGAGGTGCACTCGATGTATGGGTTTCCTCAGTATCATGAACGGTGTGTGTTGTGCCCGTGGTTGTGGATGTGCCTTGTGGTTCTGATACTAATACATTCACCTGTTTTCCTGATCGAGGGGGACGTCTGCCGTATCTTCACTCCGTTCTTCGTGCTTGTGCAAGGGCGGTATGCACCGTCTCAAGTACTCCTAAAGCATCAGATATCATGTCAAGTGTGGCGCGGTATTGCTCGTCTACGCCTTCCTCCTCAAGGATATGGTTCATGAGGGCTTTTCCTACTGCTAGGGATAGTCTATGTTGCTCTTGAACTCTGTTGATAGTATCATAAAGATTTTTCAATTCCTTTGTATAAGTCGGGGCACCCTCAAGTACTTGCAAAGCTTCCTGATCATATTCCTGCTCTTCTTCCTCGGATTGTCCACCATGTTCCTCCTCTTGTTCTTCTTCTTCTTCACCCTCCACATTGATGACATCTGGTTGTCTGGGATGGGGTTGGTCTGTAGCAGTTTGTTGTCCACTAGCTTGCTCTGCCTCGACTTCCGCGTTAACAGCTTCGATTATTCTGGCAACCTCCTCATCAGTTAGGTCTTCTAATGTGAATCCGTGAGGAAACTCTAGGTCGGTTGGTACAGGTGGGAACACCAGATTCGGTCCATCAGTGTTGTGTCTTGGTAATCTGATAGTGAAGGGTTGTACCCGCCTCGGAAGTCGTGGAGTTGTCTCAGGTGTCAGCGTCGCACCGCGGGGTTGTGCACAGGGCATCTGAACTGCACCTCTCATTTTCTTAGATGGCGGTCCTGCGGTGGATAGTCTACGTTGAAATTCATGTACCTTGGTCCAAATGAGTGCCCTTTGCACTGGCACATTGTAAGCCAAACATCTATACACAATCCTGGTGAGGGCACAGCATCCATACAGTACATACTTTTGTTTTTTATACCACCTTTGATGAGCCAAGTGGATTTGGTCGATAATCCAGTGGTGCATATTGATTGTCAAATCAAAGGCGTCGGCCAAGTATAGACTAAACCATATCTTCTTAGGTGGCATTGTGAACCTCTCTTGAGCGGGAAATGCAAAATGCTGCATGACCATTTGTAAGTGAATGGCAATTGTAGGTGTCATTGCCACCATGTCCTTTAATTTCGTCAGACTCTTGTTCTTCATATTATCGGGGACCATAGTCTCTTTCTCCGTAGGAATGTGCATACCTTTCATGTCTAGAGCTTCCCTTACCAAATTGATAGTCAACCTGAAGCGCTTCAGCTCATTGCCCCTTGTGAGAGATGGGAGGACAAAGGTGTTGTATCCCTTTTTGTCTTTGCTCGGAGTGAGGGTGCTAATCAAATATGAGCATCTTAGAAAGTCGGGCTTTGGCAATTGGAATTTGAAGTAATCGTAGAGTCCCGCCTTCTTCCATATAGGTTTCAGTCCTTCATTATTCTGCAGTTTCTTAAATTCTCTGGTGAAGAAGTGATACCTTCCCCAGCGTCCATTGAATTCTATCTTGGCCTCCCACATGTAGGTGCCTTCACCCAGAGGTCCTGCCACATCACTAAACCAATGTGAATTTTTGCTAACCGGCATTGTGTGCCCCTGTGGAGGATTCTGAATCGGTATGGCGTGTAATGCCCTCAATGCCACTGGGTGTTCCTTCAATTCCTCCTCAACGGGAAGACTTTCAATGTCCACGACTTGGGGGCTGGTGCCTGCCTAGGAGCTAGTTCCTGCCGTATCTGCCATGTTACTTCTTGCCTCCTGACTCTGTGAGAATATAGAAACAGGTGTTAACATTGTACAGGACAAGATAGAACTGTTTTTGTCCCCATTACAATATTAACATGAGGTTCAAGAGAGATTAGTAGGTTATTAAGTGCTCGGTGCTTATGTGTGTAGTTAGGAATTTGGTAGACCTAGGAGCTAAGTGGAATGATATAGTAAGAGAGTGATGTAGTTAGTAGGTGGGTATGGATTTACAACTGGGATCCAGGGGTTGATTAAAAGTTTTAGGTTGCCAAATGCAATGGATGGGTTTTGATCTTGACTTTGTGGAGACTCTGAAGAGTTTGTTAGGAGTATCGGCTTGGAAATGAGGCTTTTTCGGTGCCCATTTATGAATGATTCTACTTGTGCGCATGGAAGAATATGTGTCCATGAGTGATGTGTAAGACTGGGCATTAGATGTTTGAGTGAGTGAAACATGTTGTAGAGGGTGTGGCGTTGGTGTAGTTATTTGAGCCTGCAAGCAAGCCTTAGGCACCCAGATTTGTCATGATTGTGGGCTGGCCTTCATCGACTTCTTGGGTACCCAAATAGGCTTTACTTTCGCAGAAGAATTTATGAAAGACTTCTTATTAGTGTCGTGTTGTTGATTACTAATAAGAGGTTTGGCCGTGGGGTTGGCATGGCCGCAACAGGGTTTTCTCCTTTCCGCACCCACACTTGTTTCAACGGTTGAGACATTCTGCTTCGCACATGTTTTCGGCCTCCAGTATAGGTAGTACTCTGCTCCTTCTGTATTTGATCTGTCTTTGGTTGCTGCATCCCTCTGGCCTTTGGAAAAGAAGGGGTTGCCGTCTTATCCTTGACTCCGTTGTTTAGACAATCCTCTTTCTGCATCATACAGTGTTGGACAAGAATAGCATTGTCAACTTCATGTGCACCCCTGGAAGGACCAGGAGTTCGTGCCTTACTTAGTTCCTTGAGTGCCTCATTTTCCAATTCAACTGTAATTCGACTATGATTCACCCATACCTGAAGAATTCCACTTCTTAGGTTGAGGTTGACTGCATGATCATAGATCCAGTCCTGACCCAAGACAAGAGGCTCAGTGAGGTCCTCATCTTGACACACTAGTACTTTGACTATCATTGCTTCGTCTTGAATATAGAGGGGAAGTGCCACCTCGCCCATGCAAGGGGTTTCCACACCTCCCAATCCTATGAGATATGCTTCTTTAGGATTGACAGTTAATTTCAACTTTTGACAGTAGGAAAATTTAACAGCACTAGTGGCTGCACCTGAGTCAATCAAGGCTCTTACAGTCCTTGCACCCTTTCCTTGTCCTATATCTAAGGTTATAAAAGGACGTTGATCAATTATCCAATGTTTGTTGCAATGGTTGGAACCAAGTTAAAGTTGTATTCTTTAACGGTAGTCCAAATGCATTATATTGCGTGAACATGTCTTCTACTTGTTCTGCCCTTAGCACTTGCTTAAATTCAACAACATGGTCACAGGGATCTCCTGTCCCATCAAAATAATTTTTCATGGACTTTACCAATTGAGTGGGTCTCAATATCCTTGGGTGTTCATGTGGTCTAGGTAGAGGAAAATCATCTCTACCACTTGGCATTCTTTGTCTTTCCACTCTGTCGATGTCTATGGTGGTTCTATCTCTCCCTATGGGATGATTAAAACTTACTTCCGGTCTTTCTTTGTTTTTCTCTCTTTGATTAGCATGGGTGGAGGATGTTCCTGCCCCTTTTTGGCTAGCGTTTATGTTTGCTCGAGATGGAGGGAATACTAAATCGCCTCTCCATGTATATGTGTTTCTAGCATGGTCAAGTACCACAAATACTCTTTCTGAAGTTTCATCCAAGTATACAACCTTTCCAGGTGTATCTGGGTCCTTAAATTCGTAGATTATAATAGCCTACCTCACTAGGTTGTTCCATTCTGTACCTCCAAAATGCTTTGTCTGTCTCTTTATTTATAAACAACTCTATGCTTCTGTTGTCCTGAGGGGTCCAATTTGGAACTAGTACTCATGTCAATAAAGATTTCCCTCTAGGTGTCCTAGGTTCTTCTAATGGTTCTTTTCCTTGGGCTTTTGCTTCCATTTCCAACTGAATTACACCAAACTCATTGGTATTGTTTGGCTGAGTACTTAAGATGTACATCGTTCCTTCTTTGTCTATGTATGCGTGTTGCAGAGCTAAAGAAAGCACAAGGCAGAGAAAAAGACGGGCCCCAAAATTTTTCCGATTTGGACATCATATTTTTGTATCATAACCATTCTTGTAATATATTTTCCGTTGTAAATGTACTAGAGGAGTCCTCTAGGTGCATCTCCACAGAAGATTAGAGATTTACCCATGTAAAATAGTAGGAAATTAGTCTTTTAGTGAATAAAGTGCCGGTCTCTTGTGTGAAAGGACCAAACTTAGGGCACATGTATATAAGTCACTTTGTGACTCTTTGTAGGAACTTTTTGCCATTGTGAAGGAGCTCTACAGATTTTCGAGTTTACCTCTTTCATGCTGATTTTGATCTTCATTTCACTCTTATATGTGTGTGTTATGCTTGAAATGCATGTGTAGGACTGTTGTCTACCCCTTCCCCTTGATTTTGAGCTGCTGTAGTGTGTGTGCGAGCTTGTAGAAGTTGTGGCGCGGGTGTGGGTGTTTCTCGCCATTCTCTATTTTTGCCATAACTTGAAGCAGAGTGGTCAGAATCGAGTGAAACCACTTCCAATAGATGCGTCCCGGCGAGAGCTTCGAAACGAGTACCCTATTGCCTATATTCGGAGTTCGGAGCTGGGAGAAATCCTTGAATTTCTGAAACCTGCTGTAAGAGGCTCTATGGCAAACACTTTCAGCATTTCAGTGAGTGTGAGAGGTAGTTAGTCTTTTCTCATGCATGCTAGCTTGACCACTTCATTTTCCATCACGTGTGCACACGTCTTCATACACTTGGTACGTCGTTCCATCGGATTGACAATTAGATGTGTGTTAAGTACCCACTATACGCACTTGTGTGGCAATTGAGGTACAGTCTCATTGGCACAAGTCCTTGAGTCTTCTTGGCTCAAGTACACACGTTTTTGGCGCCGTTGCCGGGGAACACTCAACCAAGGTGCCTTCATGATGGTTATATCGAGTGTGATAGAATCGTACTTGTAGAAGTGAATTTGTGTGTGGCAATTAGTCAATCACTTCAGCACTTGTTACTTCGCATCTCAAAGGTGTGTGTGATAAGTTTTAGGTTTAGGGTTAGAAGGAAGGGAGAGAAGGAGGAGTTAGGGTAGGTTAGAAGAAGAGGAGTAGTGAGGAGATTAGTAGGAGTTCAAAAATCACCAAAAATTAGCAAAATTCAAGTTCTGTCCAAAAAAAGTATAAAAACCAAAAAAAATTGACTCATTTGATACTTGCTGGAGTTCTGGTATCGTCTGCGACAACGATCAGTATCGTGGACTTGGTATCGGGTGCTTCAGGCCTTCCCAGCTAGAGATTGAGCTCCAAGTGCAAGCAAGGGTAGATAGAGGTGAGATTCTACCAAGAATATTTACATAAAACTCACTAAACAGAGGCCTAGGAGGGAGGAGGAGAATAAGGGAAGCAAGGGGATACAAAAAAATTGGAATTTTCTTACACTTTGGCTCGAGTATCGCGATCGGTTGAGGTTTGGTATCGCGATACCAAAACTCCCTTGTATCGCGATACTCGCCGAAGTATCGTATCGCTTGATACCTACTTGGTATCGCGATACCGCACTGGTATCGTGGCCCTGAGTTGGTATCGCGATCGCGCACTCTTTTAAGTATAGTATCGCTGAGCATCGATCCTGGTATCGCGATACCATTTCGGTATCATGTCGCCAAGATTGGTATCGCGATCGCGCTTACCACGGTGATATCGTATCGCCTCCTACCAAGGGTTGTATCGCGATACCATCTTGAGATCGTATCGCCTTGAGTCTCTAGTATCGTATCGTCGACCTTTGTCAGTAGCGTATCGCTGTATTTCCTAGTGAAGTATCGTGATACTATACCTGGTATCGTATCGTCGGACTTTTGAGATCGTATCGCATCCCTCTTGAGTATCGTATCGTGTCTCGTGAAATCTGATATCGCGACACCACTTTGATATCGTATCGTCCACTCACCCGGACAGTATCGCGATACTGTCATAAGTATCGTATCGTCTGGTCTCATAGGTATCGTATCGAAGTCGTGGTATCGTATCGCCCTTCTCCTCGAGAATGGTATCGCGATACCACACTGATATCGTATCGGCATAAATTCCAGTATCGAATTGCCTGAATCTTTTGAGATCGTATCGTGATATTCCTAGTATCATATCACCGAGGTTTTTGGTATCGTATCGTGCATAGCAGAGGTATCGTATCGCGGCCAAGGCAGTATCGCCTAGTGTGGTATCGTCTGGAAACGGTATCGGCCAGATTGACTCTAACATTGTGGTGAGACAATTGGAGGCCTTGGGAAGAGCCACTCAAGGGGAGTCTGTGGGACACCTAGAGAGACGTAGGAGTGTGAATGAACTTGAGGTCAGGAAGAGTGCTAAGTAGCCGAAGAAGTGTCATCTCTTCTGTAGGAAGTGCTGCTCAGGTCAGTCACCACTCTGTCTACTCAGAGACCTCTAGTGATTCTGAGGAGGAAATACCCATGGCATCAGAAGACATGCAAGGTCCAACACCAAATAGAAATTTCATGTCTACAGTTGAGGGAGATTACCGTACTTCCTTACAGTATGTGTCTACCAATACCCAGGAGGTCCCCATCTACCTGGACGGTTTAAATAGATTTGTGGCAAGGATGGCGACTTCCCTAAATGCTACAATTGTACCCCGACCTGCTGTCAAGTACGAGGGAGGTGCATATGTAGACAAAATTGGTCACATATACATCGTGACAGAACTTCCGGAAAGAATTAATGAAAGGGGAGAGTTTGTGGATCCAGACAACTCCGAAGAAGCACACCCTGAAGAGTTTGTGACTACCCCGAGGGGCAGGTCTCAAGTATCACGGGTCTTGAGAGGAGATTTTATTCCTCAAGACGACTACCTGTTGGAGGTCTATATGATCCACGGATCAGACTTATTGCTTCAAACCGACTTACCGGCTCCAGGGAGAGAAGAAAGCCCCATTACATTCTATGAGCTAAAAGACCCCGATGATGAAACTAGACTCACGTATTTAGATAAGGATCAAAAGAGATATTGGCCTGTGAGTGCTTTAGACAGGGCTCGACTGAGATACATGGGTATGCCTGTATTTCCGCCAAGAGATCAGGCAACTACCTCACAAAATCCTTTTGGAAATCAACAGGAGACGGAACATACCACCTCAGGACAGACCAGCCAACGTAGTGTACCCAACCGTACTCATGTACAGTTTGCAACTCCAGGTGTGCACACACGTAATCAGACCCACGCAGGGATAGGGAACCAGTACCGACCACCAATTAGACCACAACCATCGGTAGGAAGACAGCCTAGAGTACCGCCATTACGACCAACTATCCCTGTCTTCTCGGTAGTGCCCAGACCACCTGAACCAATGAGAAGGCTGAGACCTATCCAAGTAGCTAAATGCGTGAGAAACCATTATGATGGATTAGGGGAACCATATGATCATATTGCCGAATTTAAACAAGTTCTAAGAGCGGAGCAAGTAGAGGACTTCTTTGTGCAGTATGAGTCTTTTGGGCTCACCCTCACGGGGACAGCTCTAACTTGGTTCCAACCTTTAGATCCCAATCAATTGGAAAACATGGAACAATTCTTTCAAGAATTCATTGGAGAATTCACAAAGAGAGGGATTAAACACAATTCTGCGTCTTTAATCCATAGCTTTAAACAAAACCCTAATGAAACTGTGAAGGCTGCTGCACGAAGATTCAATCAATATGTGGATAGATGCCCAGCAGCCGAGAGACCCACTCAACAAAAGATGATTTCATTATTTTTAGATGGGCTCACTAACGGAACTCTACGAACACTAGTGTATGTGAAAAGGCTACAAACCTTAAGCGGGTGTCTTCAAGAGTGCATTGACCTGGAAGATAACCTTGCTGAGGACCTCAAAGGTACGACCGACCTTTCCAAATCAGAAGACTCAAGAAGCACTGTCACTTCCAACTCTAGTAACATGGAAGAACTAGCTAAACTGGTAGCAAAAAAACTGGGAGTACAAGAACAAAGAGCTTACCCAAATACAGCTCAAAGAGTGCCTATGCTACGGAGATGTAATTTATGTGGAGGAGAGCACCCCACACACTAGTGCGTCCGAGGAGGGGCTGGCTCACAACCTACGTATCCATACCATAGACAACAACCACAAGGGACTTCTTGGTACTGCCACATAGAACAGAAATACACCAACCACACTACTGAGAATTGTCCATTCAATAGGCAAGCACGTCCTTTTCAACCACCACAGTATAGACCTTATGGATACCTGCCTAGGGAACCTGGTAGAGAAATACCAAGATACACCCCGTATCCTACACCAGCAGAAGCATTACGACCATACGAGCAAACATCGTATCCACCACCACAACCAGTGCTAGGACCCCAACTGTCAAAACCACAGTAGGTAGTATCAGTAAAGTATGCACAACCAGAAGAAAACCTAGAAAGAGCTATATTTCCAGCTACGACAATGACCCAGATAGAATCAACAAGCCTTGGATACGAAACCCTACCAAGTGAGTACTATCCATACGAAGCCAACATGATGGAATACAAACCAGCATATGAGACGGCATATCATGGGTATGAAGGCTATGATCAGACTTATGGAGCAGAGACTGCAACTGTAATGTACACAGCTCCTAAGGCGCAACAACCCATGAGACCACCCATTAGACCACCTGTACAGAGAGGACCATGCTATAGATGCGGAGGAGACCATTTTATTAGAGAATGCCCTCGACCTTATAACCCTCCACCCCCTAGAATCTGGGAAGGGTATTGTAGTGATTGCGGGAAGGAACATCTTTTCAGAGACTGCCCTAAGAATCCAGCAAAGACTCAAGATACGGCACCAATCAATGTGATCGAAGTCATAGAAGGATCGGGAAGTGATAAGGAGTACAACGTACCACTAAAGGCTATTACTAGAGCCCAAGTGAAGCAACAAAAAGGAAAACAACTAGAGGAGAAACAAGAGAGCACTAAAACTATAGGCTCGGAAATTCAGGTAGTCGAAGATTCTGAGGACCCATGTGAGAACTCCCAAAACACGAAAGTACAGAAATGGAAAGAAAGACGAGAGAAACTCAAGGACAAATGGGCAAGAAATAAGAGCCAAGACAATAAAAAACAAACTAAGAGCCGGAAAGAGCATAAAGGACAAAACATGCATGAGACCCCTGAGCTACCTCGACCTAGCTCAGATAGGGAGAAGCCCGGATCAATTCTTGCAGAACCAAAGCCAGACGATTTAGACATGTGGTTGAAAGCCTACCAAGCTAGAATCAAGATGGGCCCAAACATTGAACAACTTGAAAAAATCTACCCTCAAGGGGAATTAGAGAAAGAAAGACTGACCATATGCAGGAAACTCATAGAGGTAGCACAAGCAACCCTAGAAAAGACTATCCCAATTCTACCAGAGACCAGGATTGCACATAATCTGTATGAAGAATGCTTAAAGTCCGATAGCAAGGAACCTAGGAAAGAAGATGACCAAAGCGGTAAGACAAAGACCCAAGATGAATTGATGTCAATAATTCTAGATTTAGAGGCAGATTGGCCAAAAGACTTATGGAATAGAATACGAGAGGAGCAATGGAAGAAGAATGGAGACAATACACTTCCTTTTGAGGAAATAGATGTGGAAAATTGTCAACCCCATCTTAACCTGGAAGAAGCATATGAGGAAGTATCAAGAGTTGATAGAGGTAGAGAGGAAGCCCTGAGCATTTCAACATTGCCTAACTACATGGGAGAATACGAAAGAGATTCTATAATAATACGAGCACCCACGGTGCATGGAAAGGGAAAGGAAAAGGTGGAAGAGAGTTCACACAATCTAACAGAATTAAAGAAAACAAAAGTACGATGCAAATTGACGGTGGAAGAATTGCTTCGACTGAAACCACAATTATGGAAGCAAATGGCAAACCAATTAGAATCACAGCCAGAGAATGGAGGACCGAAAGAAAAGGAGAAGGAAAATAACTCCACAATACAAGTTCCAATTGATAAAGTGGGAGAATTTAGTGAAGGAGACGAAGGTAATACGTGTTTACCTGTCACCCACAATGGATACATGACCAAGGCTATTCTAGATATGGGAGCCGGGGTAGGAATTGCCACCAAGGAGATCTGGGAAAAGTGGGGAAAACCTGCTTTGCGACCCACTCGCATGAAACTCCAACTAGCAGACGGTCATGTGGAAAAACCCTTGGGAATATTGGAACGAATCAAACTAACCACTTGCCGAGTAGAATTCGAACACACACTAGCCATCTGTAAATTCGAGAAAGCAAAAAACTACGAGATGATATTAGGACGACCCTTCATGAGACAAATGCGGGTTGTACAAGATTGGGGCAGAGATTCATTATATCTACAACATCAAGGAAACACCACCAAGATAAATTTGCACACGTTTGCTTATCGAGATGTCCCTCCATTACAATGGAATCCAGTCCACAAAGAAGAGGATGACCTATCCATTCACAGTGCTGGATCAAGTGATCAATCTTGGATGCATGAAGATGCCCAGTTATGGATGTGCAAGGAAGCAAAGAAAGAGGAGTATAAAAAACAATTGTGGCCGATAGGACACCTGAACTATCGATCAATAGAAGACCCAGACTACATGCCTCAAATCTTTTCTGATGAAATCTTCGAGCCACATGGATGGATGGAAATCTTAGCAACCTTAGATGTGTGTGTAAACGAAGAAGTTTTGACGATGAATGAATGCATAGACAAAGAAGGCTATGATGTAAACCTCTATATGGCTGTCCTTCAAGAAGTAGAAGAAGGGGAAACCTTGGAAAAAGAATGGAAAGAGGAATATGAAAGCATAGAGATGGAACCAGAATTTGATTCCGAAGAAAGCTACTTAAATACTATTCAGAACCAGAAGGAACAGGAACCAACAAAGATCTTAGCAATTGAAACTGCTACGGCCATACACAGGCAGGAGGAAGACATGAGTAGGGTAGGGCCGGACCCAGATCTTTTTGAAGTTCCTGAACACTTTAAAAAATACGAAGTAGAGGAAAGAAAAATAGCTATCCAGAGGCCTAGACGAGAGGCACGAGATGGAGAAGCGTATGACAACAAGGAACAAACAAAAAAAATTGTGGTAACAGTTGAGGAGGGAGAAGAAAGATGCACGTATATTGGTAAAGATGTATCTGAAGAAGAAGAAGAGGAACTCATACACCTTATCCAAGAGTACCGAGATGTATTCGCATGGATCTATAAGGATCTCAAAGGTGTGGAACCCACTATTTGTTCCCATCGAATACCAATGACAGCAGATGCAAAACCCTCCAAACAACGTCCTTATACATACAATGAAGTCTATGCAGCAAAGATTAAGGAAGAAATAGACAAACTACTAGCGGCAGGATTCATATATGAGATAGAACATACCGAGTGGGTATCGCCATTAGTAGTAGTGCCTAAGAAAAATGGAAAATTGAGAGTGTGCATAAATTTGAAGAAGGTGAATGCAGCCACTATATGTGACAGCTACCCACTACCTATCACGGACCATTTATTAGAAAGAGTAGCAGGTAAGGAGGTCTACAGTTTCCTAGATGGATTCTCCGGATACAATCAGGTGGCGATTGCGACTGAGGATCAACATAAGACAGCATTCGCCACGGAATGGGGAGTGTATGCATTCAGAGTGATGCCTTTTGGACTCACTAATGCACCGGCTACCTTCCAACGATTGATGTGTCACGTTTTCAAGAAATTTTTGAAAAAAAACATGGAAGTATATGTAGATGACCTCTGCACTACTCTAATCAAAGACCCGATCACATTCCCCAGTTGAGGAAGATATTCAACAAATGTAGACAATACAGAGTCTGCTTAAACCAAGAGAAATGTGTCTTCATGGTAAGACAAAGGAAAATTCTAGGACACATAGTCTCGAGAAATGGAATATCTACGGATGAGGACAAGATTAAAGTCATCTTAGACTTACCAAGACCCAAGAATGCAAAGGAAGTGCAAGCCTTTATGGGAAATTGTGGATATTACCGAAGGTTTATTCACATGTATGCCATAATAGCAAAACCTTTGTATGGTCTCTTAACTCAATTTACTTGGACAGAAGAATGCGAGAAGGCATTCACCGAGTTGAAAAAGAGACTCAGTACAGCCCCAATTCTGAAATCACCAAACTGGAGCAAGCCATTTCATATTGACGTTGACGCTTCTAACTATGCCATTGGATGTATCTTAGCCCAACCGGCTGATGAAGGTAAACTTGATCATCCAATTGCCTATGCTAGTAGACAACTGAATCAAGCGGAACGAAATTATACCACTACGGAACGAGAAGGCTTAGGAATGGTATACGCAGTAAAGAAATTCAGACATTATTTTTTAGCCAACAAGTTCAAATTCTTCATAGACAATCAAGCTTTGTTGTACTTAGTTAATAAGCCTTGTAACACGGGAAGGTTGGTACGATGGTTTCTACTACTAATGGAGTTTGATTTTGAAGTAATAGTGAAAAAAGGCAACACACATGTGAGAGCAGACCACCTTTCGAGGCTAATACACGGAGAGCCACCTAGTGGGGTGCCCGACGATCTACCAGATGCTTATTTGTTCAATCTAGAAGTTTGCCCAAAGTGGGCAGAAAAATTGATCCCTATACTCACTCATGGCCCTCAACACTCAATCAATAGGAATAGCAAGAAAGAAATTCTTCAATCGAGGAACTTACACATTGTGTCAGGTAGTGTGTACTACAAGGAACCCAATGGAGAGTTACTCAGATGTGTTGATGAGGATGAACAAACGCAATTAATTGAGCAAGCACATGTGAACAAATGGAGAACACACCAAGGGACTCATGGAACAATCCGAGAACTGAAAAGATTAGGGGTGTATTGGCCTGACATGCCCAAGAATGTTCACGACCACGTAAGTAATTGTGCAGAATGTCAAGAGACGGTTCCAGAAGATCATATGTCTCTACCTTTTTCGACCATAGCACCCAATTGGAGTACAACATTAGTGAAATTCTTAAAAACTCAAGAACATGAGTTAGGAGCTAATTTAGCAAGAAAGCGATCCTTAGAGGAAATGAGCAAGGACTACATTCTCATGGGAGGACAATTGTTTAGGAGAGGTAAAGACAACCAACGCAGATTATGTGTGCATGAAGGAGAATATTTAACCATATTAGAGATGGCACATGCAGGTGCTACAGGAGGTCATTTTTCGGCTGAAAGAACTGTTAAAATGATTCTCTTTGCGGGCTTGTGGTGGCCAACTCTACATATGGATGCTGAAACGTATGTACGAAGTTGTGAGACTTGTCAGAGAACTAAATACCCAATTTGGAGAGATGACATGCCATTAAGACCCATGATATGCGCGAGAGCCTTCACAAAATGGGGTATTGACTTCATAGGACCTATCAATCCACCTGCCAAAGGATCACATGCTGAATACATCATAGTAGCCACCGACTACTTGACTAAATGGGTAGAAGCAAAAGCCACTAGAAAGAATGATGCTCAAACTACCGCAAAATTTCTCTTTGAACATATCTTCACCCGCTTTGGCTTGCCCATTGAGATTGTTAGCGATCGGGGAACACACTTCCTTAATGAAGTAATCGAGTCACTAATGAACGAGTTTTTGGTGATTCATAAAAAATCAGCCCCATATCATCCCCAAGCAAATGGACAAGCGGAGAGTTCTAATAAGGTACTGTGTACCGTATTGACAAAGATTGTCAATCATGGAAGGTCAGATTGGAAGAAACAATTGCATCATGCAATTTGGGCCTTCCGAGTTGCATATAAAACGACTATTGGAACTACCCCATTTAACTTAGTGTATGGGCAAAATGCAATTTTGCCAATTGACTTTTTAGTACCAACACTGAAAGTAGCCCAACAGTATGAGTGGGAAGGACATGAACTATCCCAACAACTAGACCAAATTGAGAAGTTACATGAGACTAGATTACAAGCTGTGGTAGGAATTTATGCAGCTAAACGGAGACAAAAAGCATATTATGATGCACATATAAAAGACAAAGGACTTAAAGAAGGTGACTTAGTCTTAGTGTACACCCTAAAACAACACGCCAAGAAGTTACAAAAACGCGGATATGGACCTTTGATCATAAATCGAATTTCGACTGGTGGAGCAATCAATCTAGCCACCCTAGATGGCGACATTCTTCCCAACTACATCAGTGGATGTAGAGTAAGACGATTCATGAAGCCTTTGAGTGATCAAATGCTAGCACGATTGGTAGGTGCCCAAAATAGGAAAAAGGAGGAAGAGCGAATTAGAGAGGAAGCTCGGCAAGAAGCACTAGAGCGCATTAGGAAACGGAAAGAATGGATGAGGCAAAGAGATGAACGTTGTCTCCAAGGTGAAGAGCCTATCCCTATGGCAAATTACCAAGTCGATAATCATGATACAACGGGTAGGTGTAAAACGCAACCTTACCTAAACCTAGGGATTGGCAAGATAGAGTACAAATTGATAGATGCATTGATAGACTCAGGAGCAGGACTTAGCTACATGCGAAGGAGAATAGCAAAATATTTGCAACTAGATTTGAATCCCACAAAAGCCCGATTAATAAGAATTGGAGGTCACACCCTAGAATGTATTGGAACCACGAATGTATCCCTCCACCTAGGAAATTCCTCCATGGAACAGAGAGTCTTAGTGTGCAACAATGAGGACTTAATGGAAGATTTAGTTCTAGGACAAGACTGGATCATTGAACATGAAGTGTGTATCCATCTTGCTCAAGGCTATATTTTGGCAAAAATAGGGCACAAGGAGATTTTCAGCCTATTAGAAGTAAAGCCTCTAATCCAACCACGCATAATACCAAGCACGGAGAGCAATACGGAATCGACACACGAGAATAATTCGGCTACTAAAAAAATAGAAATCAATCTGGAAGAAGCATACATGCCAAGCTCAACAATGCCTGAAGAAGAGCCAAAATCAGCACAGTCCGTCCACGAGAAGCTGACCATTAAGGAAACTCCCTCTATTGACGCTCCTCCACGAGCCACAACACCACCATATTGGAAAACAACAACCAGCAACTATTCTTATCAAAGACAACTCAAGTACAAGTGGGTAAGTAAGGATCGGATGTCGAGCAAGGAGAAGCCAAAACCCACTCTTAAGAAGACAGCAGACATCACCATACCAGTACAAGCACAGTCCAAGCCTAAGGGACTAATGCAGATATGGGTCACCAAGCCTTTGATCAAAGCTCAGAAGGGATGACAACAGATATGGATCCCCAAAAAAATCACTCAAGCAGCCAAGCCAGCAAGAAACAATCATGAGACGGTAATGCAGCAAGAGAGACGAATAAGGAAGCCAAAACGAACCCATCCTCGAAGACAAACAGCAAATGTATATACGATTCGAACGCATGAAGAAACTAAGACGACACCAACCGACGCAGAAATCAAAGAAACAAAACGTACTATTCACGCACCCACGAAATGGATGTGGAGACCCAAGCAACTGCAAGGAATGGACGACGGAATAAACCAGGATTCCCATTGCACTCATGAAGTTTCTAATGCACCTCAAGTATGCATATTAGGGCCACATTACATGGCCAAGCATTTGGCACATGATGTACATTACAAAACTAGTGGTGCACATTCTCCAAGAGAGAGTAGATCTTAGCTTCATTCTAAATAGGAATGGACCTACTATGTATATAAATAAATGCTTCGGCTACACTGACTTTTATTTTCTTTCAGCAACAAAAACCAAATTGAAAAAAAATGTGTGGTAGAGATCTCACTCATGGATTAATGGGGAGACGGAGTGATGACGACAATAATCACTACAATGTACTACACCATTGCATACGGTTATGTGACGCTAATGCACTTTTACGTACAAGTGCAGATGGCTTCCGAAGATTCTGAAGCAACCATACAAGAAGAACTGATGGAGTTTCCACCCCAAAGTATCACAAAGGCCAAGGGACACTGGTTCCGCGAAGATCAGCCTGCGGGGGACTACCTGTTCCTTGCAACGATTAAAATCATGGACACAGATCATCAGTTTCCAATAATGTCCCAGGACTTTAGAGTACAACACACGCTTCCTTCTGTTGAAGACACCATGAAGAAAGCAGGCATAAACAAATATTTTGAGTTGCCAATCTATAAGCCTGATTTTCAACGATGCACTCAAGTCATGAATACTTTACAGCCAGCCCTACATGTTCCCTTGGTACCAGAAGCTAGAGTAATAGATAAAACAGGTGAATGGGTGATTATTCAATTCACACATGAGCTAATTAAGGAAGCCTTTGGATGGGAAAAGGAGGGGATCACGGTAGTGAAAGAAGAAAGTAAAGGTGCAAAGGCCCGAACCTTCACCGACATCAACCGAGTAGACATAGAGGATGAGGTCAGATTGATACACCAACACTTCTGTTTCCCGAATATGCACAGATACACGGCTCCACAAAAGATCATTGTGCAATTATTGTCTCATGCCATCAAGCAAATTGGGAATCAAATCAATTTGACTCCATATGTTCAAGAGAGATTGTTTGAAGCACATAAGCAATGGAAGAATAAAAAGTTTCTCAATGGCAGTGTGGCACTAACCATCCTAATCTACCACGCTTTAGGCATGAGGGAACATTTACAAGAGATGCCATCATCAACCGTACTAGCTCAATATGCCAAAGTTGTGACCGTTCCTAAGAAAAAGAAAGGAGCAAATATTGTGGAAGTGGCAGAAACAAGCTCTCAACCTAGAATGAGAGGCACCAAAAGACTCCGGGAAGCCAAGCTACATGAAGAGGACACACCAACTACCAAGAGGATCCATGCACTCCCAAAAACTACTATTGAAGGAAGGAAAGAAATAACGGCAAAAGATTTGACAGATGCTCTGGAAGAGACCCATCGATATACAGAAGGACAAGTCAACTTACCGGTCCAAAGTCATCACTATCAACAGTCACAACAAGCGACAGACCCGAGAAGCAAGCTCACAAAAGTCCACAGATATCGGGAGATCGGCTTGGACAACTCTAGTTCCGCATCAGAACAACAAGAAGAACCAGAAAATTCATTACTAAATGTCCATATTCCAAGCCAATCAAAAGATGACGGACAATGGGCAGAAATCCATGAAGTGGACTATAATGAAGAGCAAGGGGGCCTCATGACGAAGCACCAAGCCACACATGGGGAACAAGGTATAGCAAGCAAGAATGCTGAACAAGAAGGTATGCATTGTATGAAACTTAATGAAAGCTCCAACATCCAAATCAAGGAGGCCACACCTGTCCGAAAAATAAACTTGAAGACACCAAAGAAGGAGTATCAGGAAGAACAAAAAGAAGACGAAGAACCCTTTACTCTAATAAGGGTTGTGGCAGAATTATCCCCCATGGATGTCACATTTCAGGGAAGTGCCACTAAAACTATTGATGTGAATAAAGATGAAGACGAACCACAAGTACAACTACAGATCTGACAACCACACAATGAAACGATCCACGTCGACAAGGGAAAAGATGTACAAACCGGAGCAACCCCAAGCATACCAAAGACATGGTTGAATGTGGATATAGCTCAGCTCAAGCTCGTGGTGCAGGACATGATCAAAACTGCCCTAGATACACAGCAACTTATGGTTGATGCTGATGAAGATTATGACCAAGCCATGCAGGACAAAATTGAACTTCAAAAATGGGGTGAGAATCTCTCTACTGAGTTAGAGACAGTAAAAGAACAGATCGTAGAAAAAGACACTGAACTGAAAGAAATAAAAAACAAATACAGCATGCTAGAGACAGAGAATGAGCGATTAAAAGAACAACTCCAAGAAGTCACCAAAAAACTACAAGCAAATGAGGCTGAAAAGGCACGAATGGCATCAAGAAGCGAAATTTTGGAATCTCAGATTAAAGGGTACATGGATGAAGCAGAGGCGTTAAGACAACAGAACAAAGAGCTTATGGCCGCTCTTTTAAGTGATCAGCCAGTCGAAGTGCAAGCCCAACCGGAAAGGGACATCAAGGGATTAGAAGAGAAAGTGATTATGTATGAAGATCAGCTCAAAAAGGAGCAAGACACTATTGCTGAATGGGAAAGAAAATACATGGAAGACACTACAGCTCTACGAACTAAATGGAAAAAAGCAGAAAATCGATACCTATTGCATTGTAAAGAAGACACCGATCAGCTAGAAATCGTAGCTGAGGAAATTGAAAAGAATAAATCAACCATTTTACAAGCTCAAGAAGAAATCAAGCAAAAGAAAGAGATGATCAAACAGTTACAGGATCAACTAGAACAAACGAGAAACGAGGGGACACCAGTAGTTCCAACTTCTGCACAGGCTACTGTGGAGAATGAGGTACGTCCTCTCCCTTTCCCCTCATATCATTCACCGATAAGGGAGGAACAAGAGGTTCACATTGAACCTAACACTCGGGAAATTGCATAACTGAGCCGACCAGAAAGGGCACTACTGGTGTCCCAACTCACGGCATAATTTGAAGATCAGATCATCAGGATCATGAAAGAAGCTCAAATAGAAACTAAACAATTAGAACAAATTTTGAAGCCATTCAATGTACCATACGGTCTACTTAAAGAACAAACGCGACATTACATAGAGTCTACGACAAATAAAGATCCGGACCAAAATCTTAACTTCAGGTACGATACGTTCACATATACTCAGGAAGAGTTTGAGAAAGCGGATCCAATATGGCGAAGGAAGCTTCTAGAAAAGAATCCAACACTACGGGTACAGTGGGAGGCATCACCTTATGAACTTCAAGTAAATCCTTCGTTTTGCCCACTACCTCGTCGAAGAGCCTGGACGCAATTTTGGGAAAGTCAGCGCCAGGGTAGCATCAATAATCAGTGGCTCAATTATCCACTATTACCTAGTCCGCCACATAATTACTTACCGACCGAGGAATACATGGTAAAATCTATGGAATTTTGGATTGCCAGATATGCTACAGTACCAGATTTAGCGGTAAAAATGACAAATAAAATATTCAGCATGATGCTTACGGTACTCAAAGTGTTCCAACATGCGAAATATACCTTTTCGAATTTCATCGGCATTACACAAGGATCGGAAGCACTCATTTTTGATTTATCTACTATTCCCAGCCGACTAACTATCATGGCATATTATTCTCGCCTAATGTTTTTGCCCTCGACATACATGCAAACCTTCGAAGAAGCATTCTTCATAGGCTTTTTCGAAATTGATTCCGAAATTTTTGTCAAAATGACTTCCAATTTAAATGCGCGACTGGTGGCCTATGAGACAAGTTTCTTTGCTGATCATCGACAGGCGCCAGAAGACGGAGTCAAGTCTCAGCAATGGAAGGAATTCATGCTGTGTCACGCAAATCTGCTAAATCAAAGAGAGCAACAGGCCATACAAACATACACACGTCGCCACAAAAATCTTGTCGAGGACGACAGCGTTCAGGAGGAGGGATGTGTAGAGGGACAATCAAGCAAAAAGAGAAGAAGAAGGAAATCAAAGTCTAAAATGGCTCAGGAGAAATAAACATAACAAGAACAAGTCCCTGCAAGAAGCCCGCAGGGGCGCATCACCCATCTCTGCACAGAGCCCCGCAGGGGCACACACACCAAGGAAAAGCACGAAGCTGAGAGGAGGAACCAGGGCCAACAAGTATTCCATATGTGGGTGCTTCAACCCCTTGAGTTACAGAGGATTCAGATCAAGGCTTACGAGCTACATCCGCATATGTGCACTAATGGCATGCGTGGCAAACCGAATTAACCGGCTTTGAGTAATGCAACCAGGTCTAATATGTGAAACCAAGACAAATCCGAGCGCCTCTAAAACGTAATGCAAGATCAAGAATCAGGCAGAACTGACCAAAGGAGGCACGCGCTGATCGAGACAAACAAGAAGCAAAGCCTGTCAAGGGACGACAGAGACGAAGAGGGGGAGAGTGTTGCAGAGCTAAAGAAAGCACAAGGCAGAGAAAAAGACGGGCCCCAAATTTTTTCCGATTTGGACATCATATTTTTGTATCATAACCGTTCTTGTAATATATTTTCCGTTGTAAATGTACTAGAGGAGTCCTCTAGGTGCATCTCCACAGAAGATTAGAGATTTACCCATGTAAAATAGTAGGAAATTAGTCTTTTAGTGAATAAAGTTCCGGTCTCTTGTGTGAAAGGACCAAACTTAGGGCACATGTATATAAGTCACTTTGTGACTCTTTGTAGGAACTTTTTGCCATTGTGAAGAAGGAGCTCTACAGATTTTCGAGTTTACCTCTTTCATGCTGATTTTGATCTTCATTTCGCTCTTGTATGTGTGTGTTATGCTTGAAATGCATGTGTAGGACTGTTGTCTACCCCTTCCCCTTGATTTTGAGCTGCTGTAGTGTGTGTGCGAGCTTGTAGAAGTTGTGGCGCGGGTGTGGGTGTTTCCCGCCATTCTCTATTTTTGCCATAACTTTAAGCAGAGTGGTCAGAATCGAGTGAAACCACTTCCAATAGATGCGTCCCGGCGAGAGCTTCGAAAGGAGTAGCCTATTGTCTATATTCAAAGTTCCGAGCTGGGAGAAATCCTTGAATTTCTGAAAACTGCTGTAAGAGGCTCTGCGGCAAACACTTTCAGCATTTCAGTGAGTGTGAGAGGTAGTTAGTCTTTTCTCATGCATGCTAGCTTGACCACTTCATTTTCCATCACGTGTGCACACGTCTTCATACACTTGGTACGTCGTTCCATCGGATTGACAATTAGATGTGTGTTAAGTACCCACTATACGCACTTGTGTGGCAATTGAGGTACAGTCTCATTGGCACAAGTCCTTGAGTCTTCTTGGCTCAAGTACACAATGCGTCTCTCTCGAATTTCACCACTGAACGTTCCAATCCAATGGGTTGGTCAAGGTTGTGCATTTGCACCACTTGTCTTCGCAAACCATCCTCATAGATGCGAGCACCTAAGCGGTTGGTTCAGAGAAATTCTAAATGAGTCCTATAGGGTCCTTCAGGTCTTTCTAAATATGCTACATTTGACCCTCCTTCTGGTTTGTCTATGCTAAAAGCCATTTCTGATTCACTCATGTCTGAACTCTCATAGGGGTAATTACTATTTAATTGTTGGGCCCACGAACGTGCAGTAGTTCCTACACTTGCTTCTAATGATCTAAGGCTTTGTCGATTTGCCTTACCTATATGTTTGCCCGATCTAAGGTTCATGAATTTACTTCCTTGCACACTTAGTACACGCTCAGATTGTCAATGATTCTTTGTTTTTAATTGCTTGGTTCTGTTTAAATGCCTTTAACTTCTTGTTTTGTCTTACTGTATGCGTCAGGAATCGACAGTCTGTGGTACTTTTGAGTTCTCATTCCGTCAGACTTAAGTTCTTCTCCTTTAGGTTTTCGTCTCACACACCTTTATCTTTAGTCTTAGACTTGATAAATTAAATCTCTTACACTTGATGTGTTCCTATCCTTTTAAATCCACAATGCTACCGTTTAGCCTAAGCTAATAATTGACTGAGGGGGTTGAGTAATCTTCCAACCTCGAGTCAGCTGCTTTGGTTGCTCTAATGCCCAATAAGTCACGCTTCCCAAGCCCTGCGTTCTTCACTGCCTTGCTTTGTTGCCCTTGATTGTCCTTGCTAGACCTATAAGATTCAATATTAGACCAATTCTCAAATGGATGATCAAGCACTTGAGTATATACACCCTTAAAGGTCCTTTCCCTTTTGCCCAAAATTTCAATGTCCCCTGGTTTTCCTAGTCCCAACTATGTCAACCTCAAATTAGCTTATCTAAACATCAACGAGCTATAAAGCTCAAGAAAACGGACTTTGGATGAAAAAGATATGACCGTTCAGGCCCTCGGGGGTGAAAACTGACAACCAGGTTTTTCTCCAAATATGAGCTAAGGGGTATCCTATGAGTCTAACCACCCAAAAATTTTCAAAAAATTACCCCAAAATTAGTCAAAAAATCAAACCCTAAAAATTTTGTTGGGGTGAGCAGTCGCGATGGTCTGGGACCATCGCGATGGTCCAGGTGAACCGTCGCGATGGCGTGGCACAATCGTGATGGTCCGAAGGAGGGCACTGTCACGATGGTTGGAAACGAATGATCGCGATGGTCCAAAAATGAATGATCGCGACGACGTAATCTGCGAACCGTTGCGATGGCGTGAGTGAACAATCGCGATGGTGTGAATGAACTGTCGCGATGGTCTAATCGGCGAGCAATCGCTATGGCATAGGTCAACGGTCAACGGGACAATCGCGATGGCATGAGCCCGTCGCGATGGTCACAAAGCACGATGGCGTGAGCCAATCACGATGGTTCAAATATCGAAGCATCGTGATGGTCTAAAGGTATCGCCGTGATGGTCTAGCTTGCCATGTGGCAGCATCGGCACGATGGCATGAGCCAATCGCGATGGCGTGGGGTCGACGGGATCGTCACGATGGTCAAAGTGAACCATCACGATGGCTCAAGTGAGCCGTCCCGATGGTGTGAGACCGTCGCAATGGTCCGGCTGAGCCGTCACGATGGTGTGAGCCAATCACGATGGTGTGACACAATCGCGATGGTGTGACACAATCGTGATGGTCTGAGCCAATTGCGATGGTCCACCAAAATGATGATTTTGCAAATGCGTTTGTGGATCCGTGCAAGCGCTAGTATCGCCTACTGTTGGAACTGAAGAACTCACAAGGCAAGGAAGCTTACGAAGGGAGTCAGAGAGAAGAGAAAGCATAAGCAAAAAGGGCAGTCAATGACGATCTGGCAAGTAGGCCAATATTTTTTCAGGACACTAAAGCATATCGAAGAGGTGGACACACAAGGAGAAGGAGCAAGTAGAGAGCTCGAAGATATGTATGTCAAATCGTTAGAAGAAATCCCTAGAACAATAGTGATTTTCATCACTAAAATCCATTGTAGATATTATTTCATATTTTTGTAGCTCCATTTTGTGCAAGCCAAGGAGTCCTTGAGCTTGAGGAGCATTTGAAGTAGCTACCTACCATTTTTCATAATTTTTAGACTTCGTTTGAGTCTTCAAATAGGCCCTAGAACCTAATTTTTAACTATGCCGGACACTAGGTCTGGACACGGCCTAAACCTAGTCAAAAACTATAAATAGAGCTAGAGAGCTCATTTTTGAGGTTAGCTTGTAATTGATTTGAACTTGTAATAGCTTTTTGAAAGCAATCTGAGAACTCCATTGCTTCTCACTCTTGTCTTACCGTGTGTGCGCGTGTGTGTGTCTGTGTGTGCATGTTAGTGTGCTTCTCACTCACGCACTGGTGCCATCACTTGCTTGAGGTCTTCATACCATCCTCACGTCTTCCTGGATTGACATTAAAGGAGGTGCTACTCATCACTGAGCTACACCAAATTTTGGCGTCGTTGCCGGGGATCGAGCTTTGAGAACGAGCGTGTGATGGTAAGACGTAGATTTGAGACGTTGGCGTTGTAGGTAATCTCTTTACTTTTTTTATTTTTCTCTTTCTTACCTCACCATCATCATCACCTTCATCATCATCACCATCTCCCACCTCCATCTCCATCATCGCAAAAATTTTTGGTTTTGATCATATCACCTTCTCCACCTCATTTCCCTCATTCCACTTGTGAGAGAGAGCGAGAGAGCAATATTGTGTGCCTTGTTTTTGCATGTTTGTTGAGTTTTCTTGCAGGATCCAGCTGTATCATCCCCTCCAGCATGCTGCACAGGTACGAAAAAACTCAGAAACTGTCTCTGTGTCGCCGACCTCTGTCGATCACGATCGACAGAAAATTCAACTAATTGGTAAAACTAAGTGCACCACTAGGACAAGCACAAAGAGCACATTCCAAATCACTGAAAAAAATTGAAAAATTCTGTGTTTCTCTGTCAATCGCGATCGACACCATCGATCGCGATCGACAGCCACGATCGACAACATCTTTCAATCGTGACCGACAGACCTGTCGATCGCGATCGACAAACCCCACGACCGACTGGCTGCCACGTAGGACCCTATCAATCGTGATTGACACCGTCGATCGCGATCGATAGCCACGACCGACACCTCTGTCAGTCAAGATTGACACCATCAATCGTGACCGACTGAATTTTGACGATTGACAGAAAACTTCGCGCTGCCACGTGTCCATCCCGACGGACACATCCTCGATTGACTAAAATTATGGCGGAAATCTCGGAAAAAGTGTCGATCATGATTGACACCATCAATCGTGATTGACAGGACCCACGATTAACTTTGTCGATCGCGATTGACATGTTGATCGCGACCGAGAGGCCCCATACGGACACCTTTGTCAATCGCGATTGACAAACCTGTTGATCGCGATTGACAGGCTTTTTGGCCAAAAAATTAGGGTTTTTTAATACCAAGTTTTGGGGATAGTTTTTGGGCATGTTGGACTAGCAATTAGTGATTTGTGAGGCCCCTACACATGTATTTTTGAGAAAATCTTGTGACTTGTTAACCTGTTTGAACCCTGTTTTATCACCAAAACCCTGAATTGACATAACTTTCTCATACGAAATCCGTTTTCTGTGATTCTTGTCTTGTTGGAAAGCTCGTGGGGATTAAATTAAGATCAAGATTATTAGATAGGGTATTTTGAAGTTGGCCATACCCAGGGGGAACAAAATTCAGAGATCTCTAGAATTGTTTTCCAAAAAAAAAATCATAGTGCAAATTGGTGTTGGTGTTGCATGCATGAAAGTGACACGTCTGTCATTTGAATTTAAGTCTTGTGCTAAATTTTGGGACTTTCATAGGTCCATTGAGAGCAATTGAGAGCATCCAGAGCAAGGGTTTCTGTGCAAGCTTGAGAACCGGGTTCTTGAGCATCATAAAGCAAGGGATCAACAAGTACGGTCGGAATATTCTCAACTCCCTTTGTCAATTCCTAGCTTATGCTAAGTTCGAGTAGTGCTAGGAGTAAGTCAGAACAACGATAGGCACAAGACAAGTCAAAGACTATCTAAGAAATCAAGTTCAAGGGATGACATGTGTGTGACCGATAACTTTAAAGGAAAAGAATTTCACGTGGGATGATCAACTTAAGTGCGGGAAATTAACTCAAATATTCCTGACGACGCGATATCAGACAAGATCATAAACACGATAACACACTAAAAAAGAATCAAGTGACTGACACCAATTGATCGGCAACGAGGTTGTACTTTGGGCAAAAATTGGGCTACTTAAATAGGCATATGAACCTCAGATCAGGACGACATCTAGTAAGAGATAGAAAAAGTCTTAGGTCTTCAGAGGCTAGTGTTAATCATACTGCTAGGTATTGGGCCCATCAGTTGAGTCACCACTTGCATTACCCTAGCTCTGAGACTAGTGAATCAGAGATGTCTCAAGGCATGGACAGACCCACAGGAAGTTCAGTTGTGCCATATTTGTATAGGGTGGAAGGCCCCTACAAGACGCAGCTGGAATACCTTAGGACCAACCGATTAGGTGCTAGCATCTATGAGGACGGCCTAGGAAGATCAATGGTCTAGATTAAAAACCCGGACCAATCCATTGGACTAGAACGCCCAGCTGTCAAGTTCGAAAATGGAGCATACTTGGATAAAGAAGGAACCGTATACGTAGTTACCAATCACCCGGAGAGGACATATGAATTCGGGAATGTGATCCCTGAGATGGACATAGATGACCTAGAACAAGGGAACGTAGGAGGAGAGCCTAGGACCCCTCGAGGGAAATCTGTTCTTACAAGAATCCTCAATCCTGAGTGGGTTCCCCAGGATAATAAGAGTATAGATCTACTCCTAAACCAAGAGACCAATGAAGCCTTTTGGAGGTATAAATCAAATAGGCCAAATGATGTAGGGTCAATCCTGATCTATGAGTTCAAAGATCCTAATAGCCTAGGCAGAGTGACTTAGATCACGCCTCAGAGAGGATCTTTGTGGTTACAGAACATGATAGGCATGCTTACACTTGGAAGGGTGAATTCGTTTTCCCCCAACGAAGATCGAACGTGTCATATGGTCACCTTGGAGCTGGAACATCCAAAGCTCATGGAACTCAAAGAGACAGAAGTAGAGATAGGCCAGAAGTAAGCTTTGCCAACCCAGGGGGAAGAGAAAGAACGAGGACGGAAGCGAATAGAGTAGAACCTGAGGTACTTAGAGCCCCCAGGAATCAAAGAAATGCGGATGAGTTCCCTCTACCAAGACCTAGAGAGCACACAAGGACTTTGAGACCGACTCAGCTAGTTAAGTCCATGAATAACTACTTCGATGGCACTGGAGATCCATATGATCATGTGGCTGAGTTTAGGCAAGTCTTGAGAGCTGAACAAGTTGAAGATCTGTTCACGCAGTACAATGCCTTTGGTCTAACCCTTAGGAACACTGCCCTAACATGGTTTCAGCCACTAAACGAGAGGTAGTTCAGGAGCATAGACCAACTTCTAGAGGCATAGACCAACTTCTAGAGGCATTCATTATCGAATTCT
Organism: Ceratopteris richardii; assembly: GCA_020310875.1. Taxonomy (NCBI): domain Eukaryota; kingdom Viridiplantae; phylum Streptophyta; class Polypodiopsida; order Polypodiales; family Pteridaceae; genus Ceratopteris; species Ceratopteris richardii. The sequence goes on along the minus strand of CM035413.1, from coordinate 29,474,027 downwards.
CTAAAAGTGCCATAAGACATAACACCTCCTCGCTGATTCACAGCTTCAAGCAAACCCCTCAAGAAACTGTGAGACTTGCTGGAAGAAGATTTAGGCAATACCTAGAGAGATGCCTTGTCCCTGAGTTACCCACACCAGCTAAGCAAGTGGCTTTATTCTTGGATGGATTGCTAAGTACCAAATTGAGATCATATGTGTACTTAAAAGACCCTAGGACCATAGAAGAGTGTGTACGCATGTGCATTGACATCGAGGATAACCTAGGAGAAGAACTAGAGCTTTCCAAAATCTACAAAGACTCAGATAGTGCCTCTAGCCTCTCTTCCTCGCAATCTACATCAATTGAGGAACCTGCAAAGAAAGTAGCTCAGAAATTAGGTGTCACTAGCAAACAGATCCCAAGATTTTCCCCTGTGAAAGGATGCTATACTTGTGGAGGTGACCATATGGCGAATGTATGTCCCATTATGGCTCAACCCCAAGTAAATCCTAGTAGCCAGTACTGCACCATAGAACAAAGATACACAAATCACACAACACAAGACTGCCCATACAATAAGCAAGTGGTTAGGCAAACCTACCCTCAGCCATACCCTCAACAAGGCAGATACCAGAGTCAATATCCACCACAAGAGTATGCTAGGCCTTAGCAAAATTATCAACCGCAATATCAGGCCCAACTGAGACCCCAGCTAGTGCTAGCACAACAACCACCTGCTCCTACTAATGTGATTCCGATAAAGTATGCTGCTGCAGAAGAAAACCTGAATAGAGCTATAGTCCCAGTAACACCATTAATTTCAGAAAGTGATCCTAGTGACCATAGCTTTGATTCTACTCATGTTGATAGTCCCCAGGCTTACTACATGCAGTCTCCTGAACATGGTGAGTCCTACTACAGTGAGGAACCGAGTGAACCTAATTTGGAGCCCGAGTATACTAATGTCATGTATGCAAACCCCAACTCTAGACCTCAACCTAGGCAAGTAAGACCCCCATTTCCTAGAGGACCATGCTACAGATGTCAGGGAGATCATCTCATTCGAGATTGTCCCTTGCCTCCACCTACACAACCCCAGTCAGTGACGATCCAGGGCTATTGCCAGGAGTGTGGAAAGGAGCATCTCTTACGAGATTGCCCAAAGAATCCTAATAATATGCCGAAAATCACTCCTATCAATGTCATTGGGTTAGTTGTAGACTCCACAGGAAGTGTGATGTCCACTACACCTGTGCAAGTGATCACTAGAGCCCAAGCCTTGCAACAGAACCAAAGTGTAGGCCAGGAAAAGAGCCCAGATGTTAGTGAAACGGAGAGCATGACAAAGAAGAGGACTAGAGCTTGGAGAGATAGTCGTGAAAGAATGAAAAGGAAATGGGCTAAGAAGATGAGTGAACTCGAGGAAAGCCTAAGGGAAAAAAAAGCCAGGATAATTGAACTCACATCTCAAACTCCCTCTCACACTACCCCACCCCCACCATTCCCATCACCATCCAAACCACCACCTTCCAACCCGCCTCACCTAATGCCACCACCTCGTAGAGTAGGATCAGTCCTAGCAGATCCCACTCCTGAGGACCTAAACATGATGCTTAAAGCATATCAGGCCAGAATCCAAGATGGGCCAAACATAATTGATCATGGAAAGTGCTACCCTAGAGCAGAATTAGAGCTTGAACGAACCAAAATCTATGCCAAAATGGTGGAATTGGCTCAAACCATGTTTGAAGCCAATCGCCTCTTTAACATCTCTAGTTCAGCTAAGATGCAGTTGCACTTTGAAGGACTGTTAGAAAGAATAGAGAGGCTGATTGCACAATCAGAAAACGAACCCACCTCTCAAAATAAGGGCAAGGCAGGTGAAAGAGTAAGCCTTCCTACCCAGGAAGCCTATGTGCCTAACTCTACGGAGCCAGACAAATCTTCGTCTATGAATCGGTTCACACCATAATTCCTATGAGAGATTCAAGAAGACAAATGGGCTAAAGAAAGTGAAGTCCCTCCTCCCATTGAACTTGTGGATGATGCACACGACCAATTCCCACAAGACATCCCATCCATTTATGAGGAGCAGGAGAGTACTCAGTCTCACGAGAGATTAGACTTCGAGTTTAATTCCATACAGGAGCTACCCCACTTCACAGGCCCATGGGAAGCTAAGTCTACTTGTATGAGAGCACCCACAGTCATGGTACAAAATGAGGACTCAGTCATACCTAGGAACACAGAGGTAGTGAAGAACACTAAAGTACAGTGCAACCTCACCTTAGAAGAGCTACTCAAAGTAAGGCCAGAGCTATGGAAACATGTAGCCAAACATGTACCAGAAATAGCAAACCTCGTTCCCAGGGAGGATCCCAGAGAACAGTGCCAAAAATACCATTGGACAAGATAGGAGACATGAGTAAGGGCGAAGAGGGAAACACATATCTTCCTATCACCTGTCAAGGATACACCACCAAGGCCATTTTAGAATCAAGTGCAGGAGTTGCAATTGCTACCACTTCCCTATGGAAGCGTTGGGGCAAGCCAACACTCAAACCCTCGAGGATGAAATTGCAAATGGCTGATGGTCACATAGAGCGACCTTACAGCTATTAGAAGGAATGAATCTCACCACATGTGGTGTTGAGTTCGAGCATACATTTGCTATATGTGATTTTTAGCAAAAATCATGCCTATGAAATGATCTTGGGATGACCCTTTATGCGACAGTTGCAAGTGGTACAGGATTGGGGAACCAATTCTTTGTACCTGCAACACTTAGGTGTTACGACCAAAGTGAATCTCAAAGATTACTCTCATAGAGATGTCCCTCCTATCCAATGGAATCCCCTCCATAGAGCCAAAGATGATACGGAATCGGTGCATTCCATAGGATCAGGATCCTCATGGATGCATGAAGACACCCACTTATGGATGTGCAAAGTAGCAGTAGAAGAAGAGAAGAGAGAAAAAGTCAGAGAGGTAGGTGCAAAAGAAACACATAGATCAATTCAAGACCCAGTCTATGCACCTGTAGTCTTTCCTGACAAAGAATTTGAACCCCACGGCTGGGCAGAAATCCTAGCAACAATGGATGTAGCCATCAATGAAGAACAATGGACACCTCACTATGATGAAGATGGCTATGACATCTCAGTCTTCTCCATAGAGCCGATCATGGGAGAGGTAGTGTTAGAAGAGTGTGAACCTAGCCCTGATGCATTTGAGGATGCAAGTGACTCCGATCTAGAGTCAATCATCATGGACCCACCTTTTGCATCAGATGAAGAGTATTTCTATGAAGTAGAATTTCAACCCCAGGGGTATGGAGAGCTTACAAATGATGTAAGGCTAGCTACACATGTGACCCCGAAGGAAGAAGGAAAGAAAAGAAGGAAGAGAGAAGTCACACCAGAAGAGGAAGAATCTTTGTTTTAGGTCCCAGAAAATTTTAAGAAGTATGAGATAGATGACAAGAGAGTCATGATCAGAATGCCTAAACGAGAGGCACAATCAGGGGAGGCCTATGATAACAAAGAAACCACCAAGAAAATAGTGGTAGCCATGAAAGAAGGAGAAGGGAGATGCACGTACATAGGCCATGACTTGAGAGAAGAGGAAGAGCAAGAGTTGATTGCCTTGCTAAGAGAATACATAGATGTATTCACTTGGAGCTACAAGGATTTGAAGGGTGTTGACCCTGACATATGCTCACACATTATCCCCATGACCTCAGATGCCAAACCTTCTAAGCAAAAGCCATACACATATAATGATAATTATGTTGCTAAGATCATAGAGGAGATAGATAGACTGGTTGAAGCTCGATTCATCTATGAAATTGAGCACACTGAGTGGGTATCCCCCATCGTAGTGGTGCCCAAGAAAAATGGAAAGCTATGTGTATGCATTAACTTGAAGAAGGTCAATGCAGTCACAATTCGAGATAACTATCCGCTTCCTATCACAGAGCATCTCTTAGAAAGAGTAGCAGGCAAGGAATTGTACATCTTCCTTGATGGATTTTTGGGCTACAATCAAGAAGCCATAGCTCCAGAAGATCAGCATAAGACGGCTTTTGCCACTGAATGGGGCATATTTGCCTTTAGAGTAATGCCATTAGGGCTTACCAATGCACCCGCTACCTTCCAGAGGCTGATGTGCCATGTATTTAAAGAGTTCTTGAGGAAGAACCTAGAAGTCTATGTTGATGATCTTTGTGCTCATTGATGATCTTTGTGCTCATTCCAACATTAGACAAACCCATATTCCTGAACTCAGACAAATCTTTGACAAATGTAGAGAATATCAAGTCTGCCTAAACCCAAAAAAGTGCATTTTTATGGTCCGGCAAGGCAAGATTCTAGGACACATAGTGTCAAAGAATGGCATATCCACTGATGAAGAGAAAGTGAGAGCCATAGCCGAGTTACCTAGGCCAAAGAATGTCAAGGAAGTACAAGCTTTCATGGGGCATTGTGGTTATTACCGACGGTTTATGCACATGTACGCCATCATAGCAAAGCCTCTGTATGGACTTTTGACTAACTTTGAGTGGACTAATGAATGTGAGAATTCCTTCAATGAGCTTAAACGGTGGTTATGTTCAGCACCAATTTTGACCACACCAGATTGGAATAAGCCTTTCCATGTTCATGTGGATGCATCCAATTATGCTATTGGATGTGTACTGGCACAACCTACAGGCGAAGGCAATATGGATCTTCCAATTGCCTATGGTAGTAGGTAGTTGAATGCGGCTGAACGAAATTATACCACTACTGAGAGAGAAGGACTAGGCATGGTATATGCGGTTAAAAAGTTTAGACATTACTTGCTTGCCAATAAGTTTAAATTTTTTACTGACCATCAGGCACTGCTATATCTCGTGAACAAGCCATGCAATACAGGAAGATTAGTAAGATGGTTTCTCTTGCTAATGGAATATGATTTTGAGGTTGTGGTAAGGAAAGGGAAGACTCACTTGAGAGCAGATCATCTCTCTCGACTCACATCTGGAGAAGCCCCACAAGAAGTGTCAGATGACCTTCCTGATGCTTACTTGTTTAATTTGGAAGTGGTGCCGCAATGGGCTAAGCCATTAGTGCCAGTATTGACATACGGGCCTAACCACCCAGTAATAAACACACAGGATAAAGAGGTAGTAAAAGCCCAAAAGTATCACATCATGGCAGGAAGTATGTACAGGCACACGGATCAAGGGATCTTGGCTTGTTGTGTGGAAGAGGATGAGTACACTAAATGGTTGCAATTAGCACATGTAGGTGCATTAGAGCAACACTACTCAAAGCAATGAACCCTATAGACACTAAGGAGACTCGAAGTGCATTGGCCGACTATGGAAGCTGATGTCCAAAAGTTGTGCAAGGAATGCCCAATCTGCTGCACTAAACCACCTGTGGAACATGCCACTCTTTATCAACTGTCCATAGTACCAGATTGGAGTGAACCACTAGTATCCTTCCTAAGGATGAAAACATTCCCTCAAGAGATGACACTAGCCAGACAAAGAAGTTTAGAACAAGAAGCCCTAGATTACTCGCTCATTGGTGATAACCTATACAAGCGTGGTAAAGATGTTTACCTAAGATTATGTGTCCACAAGAGTGAATATCTCAAGATCTTGGAAACGGCTCATCAAGGGGTAGCAGGAGGACATTTTGGACCAGACAGAGTGATTAAAGCGATCCTATTTGTAGGCTTGTGGTGGCGGACCCTTCACATGGATGCACATACCTATGTGAAGTGGTGTGATGTCTGTCAGAGAACTCAGTATCCTATACGCAAAGATGAGATGTCACTGAAACCTATGATGGGTGGACGAGCATTCTCTAAGTGGGGAATAGACTTTCTAGGTCCTATTAATCCCCTAGCTAAGGGTTCCCATGCTTAATATATCATTGTGGCCACGGATTATCTAACCAAGTGGGTAGAAGTGAAAGCTACCACGAAGAACGATGCACAAACAATAGCTAAGTTCTTATTTGAGAATGTGTTCACTAGATACGGGTTACCTATAGAGCTAGTTAGTGATAGAGGCACTCACTTCTTGAATGAAGTTATTGAAAATCTGCTCCAAGAATTATTGGTGGTACATAAGAAGTCTGCCCCCTATCACCCTCAAGCTAATGGCCAGGCTGAGAGCACCAATAAGATCTTATGCAATGTACTAACGAAATTAGTGAACAATAAACGCTCTAATTGGGACAAACAGCTACACTACGCTGTTTGGGCATACCAAGTCACCTACAAAACGGTACTCCAAGCCACCCCCTTTCAGATGGTATTTGGCCAAAATGTAGTGCTACCGTTGGACTTCTTAATACCAACACTGAAAGTAGCACAAGAGCATGAATGGACGGGTCATGAACTCTGCTCTAGACTTTTTGACCTTGAACGATTAGGAGAAACAAGACTGAGGGCGGTTGCAGGGATATATGCAGCTAAGAAACGGCAGAAGGCATACTTTGATGCCCACGTTAAGGACAAAGGTTTGAAGGCAGGTGAACTAGTACTAGTATACACTTTGAAACAACATGCGAGGAAACTAGAGAAAAGAGGCTATGGACCCATGATCATTAATAGGATCTAAACAAGTGGAGCAGTGCAACTAGCCACATTAGAAGGCGATATTCTCCCAAGCTATATGAGCGGATGCCGAGTCAAGTTATATCAGGAACCTCTGACGGAAGAGATGCTAAGTCGACTCAACACTGCTAAGAAACACAAAGAAGAAGAAAAACGAATTCGCGAAGAAGCTCAAGCAGAAGCATTGGAACGCATCCGGAGAATGAAGTTGAGAAGACCATGTAGAGAGCAACCTAGGATAGATGCATATGCAGATCAAGGATATCACGTGGCTATGTGTTTAGAGACATCCATCACTTTTTAGAGTCATTCATCATTGAATTCTCTAAAAGTGGAATCAGACATGACACGTCTTCATTGATTCATAGTTTCAAACAGACCCCTCAAGAAATGGTTAGACTAGAAGGACGTAGGTTTAGACAATATGTGGAAAGATGTCCTATGCAAGAGCTACCCTCACAGGCCAAGCAAGTGTCATTGTTTTTAGATGGCCTGTTGAGCTCTAAACTATGCTCCTATGTGTACTTGAAGGAACCCAGAACGCTAGAGCAATGTGTAAGAATTTTTATAGACATTGAGGTCAACTTAGGAGATGAGTTGGAACTCTCAAAGGTCTATAAGGATTCAGATTGTTCATCTCTAGCATCTTCAAAATTGTCTATTTCGATAGAAGACCTAGCAAAAAAGGTGGCCCAGAAACTAGGAGTTTCTAGTAAACAGATGCCTAGGGTAACAACAAACAAGCGTTGTTACACCTGTGGTGGTGATCATATGGAAAATGTGTGTCCCAATGCAACACAACCACAAGCCATCCCTAGTGTCCAATACTGTACAATTGAGAGAAGATACACAAATCACACGGCTCAGGACTGCCCATACAATAAACAAACAGTAAGACAGAACTACCCGCTAGCATACCCGCAGCCAGGTAGGTATCAAGGTCAGTACGATACTCAACCTCATTACTATAGACCTCCTCAGAACTACCCTTATCAGGCTCAACAGAGACCTCAACCTGTTTTAGCTCAGCAGCCACCCTCACCAGCGAATGTCATCTCAGTCAAATATGTTGCTGCAAAAGAAAACCTAAGTAGGGCTTTAGTGCCTTCATCACCCCTGATCACCAAAAGTGACCCAAATTCTAACAGTTTTGACTCTACTCATGTAGATAGTCCACCCGCGTATTACACAGAGTCACCAGAACATATGGAAACATATCATTACGATAGTCCACCATTGGAACATAGTTGGGAGCCCCACTACGCTCATGTGATGTATACAAACCCAAATCCACGGCCCCAATTGAGACAGCAGAGACCACAGGGCCCTAGAGGACCATGCTTTAGGTGCCAAGGAGATCATTTCATAAAGGATTGTCCACATCCTCCGATATCGGGACAGTCTCAGTATTATAACATACAAGGCTTTTGCACCGATTGTGGTAAAGAGCATGTCATAAAAGATTGTCCTAAGAACCCTGTTAATGCTTCAAATGTGACACCAATCAACGTGATAGGTATTGTGCACAATGCAGATGGATCCAACCCTACATATGTGCCTATCCAAGCTATAACAAGAGCCCAGGTGCTCTTACAAAACCAATAGCCTAAGCATGAGAAAGTAGTAGGAACTAGTGAAGTTGGAGAATCTGGTAGTAAAAAGATGAAATCATGGAAAGATTCCAGAGAAAGGATTAAGAGAAAATCAAGGAATCTAGAGCCAAAATCCTAGAATTGACTTCACAAGAATTGAATCAAGAGCACCCAGCTCAAAAATCAGGATCAGATCTAGCAGAACCCATACCTGAAAAACCTAGACATGATGTTTTGTGCGTATCAAGCAAGATTAAAAGAAGGACCTCAAATAGCAGAAATGAGTAAGAACTACCCTCGAGCAGATCTACAAATTGAGAGAACTAAGCTTTGCATGAAGATGGTAGAATTAGCACAAGCAATGTTCGAAGCCTATAGATATCTTAATTGGAATAACATGGCAAAACCAGAGTTACACTTTCAAGGACTGATGGAGAGGCTAGAATACTTGATAGAAAGCAAAGAGAAAAAGAATGAACATAGGAACCCTACTACCTCGGAGATAGGAAAGGAATGCACCATCCCTGTCTCAAATACCAAACACACAAGGTGAAGACAACCTGTCTTCCATACATAAATATTCACATGAATTTTTGAGAGAAATCCAAGAAGAGAAGTGGAGAAAAGAAGAAGGAACTCATCCTCCTATTCAAGAAATAGATGACTTGCAGGAGCAATTTCCCCAAGACATTCCCTCTATTTATGATGATGTAGAGGAAGAGCAATTGAGTGAACACACAGGTTTTGAATCTAACTCTTTGCATGAATTACCTCAGTTCACAGGTCCTTGGGAAGCAAAGTCTATTAGTATGAGATCACCCACGATAATAGTGAGGAATGAAGAATCAGTAATCCCTAGAAACATGGAAGTGATCAAGAATACCAAAGTTCAATGTAATCTCACCCTAGAAGAGTTGTTAAAGGTAAAACCAGAGCTGTGGAAACACGTAGCAAATCAATTCCCTGAGCTTGCTACTACTCCCTCACAGATAGGATCACACAAGAAGGTACGAGAGATACCAGTAGAAAAGATCGGAGATGTAAGTGAAGGAGAGGAAGGTAACACTTATCTTCCAATAACCCATCAGGGCTACACCACAAAAGCCATCTTAGATTCAGGAGCCGGAGTAGCCTTTGCTACCACCGCTTTATGGAAATGTTGGGGTAAGCCAGCATTAAGACCTACCAGGATGAAGCTACAAATGGCTGATGGACACATAGAAAAACCATTAGGCTTACTAGAAGGCATATCTCTCACCACTTGTGGTGTGGAGTTTGAGCATACTTTCGCCATTTGTGATTTTAGTAAAAATCATGCTTATGAGATGATATTAGGACGACCATTCATGCATCAGTTGCAAATTGTACAAGATTGGGGAACTAATTCTTTGTACTTGCAACATTTAGGAGTGACTACTAAAGTCAATCTTAAAGACTATTCCCATAGAGACGTACCCCCAATACAATGGAACACCATCCATAAGACACAGGTAGAAACGAAATTGGTACACTCATTGGAGTCAGACCCCTCATGGTTGCATGAGGATACTCATTTATGGATGTGTAAAGTAGCAAAACAAGAGGAAGTACGGTTAGAAGCCAAAACTTTAGGTTCAAAACAACATTCACGAACTCTTCAAGACCCAGCTTACGCACCTGTAGTATTTCCGAACGAAGAATTCGAGCCTCATGTTTGGGCAGAAATCCTAGCAACCATGGATGTAGCCATCAATGAAGAACAATGGACACCCCACTGTGACGAGGATGGCTATGACATCTCAGTTTTCACGATAGAGCCAATCATGTGTGATTCAATTATTGAAGAATGTGAACCTAACACTGATGCATTCGAGGATGTGAGTGATTTCGATTTAGAGTCAATTACTATGGACCCACCCTTTGCATCAGAGGAAGAATACTTCTATGAAGTAGAAACTTACCCTCAGAGACACGAAGAAGTTATGAATGAGGTGAGTATGACCACACAAGTGACCACTAATAGTGAAGGTAAGAAAAGAAAGAAGAAAGAAACCATGTTAGAAGAAGAAGAATCTTTGCTTGAGGTTCCCAAGAACTTCAAAAAATATGAAATAGAAGATAGACGAATCATGGTACGAATGCCTAACAGAAAAGCTGACCTTGGAGAAGTATATGATAATCGAGAGAAAACCAAAAAAATCATAGTAGCCATAGAAGGAGAAGAAGAAAAATGTACCTACATCGGGCATGATTTGACGACTGAAGAAGAAGAAGAGTTAGTCGCCCTATTGCGCGAATATAGAGATGTGTTCGCTTGGAGTTACAAAGATTTGAAAGGAGTAGATCCGGATATATGTTCTCATAGAATCCCTATGACTGCAGATGCAAAACCTACGAAACAGAAACCATACATGTACAATGATAATTACGCTGTGAAGATTAAGGAAGAAATAGATCGCTTGATAGAACTAGGATTCATTTACAAAATTGAGAATACCGAATGGGTATCCCCCATTGTGGTTGTGCCCAAGAAGAATGGAAAATTGTGTGTGTATTAACCTTAAAAAAGTTAATGCCGCCACGATTAGAGATAGTTATCCTCTTCCTATCACAAAACATTTATTGGAAAGAGTTGCAGGCAAGGTAGTCTACAGCTTTCTTGATGGATTCTCAGGCTATAATCAAGTAGCCATTGCTCCAGAAGATCAACACAAGACGGCTTTTGCCACAGAATGGGGCATTTTTGCATTTTGAGTGATGCCTTTTGTCTTAACAAATGCAGTCACCACTTTCCAGCGACTCATGTGTCATGTTTTTAAGGAATTCTTGTGCAAGAATTTGGAAGTTTATGTTGATGACATATGTGCTCATTCAAATATCAGACAGACACATATCCTAGAATTAAGACAAGTGTTTGACAAATGTCCAGAATATCAGGTTTGTTTGAACCCAGAAAAATGCGTTTTCATGGTTAGACAAGGCAAAATTCTAGGACACATTGTGTCAAAGAATGGAATTTCTACGGATGAAGAAAAAGTGAAAGTAATTGCAGATCTACCTAGACCAAATAACATGAAAGAAGTACAGGACTTTATGGGTCATTGTGGTTATTATAGACGATTCATACACATGTATGCAATCATAGCCAAGCCTCTATACTCTCTTCTATATTAACAACCCGGGATTGGAGTATGCCATTCCATGAACATGTGGATGCATCCAATTATGCTGAATGAAGGTAATATAGATCTCCCCATAGCGTACGCGAGCAGACAATTGAACGCAGCAGAAAGAAATTACACCACTACGGAACGAGAAGGATTAGGAATGATCTATGCAATAAAGAAATTCACGCACTATTTGTTGGCAAATAAGTTCAAGTTCTTTACAGATCATCAAGCGTTACTGTACTTAGTCAATAAGCCATGTACTACAGGAAGATTAATACATTGGTTTCTATTACTCATGGAGTATGATTTTGAAGTAGTAGTTAGGAAAGGGAAGACACATCTTAGAGCTGACCACCTTTCGAGACTAACCTCAGGAGAAGCTCCTCAAGGGATAGCGGATGAGTTACCAGATGCATATTTGTTTAACCTTGAGATAGCACCAGAATGGGCTAAGCCTATGGTCCTTGTTCTCACATATGGACGCAAGAATCATAGGATAAGGATCAAGGAAGGAGAGATTACAAAGTCTCAAAGATACCAAATCATAGCAGGAAGTATATATAAACAAGACAATCAAAAGATTCTTGTTTGTTGTGTAGATGAATCAGAACATGCGAATTGGTTGCAATTAGCACACATAGGTGCATTAAAGCAACATCATTCGAAACATCGTACATTGTAGACTCTGCATAGACTAGGAGTATATTGGCCTTCAATGGAAGCAGATGGCTACAAGTTGTGTAAAGAATGCCCTGTTTGTTGTGAAAGACCACCAGTAGAACATGCTACATTCTATCACGTGTCTCTCACACCAGACTGGAGTGCACCTTTAGTGACATACTTGAGGACGAACACATTCCCTCAAGGAATGACTTTAGCATGACTGTTGGAAGTGAGGTAGGCCCTTGGCTCATGTCACAGGTCCATGGTTCCATAGGTCCAGTATATACAACATTAATTCCAGCATTCTTCAATATTGACAAAACATGAACATACCACAACTTAATCATACAAATGATGAGACAAAGATAGAGAAAGAATAGACAACATGTGTAAGGTGTTACGTAAGACATTGCTTACTCATAATATCATATATACCAATGTTCAATGTATATTGTGGGAGCAAAACTCTCAACCACTCTATGTGATGAGAAATAGATGAATGAGTGAATGTACAAATGTAACAACCATATTCAGATGTATGGGCAGTAATTTGAATATACATGAAATGTGTGACCTTATAGGTTATAGAAGAGTGAATATGAGTGACTGAAAGAGGAAGGATCAGTGTGAACCTGATAATCAACAAACCCTCATCTAACCTTAGGCTATGGAAGACCCTAAGTTAGATATGTGTGTGAAAAGATCACATACTTAAAAAGTAGCAAAGAATGCTAACAAGTTTGCTGTAGAAAATCCTCAGACTCATGTGAACACACCTTCTCAAACACCTCATCAAAATATGCATAAAGCATATACGTATTGAGTCTCTTGTACTTATGCCGAATAGAACTCCTTCTGATATGAACGCCACGGCCTCCATAAACTTCAAGTAGTACCTGTGTGCATAAAGAGAATATGTACCTGAATACTTAACACTATGTGCATAAAGAGAATATGTACCAGAATACTTAACATAAGATGTAAATCTTATGTTAACCACCATCCAATGTCTTTGAAGTAGCCCGACATCTTCTTGTAGAAGACAATCTTCAACCTGATATCTTCTTGTAGAAGACAATCTTCAAATACACCATGTAGATGGCCGATCCTCACCATCATGATGCTAATGACCATGTCTTCTTGCCATGAACAAGAGATAACCTCCTCTCCATGAGCTAGAGTGTGAGCACACCCTTCATCTTATCCAAGAAGAATCATTAAGAAGAACTCCATAGCTTCTCCTCAACATGCTTCAAGTTAGCACCATGGCTGCCCCATGTGCTAGACGAAACACCACCTCTATTGAGGTCCAAGCTCCAAGCTTGTGTTGAATACTAGGTGTAGGATGAATATAATGAGGTCAATACTCTCCTTATATAGTTTAGCTTCCTTGCAATAAAGCGCTCCTCCAAAAGCACATAAAACAGGATCGCTACGAATAAATCACTCTTAAAAAAAAAAATCTATGTCGCCTCTGTTATCGCGCCGTCTTCCACGTTTGCTGTTTTTAAAAGATCATGCTTTTAGGCGTTTTCACGCCGCTGCTAATGGCGGGACTTGAACCCTGGTGGATAGTGTGAGAGGATAATAAGCTAACCATCACGCCACGTGCTGTCGTTGTACAAAAGGTACAAAGCAAATCTACACATACATCTACATATACATGAAATGTGTGACCTTATAGGTTATAGAAGAGTGAATATGAGTGACTGAAAGAGGAAGGATCAGTGTGAACCTGATAATCAACAAACCCTCATCTAACCTTAGGCTATGGAAGACCCTAAGTTAGATAAGTATGTGATCTTTTCACACACGTATCTAACTTAGGGTCTTCCATAGCCTAAGGTTACATGAGGGTTTGTTGATTATCAGGTTCACACTGATCCTTCCTCTTTCAGTCACTCATATTCACTCTTCTATAACCTATAAGGTCACACATTTCATGTATATTCAGATGTATGGGCAGTAATCTGAATATACATGAAATGTGTGACCTTATAGGTTATAGAAGAGTGAATATGAGTGACTGAAAGAGGAAGGATCAGTGTGAACCTGATAATCAACAAACCCTCATCTAACCTTAGGCTATGGAAGACCCTAAGTTAGATACGTGTGTGAAAAGATCACATACTTAAAAAGTAGCAAAGAATGATAACAAGTTTGCTGCAGGAAATCCTCAGACTCGTGTGAACCCACCTTCTCAAACACCTCATCAAAATATGCATAAAGCATATACGTACTGATTCTCTTGTACTTATGCCAAATAGAACTCCTGATATGAACACCACAGCCTCCATAAACTTCAAGTAGTACCTATGTGCATAAAGAGAATATGTACCTGAATACTTAACATAAAATGTAAATCTTATGTTAACCACCATCTAATGTCTTTGAAGTAGCACAACATCTTCTTGTAGAAAACAATCTTCAACCTGATATCTTCTTGTAGAAGACAATCTTCAAATACACCATGTAGATGGCTGATCCTCACCATCAAGCTGCTAATGAGCAAGTCTTTTTGCCATGAACAAGAGATAACCTCCTCTCCATGAGCTAGAGTGTGAGCACAACCTTCATTAAGAAGAACTCCATAGCTGCTCCTCAACATGCTTCAAGTTAGCACCATGGCTGCCCCATGTGCTAGACAAAACACCACCTCTATTGAGGTCCAAGCTCCAAGCTTGTGTTGAATACTAGGTGTAGGATGAATATAATGAGGTCAATACTCTCCTTATATAGTTTAGCTTCCTTGCAATAAAGCACTCCTCCAAAAGCACATAAAATAGGATCACTACGAATAAAGTACTCTTAAAAAAAAAAAACTTCATCGCCTCTGTTATCGTGCCGTCTTCCACGTTCGCTGTTTTCAAAAGATCATGCTTTTAGGCGTTCTCACGCCGCTGCTAATGGTGGGATAGGGTGAGAGGATAATAAGCTAACCATCACGCCACGCGTTGTCGTTGTACAAAAGATACACAACAAATCTACACATATGTTTGCGCTGGCTGTTATCGGGTTTCAACAGGGCTGAAGAGTGCTATAAGAACAGCTACTTATGTATAAATTATGGTCAATTGAACCAATGGATCATTGTATGGACCAATGGGATATTGATTCCAACAACGACAACGAAGTCTAGAGCAAGAAGCTCAAGACTATTCACTTATTGGCGATAATCTATACAAATGAGGACGAGACGGATACTTAAGACAATGTGTTCATGAAAGCGATTACTTGAGCGTACTAGAGACTGCACACCAAGGTGTTGCAGGAGGTCATTTTGGACCCGATAGGATAATCAAAGCCATCCTGTTTGCAGGATTATGGTGGCCCACTCTTCACATGGATGCGCATACCTATGTAAAGAGATGTGATGTGTGTCAAAGAACTCAGTTTCCTACTCGTAGAAATGAAATGACATTGAAACCCATGATGGGAGGACGTGCATTTTCTAAGCGGGTTATAGACTTTGTAGGACCCATTAACCCCTTGCAAAAGGTACACATGCGGAATACATTATTGTTGCGACAGATTATCTTACCAAATGGGTAGAGGCAAAAGCCACGAAAAAGAATGATGCACACACGAATGCAAAATTCTTATTTGAAAATGTCTTTACAAGATATGGATTGCCTATAGAGTTAGTGAGCGATCGAGGAACTCACTTTCTAAACCAGGTCATTGAATATTTGTTACAAAATTTTATGGTGATTCGCAAGAAATCCGCACCATATCATCCTCAGGCCAATGGTCAGGCTGAAAGCACTAACAAGATCCTTTGTAACGTACTGACGAAACTCATGAACAACAAACGTTGAGATTGGAACAAACAGTTACACCACGCTGTTTGGGCATATC
Source organism: Ceratopteris richardii (assembly GCA_020310875.1). Taxonomy (NCBI): domain Eukaryota; kingdom Viridiplantae; phylum Streptophyta; class Polypodiopsida; order Polypodiales; family Pteridaceae; genus Ceratopteris; species Ceratopteris richardii. The sequence continues at coordinate 29,458,170 of CM035413.1, read as the reverse complement.
GAGTGGCCTACAAGACCGTACTCAATGCGACTCCCTTTCATATGGTTTTTGGTCAGAATGTTGTGCTTCCTTTGGACTTCTTGATACCGACCCTTAAGGTTGCACAAGAACATCAGTGGAACTGCCATGAGTTATCCACAAGAATAATGGACTTGGAACGATTAGGAGAAACCAAGCTCAAAGCAGCAGCATGAATATACGCAGCAAAGAAGTGACAGAAAGCCTATTTCGATGCACATGTGAAAGATAAAGGCTTAAAAGAAGGAGATTCAGTCCTAGTATATACACTGAAACAACATGCACGGAAGTTAGAGAAGCGAGGTTATGGACCTATGATCATTAAGAGACTCTCGACAAGTGGAGCAGTACAATTAGCCACCTTAGAAGGAGACATAATGCCTAATTACATTAGTGGTTGTAGAGTCAAGTTATATCAGGAACCTCTTACTGAGGATATGCTTAGACGACTCACATTGGCAAAGAAGCGTAAGGAGGAAAAAAATAGAATACGTGCTGAAGCTCAGGTTAAAGCTATAGAACGCATTAAGTGCATGAAGCTAAGAACACAAGGACTAGGGAGAGAACATTATAACCATCTGGAAACAACACCCAGACATCCCATGGCCATGTAACAAGTAAAGTCAACCACTCATCCTAGCATAGTGGATATGAGACCATTCATTAAAGTCAGGCTAGAGCACGGCAACCCTTGCCAAGGGCTCAGGGATTTAATTGATTCAGGCACTGCGACTAGTGCGATTAGTTTTGGAGCAAGTCTATGACAAGCCTAAGTATTGGCTTGAGTCCCACAAAGTCATAGAAGAAGCTTTAAAATGAAGACTATGTAAAGTTCACTTGTGAACTACCTCTTGTAACTTTTGAAGAGTTTACTTAATGTAAAAGTGAAAGAATCTTAAGTGGTTGAGTCCACTTGATCAAAAAAGGAAAGAGGAGCCATGAATTCGTGATTTGTGGTAGGTAGAGAATCAAATCAATCACTAATTGATTGGAGAGTGATTGAGGAAAGTTAGCCTCCCAAACTCAACTATAAATAGATGGCAGCTTTAGTTGTGGTTAGAGAGACCTATGTGAAGACCTCCAAGAGCTGAGCTTTATGCCATATGAAGGTGTGATTCCAAGGCACACATATGTATCAGTAAGTCCATTGTATTGTACAAGCAATATACTTTCATTTTCATTATCATTTGGGTTCATATTTCCATGTTCTTGTGAAGTGTACTACTTACTGCCATATCTCTCAGTTTTCTCAGTCAGATTGCAGAGATGGTTTCTCTACGCTTGGTGCATCATTTTCAATGGTTTAACTTGTTAAAGTTAGCTCTATAAGTTTACTATATGCTGATCAATTTTCATTTCATTTGGGTATTGCAATCTTCAGTTATGTTCAGTTGAAGTCAACCCTATCTGTCATTTTCACTTCTCTATCAAGTACCCGACTTTTTTACTCATCTTGTCAGAGTTGTTTCTCAGTGTGTGCTCATTCAAATTCCATATTTAAAGCTTTTTGGATTTAGCGTATTGTTTAGTATAAGCCTACAAATTTTCATAATCATTGGATTCTTAAATCTGGAGTTATGTGCATTTTTCTGCTCACTAGTCTCAAACTGTAACAGCCCGTGAAAATCGGGATGATGTCATCAATTGCTAAACATCATTCTCCATGTGTGGTTCATTATTTTTTATGAGATTACTCTTGAAAGTTAGCTCTTTAAGTTAACTAAACTTACCCAAGAGGAATTAAGCTAATTGTTGTTGTGCTTAGAGAATTATGCAAAACACTCGACAGGTGTATGAACCAAGAATAGCAAGTTCTTCACCTCTGAGCTAACTCCAACTTATCTGTTTTGATCTATCTTTTTGAGAGTGATCTCCCAAGGTACATAGGGGATCCATTGGCAAGCTAAAAGGGCCCACCACATACTCCTGGAGTTCATTTGGCTAGTGTAGATCAAGGATTTTGCAACACCTCTTCATCTTCAAGCACATACCTATCCATCTCTTCACAGTGGTATCAGAGCAAGGTTGGACAACATGGCAGATGGATTTACTTCATCAATTGACAAATTGGACAGAGGTAACTACTCAGCTTGGTCATTAAGAATGGAAGCTTATCTCAAAGGTAGAAGTTTATATGGTTATGTGGCTAGAGATGAAGTTATGCCAAGTTTCAAGAACAAAAGTCAACCAACACAAGAAGAGCAAGAAAGATTGAGCACATGGAGCTCCAACGATGCACTTGCAAGGTCTTATCTCCTCAACTCTATCTCAGATTTTTTGTTGCCTCACATTAGAAGTTGTAAGACATCTCGGGAAGTGTGGGATGCACTTGAAGCCTTCTTCTCTTCAAGTACTAAAGCTAGGAAGCATCAACTATGGCTGGATCTCACAACTCTCAAGAAGGCTCCCAAACAAAATGTGACTGATTTTGTCACAAAGCTCAAGGACATAGCAGATCAGTTGGGAAGCATTGGAGAGGTAATATATGAAGAGCAAATTGTAAGGCAGGTCATCAATGGCTTGAAGGCAGATGACAAGTGGGAAGCATTCACCACAACTATGGATTTGTACATGGACATGCATGTACCTGATTTCAATACACTCATTGGACAATTACTTACTCAAGAGGCAAAGCTTATAAAAAATGGAGAAAGCCCTAAAGGTAATCAATCTTCAGCTTTATACACTGATAAAAGCAAGTCCAAAGATAACAAAGGAAAGGCAAAGAAAGTAGATGATGAAGCAGGTACATATCAAGCTAACTATGCAGGTAGAGGAAGAGATGGCAGAGGTAGAGGAAGAGGAGGTGGACAAGGCATGGGGAGATCCCAAGACTCCAAGCCATGTTCTATTTGTGGATTAACTAATCATACAACTGAAAATTGCTTTAGGAATTCCAGGAATCAAAGAGGTAGAGGATACAATAGAGGAAGTTATGGCTACTCAAGACGAAGGTTCAACAATTATCATGGCAACTACAACAACTACAATCATTCAAACTATCAAGGAGGCTACAAAGAAAGGAGAGACTTCAATAACTACACAGAAGACTCAAACAAAGAGGATTCATTATTGATCATGAACATGGCTATGCCACAAGGTAAATCTGATGAGCATGTTTTCTACATAGATTCAGGTTGTTCAAATCATGTGGTAGGAAATGTGGCACTCCTATTAGATTTAGAAGATCCAAGGAATACGCATGAGGTACAAACAGGAGATGACACAAAACATCCTGTGGAGAAAATAGGCAATGTCAAAGCACCTGATGGAAACATCAAACTACTCAGTAAGGTACTCTATGTCCCTACCATTACAAAGAATTTGATAAGTGTTGGGCAGATAGTAGAGAAAGGGTTGCAAGTCAGGTTCACAAAAGCAGGATTAGATCATTGTAAAATTTGTGGATGTATTACTTTTTCTCATGTTCCTTCACAAGTTAGAGGCAAGATGGATCCAAAGGCAGAAAGGTGTGTATTTATTGGATATGACAACAATCAAAAGGGCTACAGGTTATACATTCGTACCAACAAAGGATTCTTGGTAAGCAGAGATGTTGTTTTTGATGAGAACAATTCATGGTATGAAGATTCATGCAGGAAGGTCAATTTACCATATGATCTTGAAGAAGATTTTCCAAAGCTTGGTAGAGAACAACCGAAGATTGAAGAACAAGACACCTCAGAGGATGATGAAGAATCTCAGATGGAAAAGATCAAAGCATGGAAGTCTAAAGGTAAAGCAAAATTGTAGGAACTTGGACATGAGGTAGAATCATCACATCATGGCCTAAGAAGATCTATGAGGGAAAAGAAAAAACCAAAAAGGTATGGGTTTGACACCTCATTAGTAACTAAAAATTCTATCTACATAGCACATGGCATAAACCAATAGGAGCCATCATCATTTGAAGAGGCCAAAGCAAAATCAGAATGGAAGCATGCAATGAAGGAAGAGATTGAAGCACTTGAGGAAAACAACACTTGGGATTTGGTGCCCAAGACTTTTATCCATGAAGGTAATAGGCTCAAGATGGGTCTATAAACTCAAGAAGAATTTTGATGGCTCCATTAACATGTATAAGGCAAGGCTTGTAGCAAAAGGCTTTGCACAAACTCAGGGAATTGATTATGAGGAGACCTTCTCTCCTGTGGCAAAGATGCCTACTATTAGGGTTTTGCTTAGTATTGCCTCTTCCAAGAATTGGAAGATACTTCAACTAGATGTAAAGAATGCATTCTTGAATGGTTGGATAATAGAAGAGGTATATATGGCACAACCACCTGGTTTTGAGAATCAAGTTTATCTTGATTATGTGTGTAAACTTAACAAAGCATTGTATGGTCTCAAGCAAGCTCCAAGAGCTTGGAATTTCAAGCTTGTTTCATTCTTGTAGGACAAAGGCTTTCAACCAAGCAAGGCAGATCCTTCACTCTTTATCAAAAAGAGTAACTCTGAGGTCATCTACTTATGTGTATATGTAGATGATATTATATTGACAGGGAATGATGCAGATGGTATGAAGAAGATCAAAGATCAGATGAGAGAAGAATTGAAGATTGGTGATTTTGGTTCACTTACCTACTTACTTCCTAGGTTTGGAAGTTGTCTACAAAGATCATGGTTTGTTTCTCACTCAAAGAAAGTAAATTAAGGACATGTTGGCAAAAATCAAGATGCAAGATTGTAAGATTGCAAATACTCCAATGGAGGTCAATCGCAAATTGAGCTCACATTAAGGTGGACTCATAGAGGACATCACATCATATCAAAGTCTAGTGGGTAGTCTCAACTATGCCACATTGACAAGAGTAGATATATGTTACAGTGTGAGTGTGCTAAGTCAATTTATGCACACACCAAGGAAACCACATATGGATGCTGCCAAAAGGATTCTCAAGTATCTCAAAGGAACCATAAATGAAGGACTTTATTATCCTTATGTATCTGATTTAGGTTTGAAGCTATTTTCTTATGCAGATTGGGCTGGCTCCAAGGAAGATAGAAGGAGGAATTCAGGTTATCTTACCTTTGCAGGTTTAAAGATTATTTCATGGTCATCCAAGAAGCAACCCACAGTTGCTCTCTCTTCTACTGAAGTTGAATATAGAGTTCTTGCCATAACTACATAAGAAGCTATGAGGATGAAGACATTATTCAAAGATCTTGGATTGGAGTTTGGAACTCCAACTATTTATGGTGACAATATGAGTTCTATTCATTTGGCTGCTAATCCTATTTTTCATGCAAGGACTAAACATATTGAAGTTCATTATCACAATATAAGAGAGAAGGTTCTAAGCAAAGAGGTTCAAATATCATATGTGTCCACTCATCAACAATGTGCAGATATTCTAACCAAAGCATTGGATGGTACAAAGCTTTGCAAATTCAAGGCTATGATTGGTTTACAGGTAATCTTGGAAGATTGAACACTTCAAGCATACTTGGCTTGAGGGGGAGCTATTGGAGCAAGTCTATGACAAGCCTAAGTATTGGCTTGAGTCCCACAAAGTCATAAATGAAGCTTTAAAATGAAGACTATGTAAAGTTCACTTGTGAACTACCTCTTGTAACTTTTGAAGAGTTTACTTATGTAAAAGTGAAAGAATCTTAAGTGGTTGAGTCCACTTGATCAAAAAGGGAAAGAGGAGGCACGAATTTGTGATTTGTGGTAGGTAGAGAATCAAATCAATCACTAATTGATTGGAGAGTGATTGAGGGAAGTTAGCCTCCCAAACTCAACTATAAATAGATGGCAGCTTTAGTTGTGGTTAGAGAGACCTATGTGAAGACCTCCAAGAGCTGAGCTTTATTCCATATCAAGGTGTGATTCCAAGGCACATATATGTATCAGTAAGTCCATTGTATTGTACAAGCAATATACTTTCATTTTCACTATTATTTGGGTTCATATTTCCATGTTCTTGTGAAGTGTACTACTTACTGCCATATCTCTCAGTTTTCATAGTCAGATTGGAGAGATGGTTTCTCTAAGCTTAGTGCATCATTTTCAGTGATTGAACTTGGTAAAGTTAGCTCTATAAGTCTACTATATGGTCATCAGTTTTGAGTTCATTTGGGTATTGCAATCCTCAATTATGTTCAGTTGAAGTCAACCCTGTCTGTCATTTTCACTTCTCTATCAGGTACCTGACTTTTTTACTCATCTTGTCAGAGTTGTTTCTCAGTGTGTACTTACCCAAATTACATTATTTAAAGGTTGTTGGATTCAGCTTACTGTCTAGTATAATATTACAAATTTTCATACTCATTGGATTCTTAAATCTGGAATTATGTGCATTTTTCTGCTCATTGGTCTCAAACTGTAGCAGCCCATGAAAATCGGGATGATGTCATCAGTTGCTAAACATCATTCTCCGTGTGTGGTTCATTATTTTTTATGAGATTACTCTTAAAAGTTAGCTCTTTAAGTTAACTAAACTTACCCAAGAGGAATTAACCTAATTGCTGTTGTGCTTAGAGAATTATGCAAAAGACTGGACAAGTGTATGAACCAAGAATAGCAAGTTCTTCACCTCTGAGCTAACTCCAACTTATCTGTTTTGACCTATCTTTTTGAGAGTGATCTTCCAAGGTACATAGGATGTCTAATACATCCATTGGCAAGCTAAAAGGGCCCACCACATACTTCTGGAGTTCATTTGGCTGGTGTAGATCAAGGATTTTGCAACACCTCTTCATCTTCAAGCACATACCTATCCATCTCTTCACAATTAGATGGTCCCACTATAAGGACTCAAGAATAGAAATGCGTCCAATTGAGGCATAGCTCATAGGGCTAGGAGGTATGGAAACCCCTTGCATGGGTGAGGTGGACCTTCCTATCCTCATAAACGAAGTAACTATGACAGTAAAGCTACTAGTGTGCCATGACGAGGACCTAATAGAACCCCTAATCCTTGGCCAAGATTGGCTATACGATCACTTAGTGGACCTAAATCTTAGACAAGGCTCCTTGTAGATTGGAACCTTAGATCAGAAGCGAGTGATACCGCTTGAATTCCCTAACGACATTCCAACTGAGGTTGGTAACCCTAGACCATATGAACAACATGCGAAGGAGGACCGGAAGATCTTTGGTCAGATAAGTCACGTTACGTCTAATCCAACCCACATGGGCTTGGTGATGGACAATTGTCAATCAGAAGGACGTCAGGAGATTTTCCCTTAGGCTTCTAGCAAACTAGAAGGGACAACCACCCAACCGCTTGGTTGAATGGACACAATCAACGGTCAGGTGGGTTACATCAGCGGACAAATGGGGACAATTGCAGGTCAGGTGGACTGCATCAGCAGCCACAGGGGCAAAATACCCTGCAGTGCCCATCCTTCCACACTTACTGCGGATTGGCCTAGATTAATAGTACAAAACGGAGCACTTCCTAATGGGCAGGTTTTGCAAGTGTTGGACCTCCCTTCTTTTCCAAAGCAGAGTGTCCATCCGACCTCTCAACCTCAACCACTAAAGAGTCAACCACGACGAAGGAACCCAGACTGACGACAATATCAGATGACACAAAGAGGAAAGCAGCAGTGTGAGTATCACAAAGCAAGAGGCACGCGACAAATATGGGTTCCGAAAGGACAAAAACCACCGACAGATTTCAACAACGCAGACGAAGCTCAAAAGAAGTTTCTACAGAAGCAGAAGCAATATCCAATGCCTTCTTGATCTTCTTCTACGAGTACAAACATTCGACAAATTTGTATCGCCAAGAAGTACCTTACGAACCGACCCACACCCACACAGATTTGGGTACCCAAATAGTGTATTATAGCTCAACCTTCAAGCCATGTATTATATACCCCTCAGAAATCTCTTCACCCTTTAACCCCACCACATCTGATCTCACCTTTTGTCCCTCAGAAGAAACATACCACTGTAGCTCAGTGATGAGTAGCACCTCCTTTAATGTCAATCCGGGAAGACGTGAGGATGGTATGAAGACCTCGAGCAAGTGGAAGCACAAATGCGTGAGTGAGAAGCACACCAACATGCACACACATACACGCACACGCGCACACACGACAAGACAAAGAGTGAGGAGCAATGGAGTTCTTATATTACTTTCAAGAGCTCTTACAAGTTTGTTTCAATTACAATCTCTCCCAAAAATGAGCTCTCTAGCTCCTTTTATAGATTTTGACTAGCTTTGGCCCTGTTCAGACCTAGTGTCCGGCCTAGTTAAAAATTAGGTTCCAGGGCCAATTTGAGGGCTTAAACGGAGTCTAAAAAATATGAAAATTGGCAGGTAGATACTTCTAAAGCTCCTCAAGCTCAAGGACTCCTTGGCTTGCACAAAATGGAGCTACAAAAATACGAAATGATATTTACAATGGTTTTTAGTGATGAAAATCACTATTTGTGTAGGGTTTTCTCTATTGATTTGTCATACACCTCTTTGAGCTCCCTACTTGCTCTTTCTTCTTGTGTGCTCAACTCCTTGATGTCTTGAAAAAATTAGATGGCCTACTTGCCAGATCTTCTTTGACTACCATGTCTGCTTGTGCTGTCCCTTCGCTCTGACTCTCTTCGTCGTGTGGCTCCTTCGGTTCCCTGACTGCTGCCAACACCCCCCCCACTCTCGCGTCTGTCGCCCCTGACAGACCCTTGTCTAGAGGATTTTTGAACATAATATTGGACGACATCAGAGGCTAGGTGGTGTTCTTCGAGTCGCAAGCCACGTGCTAAATCTGTGAGCAATTCATCCCAATTCACAGGTCCGGGAACATCTGGATGAGGCACCCTCAATTGTTCCGAGTAAATAGTTCTCTCCACAGCAAATAATTGGAGGAGATGTGATGGTCTAGGTATAAAGATTTCGGAGTGATATTCCCAGAATCCTGTGATGAACATCTCCTCAAATGTCTGTTTAAAGCAGGCTGGGAGGTACTTGATTCTGGCGTGCCAAGCATATATTACTTCAATTGATGGGGTGGTACTCATATCGTACACCAGATCCTGGTTTCCTGTCACGAAGCCTGCTCCTGAGAAGTGAGGGTCCTTAATGTTTTTAAACGTCCTGAAAGTGATCAGCATTAATTCAAATATTTTCATGCACATCTGGGCCATCACATCAGGATTATTGCGTAGCCTAGTACTCCAGTGACGGATTGTAGAAATCATATAATTGACTGTGGGAGGTCCTCGTGGAGGTGCTAGATAAACATAATTCAACCATTTTGCAGAGGCTTTGATGTCTTTGACAGCTATAGTGAATTCAGGCCAGGTGCGTCGGCGCAGAACTGGAATGTAACAAGGGTTGTACTTAATAAACAACGGCATATTATTCCAGGTTCGGACCATTTCTGGATACGTTTCCAAAAGCCTGATTCTCCAGGTGGGTTGATGGATGGACCCACGCTGAGCACTTTCCGGTATATCATCTGGACCAAATTGTGTAGCAAAGGTGGGAGGTTTGCCACATTGTCGTTGAATCTCCGCGTTGTAATCGGCCAAAAGTATACAGAATGGCACATACTGGTCATTATTGGTGCCTATCCATCTATGGTGAGACATGCTTCTGAAGTATTCAGACTTTATGACGGTCTCTTCTAAGTTCGCTAGTGATTGGATCTGAATTGCCACCCGTTCTTCGTGAGTGTTCGCTGTCCTTTCCAGTGTCTGAAGCCACTCGGGTGCTTCCACTTCCAATGTGTCTAATCCCTCTGAGGTTCGTCGCCCGCCTGGCATTGGCATAGGAACATACGGTTCCTCGTAAGACTCATCTACCTCAATAGGGACTAGCTCTTCTTGCTCTGGTTCTACCACAGGGGATGGCTGCCTCTCGTATGTCAGTAACCTCTTTTGTAATTCTGCTACCTGCTCGGTTAAGGCCTTTACTTCGTCTGAGGTGGAGGTTGATGGGACACTCTTCGGTTGTTCTTCCTGTTCCTTCAGCCTGCTCTGAAGTGTGTCACGCTCTCTTTCCAAGTCATCATGGGCTTCCAGGAGATCTGCATAGCTTTCCAGAATGGTTTTCATCGTCTCCGTGGGAATTGCTTTAAATTGCTCTGGATCTATCTCGTGAGGGGAGCCTTCCATGGCCGCTTCCAGATTCTCTTCATTTTGTTTTTGCAGTCTTTTGTTCTCCTCCAGTGCTGTGGCCATATGTTTTCGTAGTAGTGCCAAGTTGCGTCTGACTCGTAGGTTATCGGCCTGGTATACTTCGAGCAAAGCTTCTAGTTGTTTTACACCTGATTCTGTCGATGGTTGTGGTGTCTCCAATAGTGTTTGGTGAGCTTGCTCAAGCGTTGTATAGCGTTGATTCACCTCAGCGTTTTCCTCTTGTAGGATGTGAAATTGCCTTTGTAAGTTTTGGTGGTGTGTTGTCAGTTGTTGGTACCGACCGTCCAGAGCTCTGTACTCATTCTGGAGCTGATATACACATTGATTTAATGCTAAAAATATGCTATTTACATTAAATAATGCTGGGAGGGGTGAAGATGCAGGGGGAATGGGGCCGGGAAAGGGAGTTGTGGATGATGTGGATGCAAGTGGAGATGTGGGTGGAGGGGGTATGGGAGATGAAGGTGGCATGGGGGGAGGGAGCGGTGCTGTGGCAGGTGATGTTTCCATAGTGTCAATTGTTTGAGTGACAGTGTAGATGGGGATAGTGGGTGGAGTGAATGTGACGTCAGTGAACAGAGTGGTGAAAGTGGGCATGGTGACTCCCCCGAATTGGATCCCCGGAGAGAGTGGGATACCCATGACAATGGTGGTGGTAGAGGACGAGGTGGTGCTAGTGTCATGTGGTGGAGTGAAGTGTGTAGTGCGAGGTGGGGATGGTGGTGACAGTGGTGCTTCCTGATGTTCGTCTGCTTGCGTTGTCTCTCCTGGTGCTGATACATTGATGTGAATTTGTTTCCCAGACCTCCTGGGACGAACGGGAACCCTCTTCTCAAATCTGTGAATGTAGGCCATTGCCTCATGGATGGCCTCATCCAATCCTACTGCGTCGGCATGAAGGTTTATGGACTCAATGAACATCTCGTCCACACCTTCCTCAGCTAGCAACTGGTTCATGAGTTTCTTGCCCGATTCCAGTGACATCTTGTGCTGTTCTTGAACCAGTTGCATGGTTCGATATAGTCTTTTGATTTGTGCCGAGTACGCAGGGGCACTTGCCAGCTCTGAAAGCTCGTCATATTCTTGTTCTTGGTAGGCTTCTTCCTCTTGTTCGGCCTCTTGTTCCTCTACATCGACTTCTACCTCTTCGGGTCGGGTGGGGGCTGCTGTGGTTGTTTGGGGTTGTGGTTCCTGAGTACGTTCTGTTTCCGTCTCGAGATTAGAATCATAGATCAATCGGGCTACTTCTTCATCCGTGAGGTCATTTAGAGTAAAACCCTGTGGGAATTCCAGATCTGATGGGACAGGTGGGAATACCAGATTAGGCCCATCTGTGCTCGGTCTTGGTAGCCGGATTGTGAATGGCCTAACGCGTCGTGTCTGGGGAGGGGTAATTTCTGGTGTAGTGGTGGCTCCCCTTGGTTGAGCACATGCGAGTTGTACTCCCCCCCTCATCTTCTTTGATGGGGGACCTGCTGCTGATAGTCTTCTTTGGAATTCCTGAGCACGGGGCCATATGAGTGCCCGCTGAATAGGCACATCATAGGCCAGACATCGGTAGATTATTTTTGTGAGAGCGCAACATCCATGAAGCACATTTTTTTGCTTCTTGTTCCACCTCTGATGGGCTAGGTGGATCTGATCTATGATCCAGTGTGGCACATTGATGGGAAGGCTTTCTGTCTCTGCTAGATACAAACTGAACCAAATTTTCTTTGGGGGCATTGTGAATCTTTCCTGTGCGGGGAAAGCAAAATGTTGCATGATGGTCCGCAGGTGAAGCGCAATGGTAGGTGTCATCGCTACCATATCCTTCAGCTTATTAAGATCTTTGTGTTTCATTCGACCTGGCACCATTGTTTCCTTTTCTGTGGGGATGTGCATGCCATACATACCCAATGCTTCTCTTACCAGATTGAGGGTCAACTTGAATCTTTTAAGCTCATGACCCGGCAGCAGTGATGGCAACACAAAGGTGCTGTCGCCTCCCTTGGCCCTGCTTGGCGTGATGGTACTGATCAGATATGAACATCGTAAGAAATCCGGCTTTGGTAAGTGGGCCCTGAAATAACTGTCCACACCCGCTTTGATCCAAACTGATCGCATGACTTCGGCGTTTTGATAGCTTTCAAACTCACGCGTGAAAAAGTGGTATCGACCCCATTTGCCGTTAAATTCCAATTCTGCTTCCCAGAAATAGGTTCCATCGCCCAATGGTCCAGCGACATCACTGAACCAATGCGCATGCTTACCTACTTGAGAAGTGTGCCCTTGAGGAGGATCCTGAATGGGGAGCACATGCACGGCTTGAAGTTCTTGCGGCCTTGCGGTGAGATGTGGCTCGAGGAGGAGTGTTTCTATGTCCACAATCTGGGCACCAGATCCGGCTTGAGAACTTGCACCTGCTTCTGCCATGGCCCTGTTTGCTGGTTGGTTCTGTGAGAATATAGAACCACGTGTTAACATCGTAATGGACAGAATAAATCCGTTGTGGTCCCCGTTGCAACATTAACATGAGGTAGATGGTGAGTTAGTGGTTAGTAAGTGCACGAAGACAGTGTGTGTAGTTAGTTCGTGGGTAGTCCTAGGAGACTAATGCAGTTAGTAAGTGGGGATGAATTTACAAATTGGGGTCGGGGGGTTTATTAGAGGTCTTAGGCTGCCAAATGCAGTGGATGGGTCTTTTTCTTAGTGTTGTAGAGGCTCTAGAAATCTTTATAGTTGTATCGGCTTGAAAATGAGGCCTTTTAGGGACCCATTTACAAGCGAGTATGTTTGTGCTCATGGGCCTTGGTATGTTCTTGAGTGTTGAAGACAAGTGAATGCTGGCCGTGCGAGTGAATGGGTTACGCTGTATAGGTTGTGGCTTCGACGTAGCTATTTGCGCCTGCAAGCGAGCCTTAGGCACCCAAATTTGTCTTGACTGTGGGCTAGCCTTCATCGACTTCTTGGGCACCCAAATAGATTTCACGTTAGCAGAAGAATTTCCGAAAGACTTCTTATTAGTGACGTGTTGTTGGTTACTAATAAGAGGTTTTGCCCGTGTGGTTGGCTTGAGTGCTACCGGGTGTTCGCCTTTCCGCACCCATACTTGGTTTACTTGCTGAGATATTTTGTTGCGTAGGTGCTTTTGACTTCCAGCATGGGTAGTACTCTGCTTCTTCTGCCTTTGATTCACCTTTGGTTGCTGCCTCCTTCTGGCCTTTGGAAAAGAGGGGAATTCCATTTCATCCTTGACTCCTTTTTTGAGAATATCATTCCTCTGCAACACATAGTTTTGGACAAGAACAGCATGGTCATCTTCATGTGTACCCCTGGAGGGACCAGGAGTCTGTGCCTTTCCTAGTTCTTTGAGTGCTCCATTATCTAACTCTACTGTGATTCGACTATGATTGACCCATACCTGAAGAAGTCCACTTCTTAGGTTTAAGTTGACTGCTTGGTCATAGATCCAGTCTTGACCCAAGACAAGAGGTTCAGTGAGATCCTCGTCTTGACACACTAGTACTTTAACTGTCACTGCCTCATCATGAATGTAGAGGGGAAGTTCCACCTCGCCCATGCAAGGGGTTTCCACGCCTCCCAATCCTATGAGTTATGCTTCCACAGGATTGACAGTTAACTGCAACTCTTCACAGTAAGACACTCTAACAGCACTAGTGGCTGCGCCTGAGTCAATCAAGGCCCTTACGGTCCTTGCACTCTTTCCTTGTCCTATATCTAAGGTTACGAAAGGACGTCGATCAGTTATCCTCTGTGAGCTTGTTCCTGCGACTTCACACATTGCCATATGATATCCTTGATCAGCACAGTCATTTGTTCTAGGCTGATCTCTACCTTGCCTTCGTAATTTCATCCTTCTGATGCGTTCTAACGCTTCTGCTTGAGCTTCTTCTCGAATTCGCTTTTCTTCCTCTTTGCGTTTCTTAGCAGTGTTGAGTCGGCTGAGCATTTCCTCTGTGAGAGGTTCCTGATACAACTTAACCCTGCATCCGCTAATATAGTTTGGTAGAACATCGCCTTCTAATGTGGCTAGTTGCACTGCTCCACTTGTTGAGATCCTATTGATGATCATAGGTCCGTAGCCTCTCTTTTCTAGCTTCCTTGCATGTTGTTTCAATGTGTAAACTAAAACTAGATCTCCTGCTTTCAAGCCCTTATCCTTCACATGGGCATCAAAATATGCCTTCTGTCGTTTCTTTGCTGCATATATCCATGCAGCTGCTCTCAGTCTTGTTTCTCCTAATTGTTCAAGGTCAAAAAGTCTAGAGGAGAGTTCATGACCCGTCCATTCATGCTCTTGTGCTACCTTCAATGTAGGTATCAAGAAGTCCAAGGGTAGCACAGCGTTTTGGCTTAATACCATCTGAAAGGGGGTGGCTTGGAGTACCGTTTTGTAGGCAACTCGGTATGCCCAAACAGCATGGTGTAGTTGTTTGTCCCAATCAGAGCGTTTAGTGTTCACTAATTTTGTCAGTACATTGCATAGGATCTTATTAGTGCTCTCAGCTTGTCCATTAGCCTGAGGGTGATAAGGGGCAGACTTCTTGTGTATTACCAAGAATTCTTGGAGTAGATTTTCAATCACTTCGTTCAGGAAGTGTGTGCCTCTATCACTTACAAGCTCTATAGGTAGCCCATATCTTGTGAACACATTCTCAAACAAGAATTTAGCAGTTGTTTGAGCATCGTTCTTTGTCGTAGCCTTGACCTCTACCCACTTAGTTAGATAGTCTGTCGCCACAATGATGTATTCTGCATGAGAACCCTTAGCTGGGGGATTAATAGGACCTACGAAGTCTATTCCCCACTTAGAGAACGCACGTCCACCCATCATAGGTTTCAATGGCATCTCATCTTTTCGTATAGGATATTGAGTTCTCTGACAGACATCACACCGTTTCACATAGGTATGTGCATCCATGTGAAGGGTAGGCCACCAAAAGCCCGCAAATAGTACTGCCTTGATCACCCGATCTGGTCCAAAGTGTCCTCCTGCTACACCTTGGTGAGCAGTTTCCAAGATCTTAAGATATTCACTCTCATGGACACACAGTCTCAGGTAACCATCTTTACCACGCTTATATAGATTATCACCAATGAGTGAGTAATCCAGGGCTTCTTGTTCCAAACTCATTTTCCTAGCCAGAGTCATGTCTGGAGGGAATGTGTTTGTCCTCAGGAAGGATACTAGAGGTTCACTCCAATCTGGCACAATGGATACTTGATATAGAGTAGCGTGTTCCACAGGTGGTTTAGTGCAACAGATTGGGCATTCCTTGCACAACTTTTGGACATCAGCTTCCATAGTCGGCCAATGCACTCCGAGTCTCTTTAAAGTCTGTAAAGTTCGTTGCTTTGAGTAGTGTTGCTCTAATGCACCTACATGTGCTAATTGCAACCATTTAGTGTACTCATCCTCTTCTACACAACAAGCCAAGATCCCTTGATCTGTGTGCTTGTACATGCTTCCTGCCATGATGTGGTACTTTTGGGCTTTCACAACCTCTCTATTCCGTGTGTTCACCACTGGATGATTAGGCTCGTACGTCAATACTGGTACCAATGACTTAGCCCACTCCTGTACGACTTCCAAGTTAAACAAGTAAGCATCAGGGAGATCATCTGCTACTCCTTGTGGGGCTTCTCCCGACGTGAGCCTAGAGAGATGATCTGCTCTTAAATGAGTCCTACCTTTCCTTACCACGACCTCAAAGTCATATTCCATGAGCAAGAGAAACCACCTCACTAATCTTCCTGTATTGCATGGCTTGTTCACGAGATATAACAATGCTTGGTGATCAGTAAAAAATTTGAACTTATTTGCAAGCAAATAGTGTCTAAATTTCTTAACTGCATACACCATGCCTAAACCTTCTCTCTCCGTAGTGGTGTAATTTCATTCAGCTGCATTCAACTGTCTACTGGCATAGGCAATTGGAAGATCCATATTACCTTCACCAGTAGGTTGCGCGAGTACACACCCAATAGCATAATTGGATGCATCCACATAACCTTCGCTTAAGCTCCTGGAAGGAATTCTCACATTCATCCGTCCACTCAAAGTTAGTCAAAAGTCCATACATGGGCTTTGCAATGACGGCATACATGTGTATAAATCGTCGGTAATAACCACAATGCCCCATAAAAGCTTGTACTTCCTTGACATTTTTTGGCCTAGGTAGCTCTGCTATAGCTCTCACTTTCTCTTCATCAGTGGATATGCCATTCTTTGACACTATGTGTCCTAGAATCTTGCCTTGCCTGACCATGAAAACACATTTTTCTGGGTTCAGGCAGACTTGATATTCTCTACATTTGTCGAAGATTTGCTTGAGTTCAGGGATATGGGTTTGCCTAATGTTCGAATGAGCACAAAGATCATCAACATAGACTTCTAAATTCTTCCTCAGGAACTCCTTAAATACATGGCACATCAGCCTCTGGAAGGTTGCTGGTGCGTTGGTAAGCCCAAATGGCATTACTCTAAAGGCAAATATGCCCCACTCTGTGGCAAAGGCTGTCTTATGCTGATCCTCTAGAGCTATGGCTACTTGATTGTAGCCCGAAAATCCATCGAGGAAGCTGTACACTTCCTTTCCTGCTACTCTTTCTAAGAGATGTTCTGTGATGGGAAGCGGATAGTGATCTCGAATCGTGGCTGCATTAACCTTTTTCAAGTTAATGCATACACGCAATTTTCCGTTCTTCTTGGGCACCACTACGATGGGGGATACCCATTCAGTGTGCTCAATTTCATAGATAAATCCAGCTTCAACCAGTCTATCTATCTCTTCTTTGATCTTAGCAGCGTAATTATCGTTATATGTGTAGGGCTTTTGCTTAGAGGGTTTAGCATCTGAGGTCATGGGGATGGTGTGTGAGCATATGTCAGGGTCAACACCTTTCAAATCCTTGTAATTCCAAGCGAACACATCCCTGTATTCTCTTAGCAAGGCAATTAACGCATGCTCTTCTTCCTCTGTTAGGTCATGGCCTATGTATGTGCATCTCTCCTCCCCTTCCTCTAGGGCCACTACTATTTTCTTGGTGGTTTCTTTGTTATCATAGGCCTCTCCTGCTTGAGCCTCTCGTTTAGGCATTCTTATCATGACTCTCCTGTCATCTATCTCATATTTCTTAAAATTTTCTGGGACCTCAAACAAAGATTCTTCTTCTTCTGGTGAGACTTCTCTCTTCTTCCGTTTCTTTCCTTCTTCCTTTGGGGTCACATGTGTGGCTAATCTTACATCATTTGTAAGCTCTCCATGCCTCTGGGGTTGAAATTCTACTTCATGGAAGTATTCTTCATCTGATGCAAATGGTGGGTCCATGATGATTGACTCTAGGTCGGAGTCACTTGCATCCTCAAAGGCATCAGGGCTAGGTTCGCATTCTTCTAGAACTGCCTCTCCCATGATTGGCTCTATGGAGAAGACTGAAATATCATAGCCATCCTCATCACAGTGAGGTGTCCATTGTTCTTCATTGATGGCTACGTCCATTGTTGCTAGGATTTCTGCCCAGCCATGGGGTTCAAATTCCTCATCAGGAAAAACTACAGGTGCATAGGCTGGGTCTTGAATTGATCTATGTGTTTCTTTTGCACCTACCTCTCTGGCTTTCTCTCTCTTCTCTTCTTCTACTGCAACCTTGCACATCCATAAATGAGTGTCTTCATGCATCCATGAGGATCCAGACCCTATGGAATGTACAGATTCCGTGTCATCTTTGGCTTATGGATGGGATTCCACTGGATAGGAGGGACATCTCTATGAGAGTAATCCTTGAGATTGACTTTGGTCGTAACACCTAAGTGTTGCAGGTACAAGGAATTAGTTCCCCAATCCTGTACCACTTGCAACTGTCGCATAAAGGGTCGTCCCAAGATCATTTCATAGGCATGGTTCTTGCTAAAATCACATATGGCAAAGGTATGCTCGAACTCGACACCACAGGTGGTGAGAGTTATTCCTTCTAGCAATCCTAAGGGTCTCTCAATATGACCATCGGCCATCTGCAATTTCATTCTCGTTGGCCTGAGTGCTGGCTTGCCCCAACGCTTCCATAGGGAAGTGGTGGCAATTGCAACTCCTGCGCCTGAGTCCAAAATTGCCTTGGTGGTGTACTCCTGATAAGTAATGGGAAGATAGGTGTTCCCTTCTTCACCTTCACAAATATCTCCTATCTTATCCAAGGGTATTTCTGGCACTGTCCTATGTGATCCTATCTGGGAACGAGGTTTTGCTATCTCTGGTACTTGTTTGGCTACATGTTTCCACAATTCAGGTCTAACCTTGAGTAGCTCTTTTAACTTGAGATTGCACTGCACTTTAGTATTTTTCACTACCTCTGTGTTCCTAGGTATGACTGAATCTTCGTTTCTTACCATGACTGTGGGTGCTCTCATACACGTGGACTTGGCTTCCCATGGGCCCGTGAAATGGGGTAGCTCTTGTATGGAATTGGATTCAAAGTCCAATCTCTCGTGAGACTGAGTACTCTCATGTTCCCCGTAAATAGATGGGATGTCTTGTGGGAATTGGTCGTGTGCATCATCCACAAGTTCAAAGGGAGGGGCGACTTCACTTTCGTTATCCCATTTATCTTCTTGAATTTCTCGTAGGAAGTCTGGTGCAAACCGATTCATAGAAGAAGAAGTGTCTGGCTCCGTAGAATTAGGCACATAAGCAACCTGGGAAGGAGGGCTTATTCTATCATTGGCTCTTTCTTCGCTTTCATAGATGTTTGGAGCACAAGCTTCCTGGGGAGGATTACTTATTCTATTACTTTTCCGAACAGGCTCATATGCTCCCTGAGAAGGAATGTAGGCGACCTGTGGAGGTACGTGAGCTTTCGAGGGAGGCTCATCTGCCTTTTGGGGGGAAAGATAAGCTTCTTGAGGAGGCACATGGGCTTCCTGAAGAGGCTGGCTTATCCGTTCTCTTCCCCTTTCCTTTCTTTGAGGGGCAGGTTCCTTTTCTGAGTGTGCCATTAGATTCTCCATTCTTTCCAGAGAAGGGGGGTTGTCTGGTTCCGTGGAATTGGGCACATAAGCTTCCGGTGGGGGATGGGTCATGTTTTTGCTTGCTTTATCCCTTTCTTGATTTTTTTCTTCCTTGGCAGATCTTGCAATTATGCCCTCTAACTTCTCTAGAAGTCCATCCAGGTGTAGTTGCGTCTTGGCTGAGCCCGAGTAATTGAATAGGCGACTAGCTTCAAACATAGTCTGAGCCAATGCGACCATTTTCACGCAAAGCTTGGTTCTTTCTATCTCTAGGTCAGCTCTAGGGTAGCACTTGTCATGATCCGTTACGTTTGGCCCTTCTTGGATTCTGGCCTGATATGCTTTAAGCATCATGTCTATATCTTCAGGAGTGGGATCAGCTAATACTGATCCTGCTCTAGGGGGTGGTGGAATTGTATGAGGTGGGTTGGAAGGTGGCGGGTCGGATGGCGATGGGAATGGTGGTGGTGGGGTAGTGTGAGAGGGAGTTTGAGATGTGAGTTCAGTTATCTTGGCTTTGGTTTCTCTTATGCTTTCCTCAAGTTCACTCATCTTTTTAGCCCATTGTCTTTTCATTCTTTCCCGACTATCTCTCCAGGCTCTAGTTCTCTTCTTGGTTATGCTCTCCGTTTCACTCACTTCTGGGCTCTTTCCCTGATCTACAACTTGGTTTTGCTGCAATGCTTGAGCTCTTGTGACCACTTGCACTGGCGCAGTGGAAGTCACACTCCCTGTGGAGTCTACAACTAACCCAATCACGTTTATAGGAGTGATTTTTGGCATATTGTTGGGATTCTTAGGACAATCCCGTAAGAGATGCTCTTTTCCACAATCTTGGCAATGGCCTTGGATCGTTACTGACTGGGGTTGGGTAGGTGGAGGCAAGGGACAGTCACGAATGAGGTGATCTCCTTGACATCTGTAACATGGTCCTCTAGGGAATGGGGGTCTTACCTGCCTAGGTTGGGGTCTAGGGTTGGGGTTTGCGTACATGACATTTGTGTAATCTGATTCCCAACTCGGTTCATTTGGCTCTTCACTATAGTAAGACTCACCATGTTCAGGAGACTGCATGAAGTAAGCCTGGGGACTCTCAACATGCGTAGAATCGAAGCTATGGTCACTGGGATCACTTTCTGAAAGCAATGGTGTTATGGGGACTATAGATCGGTTTAGGTTTTCTTCTGCTGCTGCATACTTTACAGGGATCAAGTTGGATGGAGCTGGATGTTGTTGGGCTAACACAGGCTGAGGTCTTTGCTGGGCTTGGTATTGTGGTTGGTAGGTTTGTTGAGGTCTAGCATACTGTTGTGGTGGGTATTGGTTTTGGTATCTGCCTTGTTGAGGGTATGGCTGAGGGTAGGCTTGCCTAACTGCTTGCTTGTTGTATGGGCAGTCTTGTGCGGTGTGATTTGTGTATCTTCGTTCGATAGTGCAGTACTGGCTACTAGGGTTTACTTGGGGTTGAGCCATAATGGGACATACATTCGCCATGTGGTCGCCACCACAAGTGTAGCATCTCTTCACAGGGGAAAATCTCGGAATTTTTTTGCTAGAGACGCCTAGTTTTTGGGCCACCTTCTCTGCGAGTTCCTCAATTGATGTGGATTGCGTGGAAGAGTGACTAGATGCACTATCTGAATCTTTGTAGATTTTGGAAAGCTCTAGTTCTTCCCCTAGGTTATCTTCAATGTCAATGCACATGCGTACACACTCTTCTATAGTCCTAGGGTCCTTCAGATACACATAGGATCTCAATTTCGTACTCAGCAATCCATCCAAGAATAAGGCTACTTGTTTAGCTGGTGTAGGTAGCTCCGAAACAGGGCATCTTTCAAGATATTGCCTAAATCTTCTTCCTGCAAGTCTCACGGTCTCTTGAGGGGTTTGCTTGAAGCTGTGAATCAGTGAGGAGGTATTGTGTCTTATGCCACTCTTAGAGAACTCTACGATGAAAGCCTCTAGGAGTTGGTCTATGCTCTTGAACTGTCGCTCATCCAATGGCTGAAACCATGTAAGTGCTGTGTTCCTAAGGGTTAGACCGAAGGCATTGTACTGCGTGAATAGATCCTCCACTTGTTCCGCTCTCAAGACTTGCTTGAACTCCGCCACATGATCATAGGGATCTCCTGTGCCATCAAAGTAATTCTTCATGGACTTAACTAGCTGGGTTGGTCTCAGAGTTCTTGTGTGCTCTCTAGGTCGTGGTAGAGGGAACTCATCCGCATTCCTTTGATTCCTGTGAGCTCTAAGTATCTCAGGTTCTACCCTATTTGTTTCCGTCCTCGTTCTTTCTCTGTCCACTGGGTTGGCAAAGCTTACTTCTGGTCTATCTCTGCTTCTGTCTCTTTGCATTCCATGAGCTTGGGATGTTCCAGCTCCAGGGTGACCATAGGATACATTCGATCTTGGTTGGGGAAAAATGAATTCACCCTTCCATGTGTAAGCATGCCTATCATTTTCTGTCACCACAAAGATCCTCTCCGAAGCGTGATCTAAGTAGGTCACTCTACCTGGGCTATCCGGATCCTTAAACTCATAAATCATGATTGTTCCTATATCAAATGGCTGATCAGATTTATATCTCCAAAAGGCTTCGTCAGTTTCTCGATTGAGGAGCAATTCTATGCTCTTGTTGTCTTGGGGAACCCATTCTGGTGTGATAATCCTAGTGAGAACCGATTTGCCTCGAGGGGTTCTAGGTTCTGCACCCATGTTTCCTTGCTCCAGGTCGCCTAAGTCTGCTTCGGGGATCACATTTCCAAATTCGTCCGTCCTATCTGGGTGACTGGTGACTACGTATGTGGTTCCTTCTTTGTCCAAGTATGCTCCGTTTTCGAACTTGACAGCTGGGTGCTCCAATCCAATGGATTGATCAGGATTCTTAATCTGGACCACAGATCTTCCTAGGCCGTCCTCATAGATGCTGGCACCTAATCGGTTGGTCCTAAGGTATTCCAACTGCGTTTTGTAAGGGCCTTCTACCCTGTGCAAGTATGGCACTCCTGAACTTCCTGTAGGTCTCTCCATACCTTGAGACATCTCTGATTCACTGGTATCAGAGCTAGGGTAATGCAAGTGGTGACTCAACTGCTGGGCCCAAGACCTAGCAGCGTGATTAACACTAGCCTCTGAAGACCTAAGGCTTTGTCTCTCCCTCACTAGATGCCGTCCTGATCTAAGGTTCATATGCTTAGTTAAGCAGCCCGATTTTTGCCCAGAGTACAGCCTCGTTGCCGATTAATTGGTATCCGTCACTTGATTCGTTTTTAGTGAGTTATTATGTTTATGATCTTATCTGGTATTGCGTCGTCAGGAATACTTGAGTATTTTTCCGTACTTGTATTTGATCGTCCCACGTAAGGTTCTTTTTCTTTATGTTATCGACAGTACAGAGATTAGGTTTTTAGCTTGAACTTGAGTTTTTAGGTAGTCTTCAACTTGATACCTGCCTATCGTTGCCCTGACTTCCTCTAGCACTATTCGTACTTAGCCTGAGCCAAAAAATGACAGAGGGAGTTGAGAATATTCCAACCTTTTGTTTCCTGCTTGGTTGCCCTTGAATGCCCAGGAAGTGTGTTCCCAAGCTTGCACTTACACTTGCTTAGAACGCCTTTCAATGCTCTCAAAGGACCTGTAAAAGGCCCAAGATTAGCTCAAGACTTAAGTTCAAAAGACAGAACCAAACACTTTCATTCATGTGACACTTCACCAATTTGCACCATGACTTTTTGGAAAATAATTCTAGGGATCCCTGAATTTTGTTCCCCCTAGGTATGGTCAACTTCAAAATACCCTATCTGAAAATCAATGCATTATTCTTATAAAAAACAGTTGAGGGCATGTAGTATATGCCACGAGCTTTCTGACAAGCCCTAGAGCTCAAAAAATGGATTTCGTATGAAAAAGTTATGACCGTTCAGGGTTTGGAGTTAAAACAGGATTCAAAACAGGCTAACAGGTAAACAGGAACTCTCGAGTTGCTTGTGGCACAGCCTCGTGATGCAATACTATACCCTAATGTTTGCCCCACACTTAGCCAAAATTGAGACCACTATTTTTTCCCAAAAAAATTTGACCTAATTTGCCCTTCTAACGTGTTCGCAAAGTCTGTCGGTCGCGATTGACAGGTCAGTCGCGATTGACGTGTCGATCGCGATTGACAGGTCCGTCGTGGCTGTCAGTCGCGATTGATGTGTCGATCGCGATTGACAGGTCGGTCGTGAAGTCCGTCGGTCGTGGTCAAACCGTCGTTGACTCTGTCAGTCGCGATTGATGTGTCGATTGCGATTGACAGGTCGGTCGTGAAGTCTGTCGGTCGTGGTCAAACCGTCGTTGACTGTGTCGGTCGCGATTGACAGAGCCGTCGTGGGCTGTCAGTCGCGATTGACTGGTCGATCGCGATTGATGACTCGATCGCGATTGACACGTGTCACGCGTAAGCTCAGTCGGTCGTGGTCAATCGGTCGTTGACCGTGTCGATCGTTGACTGTGTCGGTCGTTGACCCTGTCGGTCGCGATTGAGGTATCCGTCGCGATTGACAGGTCTGTCCGTCGTGGTTTGTCGATCGCGATTGACGTGTCGATCGCGATTGACGTGTCGATCGCGATTGACAAAAATGTGTGGAATTTCAAAAAACTAAACACATTTTTGGGAAGCTCTAGGCCTTTAGGTCATGGATATGCACTTTGTTTAACAAATAGACCAACTTTTCTGTCGGTCGCGATTGACAGAACCCGGCGACACACAAACAGTTACTTCGAATTCCGTACCTGCGCAGCGAGCTGGGGATGGTGATACAGCCTGTACCTGCAATACAACTCAGAAAACATGCAAAAAACAGCACACACAATTTCGCTCTCTTGCTCTCTCTCACAAGTGAAATGAGGGAAATGAGGTGGAGATGGTGATATGATCAAAAAACAGAATTTTTCGCGATGATGGAGATGAAGGTGGGAGATGGTGATAAAGATGGTGAAGAAAGTAAAAGAAAATCGATGAGAGTGAAGAAAATACCTACAACTCCAACATGTCAACTCTACGTCTTACCATCACACGCTCGTCCTCAAAGTTCGATCCCCGACAACGGCGCCAAAATTTGGTGTAGCTCAGTGATGAGTAGCACCTCCTTTAATGTCAATCCGGGAAGACGTGAGGATGGTATGAAGACCTCGAGCAAGTGGAAGCACAAATGCGTGAGTGAGAAGCACACCAACATGCACACACATACACGCACACGCGCACACACGGCAAGACAAAGAGTGAGGAGCAATGGAGTTCTTAGATTACTTTCAAGAGCTCTTACAAGTTTGTTTCAATTACAATCTCTCCCAAAAATGAGCTCTCTAGCTCCTTTTATAGATTTTGACTAGCTTTGGCCCTGTTCAGACCTAGTGTCCGGCCTAGTTAAAAATTAGGTTCCAGGGCCAATTTGAGGGCTTAAACGGAGTCTAAAAAATATGAAAATTGGCAGGTAGATACTTCTAAAGCTCCTCAAGCTCAAGGACTCCTTGGCTTGCACAAAATGGAGCTACAAAAATACGAAATGATATTTACAATGGTTTTTAGTGATGAAAATCACTATTTGTGTAGGGTTTTCTCTATTGATTTGGCATACACCTCTTTGAGCTCCCTACTTGCTCTTTCTTCTTGTGTGCTCAACTCCTTGATGTCTTGAAAAAATTAGATGGCCTACTTGCCAGATCTTCTTTGACTACCATGTCTGCTTGTGCTGTCCCTTCGCTCTGACTCTCTTCGTCGTGTGGCTCCTTCGGTTCCCTGACTGCTGCCAACAACCACCCACTCAGAAACTCTTAGGAAATGGATACCAAAACGTATCCAAATGACTTCTTCGACCCCCTTATCTAACATTACCTTCACCCCGACTAATCTACAACCTTGTAATAACTCATTCATGAGTGAACCTTGTACAAATCCACACACTTTAACCCAACATCACTTGTAATAACACCTCATCAAGCAATGTATGCATAATCTGAATCATGTAGGTGTCTAGAGACCTGCATTAGTTTTGCAACAATCATTCCATAAACCACATCACAACACTCAGCTACACGGGTTACACATCAGTTATGGAAAGGGATTGCGGTCTCACTTTAATGGGATCATTATTGATTTCCATACTAATGTGTTAATCTTATGTAGCAGATCTACTACGCACTCGCATCACTCATCATGTAGGTAGAAGGACCATCAGATACAACATGGAAGCGGAACCCATAGATACAACATTTGATTTCAAAATGTCAGATGCTTTCTCAAATGAATTTTAGTTTTCTGAAGGTCAAATCTTTTCCCAAGAATACGAACGTCCAAGCGACCCGACCACCCCCTGGACCAACCACAAGGACAAGTAGTGTCTAGTTCTGAGGAAGAAAGAACAATAACCGATGAAGATGACGGAGATGATGAAGCCAGCCACAGCACTCATGAATCCCAAGAAAATGTGCAGACAGATGAACAAGGACAACACACCGACACCCAAGGTGACACGAGCACACACGAAGAAGAAACATTTGAAGCAGCAACTTATACGTTGGCCATTAAGAAGTTATATTGTACTATGGAAAAAGTCTGGGCACGTAAGAAGTTAACGGAGGAAGAGATCCAAGCACTTATAGAACAGGAACTTCTCTCAGGTGGTTTCGAAGAAGTATACATCAGAGGCTTCAGGGAACTTGTCAAATCAATGGGATCCACCGAAGCCTTAAGGTATTTGCAGAGGAAACCATTACCGCAATATGACCCCCGACGAGTACGGCTACTATCAAAACCAGGTGAATACGTTCCCGTACCCACAGGTGCTCACTCATCCCAACAGACCAGGGAAGCACGCCTAATTCCTGAAAGATGTATGGCCGAAGAAGCTATCCTCGTCGACTCCCCACCCCACACTACTACTATACATACCACCGTTGTGACCGAAGTACCCGCCACCCCAACCGGTCCTCTTTCACCTCCCGTATCTCCAATCTCCCCTGTATATCCAACCTCTCCCAGACCATCCACATCTTTGGATAGCGTTGTGGCAGAAGCCTTCCTTACTTCCATTCATCCAACAATTCCCGCACCCACCCAACCTAGTTTTCCTCCTCGAACATCCATGTTTCTCTCCAGTCCAATTTTCCCCCCATCCTTCCCGTCCTTCCCCACACCTCCAAGACCCTTTTTCCCATTCCCAGCTCCATTAACCTTCTCCCCAGTCTCTCGCCCTCGACCCACCGTCATTCCTCTTTCCCACTTTCCACCAAGGAGTACAAGAGAACTCCTTTGTAAATTACTCTTCAACCTTTGTAAACCCTGTATTTACACCCACGCAAGCACCCACGATCACTCCACTATTCATGGTCACCGCACTTGACACCACGTCCAATGACATGGATATCTCACCACCCACCGCACCACCACTCACTTCATTCATGGCACAACCATATTTAGGCACTTCACTTTTTTCCACAATAAACACGACATCCACTTTCCCACCCCCATTCCCCATTCCCCTTGCATCTACACCTACTACATCTTCACTTAGCACACCATTAATATTATCACCCACAGACACAGCATTTCGACAGATGTTCACGTGTATGACTCAAGTAAGAGATGAGTTCACATCTCTCGGAACTAATTATCAACAGTTGCAGAAGCTGACAACGAATGATCTACAATCGCAGCTCAATTCATTGACCATCGAGAATGCCTCACTAAACACCAGATACCAAGAGCTACGAGAGTCATATCACAAACTTGAACTAGAAAGTGAAGAAAAGACGAAAGAAGCCGTCTCAGATATCGATAACTTGTTAAGGGCATAGACTATTCGCAATGCAATGCTCACCAAGAACATGGGCTTACTCAGATGACACTTGGCATCGTCAAAAGAAGAGAACCAGCGTTTATAGGAACAAAACAAAGAGAATTTAGAAGCTGCCATAGATCAACCAAACCAACCATTGAGCCCTAGTCGCTTCAAGGCCGTGCCCTTAGACTCTATGAAAATGTTTCTAGATGATCATGTCAGATTGTTAGATGAGTATGACAGCATGAACGAGGAATATCAAAAGCTGAAAGAAGATTATAAACTACTCCAACTACGAGCACCAATACAACAAGGACTACTAGCTCCTGTGGACCCATCTCCTGACATCCTAGAAGAACTCAACACTTTATGGGCCCAGGTATCAACGCTCCAATCACAGATAGCTGTATAGGAAGCAGCCACAAGGCCAGACTCCCCACCGGAACTACCACCAGAGGAAGAAACAATCACTATTCCGGTGGAGGAAACTTTCGAAGAAGCATATGAACCCCAACCCATCCCAGGCGGACGTGTCATGGCCAAAGGCTAGACAACTTTCGAGCTTCCAACTCCCACATGGATGAAGATGATAGAAGAACTTGGAACAACCCACTCAGAACGGGTAGAAGCGCAGCTACACGCCATGGCAATGATTGAAGAATGCATTTTACGGTCCCCATACTTTGCTCATTTGGCCCCTCACCGATACATATCAGGGCATGAGCTACAGTATAAACCTTATTTTATGTTAATGGCGGAATATCAGTTGGCTATAGAGAAAGAAACATGCAAGAAACCCTCTCATGCTACTCAATTTGAGCCTGACGATTTGCCACTGGATGCGCAGGAAGGAGAGATCTATCAACCAGATTGGCGTAAATATTTATTAGAAAAATATCTTGAGATGATGAGTACATGGGCCAAGGCACCACTACACTTAAAGTACAACCCATGTTGGGGACCAGTGCCACGTCTTCGTTCCTGGAAGGCATTTGCCATTAAAATACAAGACAACAAGCAATGCCAGGATTGGCTAAACTACCCATACTTGAGGCCACCCACCGGACCACCTACTGTTAGATACATGATGGCAACGATTCGCCACTGGCTCCCACGCTTGAAACATATGGATGGTACTTACCGGCGTGCTATAAGCAGACCTTCAAAGAAATGTTCACAACCAGTTTTTGGGAATACCATTCGGAAGTGTTCATTAGCAAGCCTACGCATTTACTTCAATTATTTGCCTGTGAGCAGATGGTATATTCCATGCATTATCGACTCCCACCAGCAGATGAACCACAGCCCATTGATTGGGAGAAACTCGAGGCAGATCTGGCCCGAGGCATTTGAATATCTGAGCACACCCTCGCTCAAGACCTCCTACAAAATTACATCTGACAAACCGCACAACAAGGTTCTGTTGAGGACGACAGAAGCGAGAGGGAGGGGGGTGTTGGCAGTAGCCAGAGGCATATAAGACGCGGAAGCATGTAAAGACAGAGCACGAGGTCAGTCGAATCAATTTTTCAAAGATTTATGTTTTATAAATACTTTTCAAAACCTCTAATAGTGATTTTCATCACTTTTGTAACATGTGTAACATAGAAAAACCCTTTTTGTAATTTATAGCTCCATTTTGTGCAAGCAGAGGAGTCCTTGAGCTTGAGGAGCTTAGGTAGAATGAGCGTACCAATTTTGGTTATTTTTAGACACCGTTTACCCTTTCAAATAACATCTAGAACCTATTTTTTAACTATGCCAGTCACTAGATGTGAAACGGGTCAAAACTACTCTAGAATCTATAAAAAGAGCTAGAGAGCTCATTTTTGAGGTTAGCTTGTTTGAGTAGAGAAGAGCTTAGAGCTATTTTGAGCTTGTAAGAGTGTTCTTGAGCAATAGAGTTGATTTCTCACCTTCCATTGTGTCTTGCTTGTCTCTTCATAGTGTGTGTGTATGTGTGTGCGCATCTCTATGCTTCTCACCTTCACTCTCACTTCATCTCACATTCACGATCTTCATATCACTCCTATCTCTTCTGCAGATTGACATTAAGGAGGTGGAGCTTCTTAACGTGGTTCTCACCATTGTGCTAAAGCAACACACAAACTCAATAATCGCTGTTAAAGTTGCCCTATGCTCAAGCGCACAACTAGAAGTGGCCATAGTAGGCTGCTTCTTTCTCAACCAAGATTTGCATGACCTACCAAGAATGAAGTAAAAACCACTGGTGGAAACATGAGTGTCATAGCAACCAGCCTAGTCAGAATAAAAAAAAGCATGTAAATCTAGCAGTAGTGATCCCCCCTTGGGATAAAACAATCCAAGTAGTCGAGTACCACTCAAGTAGCAAAAGATGCACTTAAGTGCCTACAAATGCTTGACACCTAGGCATAAACTTGCTCATCTGTGAGAAAGAAAACTGAATATTTGGCCAAGTAATGCATGAGTAAATCAAGCATCCAATAGCCTATTGGTATAGAACAACATCAATTGCATCTCTAGCATCAAGAAAACTCAATTGTAATCCTATTTCCATAGGAGTGGCAATAGGTTTGCAGCCTTCAAGGCCAAGACACTATAATAAGGTGTCAATATATTTTGTTTGAAACAAATCTATTGCGCCGTCAACTTGCATAAATGGAATGCCCAAATAATGATGCAAATGCCCCAAATCTGGCATGTCAAATGAGGCATGCAAATCAGCCTTAAAATTAACAATATGATTCTCATGAGGACCAGTGAGTAGCATGTCATCAACATAGACAACAATTATTAGAAGCACATCATTTGCACGCTTAACATATAAGTGTTGGTGCAGGAAAATCATCAAATGATGATTTGGACAAAGATTTGAAGTCAAAGAATGAAGCAAAGATCAACATATGAGTCTTGAAGTTTAGTGCATGGTGAGAAATTGAAGACTTGTATATACATGTACTCTAATCTTGTAATTAGTTCATAGAAACTTTGTATCTTCGATAAGTCGAGATGTAAACATCTATATATACTTAATATACATGTATTTCGAGTAGAGGAGATGATGTATGACAAGAATGAGAAGTCATTAGAAGACTTAAAGAGTAAGAAGAAGTAATTCAATCATCAGATGTATACTTTCTCATAATAGAAGAAAATCTAAAAAGTTGCACCTCGATTTTTTGCTCAGTGCTCCCTTTGTGTTTATCCTCTTGAGGAATGATTTTGTACAAGTCTAAATCTATAGTAGAGTGACCTTTGTAAAAATTTAAGAGTCTAATTGTAATCAAGCTGAGAGAATTGTGAGTAGGAACATTTACATGTGTAAATGTGAGAAGTGAAGATAGAAACATGCGCAATCTCGGTGGTCAATGTTTTGATCAGATCTCCCTCCACAGTGTAAAGTGTTGAGAAAGTAAGCACTTATTCTTCAATTTGAAAGTTAAGATACTTGTGGCTAAGAGCATGTGAATAAACAGGGTCTAGTTTGGGAGAACCATGCATTAGAAATTGCAGGTGTCAAAGTTGACTATATAGAAGTATAGTTTCAGACATAGGTACATTGTTTGAAGCATATCTCAAGATCTACTAAATCTTTTGAGATGTTTTAACTTGGAGAAGGTGTGAAATATTTAGACAATACTTTGTTACAAAGTGTCATTAAAAACTTTACATATTTGATCAAACAATGAGTGGATTAAGTGTAGCAGACTTTTTTGAGTAATCACTTTCTTCACAGTTAGTTCAAAGTTTGATAGTTTGGAATTGGTGTTCCGAAATTGGTTGAGGTTTTGAGTTTTTCTTGATATAGAGGTGCTCTAACATCAAGGATAACTTCTTCTTTTGGAGATTAACACTCTCCATCAGTGGTATTAGAGCACGAGTCATCAAAATTGAAGAAAGAAGGACCCCAACTGTTGGAGTTATACAGAAATCAACCTTTGAAGATTAAAAAGGTGAAAGTTTGAAGTGAAAGCTAGAGAGGGAGGCCTGAAGCTATCAAGAAGATCAAAAGGAACTACATTCAAAGTAAAGGTACATTCATTATTCACAAATCTTGAAGAATTTATTGCATAGGTGAAGAAAGGATGGAAGATTCTCTTCAGATAGAGAAATTGGATAGAGAAAACTATCTTGCTTGGTCTACGAGGATGAAGCTCATCTCATGAGAAAATATCTAATAGGATATATCACAGGTGAAGAAGAAAAACCAGAATTTAGAGATCCTAGTGTTGCAACTAGGGAGGAGCTCTTAGATTTGAAGATATGGATGAAGAAGGATGCTCAAGCTAGAAGCATTATCTACATGGGAGTCAATGATTATTTGCTGCCTCACATTAGAAGACTTGAAAGTGCAAGTGACATATGGAATGGTTTGGAGTAGCATTTCCAAAATGCTACAAAGTCAAGGAAGGCATCTTTATGGTCAAAATTCACCACATTCAAGAAGAAGGCTTCTCAATCTATTTTTGATTATGTAGCAAGGATGGACATTGCAGATGCATTAGGAACAGTTGATGAAGATTGAAGAGGATAAATTGGTAAGACAAATTCTCACAGGTTTGAGAGGATATGAGAAGAAGCCTTTCATTCTATCCATTGAATTGTCATTCAATCATTTCACTCCTGATTTGAATCAATTGCTAGGACACATGCTAACCTTTGAGTAGGATGTCAAAGGTGATGTTGATAAAAGTGCAGGTCAAGAAATGTATTCAAAGGAAAAGAAGAAGATTAACAAAGGCAAGCAACAATTGAATGAAGATGAAGGTACAACTAGCTAAGCTAACTCCCTAAGAGGAAGAGGTGGTGGCAAAGGAAGAGGAAGAGGTGGAAGCAATAAAGATGGTGTCAAAGCTTGCTGGATTTGTGGTAAGACAAATCATTTAGCTCAGGAATCTTGGCATAATAACGATAATGGTGGAGGATATAATCAAAATTTTAATTCAATAGGAAGAGGTAATAGAAATCAGAAAGGTAACTTCAGAGGTAGAGGTAGTAGAGGTTACTTTGGAGGAAATGCAGGTAGAGGTTTCCAAAGTCAATCCTACAACAATACCTACTACAATTATGCTTCAGATTAGAAGGAGGATTTAACCTTGATTATGAATGCAACTTGTGAAAGACAAAGTGAAGATCAAAGAGTCTTCTATATTGACTCAGGATGTAGCAATCACCTAAGTGGCAATATAGCTTTGATTATTGATTTGGAGAATAAGGTAACTAATCATGTAGTTCAAACAGGTGATAATACAAAGCAGAATGTGAACTCCATTGGATCAGTAAAGGCCAAGGATGGAAGCACTCTTTTGAGTAAGGTTTTGTATGTTCCTACAATTCCAAAGAATCTGATAACTGTAGGGAAAATTGTAGAGAAAGGTTATGAAGTAAGGTTCACTAATGATGGAGTTTTTGTGAAAGACCCTATCAATGGGTATAAACGAATTGTTTTAGGAAAGAAAGAAGGAAGGCTATTCACATTGAAGATTCAAGGCAATGTTGGTCATGCCTTGTTCACTTATGCAGGACACAAGATCTCTGAGTTAGATCTTTCGCATAAAAGGCTTGGACATTTCAATGAAAGAGGTAGCCATGTATTCACAAAAGCTTGAATTGGTACATATAGATGTGTGGGGACCATCAAAGGACTTTAGCATTAATGGTTCAAGATATTATGTGATTTATGTTGATGATGATACCAAGTGAATCACTATATAAGTGATCAAAGATAAATCAAAGGTCTTCAATACATTTAAACATTACCATATGTATGCAGAAAGAGTTTCACGACAAAAATTGAAGAGACTAAGGTCAGATGGAGGGGGAGAGTATTTCTCTAATGTGTTGAATGATTACTTGTGGAATGTAGTTATAAAAAGGGAAGTTACTTGCAGGTACTCTCCTCAAAAAAATGGTGTAGCAGAAAGGAGAAATAGAACTCTTGTTGAGTTTGCAAGGTCAATGATGAAGGAGAAAAATTGTCCCAATTATTTGCGGGCTTAGGCTGTAAATACAGCTACATACTTGGTTAATAGGCTACCATGTAAATCTTTGCAGGGTATGACACCATATCAGGCATGGTGGGGCAAGATGCCTACCTTAGATTATTGTAAAGTGTTTGGATGTTTGGCTTATGCATATGTGCCATCTCAGTTGAGGCATAAATTGGAACCTAAAGCTCAAAAGTATGTGCTCATTGGTTATGATGATAAGCAGATGGGTTATAGGTTGTGGAGTCCATCCACAAAGCAATTCCATGTGTCAAAGGATGTTACATTTGATGAACAAGGTACTTGTTATGCAGGTACAATTAATATTAATGCAGGTGATGAAGAAACATTGAATCAGAAGAAAGGTTAATCAAAGGCTCAAATATTTGATGAAGAAGAGAACAATGAAGCATTAGTTGAAGTTGAAGAAATTCCAAGGTTTGATCTAGAATGTGATGAACGAGAAACTTCAAGAAGTGGAGAACTCAGAAGACCATTAAGGCACAAATGGCAACCTACAAGATATAGCTATGATACTTCATTTTTTACCACTAAAGATTATGCTTATATGGTGAAAGCAGAGGAAGACCCTTCTACATATGAAGAGGCAAAAGGTAAGGAAAATTGGCAGAAAGCTATGTAGGACGAGTATGATGCATTGATGGAAAATGAGACATGGGATTTGGTTCCTAAACCAAATAGTCAGAAGATCATTGGATGCAAATGAGTATACAAGACAAAGAGGTATGCAGATGGAAGTGTGTCTAGGTATAAAGCAATACTTGTTGTGAAAGGGTATGCTTAAACATATGGTATAGATTATGATGAGACTCATAGTTGTGTGGAAAAGATGAAAACTATAAGGACTCTGTAAGGAATTGAACTCACAACCTCTTGGTTAGGAATGTGATGGGCTAACTGAAAGAACTTGGAGAAGCTTGTAGAAGGTAGAAAAGTGTGTTTTGAAGCGATGAAGTTTGGTCAAGCCAACCGGCACCATACCAGCCCTTGAGCTTATGGAGACTCAAATAGAGCTTATAAGCATGTGATAAGTGCAAAGAAACCACTATCTACTTTGGAGCATCAAGGAGAATGAGTCGATACAAAACAGATAGGTTCGCAGGTCAAATAGCTAAAAAAACTTACTATCTATGGAAAAGATAATGAACTTCAAATGCCCATAGCACCCAGCGTGATTACAGTTAGAAAAATTCCTTTTATGGGAGTGATACACATAGGGTTGAGTGCATGGAATGCACAAACGTATAAGGAATAAGCAAAATATGCTATAGGAATGAATGCGACATTCACCGGTGGTACTTCCTATTTTTCAGGAATACATAGAGATTGACCTTGAGACAGACAAACTCAGATTTCTCCCAATCTACTGAAGCAAATGCTATAAACATTTTATAGTCATAAACTAGACACTAATATCTTTCCAATGAGCTATCTTCCACTCAATTTGGAGCTCTGGAGAGAGAGCAGTAGCCTCTGCAAGATTACTATTGGTGAAGAAGATGATGCAGAGAATTGAAGGAGCAAGACAATGATGGTCACAAGTGTATGTATATTGCTTCCATGTAATGTACACGTGATTTCAAGTCTTTATATAGACTTTAGGAGTGTTCCACTACTTCGAAAAGTGAGATTTGAATTCAAATGAAGGTGGGAATGGTTGTTGGACGGAATCAATTCACTTCCCTACAATCTAGGAAAAGTGAAGATCTAGTTTGATCTACTTTTAGGTGATTGATTGCTTGATTGAATGCAACTTCAACCACCACAAATTCATGGGATTTGGGCTCTATCTTTCTACCTTTACATGTGTAAACCTCAAGGCTTTTACAACGGTAAATGAACCATCAAAAATCTCTCAAAAAAAATACAATAAATGAGCATATGAAAAAGAACTCTCCAATGGATATTCTTTCGATGTGATAGCCTTTGATGTAGATCAAATCCACCTCAAGCATAGTGTAAGCTTGATGTTCCAACAGCTCCCCCTCAAGCTAAAGTATGCTTGAGTCTTCATTCTCTGATAGGTTGAATACTTGCCATAGCTTTGAATCTACAAAGCTTTATTCCATCAAGTGCCTTCGTCATCATATCTGCTACTTGCTTTTCAGTTGGAACAAAAGAAATGTCAATCTCCTTTGCCATAAGCTTCTCCCTGATGAAGTGGTAATGGACTTCTATGTTCTTGGTTCTCGCATGGAAAATAGGATTTGCTGTTAGATGCATGGAACTTATATTATCTCCAAATGTGTGAGGTTTGGAACTCACAAGTCCCAAATCTATATCCAATGCTTTTAACCATATTGCCTCTTGAGTTGCTATGGTCAAGCCTCTGTACTCTGCTTCAGTTGAGGATAAAGCAACTGTTGGTTGCTTTTTGGAACTCCATGACACTAGCTTCGATCCTGCAAATGCTAAGTAATTGGAAGTACTTCTTCTATCATCCTTAGCTCCTGCCCAATCTACATCTGAGTAGATTTTGATATCCAAATTTGAAGAGTAAGGATAGAATATACCTTCGTTGATTGTACCTTTGAGATACTTAAGTAATCTCTTAGCTGCATCCATGTGTGGTCTTCTCAGTGAGTGCATGAACTGATTAAGCACTCCCACACTATATGAGATGTCTACCCTTGTATGAGTAGCATATATCAAGCTACCTACCAAGCTTTGATACTCGTTAATGTCTTCAATTTTCTCACTTTCATAAACACTAAGTTTATGATTTAGCTTCAAAGGTGTACCTGCAGGTTTAGTGTTCTCCATTTTGAACTTGAGAAGAAGATCTTGAATGTATCTTCTTTGAGTCAAATACATTCCTTCATCTGTATATATCACCTGCATACCTAGGAAATATGTGAGCTCACCTAGGTCACTGATTTTGAACTCCTCTTGCATGTGTGTCTTGATCCTTTGCATGCCATTTAGATCATCACTTGTCACAATAATATCATCTAAATATACACATAGATAGATAACCTCATTGTGATCCCTTTTGATGAATAGAGAAGGATTTGAGCTGCTAGCTTTGAACCCTTGATCTTGAAGATATGTAACCAACCTGTATTTCCAAGCTCTTTGAGCTTGTTTCAATCCATAGAATGCTTTCTTAAGTCTGCAAACATAAGATGGATGATTAGGGTTTTCAAAACCTGGTGGTTGTGACATGTATACCTCTTCACTTATCCAACCATTTAAGAATGCATTTTTCACATCAAGTTGGAGGAGTCTCCAATTCCTTGCAGCAGCTACACTTATCAATGTCTTGATTGTAGTCATCTTTGCAACTGGTGAGAATGTTTCCTCATAGTCTATACCATGAGTTTGTGAGCATCCTTTGGCAACTAATCTTGCCTTGTACCTGCAAACTGATCCATCTGAATTTCTTTTAACTTTATATACCCATCTACAACCAATTAACTTTTGATTTGATGACATTGGAACCAAATCCCAAGTGTCCATTTCCTTCAATGCATCTATCTCTTCGTTCATGGCCTTTTCCTGATTAGGATTCCCCTTTGCCTCTTCATAGGTTGAGGCTTCCTCTGAAATAGAGTCTTTTGACAAGTATATTGAATGCTTCGTAACAAATGTGGAATCATATCCATACTGTTCTAGTTGTTTCTTCTGTCTTGCTGATCTTCTAGGTGCTTATTTTGAGCATTCTCCAACCTCTTGAATCTTTGCTTTGCCTCTTGAATTCCATAGCTTGTAATCCTTTTCTCTTTCATCTTGGTCATCGTCTGTATCACTTCTTGGATCTTGGACCTGTGTATCATACTTGTTTCCTAATTGATGAGAGTCAGAATCAAGATCATATGGTAGTGTTACCTTTTGTTTGTCTTCATCATACCAAGACCTGTGTTCTTCAAACACAACATCTCTACTTGTAGTGAATTGCTTGGTTGAAGGATTGAAGAACTTGTAACCCATCTGAGTTGAATCATATCCAATAAACACTGCCTTTGTTGCCCTTTCATCTAGCTTACCTCTTATTTGTGATGGTACATGAACATAAGCTAAACAACCGAAAACCTTGCAATGTCCAAGACTAGGTTTTCTTCCATGCCATGCTTCATAAGGAGTCATACCTTGAAGTGATGTGGATGGTAGTCTATTGACAAGGTACACAGCAGTTGAAATAGCTTTTGCCCATAGATAATGTGGAAACTTCTTCTCTTCAAGCATTGTTGGGGCTAATCCAACCAATGTCTTTTTTCTCCTCTCTGCAATTCCATTTAGTTGAGGAGAGTACCTAGTAGTCACTTCCCTTTTAATACCTTTGTCCTGCAAGAACTCATCAAAATCTTTGGAGAAGTATTATCCCCCTCCATCAGATCTGAGCTTCTTTAGTGATCTACCTGTATGATTCTCCACATGTGCAAGATACTTCTTGAAGCAATCAAACACTTCATTCTTACTCTTGATAAAGTATAGAACAGTCCATCTATTATGGTCGTCAATAAATGAGACATACTACCTTGATCCTACCAATGAAGGTTCTTGACTTGGTCCCCATACATCTGTATGTACTAAGTCCAATAGGTTGTTGTGTATGTAGCCTTTGTGGTTGAATGGTTGTCTTTGTGCCTTCCCAATCTGACATGCATCACACCTGTTGATCATGTGTTGCTTTGATATGTTCGGCAGTCCTAGAACACTTTGATCCCTGCATATATCCTTCAAGGTTCTTTCATTCACATGAGAAAGTCTCTTATGCCACACTTCAAGCTCACTTAGGGTTTGAGACCAAAGTTGAATAGAGCTATGTTCCTGGTTTCTCCTACTTCAAAAGTAAAGAGCCTACCATGCTTCTCACCTCGGGCTATCTTCTTGAAGCCTTGACATGGATCTTCCACAAAAGCTCCATGTTGGGTGAACCTAACTTGCAAGCCTTTTTCAACTATTTGGCCTACACTTACTAGGTTTTTAGTAATAGTGGGTACATAGAGAACCTTACTTAGAATGTTTGTCCTGCCATTGGAAGCTTTGACATTACCAATCTTCTCCACATTGTGCTTCGTGTCATCCCCTGTTTGCACTTCATGTCTATGCTTTGGACTTTCCAAATCAGATAGAAGATCATTGTTGCCTGCAACATGATTCGAACATCCTGAATGTATGTAGAACAAATGATCATCTTCTTTACCTTCTTTGTGGCTTAGATTCATAAGAAGCAATGAGTCTTCATGTGGTTGATC
Organism: Ceratopteris richardii; assembly: GCA_020310875.1. Lineage (NCBI taxonomy): Eukaryota > Viridiplantae > Streptophyta > Polypodiopsida > Polypodiales > Pteridaceae > Ceratopteris > Ceratopteris richardii. The sequence goes on along the minus strand of CM035413.1, from coordinate 29,420,044 downwards.
TTTTGAATAATTGTTGTAGTCCCTTCTATTATAGCTTCTATTGTTATTGTTGAATTTGTGTCCACCTTTGCCTCTATTACTGCCATATCCACCTCTTCCACTTCCTTTCTGGGTCTTCCCATTGAACCAACAATTCTGAGTGGTACGGTTGGTCTTATCGCATATGGCACAAGGTTGAACATTCTGACCTTTTTCTTTGTCTTGATTTGGTCCTTTCTTCTTCCCTTTCCACTTACTCTTGCTTGCGAAGTTGGTTTAGGAAGTCTCTTCTTCATCTTCTTCCTTCTTCTTGCCTTTCTGCTTCTTATCCTTCTTATCTGCATATAGAGCACTAGTTGAATTACCATGATAAGAGTTACCTTCCTTTATGCTATTGTTGGCTTCTTGATTGAAGAGTTGTCCAAGAAAGATGTTTAAGTCTGGAGTTTGCACATCCATGATGAGATCATAAGCCGTCGTGAAGGATTGCCATTGCTTATCACTACGAATGCCGTTGAGAATTTGCCTCATGATGACCTCTTCTTCAATCAGCACTCCAATGGATGCTAACTGATCCGCAACCTCCTTGACCTTGGTAACAAACTATGTGATGGTTTGTTTAGGTGTCTTTTTCATTTGGTTGAACTCGTTCCAAGGATGATTCTTTCTTGCTTTGGTACTAGCAGAAAAGAAAGTCTTGAGGGCATCCCAAGTCTCTTGAGATGTCTTGCATCCTCTAATATGTGGTAATAGAAAGTCAGAGATAGAGTTTAGTATGTACAACCTTGCTTGAGCATCCCTTGTGCACCAAAGTGTGAGCTTATCTGTCTCCTCTTGTGTATGTCCTCCTTTGGATCTTGGAATAGGCATAGCCTTATCACCTGCTACAATTCCATAAAGATTTCTGCCTTGCAAATAGGCCTCCATTTTGATTTTCCAAGCCGCATATTTGTGTTGAGCAAGCTTCTTGATCATTGCAGGAAAGCTGTCAATCATCTTAATCTAGCTCTGATACCACTCAAAGAACTTGGAGAAGCTTGTAGAAGGTAGAAAAGTGCATTTCGAAGCGATGAAGTTCGGTCAAGCCAACCGGCACAAGACCATCCCTTGAGCTTATGGAGACTCAAAAAGACCTTATAGGCATGCAATAAGTGCAAAGAAACACACTATGTACTTTGGAGCATCAAGGAGAATGAGTCGATACAAAACAGATAGGTTCACGGGTCAACTAGCTCCAAAAACTTACTATCTATGGAAGAGACAATGAACTTCAAATGCCCATAGCAACCAGCGTGATTACAATTAGAAAAATTCATTTTATGGGACTGATACACATAGGGTTGAGTGTATGGAATGCACAAAAGTATAAGGAATAAGAAAAATATGCTATAGGAATGAATGCGACATTCACCGGTGGTACTTCCTATTTTTTAGGAATACGTAGAGATTGACCCCGAGACAGACAAACTCAAATTTCTCCCAATCTACTGAATCAAATGCTATGAACTTTATAAGCATAAACTAGACACTAATATCTTTCCAATGAGCCATCTTGCACTTAATTTGGAGCTTTGGAGAGAGAGAGAAGCAGCCTCTGCAAGATTACTATTGGTGAAGAAGATGATGCAGAGAATTGAAGGAGCAAGACAATGATGGTCACAAGTGTATGTATATTGCTTCCATGTAATGTACAAGTGATTTCAAGTCTTTATATAGACTTTAGGAGTGTTCCAATACTTCTTCAAGTGAGATTTGAATTCAAATGAAGGTGGGAATGGTTGTTGGAGGGAATCAATTCACTTCCCTACAATCTAGGAAAAGTGAAGATCTAGTTTGATCTACTTTTAGGTGATTGATTGCTTGATTGAATGCAACTTCAACCACCACAAATTCGTGGGATTTGGGCTCTATCTTTCTACCTTTACATGTGTAAATCTCAAGGCTTTTACAATGGTAAATGAACCATAAAAAATCTCTCAAAAAAAAAAACAATAAATGAGCATATGAAAAAGAACTCTCCAACGGATATTCTTTCGATGTGATAGCCTTTGATGAAGATCAAATCCACCTCAAGCATAGTGTAAGCTTGATGTTCTAACACTAAGCACTTGCCCCAAAAGCCATGGTTGAGGATTACTTCCTAATCCTCTCTCTTAGCGTGTAGTTCAACCATCTCCTATCTGTCAAGGGTGTGGTTCAATCATCTCTTACCGATCACTTTATTACATTCTTCCCCCCTTGGGAAAGATTTTGTCCTTGAAAATAAAGCTATATATAATAATTGTAGGCAACCCCTGAGCCTCATGTCCTTGAACCGAAAGAACATGATCATGTTCTAAATCTAGAAGAACATGTCTCATCTCTTTGGTGGGATCCCTACCCAAATGATTCAAAAAACCATCCATCTTTGCACTTTGATAAATTGGTCAAAGTACAAAGTAGTGAATGAATAATAAGGGTGGATCTAAAAACATCCATAGCCACTTCATTGTGTCTCGATGTGCGATCTAGGCACAAACATATGAAATGGATGGATTCCAATTACTAGTCCATTTCTGGACATGAATAGTGCATGGAATTAGTAATGAAGGGAGGATTCTTATCCCTTGCAAGACCTTGAGAACTCTTGATTCACTTGAATTTGATTTGGAAAACTCGAAGTTCGGTTGAGCCAAACATCTGACTAGGATGTTTGTACAATGGTTAACTCCGATCCAACAATTACTTGATTTCTTCACCTGACTTGAGGACTACTCGATCCTAATAGGCTTGAAAATTGTATGTAAACTGTAGGAGAAATTTTTCCATTTACTTTGGATCAACCTTATTACATCTTGACCAGGTCAAATTCAAAAATGAAAATCATCCAACTTTTCTCAAAGATTTTATCTCAGAGTTATTGGGAATTGTCAATCTGGTGAGCAATTCCTAACTTCTTTGTTCTCGAGTTTTACCCAACTCTTAGAAAGTCATTACAGTTATGCTAGAGAGCTGGAAGCAAACTCAAATGAATAAGTCAATCTTGGACTTATCATCTTTTGAAGATTGAATAAGTTCTTATACAAAACATCTATCTAGGATGTTTAATCTAGTTATCTAGTTCCAATTGGCTAACCCTAGACAAAAAGAAATCAATGATACCATATTTGAGTCAATTCCAAAAGATTTGGAAAGCGGATGGAAATAACTAAAACTTTGTATAACTAATTTAAACTTCTAAGATGTAAACTTGTTATGAGTCAAGTACTTGATGACCCAAGACTTCAACTTTGCAAAGATCTATTTCAACAAGATATTGAAGCATTCTATACATTTGTAAGAGAAAGGAAATCGATCCTCAAAAAGATTCATAGAGTAAATCTAGACATCATCCAACCACAAGATACTAGTGTGGTATTCAACATCAGTGTGTAGACCCACTGAAGTTCTATTGATGAATTATTTTACTCAAACAATGCTTCACTTGAGACTAAGTTCATGCCTACATTCAGTCTTTATGACTGCTTACTAGGAATGCAATTCTTGAGCATTGCTTTGAGTGAAAGGATTGAATTTTCCAAGTTACACTAGGAACTTGACGCTTAAATTAGTCAATATATCCTTAGTTGAAGGGTCCAGTTCAAAGTCAAAGTCTCACTCTTTCAGAAATTTATTGAATATTTTTGAATTATCAACAGTTTACTTGAAGTGTTTCAGCAAGATCTTGGAAGTTACTTACTTTGTATCTTGTTACATACTTAAGTATCTTGAGATAATACTTTTATCCTAATTGAATTTAAAGTTCTTCTTTGAAGTTTGCATTTTCTTGAGGATTAGACCTAACTTCAAGATCCAAACTAGGACTTAAAGATAATTATCATCCCACGGTCCGATGTCCCATACCATCTTTCCTACATCAATCTGAGTATAAAATCCGGTGTCCCATACCACCCTATTTTATATTCACATTAATGTGTTGGTAATATTTATCCTAAAGTCTAAACATATCTTGATAGAGTACCTTTTTTTACTTCAACTCTTTAAAAGAATTTGAAGTTTCTCGAATTATCCCTAAATTGATATTCTAAGTTTTAATCCCTTCACATAGATTAGAGTGTATCAAAAGTAGATCATTGAGCACAATGATCGACCAAAGGGGAAATAATGTAATAAAGTGATACGTAGGAGATGGTTGAACCACACCCTTCACAAATAGGAGATGGTTGAACTACACCCTAAGAGAGGGCATTAGGAAGTAATCCTCAACCATGGCTTTTGGGGCAAGTGGTTAGCCCATCATACTTATAGCTTGTAGGTCATGAGTTCAAATCCCACAATTGGTATCAGAGCCTAGGAAGTAGGCATGTGCAAGAAAGGCGCGTGTGTCGTTTTCAAAGGTGAGCTCAACATAGATTAGAGTGTATCTCCCAATTCATAGATCAGATTTTGACGTATAAGATACCGTTGGAAAGCTCTTAGAATGAATCTTCTAATGGAAGCACTAGATTGAGGATCCAAGATATCTAGCATGGTAATATACCATTGGAAAGCTCTTAGAATGAACGTTCTAATGGAAGCACTCGATTGAGGATCCAAGATATCTAGCATGGGTGAGAACCAGGTTCAAGATATTGAGGTTGAGAATAAGGTGCTGAAGAGACCAAGGTTTCAAACAAGGAAAGTCCATAGGCAAGTGGCCAAGAAGCAAAAAGGCAAGGTTCTAGAGACCAAGCTTGAGAGCAAGGGTTCAAGAGACCAAGGTTGAGAACAAGATGGTTCAAGAGATTGTGCAAGGTTGAGGACATCACTTCAAGGGGAGATCAAGATCAGATCATTGAGGACAATGATCGATGAAGGGGGAAAGAATGTAATAAAGTGATAGGTAGGAGATGGTTGAACCACACCCTTCACAGAAAGGAGATGGTTGAACTACACCCTAAGAGAGAGGATTAGGAAGTAATCCTCAACCATGGCTTTTGGGGCAAGTGGTTAACCCATCATACTCCTAGCTGGTAGGTCATGAGTTCAAATCCCACAATTGGTAGCTCTCATACCTAAGGAATTGAACTCACAACCTCTTGGTTGGGAATGTGATGGGCTAACCACTTGCCCCAAAAGCCATGGTTGAGGATTACTTCCTAATCCTCTCTCTTAGGGTGTAGTTCAAACATATCCTATCTGTCAAGGGTGTGGTTTAATCATCTCTTACCTATCACTTTATTACAGACTCTCATAGCTATTGCTGCATGTAAAGGTTGGAAAATATGTCAATTAGATGTGAAGAATGCTTTTTTAAATGGTTACATTTCAAATGATGTTTTCGTGGAGCAACCAGAAGGTTTCAAGGAAAAAAAGTATCCAGAGTATGTATGTAAGCTCAAGAGAGCTTTGTATGGTTTGAAGCAGGCCCCAAGGGCATGGAATTATAGACTTTTGAAGTTCTTGAAAGAGCTTGGTTTCCAAGTGTCTAAGGTAGATAGTAGCTTGCTTGTCAAAGCAAGTAATGATGGGTTCATTTACATGTGCATATATGTTGATGACATAGTTCTTATAGGTAGAGATGAGAAGGGCGTACAAAGTCTTAAGAAGCTGGAGAAAGAGTTCAAGATTAGTGACTTGGGAGACTTGTCATACTTCTTGGGCATGGAGATTTCATATACTCAACATGCAGTATATGTGACTCAAGAAAGGTATTTGAAAAACTTGTTAATCAAGTTTAAAATGGAAGATTGGTATGGTTGAAGTTGCAAAGGAGGTTATATGGTTGAAGACTCTCATGAAGAGTTTTGACATCATTCAGAGCACACCCACTATTCATGGAGATAATATGAGTTCATTATATCTAGCTGCTAACCCTATTTTTCATACCATGACTAAAAATATTGAGATCCAATATTATTTCTTGAGAGAGAAGGTGATACTTTGAAGGCCTTTCATGAGACAACTCAAGCTAGTGCAAGACTCGGAAAAAGACGCAGTGTACTTGCATCATGGAGGAACGACAACTAGAATGAACATACATACTTATAATTATCAAGATCTCCCTCCTCTACAATGGAACCTGATACACAAGGAAGACCATAATTTATCCATTCATAGTGTAGCATCGAGTAGTCAAACATGGATGAATGAAGATACTCACCTATGGATGTGTAAGGCAGCTAAAAGGGAAGAAGAAAGGAGACAAAGATGGTAGCCAGGACAAGGAGCATCTAGACCTATAGAAGATCCTGCCTACATGCCTCAAATATTCTTAGATGAGGATTTCGAACCCCATGGTTGGATGGAGATTTTAGCCACTCTTGACGTATGCGTAAATGAAGAAGTAATAAGTATGAATGAATGCATAGATGAGGAAGGATATGATGTAGATCTTTACATGGCTGTTCTCCAAGAAGCGGATGAAGGAGAGGTAATTGAAAAATAATGGAATGAAGACTATGAGAGCATAGAAATGGAAAGGAAAACATTTGAGGAAGAAAACAAAAAATAGGAAGTAAGTGCCATAACTAATGAATCAAACCAAAGAATGATGCAAACGGAAGGAAATGAACCGAACATGGAAAAGGAAAAAGAAGAAAAGGCACCTCAAGACCAATTTGAGGTACCTGAGCACTTCAAGAAGTATGAAGTAGAAGAAAGAAAGATTGCTATTCAGATCCCGAAACAAGAAGCACTGTCAAGGATAGCATACAAAAATAAAGACAAGACCAAGAAGATTGTAGTAGCTATTGAAGAAGGAGAAGAGATATGCACTTTCATAGGACAAGATGTATCGTGGAGCGAAGAACAAGAATTAATACAACTTATAAGGGAGTATCGAGATGTCATGGATTTATAATGATTTAAAAGGTGTAGATCCTTCTATTTGTGCTCATAGAATCCCAATGACATCAGAAGCCAAGCCCTCCAAACAATGACCATACAATGATGTTTATTCGACAAAAATTAAGGAGGAGATCGATACACTCTTAGAAGCGGGTTTCATTTATGAAATTGAACACATGGAATGGGTATCGCCATTAGTGGTAGTGCAGAAAAAGAATGGAAAATTAAGGGTGTGCATTAATCTTAAAAAGGTAAATGCAGTCACCATACGTGATAGTTACCCATTACCCATCACAGACCATATGTTGGAAAGGGTTGCAGGCAAGGAAGTCTATAGCTTCCTTGATGGCTTTTTAGGATATAATCAAGTAGCCATTGCTCCTGAAGAACAACATAAGACAACCTTTGCAACTGAATTTAGGGTTATGCCATTTGCTCTAACTAATGCCCTAGCCACTTTCCAAAGACTAATGTGTCATGTGTTCAAGGAATTTTTGAGACAGAGTATGGAGGTATACGTGGATGATTTATGCATCTATTCAGCTATAAGACCAGAGCACATCCCAGAACTAAGAAACATATTTTCCAAATGTCATTAGTATAGAGTATGCCTTAATCCGGAAAAGTGCATCTTCATGGTTCGACAAGGAAAGATCTTAGGACACATTGTCTCTAAGAATGGAATTTCCACTGATGAAGACAAAATCAAAGTAATTCTGGATTTGCCAAGACCAAAGACTGCTAAAGAAGTGCAAGCATTTATGGGACATTGTGGATATTATCATAGATTTATTCACATGTATGCCATAATTGTGAAGCCTCTTAACGGATTGCTGACTTAGTGTACTTGGACAGAAGAATGTCAAAAGGCGTTCAACGAATTAAAGAGTCGTTTGAGTTTAGCACCAATTTTGAAAGTACCAGATTGGAATAAACCATTTCATATTCATGTGGATGCCTCCAAGTTTGCCATTGGTTGCATCTTAGCACAATGAGCAGATAAAGGAAAGCTAGACAACCCTATAGCCTATGCTAGTAGACAATTAAACCAAGCAGAGCATAATTATACTACTATAGAACGAGAAGGATTATGAATGGTATACACAGTGAAGAAATTTAGACACTACTTATTGGCAAACAAATTCAAATTCTTCATTGATCATTAGGCTCTATTGTAGCTAGTCAATAAACCATGTAATACTAGACGACTAGTATGATGGTTTCTATTGTTAATGGAATTTGATTTTGTAGTAGTCAAAAAAGGAAATACACACATCCGTGCTGACCACCTATCAAGAATGACACATGGAGAACCTCCTATAGGAGTGCCAGATGATTTGTCGGACACTTATCTTTTCAACTTGGAAGTATGTCCACAATGGGTTGAAAAATTGATTCCCATACTTACGCATGGACCTCAACATAGGATCAATTTAAACAAGAGCCCGGAGTTATGGAAAGCTAAAAATCTCTATATCATAGCTGGAAGCTTATATCACCAAGAGTCAAATGGATTACTTTTGAGGTGTGTGGAAGACGATGAGCAAGAGATGTCGCTTCAAAAAGCACATGTGAATCAATGGAAAACCCATCAAAGTGTTAATGGAACTTGGCAAGAGCTTAAAAGATTAGGAGTATATTGGCCAACTCTGTCGAGAGATACACATAACTATGTCTCTACATGCCCCACTTGTCTTGAAAGAGCATGTTGGGGGCTATTTGTGTAGAAAGGGATTTGAGTGGTTGTAGGAGAAGGGAGAAAGGTAAGAAGAAAGATATAGACACTGAAAGCTTCTACAGATTGATTGTAAGGAGAAAATTACAATGGTGGTGTACAATACAATCCAAATGCTTTTTGTTCGAAATCCCAAAGAATGCACAATCACAAAGTACAAAATACCCAAGGTTCTTGTTTTTGCCGACCTTCTCTGCACCAGACCTCCACCTTCTCCAAGCTTGCACTTGTGCACACCTTGCACTCAAGCTTCCAATAGGGGGAGGGATGGACACCTTTTGTTGGTGCGTGCACAACTTCAATGGGACCTTGGGACCTTTGGCTGTATAGATTAGCACTTCTCTGCACACTTCTAAGTCACTCTTAATGGACACCTTGCACTTCACTTCTCTGTGTCGCACACACAATGTATGCCTCTTGCACTTCTCTCTTAGTCTAGACTATGCTCACCTTGCTTAGTCCTCCAAGAATAATGCTTTGCCTTGATTTGAGTGTCGGTTCACGTACGCTCCTAGCTGCTAGAGTATCTTGGTGCTCACTTTGATGTCCCAAGATTTTCTCCAAAAGTGGGCAGCCAACGAATCCATGTTTTGTCGTGTAGTGACTTTGGACTAAAACAAAAATTTTAATTGGCGGGCCATACTTTCACTTTTTCGTATGCTATCGCTTCACATACCTTCACATTTTGCCTTATAATTCTTCAAATGTGCACCTAAGGGAGGGTTCACCTGAACCTTCCTAAACACTTTAAAACACTTTGAACCTTAGAGAATTACAGAAATACCCTCTACAACCTGCAACCAACTTTCTGCAATTATACCCTTTGTGAACAATTAATTGTGCAGTACCTGTGCACCTTGACACCTGACATTTGAACTCTTTAACTTTGCCCATGTTGATGTTGATCAATTTGACTTTGATCCTTTGACTTTGACTGCCATTGACTTTGACCAATATGACTTTTATGGGCTCAATAGTGCACCTAAGGAGAAGTCTACTTTATGTTACTCTACAATAGCACCTAGGTGGAGTATGTCGAAAATCAAGTCTCAATCATGCTAAAAGGCTCAACGAAGAGTTTTGCAAGAATAAAAAAAGAGGACCCAAAGTCATGGAATAAAGTTAGAAGCTCCACCAAACTCAATCAAATTCAAATATGATCAAATCAGTTACCAAAAAGTACACCTACACTGATTGGTGGGTGGTTAGCTAGACTCCAAGAAAAGTAAAACTCTATATAAGCATCATCCCACCTTTGTTTCTTGAGTTGTATGAATTCCACGAGTTTCCCACTTATTTTAGTGAATTCATAAACTCCAGCAAGCAGCCCCCTTGCTTGCTTACCTCATTTTTTTTTCTCCTCTCTATCTAGATGCATAGTTAGGCTTTTCCAAATATGATTATACTAGATTGCAGAACACTATGTTCTCTCTCATTGTACTCATTTTCATTGATTTCAAGCTTCCTTTGGTCTCTCATATTGTGCCCTCAGGTTTGCCAAAGTTTCAATTTATTTGGCTTAGTGAGTTGTGAGAAATTGCCAACTTTGTGAAGGTATATCTCTGCACATAGGGAGAGAGTGTTGCAAACAGGTAACCTATTTTGCAGAGGGTGGTTCTCCCAAGTGGAGCATTCAATTACGATGATTTTAAATCTTTTTGGGTAGCTCTTATAGTCCACTACAATTTTGCAAAATTTCATTTTAAGTCTTTGCACTGGTGTAGAGAAAAGATCAGAACAATGAGCATATATCATTGCTTGTGGACCTATTGGAGGGTAGCCATCTTCCATTTTTGCATTGGGGTGTTAGAATCATCCCCCATCAGCCATTTTAGAGGCTTGGAGACATCAGTGGCATCATATTGAAGACTTTAAGGGATTAAGACAACTCATGGAAGCACAAGGAGGACTCATCAAAGCAAGAAGACATCGAAAGGGGGCTACGTCGATCTAGATCTCAACTAGTCGAAGGTTAGAAAGGGAGAAGCTATCAGAAGGTAATATCCACACCTTCTAAAGCATACAAACACTTGAGGAGAAGTAGAGAAGCATCTTAGAGGTCAATATGGCTGAGTATAATGCACAAATAGAGAAGTTAGAGAAAGGCAATTATCAACCATGGAAATATTAGAGTTAGCAACTACCTTATGGTTAAAGGATTGTGGGGATTAGTGAGCGGCATGGAGCCAATGCCTCATGTGCATGATCCACCACTTCAAGGGCAGGTCAAGGCACTTAATGAATGGATAGAAAGGGATAGGAGAGTCATATTCATTCTATCCCAACATATAAGCAATAGCATGATTGGACATATACAAGACTTGGACACATCTAAGAAGGTTTGGGAGACCTTGGAGAGGTTGTACTCTTCATCAACCAAGGCAAGGAAGATTCAGCTCACGAATGAGCTGAATAATCTTAGGAAATCACCAAGTACTAACATAAATGAGTACATTTTTAAGGTTAAGGAGCTTGCAGATGCTTTAGGCTCAATTGGGAGCCCAGTCGAAGACGATGATCTTGTTACACACACTCTCAATGGCTTGAGAGAGGATGAAAGGTGGAAAGCATTCACCACATCAGTTTATGTGAGGGATTCCCTACCAGAATTTGATCAATTAGTCACATTGATGGTGACCGAGGAGGTGAACCAAGGAGGTTCACAATCAAAGGGCAACCAAGCCCAAGTTTTCTATGCAGGTAGAGGAAAAGGCAAAAGAGGTGGACAAACTCCCAAAGCAGAGGGAGAGGAAGGTAAAGATCAAGCTCAAGCAACCAAGAAGGCTCTAACCAAAGCTATGGATCACAAGGAAGAGGAAGGAGTACAGGAAGAGGAGGAAGATCACATGGAAGAGAAGCATCCAATCGAGAATGCTACAATTGTGGAAAATTGTGAAGAGAGATGGTGGATGCAATCCAAAGATGAGTAGGTGCTACTACAACCAGCTTCACACCAGCCAACTAAGACTTTAGAGTTGATTAGTAGAACCTTTAAGCTTCCTAAATCCACCAAAATATCACACAAGTACTTTGGAACATGTATCCCAAAAGTTTAAGTCAAGACAGACTAATTGCAAAATGACTAGCTCCCAAAACTTGCTATTTTTGGACATACACCTGCTGGAAAAAATAAAGATTGCTCTCAACCTCGTAGGAATTAGAAAACTTCCTTTTGGGCATACCAAATAGACTTAGCAAGCTTCCCAATCCAAGTTAAAACACTTCAAATGATGGATTGAGCACTGAGAACAAGATTGATCAATTTCTGGAACATGTCCACCATTCTCGGGGCTCTGTAGAGATAGACCAGTGAGCAGTAAAATGCAGATATCTCCAAAATTATAAATCCAATGACCTTGAAAATTGATACGCAGAAACTAGAGAGTAAGAGCTTTCCAACGCATGTTAAACTACTGAACGAAGATCAGTAGAACTCGAGATATGACCTTCTGAAGGTATTGCTTTGAGTGAGTATAGCAGAGAACAAAACAGAGAAGTAGATGATAATAAATGTATAGATTCACATATGATTACAACCACATTGGCAATGAATCTTTGCACAATGGGAGTAGAATGATAGAGCTATGGAGTGAGCTCTTCAATCTCTACAAAATGACATGAACTAGTCACGTACAAGGCTTGCTAATCGCCTCTTCCTTCTTGCTGCTTTTATAGCTATTCTTGGAGGGAGTTTTGAATTCGAAATCGAATGGCTCCACCTAAAAGTGATCCCCAAAGTTAAGAGAGATTCCCTCAACTCTAAATTTCGTGGTTTTAGGTAGTTAGAGCCATGAATTTGCTTTTACATCATGGATGAGGTAAGCCATCCTTTTCCTTTTTTCTTTTTCCATTTACAAGAGATAAAATGTACTCTTTTACAAGAGGTGTTCACATGAATACTCATGTGACTTACAAATGAGGATAATATCAAGCATATCAAGCATGTAGGCTTGGGCAAAATGCACCAACAGCTCCCCCTCAAGCCTAACATGCTTGGCCTTCAAATAAGTCTTCAATTGTCCTTGATTTCCTACAAGCCAATCATCAACTTGAATCTACTTAACTTCGTACCATCAAGAGCTTTCGTCAACATGTCTGCACATTGCATATCTGTAGAGACATAGGATAGTTGACTATCCTTGCTCAATAGCTTCTCCCTTACATAATGGTAGTGGACTTCAATATTCCTGGTTCTAGCATAATATACCGGATTAGCTGCTAGATGTAGTGAGCTTGTGATGTCACCAAAAATATGAGGTGTTGAAGATTGAAGTCCAAGATCTGTGTACAAAGACTTTAACCACATGATTTCTTGAGTTGCATTAGCCAACCCTCTATATTCAGCTTCAGTAGAAGATAATGCCACGGTTGGTTGCTTCTTCGATGACCAAGAAATGATTTTTGAACCTGCAAATGATATATACCCGGATGTGCTTCTTCTATCATCTTTAGATCTGGTCCAATCTGCATCTGAGTAGACCTTTAGCTCAATATCTGAAGTATATGAATAAAAAAAACCTTCATTCATGGTCCGCTTTAGGTACTTGAGGACTCGCTTGGCCGCTTCCATATGTGGTCTTCTCGGCTTATGCATAAACTGACTCAATATGCTAACACTATAGCATATATCCACCCTTGTGAGTGTTGCATAGTTCAAACTTCCAACCAAGCTTTGATAGCTTCTGATGTCTTCAATTGGCTCTCCTTCATAAGCATTAAGATTATGATTTTGCTCCATAGGTGTACCTGCACACTTGGTATTTTCCATCTTGAACTTGACGAGCATGTCATGGACATACTTCCTTTGTGTGATGTATATACCTGAATCTGTGTAGATCAACTCCAATCCAAGAAAATAAGTGAGTGGTCCGAGGTCACTTATTTTGAACTCCTCCTTCATTTGACTCTTTACCTCTTTGATTCCTTCAAGATCATTGCCTGTGATAATAATATCATCAACATACACACATAAATAGATCACTTCAGATCCATTCCTTGCCGAGTTGAAAGCTTCACACTTATAAATCATGTGTTGCCTTGTGATATTAGGCAAACCAAGTACACTTTGGTCCCTGCAAATCTGTTTGAGTGTCCTCTCACCAATGTGAGCAAGCCTTTTGTGCCATATCTCCAACTCTATTAGAGTTTGAGATCCATAGCTAAACAAAGCTATGTTCTTTGTATCTTCCACTTCAAAAGTGAAAAGCCTTCCTGTCTTTTCTCCTTTGGCAATCCTTCGAAAGCCTTGCCTTGGGTCTTCAACATATGCTCCAAATCGATTGAATCTAACCTGCAATCCTTTTTCAACAATCCGTCCAACACTTATTAAATTTTTGGTAATTGTAGGGACATACAAGACTTTGCTTAAGAGGTTCATATTCCCATCTGATGTCGTCACATTACCTATCTTCTCCACTGAGTGCTTTGTGTCATCTCCTGTCTGCACTTCATGCTTGTTATGAGGATCTTCCAAATCAGAAAGTAAAGCCACATTTCCTGCTACATGGTTCGAGCATCCCGAATCAATGTAAAATATGTGATCATCATCCTTACCCTTCTTTGCTGATAGATTCATAATCAATAATGAATCTTCTTGAATTTGTTCCTCTGCATAGTTATTGTAATCTCTTCTTCTTCTATGGCCACTTTGATAGTTGTTGTTGTTGTTGTTGTTGTAAATGTTGTTGTAGTAGTTGTTGTTGTTGTAGCCTCCATTGTATCTACCTCTATTTGATCCATAGCCACCTCTATTGAATCCTCTTCCTCTTGAGTTCCTCGGGTTCCTGAAACATTCTTCAGTAGTATGGTTAGATAAGCCACATACGTTGCAAGGTTGAGATGATTGGAATCTCCCCCTGCCTTGCTTTCCACCTCTGCCTTTTCCTCTAGCTCTTCCTCTACCTGCAAAGTTTGCTTGGAAAGAGCTTCCTTCATCTTCATTCTTCCTATTCTTTGACTTGTCCTTGACCTTAGCTTTATCAGAATATAAGGTAGAAGTTTGATTACCTCTTGATGACTCACCACCTTTGCTAATCTTTCCTTCATGAGTGAAGAGTTGGCCCATGAGTGTGTTGAGGTCTGGTACATGCATACCCATGTATAAATCCATGGCTGTTGTGAATGACTCCCACTTGTCGTCTGCTTTGATTCCATTCATGATTTGTCTTATGATTTGCTCCTCTTCAATTACCTCTCCAATGCTTCCAAGTTGGTCAAAAATATCCTTCATCTTTGTGACATAATCAGTCACATTTTGCTTCGGGCTTTTCTTCCTTGCTCGAGTGTTAGAAGAGAAGAAAGAAGCAAATGCATTCCAGGTCTCTCTTGATGTCTTGCATCCCTTGACATGAGGTAAAAGAAAATCAGAGATTGAGTTAGAATATAGGACCTTGCAAGTGCATCCTTCGAACACCAACTCGAAAGTCCTTCCACTTCTTCATGTGATGGTTGCCCTTTGTTCCTCATGGTTGGCATTGCTTCATCTCCGGATATGAATCCATATAGATTCCTCCCTTGAAGGTAAGCCTCCATCCTTAGAGACCATGCCAGGTAGTTGTTTCGATCCAATTTGTCAATTGTTGATTGAAATCCATCTCCCATGTTGTTTGACTATGCTCTGTACCACTATGAAGAGAGATGGTGGATGCAATCCAAAGATGAGTAGGTGCTGCTACAACCAGCTTCACACCAGCCAACTGAGACTTCAGAGTTGAGTAGTAGACCCTTTAAGCTTCCTAAATCCACCAAAATATCAGCCAAGTACTTTGGAACATGTATCCCAAAAGTTTAAGTCAAGACAGACTAGTTGCGAAATGACTAGCTCCCAAAACTTGCTATTTTTGGACATACACCTGCGGGAAAAAATGAACAGTGCTCTCAACCTGGTAGGAATTAGAAAAATTCATTTTGGGCATAGCAAATAGACTTAGCAAGCTTCCCAATCCAAGTTAAAACACTTCAAATGATGGACTGAACACTAAGAACAAGATTTATCAATTTCTGGAACATGTCCACCATTCTCGGGGCTCTGCAGAGATAGACCAGTGAGTAGTAAAATGCAGATATCTCCAAATCTGTAAATCCAATGACCTTGCAAATTGATATGCAGAAACTAGACAATAAGAGCTATCCAACGTACACTAAATCACTGAAAAAGGATCACTAGAACTCGAGATATGACCTTCTGAAGGTACTGCTCTGAGTGAGTATAACAGAGAACAAAACAAAGAAGTAGATGATAATAAATGTATAGATTCACATATGATTACAACCACATTGGCAATGAATCTTTGCACAATGGGAGTAGAATGATAGAGCTATGGAGTAAGCTCTTCAATCTCTACAAAATGACATGAAGTGGTCACGTACAAGGCTTGCTAATCGCCTCTTCCTTCTTTCTCCTTTTATAGCTATTCTTGGAGGGAGTTTTGAATTCGAATTCGAATGGCTCCACCTAAAAGTGATCCCCAAAGTTAGGAGAGATTCCCTCAACTCTAAATTTTGTGGTTTTAGGTAGTTAGAGCCACGAATTTGCTTTTACATCATGGATGAGGTAAGCCATCCTTTTCCTTTTTTCTTTTTCCATTTACAAGAGATAAAATGTACTCTTTTACAAGAGGTGTTCACATGACTACTCATGTGACTTACAAATGAGGATAATATCAAGCATATCAAGCATGTAGGCTTGGGCAAAATGCACCAACAAAAACCGGGCCATTACGCAAGAGATTGTTGGCCCAAAGGAGGAGGCAATCAAGGATACAAAAGGAACCAAGGTAATTATGCTAGTACTTCAAAAAATTCAAAAAATGAGAACTTGCTTATGATGTATGCTTCAAGTGAAAGAGTCAATTCACATTTTACATGGTACATTGTTAGTTGTTGTAGCAACCATATGAGTTGCAATAAAGATGTTTTCTTTAATTTACATTCACTCATCACTCAAGGACATGTAGAGAGAGAGGATGACACTAAGCACAAGATTACACATGTGGGAGATGTTGCATTGAATGGATCTCAAAGCTCCAAGGTGTTGAAGGATGTGTTGCATGTGCCAACCATCACAAAGAACTTGGTTTCGGTAGGTTAAAAAGAGGTTATGAGGTGAGGTGCAATGAGCAAGGATGTTTTGTCGAAGACCCCATACAGGTCTAATAGCTCATAGCAAAAGGAAAGAAGCAAGGAAGACCCCTCACCATGTAGATAAAGCCATCAACCCCTCACACTGTCTACTTGTCAATTGGAAATAAACAAATTGCAGAAATTGACTTATGGCATAAAAGAATTGGGCACATAAACTTAGAAAGGATGAAGGACATGCAAAGGAAGGGCTTGGTGAGTGGTCTACCTGATCTAACATCTCACAATATGCAACATTTGTACCATGCTTGTCATATAGGAAAACAAAGCAAATTTCCATTGAAGAAGGGAGCACATGTGAGCAATGAAGTGTTGAATCTTATACACACAGATGTATGGGGACCTACAAGGGAGCCATCCATTGGAGGTAATAGATATTTTTTCACATTTATAGATGATCATTCAAGGTTTGTTTCGATATATTGCATGAAGTCAAAGTCAGAGGTGTTTTAACACCTCAAGAGGTTCAAAAATCTAGTGGAGAAGGAAACATGGAAGTATATAAAGACTCTCAGATCGGATGGAGCGGGAGAGTATTTTTCAAATGAATTTTCAGATTTTCTACATGACCATGGCATCAAAAGGCAATCCACTTGTAGGTATACACCTCAACAAAATGGGGTGGCAGAAAGGAAGAATAGATACATAGCAGAAGTGGTTGGATCTTTGTTAAATGAAATAAATGCTCCTAACTCGTATTGGGCTGATGCAACAAATAGAGCGATATACATTATGAATAGGTGTCCAAATTCAGGAGCACATAGAGTTACACCTTATGAAGCTTGGTGTGGTAAGAAACCCAACCATTCACATCTCAAAGTATTTGGTTGTGTGTGTTATGTTCACATACCTCAAGAATTGAGAAACAAGTTAGACCCGAAGACAGATAGGTGTATATTTCTTGGATATTCTTCAAAGCAAAAGGGTTTTTAGATGTTATAACCCTTGCATCAAAGATCGTAAGGTATCTAGCGATGTAATATTTGATGAGTTGCTGCCTTGGTATGGTAGCAAAGATGTGTTACATGTTGACGATGCATATGAAGCCGAGAAGAAGTTCAAAGAGCAACAACAAAGCATGGAGATAAGTGGTCCAACCACTTCAAGCTGACTATCACAGGAGAGTACTACATCAACTTGGCATGGAAGGAAAAGGAATGAAGCTTAGTCAAGTGAAGGAAGTAGCAAAGGAAAGGAAAAGGCAAATGAAGAAGACCATCGATGGGTAGACATGGAATCTACAAGTGATGAAGATATGGAAAAATTAGAAACTCTAGGATTTAAAGCATCTATACCAAGGAGGAGGAGATTCCTACCACCTAATGGTGAGGTAAGGTCATCCTATAGGGTTAAATACCCTGTTCAAAGGTTAACTTATGATTCATTCATTGCAGGACATTATGCCTACATGAGTCAAGTTATAGCTTGTGAAGAACCTAAATTTTTTGAAGAAGCAAATAAGCATAGGGAATGAATTGAAGCCATGGAGAAGGAAGTCAAAGAACTTGAAGAAAATGATACTTGTTCATTGATCCCAAGAACAAAGGACATGAAAGTCATTGGCAACAAATGGATGTACAAGGTAAAGAGACATGCAGATGGGAGCATCTCTAGGTATAAAGCAAGGCTGGTTTCCAAAGGTTTTGCTCAAACCTATGGCATAGAATTTGAGGTAACATTCAGTTCAATAGCTAAGATGTCCACCATAAGAAGTTTGATTTCAATTTCAGCCTCAAAAGTTTGGAAGATGTACCAGTTGGATGTGAAGAATGCTTTCCTAAATGGAGAGCTCGAAGAGGTAGTCTTCATGGACTAGCTCCAAGGCTTTGAAGATGAGAAGTTTCCACATCATGTATGTAGGCTAAAGAAGGCTCTTTATGGACTCAAGCAAGCCCCAAGGTCTTGGAACCAAAGACTTGTGGCCTACTTGGTAAGATGTGGATACAATCAAAGTCATGCAGACCCATCACTCTTTGTGAAGAAGGAAGGTAGGAAAATTGCTTTCTTTTGTATATATGTTGATTATTTGATCATTACAGGGATGATGAAGCCAACATCAAGGACATAAAGAGGAAGCTTGGATGTGATTTTAAAATCTCAGATTTAGGAATTTTAAGATACTTCCTCGGGATTGAAGTACTATATAAAGAGGAAGGTATATAATTGATGCAAAGGAAATACATTCTTGATCTTTTGAGGAAGTTTGGCTTTTGTGATTGCAATCCCATTTCAAATCCATTAGAAGTAAATGTTAAATTAAGTGCTCATGAAGGTGAAGAAGTGAAGGATGTGAGCATGTATAGTAATTGGTTCTCTCTTGTATGCTACTATGACAAGACTTGATATTGCACATGTACTTGGAGTGTTATCTCAATTTTTGCAAGCACCAAGAGTACCTCATCTTGTTGCAGCCAAAAGGGTACTTAAGTACCTCAAAAGATTAGTGAATGAAGGCTTATAGTATCCATTTGATGATGGATTAAATGTACAAGCTTATTGTGATGCTGATTGGGCAGGTTCCAAAGATGACAGGAGGAGCACTAGTGGATATGTTATGATGCTAGGGAAGAAGACCATCTCATGGATGTCCAAGAAACAACCAACCATGGATCTTTCATTGATCGAAGCTGAGTATAGAGTCTTAGCACAAGTCTCATGTGAGCTTATGTGGCTCAAGAAATTGTTTTTTGATCTTGATTTGTAGGTTGAGAAAGTACCTATTTTTTGTGACAACATAAGTAGCATATGCTTGGCTCAAAATCTGGTGTTCCATGCAAGGTCCAAGCATATAGAAGTGCATCACCACTCTATTCGAGAGACGATCATGTCAAAGGATGTCAAGGTAGAGCATGTCAATACAAAGGACCAATATGCAGATATGTTTACCAAAGCATTAGATGGAGTAGAGCTACAACACTTCAAGGCATGCATTGGAATGAAGGACCTAGGCATTGAGACTTTCGGGACTTGTTACATTGGTTTTGGCCAATTCTTTTCTTTGCACTACGCATGCAACCAATGGATATGGACTACAATATATTTGTAGTCTAGCTCACCAATAACCTCTTTGTATTTACACTGCAAGCACCATACGAAAGGTATGAAGGTCTAGATTTCCAGCCTTGAATCTAGACCTCTCAAAGATCAAGAGGTTGAAGCACCTTTCGGGGCTCAGGATCTACCAGATATCTTCTTGCATTTCTTCATGGGTAGTTGTTGGCCTTGATCCGTCCTTGCCTATTGCGTACTTTCCACTATTGTGTGCCCCTGTGGGGCTCTATGCAGAGATGGATGTTGTGTGCCCTGACGGGGCTTCTTGTAGTGTTGATTCTTCATATTGATTCTGTTTTGTGAAGCTTCTTTCTTGGTTTTCTTCTTCTTTTCTTTTTGCTTGAGTCTCCTTCAACACCACCCCCTTCTGAACTTTGTCGTCCCCGACAAGCTTTGCGACACGAGTATGTCATATATACATTTTTCTTTATTTTATTAAGCACATTGGCTTCACGTATCATGAGTTGCTTCCATTGTTTTGCTTTTACACCATCATGTGGTACCTGTCTATGGTCTACAAAGAAGCTTAATTCATATGCCACAAGTCTGCCATTCATTCAGATTAGTTGAAATCTTTAAGAAAATTTCTGTGTCAATCTCAAAAAATCCTGTAAAAAATGCTTCCTCAAAATTTTGCATGTATGGGCTCCGAAAAAACATAAGTCTGGAATAATATGCCATAATTGTAGGATGACTAGGCATAACAAATAGATAAAAAATGTGGATATATGTGCCTTGGTTAATGTCGATGAAATTAAAAAATGTATATTTTGCATGCTTAAAAACTTTGAGTACTATGAGTATCATACTGAGGATTTTATTGGTCATTTTTATTGTGAGATCGAGTACTATCGCATAACAGTTTAGTCAAAACTCAATGGATCTCACCATATATTCCTCAGTCGATAAATAGTTGTGAGGGAGACTTGGAAGTAAATGGTAAATCAACCATTGCTTATTGACCTTAGCAGTTCTTTGTAAATCCAAAAATTCTTGTACATCACGTCGACGTGGCATCGGGCAAAAAGATGGATTTACCTAGAATAAATATGGTGCTGCTTTCCAATGCACCCATAATGTTGGATTCTTTTCCAAAAACTTCCTTCTCCATAATGGTTGTGCCGCCTCAAATTCTTCTTGAGTGTAAGTGAATGTGTTTGTCTTAAAGTTCAACTGGTCATCTGGATCTTTTTGTGTAATGTGCTTTATATAACGGCACGTCCGCTCTTTCAATAGCCCATAAGGTATGTTGAATGGCTTTATGATCTGTTCCAAGTCCTTGCCTTTAGTTTTTGCTTCTTTCATTACTTTGACTACTTCCTTTTCGAAAATTTCCATCAATCGGGACACCACTAGTGCCCATTCCTTATGACCTAGTTCTGCAGTTTATGGCATTGGATGATCATCACTAGGTTCCATCGTCTGCTCTCTTATTGGTAAATGATAGATCGGGGGAGATAGAGGATGTACCTCTACCTCATCAGTAGGATTTCCTTGTTGTGGCTCTACTGGTGTCCCAATTTTTCTAGCATCTTCTAATTGTTTACTGAGCTGAGAGATGACGTTATCTTTTTCATCATTGTCCTTGATGCTGTATTTGAGCTTCTCTTTAATACTAGTCTTTTCTTCATATATGATCCTCACTTGATCTGCATCTTGTATACATTGTTCATTATACTTCATAACTGCCTCTTTCCATTGGACAGTCAACTCCTTAGTGTCTGTAGAATATTTTGTTTCTAATACCTTGTAGCTCTCCTGTGCTTGTTTAAGCTGATTTTCCATACCTTCCAATTTTTTGCATACCTCATGTGTGGCACTATCGTCGGGGTTTATCCATTAAGAGAGAATTCATGAGTTCTTTGTTCCTACTCTGCATATTATCATTTTCGTCCATATATACTTTGATTTGAGCTTCAAGGAGTTTGCTTCGATTGAGTATACGACCTTTCTCTATGTTAGAAGCTCCTTTTTGTTGTTGTAAGACGTGAAATTTCTTTTGTAATT
Source organism: Ceratopteris richardii (assembly GCA_020310875.1). NCBI lineage: Eukaryota > Viridiplantae > Streptophyta > Polypodiopsida > Polypodiales > Pteridaceae > Ceratopteris > Ceratopteris richardii. The sequence continues at coordinate 29,398,326 of CM035413.1, read as the reverse complement.
CTTCAACTCATTGCATGAGACCCTTTTGTTTTTCTTGTTATACTTGTAAATCTGCTTTTGCGGTCTGCAATTCGGCATCTTTCTGAGATGATGCACTTTCTAAATTTACTATGGTGGCCATGAGTTCTTCACTCATTGTCTGAAATCTATACTTGTCAGCCATCAACATTTCATTCTCTTGATCTTCTTCCATGAGCACCATTTGTGCAGTCATTGCATTATCAATCATGGTTTTTACAAGGGGCTTCAGTTTATTGACATCCACATTTAACCAAGTTTGTGGTATAATAGGTTCTTCGCTTGTGGTAACGTTCTTTCCTTGTGCCACGTGTAGTGTTGTTTGTTGGGGCTGCCGAATATGTAGCTTTATTGTTGGCTCAACCTCTTTAGTTACTCCCTTCCCTTGTGGCGTATCATCTAGAATCTCAATCACAGTTTTTACCAAAATTTGTTGTGATAGTACCTCTTTTTCTAGTTTCTTTTGCAATTCATCCTTGATGGGTGATACCACATTTGTTTTTGGTAGAGATGCTTCTTTTACACTGATCTTGGATTGGGTATTCAATTGGATGGTGCGCCATTCTTTAGATGGTGCTTCTTGATTCTCTACTTCTGAATTTTGATTTTCGGGGGTGGTTTGGACTTGATGAATCGCTGTACAATCTTCGTCATTCATCTTTGTTCTTATATCTGTGTCCAATGTATCTTGTTCATGAATAGATTCATCATTGGAACTTGAACCGTCAAGCCCAATTCCTTGTATCTGGCGGCTTGTGATGGGTTGTGCTCTTTTTGACTCGTTTTTTGCAAGCATCTGGATTGCCTATATTGGTGTTCTTGTACAGTAAGATTTACCTGGCCTCACATGTAAGTATGTGTTTCTTCTAAAGTGGCTGATAGATCCCTTTTTATTATTGGAGGTTGAGTTAACGAGACCTATGGTAGTAGATGTGTTCATTTGGATTGGGGGATCTCCTATGGTTCTTCTTCTCTAGCGTGCTTGGTTCCATGCATCGTAGTTCTTGAACTTGTTCCAGCTTCTTCTCATGGTATGGATGCTTTCTTCCTCTTTGGGATTGTTGCAAACTTCACGTATCTTGTTATTTCAATAGAGGTTGGCATTAATTGTAAGCATTCCTTCATTTCTAGTGCTTCGTAGATCAATAGGGTCAAGGTAGAGCTCCCATTCAAAAACTTCTTATGGTCCCATTTCTTCTTAGCTTCGAATAAACATTCATGTTTGTATGGCATAAAGTTGACTTTGTTCTCGATTTTCCTCATAGCATGAGATAGCAATGAAATACAATCTTTTGAGGTGTTGTATATCTATTCATGCTTGGGAAACAAAAATATTGATGCACCACCCGAACTCACTCTTCAATATCCGTCCTGTTGATTTCCACAAAGGTCTTCTTTTTAGCATCGTGACATTCATTTTTGAGATTTGTTAGGCCATCTTGATTCCATCCAAAAGCTATGTTGATGAGCTCATGCATAAATCGAACATGTTTCCATTCTCCAGTTTTGTTAAGAACTGTAGCTTCTAGTACTAAGGGCATATGCACTGCTGCTTGCAACGTGTTCATCACCTAGGTACATCATTGAAAATCTGGTAGATAAATTGGAAGTCATAAAAATGCATCAATTCTTGCCCTTATCCATACATCTATAATGCTTGGTAATCCATGTTGTAGAGTTTGGAAATCCTACGACACCAATGGAAATTGATGGTCTCTGTCCATAATCTTGATTGTGGCAAAAAAGATGAGGTTTGCCACCGGTTGGTCTTCGCGGAACCAATGACCTCTTGTTTTTGTAATTGACTCCAAAGGAAGAACTAGGACCTCTTCCTCATGCGTAGCTTCCGAATCAGATGATGCCATCTCCACTTAAAGCACACCACAATCATTGTAAAAGTGGTTGCATTACTTATCTTCCACTTAGTCGCCATAAATCGAATAGCTCTCCGAGTGACTTGTGTCGTCCTTCCCCGTGGGTGTAAGGAAGGGAATACCTGGGATTTTTTTCATATATTTTTTCTTATTTTTGCTGCAAGAAAACAAAATATGTTAGTGAACAACGGAAGCTTTAATTTATTTTTAATTATGTTCCTTGAGGTTATTGTTCAAGTGCTCTCCTATTCCCAAGGAGGGAAATGTGCATCACTAATAAGTAGAAGAAGAATTATGTGCCGAATGCATGGCCTTGTAATGTGGCCCTATCATGCATGTTTGAGGTGTATGGAACTCAAGATGTGTATGGAACTCAAGAAGTTGCTGGTGGGTTGGTAGATGGTGATCGAGATTTGGGTATTCAAATAAGCTTTATTTTGTTTTTCTTGACTATGACTTTGTCTCCTTTTGTGCTTTGTGTAGCTATCGTATTGTGATTCTTCTTTGCTTGCCATACATATCTTGGAGTTGGTTTCTTTGAGTACTCATGTTTCTGCAATTTTGGGTTATCGCATCTTTCTTGCTCATTTGACTACAGTTTGGACGGGTCCTTCCTTTGTACTGGTGTCTTCAGTTTAGTTTTCTTCATTGGCATAGTTGATTTGGGAATCCATATTTGCATTCTTGAGGGTTGAGCAACAATCAATTTCTTTGGGATCCATAATTGAACAATCTTCTGTAGGCCTAGTGATCGAGCTTGGCTTGTAGTCTTGACCTACTGTTGGTTCCTTTGTAGGTGATGGCTTTGTTGTTGACGATATGCTGCTACTTGATCTTTTCGAATCCCATGCCTCTCTGGCTCCTTGAATGGGATATATTCTAATGTGGGAAGTTTTGGGTTGATTACTCTGACTAGTTGCTCTTCGATTCAATTCCTCACTAGGGCTCTCAATGTAAATGATGTTGGTTGAAAGGTAATGGATGATGAGGAGGTGTGGGATTAATAAATGGTGTAAACATAGGTGAAGTACTTGGAGGTGAGGGTTCCACAGTGGAGGTAGATGTGCAATCACCTTCATGCATGCTTAATTGATCTCTCAAAGCTAAGCAAGTTGATTTGACTGGTCTTTCATCTAATAAAGTAAACACTTCTCGATGTCCTATCTTGGCTGAGATGTAGCCTAAGGACAATTGAATGGTTACCTCATATTCATATATACAAAACAATGTCAAAAAGACTTTACAAAGAGCCACAAAATGACTTATATACATGTGCCCTAAAAATGGTCCTTTCACACAAGAGACCGGCACTTTATTGACTAAAAGAATAATTCCCTACTAGTTTACAAGGTTAATGATACAAATATCTATGGATATGCATCTAGAGGACTCCTCTAGTGCATTTACATCGAAAAATATATTACAAGGTGAATATGTTACAAAAATAAAGTATCCTATTCGGAAAAATTTTGGGGCCCTTCTTTTTCTCTACATGTTCGCTCTTCTTTGCTCTACAACACTCTCCCCCTCTTTGTCTCTATCATCCCTTGACAGGCTTTGTTTCTTGTCCCTAGTTTTGTGCCTTCGTCGATCTGGTTCCTTATTAACTAATAGCCTCTTTATAGTTGACCACTACCAGCTCGTGTGCAAGTCATAATGATATAGTTTTACCAGTGGTCAAGGAACTTATCATAAAAATAAAGTTAGAAGCTCCACCAAACTCAATCAAATTCAAATCTCATCAAATCAACCACCAAAACGTGCATCTAGATTGTAGGAAAAGTAAAACTCTATATAAGCATCATCCCACCTTTGTTTCTTGAGTTTGTTAGTCGACCGACGGAATAGGACAGTTGTAACGGAAATCCTGGTAAGACACGCGTGAAAAACAGTTACGTGCATATTTGTAAATCTTTATAAAGCAATGAAAAGAAGTACTCTAGAGCGTGGAGAGCACGGTAGTTTTGGGCTTAATTCTTTTGTTATCACCAGAATGTTTGTCTGGTGTCTGTCGGACTGTTGCGTCAGTATGTGTTGTTTAGTTCCTGAGTGCTCTGAGTCGTTGTGTGTAACTGTGTTATCTTTCGTGATTGAGTTTGTGCAGTTAATCTTAAGTGTTACTGTAGTAGGTCTTATTTAGTTCTGCGTACCCTGTGGTATTCGGTGTATTATCTGTCAATCGTGGTTAAGTGGTGGATGGAATCCATTCAGTAAGACATTGAATCGTTGTGTGGAAGAGTTACGGTGGAATTGTTCTGTTAAGTTGTACGACGTAATGTTCTTTCCCTGGTTGAACTACTAAGTCTGTGTGACTATAGTGATCTTCCTTAGAGTATTGTGCAGAAGTGGTGTTGACCTCAATCTGCACTTGTGTGGTGAGAAATTACCTAGGATTGCGGGTAATTTCAGTGTGTGATAGTCCTCATACTGGAAGTAAATCAATAGATACCTTTCGTGATTTGATTGCTTGACTGTGAGCACTACCTTGATGAAGAATGTGTTACCGTATGGTTACAGTAGAGGCTCGCTTGAAGTAGTTCGGTACCAAATTATCGAGAAGTTTGATATAGTCAAGCTGCTACCGTATACTGAGCTAAGGCTATGTCGACACTGTTTAAGGGCAGTAGATGTCAGTTATTTTTGGGAACTAAGTATAGGGCCTCTGTTTTTACAGACCCCTTCCACTCCCAAGAACCCACTTAGGTCGGTTAAACTCTCTTCTGATAGTAGAACGAAGCGGTTTAACAATTTGACACCTAACACTTGGCGCCGTCTGTGGGAAAGTGGCATCAAGATTGTCATTTGTCTGTCAAGATCGAACATCAAGATTACCGTTCGTTTGTCAGAAGTATCAACAGAACCAGATTGTTGCAAACTTGCTGTGGAAACGTGATTATAAAATTTTATCGATAGTAATACTACGCGACTAGTACAAAAGATGATACATGCCGGTTACTCGATCCGGTGAAACGTATCCCAAGAACCATCAGTCTGGAGTACTTAATGTACTAAAGACAACTCTGGGAGGTAGAAGTACAACTAGGTTTGACCCAATTGTCAAGGAAGTCAAGAACGTTAGAACTGATTCCGGTCATATTCTGGTGGAACGTGTTACGCCTCTGGTACATTCCGGTACTATTTCGGCACAGTTTGTCGGAGGTATAGTAACTCCAGGATCTACCAGAACGTAGTCTGAAGTTAGTTTAACAATCTTGGATAAGGATTCGAATTTGTTTACGATTAGAAATACTTTAGCCAAAGAAATCGGTGAAAGCGAAAAAACACCTTATTCTGGCAAAATTTCGGTACATTCCGCTGATATTTCGGTAGCAGAAGCACAGTTTTTCGGCGACGGTTTACCATTTTTTGGTGAATCTTCAGCCCAGCCACCACTTTTTGAAGTAAGTTCCCCTACACTGGACATCCAGAAGGAAGGCAAGTTGTTCGAAACAGAGATTCAAAGCATACTGAGCAAGATCATCGCACCGAAAAGTGCACCAACAGATGATATAGATTCCAATAGTTCAGATATTCAGCCGTGAGATTCAAAAGATAGTCACAATACATTTATCATGAACGGGCAACAACAACAACAGTAGCAGCAACAACAATTATGCCCACCAAGGCCGCTGACGACAGGAGTGACGTACACTAAATTTGGTGGATTCCCAGGAGATGATCCGGATGCTCACGTACACACCTTCGAGATAAGCTACGCAGTTCTTAACCATCCACTGGATCAGGCGTATAAAGCTATTGTCTTTCAATCTACATTGGTCAATGAAGCAGCCAGATGGCTTACAGAATATGATATTAATCACTTTGGCATATATGAAGCGGTACGAGATGCCTTTTTGTAGCGATTCAAACTAAAGAAGAATCCAGCCGAAATCTTTGAGTATCTGCAAAACAACAGACAGAAGGTAAATCAAACTGTACAAGAGTACGCTACCCTATTCAAGACACATCTAAGACAGTTACCGCCAGCACATGCCAACCTACGTGACGACGTTATTACTCAATGGTTTATCAATGGCTTGACTCCACAACTGAAACAGATTATGATCATACGCTGTGTAGGAGCAATGACACTAGATGTAGTAATTGCAATGGCTCTGCAACTGGAAAACAAGGTTGGAGGATTTACACAAGATCTGGAGTGGTTGAAAACAAACAGAAATATCGCAGAAAATGTGACCAGACAAGTGTACTGCATCACATGCAAGAATTCAGGCCATATGAGTGCCACTTGTGCACTTAATCAGTTGTTTTGTGCTATCTGTAACACTGTCGGACACACCACCGAAAACTGTGCATACAACGCCAAAGTGCATGGAACCGCAACCGTCAATGCTATTATATAGGAACCAAGACAACCAGCCAATCATTATGTGCCTCCGCAATTGAGGAACAATCAGCAACAAGGATATCGAAACTACAGAGGACAAAGAAATAACAACTATAATGCAAATCACTGGCAGACCAGACCGCCACCGGAAAATCCCAATCTACCGCCACCACGCTGTCATTTCTGTGGCGAATTTGGTCACATTAGAAGATTTTGTAAAGATGCAGTTGAGTATGATTAGAGGAAGAAAGAACGTCAAAATCCAATGGCTAATATGGTCCAAATTACACCAGTGGAACCACACGCGGTAGTAATTCAGACCCGCTCCGGTAAACAATTGCAGCCGGTAGCAGAATTATTTGAACCAGGTATACGCGAGCAACAAAGGATGTACAACAAAGCTAGTCAATGGACCACCGCAGAACCTCCAGTCTTCCCAAAACCTACTCTGGTAACTCAGACTCCGTTAACCGAAGCAAGAGCACAACAACAGGATCCCAAATCAGCAACAAGCACATCATCAACCGAAGGCACATCATCAGCAGCAGGCACATCATCAACCGCAGGTATATCATCAGCAGCCAACACATCATCTTCAGCAGACGCATCATCTTCAGTGTCTGTGGAAACAATCCAATCAAAAAGGGCCTAGGAAATTTTATCTAAAGCATCCATCACTCTTCCTTTGGGTGAATTACTTGCACTGGTACCGGGAGTTCGACAACAATTTCAACAACAGTTCAGTCCTGTGCCTCCCTGCATTCCGACGATAGCGACAGTACAACCGGAACCTGATTCTACGGTCGATCATTCAGTTCCTTTAATTACGGTATGGTATAAGAATCATAAAATCACACAGGTACTAATTGATGGAGGATCTAGAGTCAACATTGCTACTGCGGCACTGTGTAAAAGGTTAGGATGGACCGAAATTGAACCAGTTCAATTTTTTGTGAGAATGGACGACCAATCAAGAGTCCATCCCATAGGGCTCGTACGAAATGTACCAATCACTTTACAAGGTACAACATTTAACATGACCTTTGTCATACTAGATTTACTGGAATCCACTCTTGATTACAACCTCCTTTTTGGCCGACCTTGGCTGAAGCATGCTAAGGTGATACAGGATTGGTCTGCACAAGAGCTCACTTTCAAGGATAAAAATCGTAAATACATTGTAAAATTAGATGCTATACAACCTTGTGAGTTGCATGCTACACCGTATTTGGCAGAACCAGTCCATATGCTAGATGGTTTGTCAGACGATGAAGAAGAAGCGTTTATGGAAAATAACATTGACTTAATCTCCTTAGGCATTGTTGATCTACAAGCTGTTGTAGATAATTGGAACCCTGTAGTTTGTACAGTAATGACTGTAATAGAAGAAGAAATGAATGAAGATACTGATGCTTAACTACAACAACTTTTTAAGCCAGCTGACGATACAGAGAAGCCGCGACAATTCTATGTCCCAGAAGATCAGTTGACCACTTATAATTTAGGCGATGAAGATCATCCACGTCCTGTGAAGATAAAGCAAAACTTACCGAAAATATTTCAAGCAGGCTTAGTCCAGCTACTCTGAGAATTCTCCGACGTCTTTGCATGGGATTACAAAGATATGAAGGGATTGGACCCACGCATCTATCAACATAGAGTTATGTTGAAACCGGAAGCCAAACCGAACAAACAGCCTAGCTACCGGATGAATCCAAACTATGCATCACAGGTGAAGGTAGAACTTGATAGGCTACTTAAAGTCGGATTCATCGTGCCAGTAGAACATGCTGAATGGATCTCACCGATTGTTATTGTCCCTAAGAAAAATAAGCAATTATGAATATGTGTAGATTACCAGAAATTGAACGCAGCGACAGTGCCTGATCCTTTTTCGATCCCTTTTTTGGACACCATGCTGGATAGAGTAGCATGCCACAAAATGTATTCATTCTTAGATGGGTACAGTGGATATAATCAAGTTAGAATGGCTGAACATGATATACCGAAAACCGCATTCATTACCAACTGGGGTGTATTTGCTTGTACTGTTATGTGGTTTGGATTAAGGAATGCCCGAAGTACATTTCAAAGATGTATGCAAGAAATATTTTCTTCTTATCTCACCTCTTTTATGCAAGTTTACCTTGACAATTTTTCAATTTTTGGTAAGATGATAGCACATCTGTTTCATTTACGGTGCTGTTTTCAGAAATGCAGAGAATACAAACTCTGTTTGAACCCAAACAAATCTGTGTTTGCGGTTTCATGCGGCAAACTACTTGTTCACATTGTATCTGCACAAGGCATACAGGTGGATCCATATAAAATTTCGACAGTACTAGAAGCTCCGGTGCCCACTACACCGAAGGAAGTTATGCGCTTCATGGGCCAAGTAAGATGGCATGGAAGACACTTACGGTGGCTTGCTCATTTGGCAATACCACTAAAAAAGCTAATCACCAAGATTCCTCGACAATTTGAGTGGACTCAGGAATGCCAGATAGCATTTGATCGTTTAAAGAATTTATTAACACAAGTTCCCATCTTACAGCCGTCGGACTGGGATCACCCATTCCATGTATTTGTTGATGCTTCAGATATAGCAATAGGAAGTGTGTTGATGCAACAAATTCATAAGTGGTTCAGACCAGTGTATTATGCAAGTCGAAGATTAGCCCCTGTTGAGAAGAATTACTCTGTGACAGAAAGAGAATGTCTAGGGCTAGTATATTCTGTAAAAAAATTAAGGCATTATTTATTGGGCCGTAAATTTACCTTTCATATAGATCATGCTGCGCTTGTCTATCTAGTTTGGCAACAGCAGCTAGGTGGTCGATTAGCACGATGGGTTCTACTTTTACAGGAGTTTGACTACGAAGTCATTCATAGGCCAGGCAGTTCACATGCCTTAGCAGATTTCCTCTCCCGCTTAGATTCCGGTGAAGCTCCGGTGGGCATAGATGACACAACCCTGGCTATTTATGTCTCTGAGCTAACAAATGATGAAATTACAGAACCACATACACTATCTACCTATTATGATCAGATCCTGACCTTTCTCACTGATGGATGCCTTCCATCTCAGACTTCTATGGCAGTACGCAGGAAAATTGCAGTTTTCAGCCGCTGATTTTGGTTAATTGCTGGAGAACTATACTATGAAGATCATACCAGAATTTTACTTCGATGTATTCCATCGCATGAATTTAACTCAGTTATTACGTTGGCTCACTTGATTCCTTCCGGTGGCCATTTTGCTGCAGACTTAACACACCGGAAAATTTTGGAGAGTGGTCTCTGGTGGCCTACTATGTACAGAGATGTATCACAGTTTGTCAAACAGTGTGATACTTGTCAAAGATCTGGATAGCCCTTGCAACATCATCTTTTTCCTCTGCAACCCATTTTACCATTGGAACCTTTCCAGAAGTGGGGTCTAGATTTTATCGGCCCAATTACACCTCCAGCAGTCTTCAGTAACAACCGTTACATACTGACCTGTACAGACTATGCAACCAGATGGGCAGAAGCTTGGGCTTTATGGTCTGCTACAGCTGTTGTGGTAGCGAAGTGCCTACTAACCGATGTTTTTCCTAGATTTGGTTTGCCACTAGAACTTGTTTCCGATCAAGGCACTCATTTTGTGAACAATTTAATGAAGGCATTGACACAGTCGTTCCAGGTCACACATAAGTTTAGCTCCCCCTATTATCCTCGTGCTAATGGTTTGGCCGAAAGTAAAAACAAATCTTTACTGAATATGCTTCGGAAATTGATCATGGAAGCACCGGAAAGATGGGATCAATTGCTACCTGTAGTATTATGGGCATATCGGACTACACACAAGGTAACGATCGGATTAACACCTTTCAAACTAGCTTATGGACTAGAAGCAATAGCACCAATGGAGATAGTTATACCAAGTTTACGAGTAGCAATTGCTCAGAAATTGCTACCGGAAGACTCACTGTCATTTCGAGTGGACACACTCAGAGAATTAGACGAGCAACGATGGCACAGTTTTTTAACTATGCAAGAATTACAACTAAGACAGGCTCGAACGCATGACAGACCCTTGAAAACTCCCGTTTTTATGGTGGGACAACTTGTCCTTTTCTATAATGCAAAGTCAAATAGATCCGCAGGAAAATTCAAATTACGATGGTATGGCCCTTACCGGATTTCAGAACAAGTGAGCCCAGCAACTTTTCGATTGACTGCGTTGACCGGAAATCCTCTCCCGAAAGTAATCAACGGCTCGAAGCTGCGGCCATACCAACACACATCTAATCCGCACTAAAACGTTTTTTGGTGGGCTGCATCGTTTGGCGCTTGCTTTTCGTTCCTTTTCTTTTCCTTCTTTTATTTTTTGCAATGTTTAATAATATAAGCCTGTAATTATCCACGTTTTGAACCCTATTTAAGACTAAAGCCACGCTGCCCTTTCGAGCTCTTCATGCATGCATACCGAAGTTAAGAATTATTACCCCCCCGCCACGTGATTATTACTGCTTCTGATTATTCTCCGCTACAACACCACTACATAACCTTCTCCAGTTGTCAAAAAAACGCTATTGTGTTCTTGTGATTGTGCTTGTGTTTTTCTGTGTTCTGTGTATCCGTGTTCTGTGCTCTGTTTTCATGTGCACCATGGAAGCATTGGTGAATTTCGCAGCTTTCCGTGAAGGTATCCCTACTGACGTAGGAGAATACCTGCGCACCCGAGGGTTGGCCAACTTTGCTGAGCTGCCTTGGCACTCAGTGGAAGCCCATCCCTTTTTCGCGTAGATCATACCTGCCATCGCCCAATCCCCCATCGTTGAGCAAAAATGGATCTTCCCCTCCCTACCATCTCGAACTGTAGTAACCTTCCAAGCCTTTGCGAAATCCTTCCGCCTCACTCCACAAGGCCGCGAGAATGGCCCAAGCATTCCCGTAGCCCGCATGATAGAACTCTTCCCCCGCTATTCATCAAACGAGTACATCATCCTCTGCCGCCCTAAACCCGAAAGAACTGCACTCCAATTCTTAGTCACCATCCTAAACCTACAGAAACGCACCTACGACATATCCCGCCCTTTCTACTCCGCCATCGACCTTGCTGCCCAAGAACCCGTTAACTTCGCCTCCTTTTTCTTTCACTGTATCCATAAAGAATGCGTAGCCATAATTAAACAAGTAAACAGAGGAGGTACGCCAAGATCTAGATTACCCCACATAATTTCATTTCTCTTTCCGACCATACTCGCAGCACAACCACCACCACGGGGGCCCGTCCTGAGACATGAGGAGTTGATACAGCTGCTAGAGGATAATGAAGAAGAAGATGAAGAAGATCTCAACCAGCTATTCCGCCGGAAACGCATCAGGATCAGCTCATCCGAAAGTGAGGCACAAGGCTCGGCCGGAAAAGATAAGGATGATGATAAAGAAGACGAGAAGCAAGAAGATGAGACATTCCATGATACAGCCACATCAATGCAGAATGAATCATCGGCTGAGCAATAAGAACAACAAGATCGAACAGAAATAGAAACGATTTCGACCGAAAAAGAATCAGAGCAACAGGTAGATGAGAAACAATCTGCTAGGGAAGCACTAGACAAACTACTTAAGGCAGTTGAATCCACAGAGGCCAACAATACAGAAACTGAACAACAGTCAATAGATAAGGTAACAAACACTGACTCTACCCTTCCCAAACCACCACGAGTCAACCCCATTCCCCCACCGGATCCACCCCGCATTCTCATCCAGCCCAGTCACCCTACCGAAAACGCTGAATCCTCGTCATCCTCCCTCAATTACTCCCCACCGAATTCCCAACAACTCCTCACCGCATCCTCTTCGCAACCTCGCCCTCCTCTGCCACCCCACCCCATTCCAGTCTTCTCTAAGTTAGAATCTATGGGTCGACTATTGATAAAATTATCCCAACAAGTGCTGCAACATCTGAAGCAAATCACAGACAATGCACGAGATGACTTCCAACGCAAATTGGAAGTAATGGAGGCAGATATCACCCCCCTCCAGGAAGAGTTACAAGCAGTAAAGGCAGAAAACCACGCACTCAATGAACAGATAAAGCTATTACAGGCCACACTCCAAGCACAGGAAGAAATCACAAGCCAATGAGATAAGGCTCTGGCAGCAATGCATGCAAAAGAAGACTTACTGATTGCTGCCGACGCAGAGATCACAAAGCTAAATCAAACACTCAAAGACACAGAAGATACCAGAATCGCGCTAGGAAATCTACTAGAAGAAACAAGAGTCCAGCTGTAGAAAGCAATACAAAAGAACCAAGAGCACCAGACAGAAGCTAAGCAGGTAAAAGAACAACTACGGAGAACGAAAGAATCCCTAGACGAAGTCAATACTATACTTAAACATCAATTACTTAGGGAAGCTAAATATCAGAAGGATTTAGCAAATGCTCGAAGAGAAAGAGATGCGTATCACAAAACAATAGAGTTCCAGAACCAACAATTCGAAAGAATAGATAATCAATTGCGCAACCAGAAGGATCGAGTCAGTGATATGCAGAAGCAAGTAGCTGAAATGAAGACATCCAGAGATGCGGCGTTATCAAATGATTTCTACCTATAGGAGGCCTTTTTGCAAACACAGGCCAAAATTTTGCTCACCGAAGCCATCGCTCTTAGCTCTGTTAGAGTAGATGCGCAAGTATTAGAGCCAGACACCCTTAAACAACTATTAGAAACTCTTAAGAAAAAAATAGCCCGTACATTTAGATTAGCCAGAAATATGTATTTAGAAGGAATCATCGACAAACAATAATTTTGTAAACAAGAATAACTTGCGGGTTCGAGTCCATCGTGCATGCCAGTGTTAGTCGGCCGACAGAATAGGACAGTTGTAACGAAAATCCTGGTAAGACAGGCGTGAAAAACAGTTACGCGCATATTTGTAAATCTTTATAAAGCAATGAAACGAAGTACTCCAGAGCATGGAGAGCGCGGGAGTTTCGGGCTTAATTCTTTTGTTATCACCAGACTGTTTGTCTGGTGTTTGTCAGACTGTTGCGTCAGTGTGTGTTGTTTAGTTCCGGAGTGCTCTGAGTCGTTGTGTGTAACTGTGTTATCTTTCGTGATTGAGTTTGCGTAGTTAATCTTAAGTGTTACTGTAGTAGGTCTTATTTAGTTCTGCATACCCTGTGGTATTTGGTGTATTATCTGTCAATCGTGGTTAAGTGGTGGATGGAATCCATTTAGTCAGACATTGAATCGTAGTCTGGAAGAGTTACGGTGGAATTGTTCTGTTAAGTTGTACGACGTAATGTTCTTTCCCTGGTTGAACTACTAGGTCTGTGTGACTTTAGTGATCTTCCTTAGAGTATTGTGCAGAAGTGGTGTTGACCTCGATCTGCACTTGTGCGGTGAGAAATTACCTAGGATTGCGGGTAATTTCAGTGTGTGATAGTCCTCATACTGGAAGTAAATCATTAGATACCTTCCGTGATTTGATTGCTTGACTGTGAGCACTACCTTGATGAAGAATGTGTTACCGTATGGTTACAGTAGAGGCTCGCTTGAAGTAGTTCGGTACCAAATTACCGAGAAGTTCGGTATAGTCTAGTTGCTACCGTATACTGAGCTAAGGCTGTGTCGACACTCTTTAAGGGCAGTAGATGTCAGTAGATTTTTGGGAACTAAGTATAGGGCCTCTGTTTTTACAGACCCCTTCCACTCCCAAGAACCCACTTAGGTCGGTTAAACGCTCTTCTGATAGTAGAACGAAGCGGTTTAACAATTTGACACCTAACAAGTTGTATGCATTACACAATTTTTCCACTTAGGTTATTGAACTCATGAACTCCAACAAGTAGCCCCCTTGCTTGCTCACCTCATTTTCTCATGATTTTGCTCCTCTCTATCTAAAGGTGTAGTTATGTTTTCACAAATTTGATTGTACCAAATTGTAGAGCATTGTTTGCTCTCTCATTGTACTCATTTTCATTGATTTCAAGATTCATTTGGTCTATCATATTGTGGCCTGAACTTTGCCAAAGTTTCAAGTTATTTTGTTGAGTGAGTTGTGAGAAATTTCCAACTTTGTGAAGGTATATCTCTCCACATAGCCAAAGAGTGTTGCAAACAGGCAGCCTGTTTTGCAAAGGGTAGTTCTCACAGCTGGAATATGCATTTGGGATGATTTGAAGCTTGTTGGGTATCTCTTATAGTCCACTACAAGTCTCCAAAATTTCATTTTAAGTCTTTCTACTGGTGCAGAGAAAAGATCAGAACAATGAGCATATATCACTACTTCTTGACCTATTGGAGGGCAGCCATCTTCCATTTTTGCATTGGGGTGTTAGAACCATCCCCCATCAGAGTATGCCTCTAATGAAATTCTTGAGAACACAAGAGTACCCAGAAGGAGCTATTTTGGCAAGAAAATGTGCCCTTGAGGAACAAAACAAAGATTATGTACTCGTAGGCAAAACAACTTTTTCAAGAGAGGAAGGGACAACCAATTCATAATGTACATCCACGAAGATGAGTATGTTTCAGTTTTGGAGATGGCTCACATGGGAGCTGTAGGAGGACATTTTTTTGCAGATAAAACTACAAAAATGATTCTCTTTGCTAGATTGTGGTGACCAAATCTATATCAAAATGCAGCCACATATGTCCAAAGATGTGACACTTGCCAAGGAACAAAGTATCCTATTAGAAGAGATTAAATGCCATTAAGACCTATGATAAGTGCCAAAGCAATTACCAAATGGGGAATAGATTTTGTAGGACCTATTAGCCCATCAGCAAAATGTTCCCATGTAGAATACATAATTGTCGCAATGGGCTATTTGACTAAATGGGTAGAAGCCAAGGCAACTAAGAAGAACGATGCAAGGACCATGGCTAAGTTTCTCTTTGAGAACATATTTACTAGATTTGGATTGCCAATAGAAATTATGAGTGATAGAGGCACACACATCATGAATGAAGTAATAGAAGCCTTGATGAATGAATTCCTAGTGATTCACAAGAAATCGGCTCCCTATCACCCACAAGCCAATGGATAGGCTGAAAGTTCAAACAAGATCTTGTGTACAGTGGTTATGAAGATTGTTAATAATGGAAGATCTGATTGGGACAAGCAATTACATCATGCTTTATGGGCATCCAGAGTAGCATACAAAACAGCCATAGGAACTACTCCTTTGAATCTAGTGTACGGCCAGAATGCCATCTCACCAACTGATTTCCTAGTTCCTACTCTTAAGGTAGCCTCAAACTACGAATGGACTGTACATGAGTTATCTAATCAATTGGACCAAATCAAGAAGCTACATGAAACTAGATTACAAGCAGTAGCAGACATTTATGCTACAAAAAGGCAACAAAAAGCATACTTTGATGCTCATATCAAAGATAAAGGTTTGAAAGAAGGAGATTTAGTCCTGGTATATACATAAAAGCAACATGCAAAGAAGCTGCAAAAAAGAGGATATGGTCCCTTGGTGATCAATTGCATATCAACTAATGGATCCATCAATCTAGCAACCCTAGATGGAGAAGTACTACCGAATTATATAAGTGGCTCTCGAATGAAGACGTATTTAGAGCCATTAATAGAGGAGATGTTGTCAAGACTTCTAGTAGCAAGGAGTAGACGAGAAGAAGACCAAAAAATACACAAGAAAGCATGACATGAAGCCCTGGAATGAATAAGAAAATGAAAGGAGTGTATGAGAGAAAGGGATGAGAGATACCACCAAGGCATACAACCCACACTAATGGCTAACTTTAGAGTCTCAGAAACCCTAGGACATCAAGTGCGGCAACCATATTTGAACATAGGAGTGGGAACAAAGGAGTACCACTTGGTGGATGCCCTCATCGACACAGGAGTAGCTATCAGCTACATTAGATCCTCTTTGACTCATCAGCTTAAAGCTCAATTACATCCAACCAAAGCACATCTGATTGGAATACGAGGCAATGTTACTGAATGCATCCGTGAGATAACCTTATCATTGCACCTAGGAAATAACACGATGCAACAAAAACTATTGGTGATCAAGATCTATTAGAAGAACTTGTGTTAAGTTGTTTGAGAGCAAAGAAGAGCAGAGATGTAGAGAAAAAGAAGGGCCCCAAAATTATTTCAAATTGGAAACTTTATTTTTCTAACATAGTCACCTTGTAATATATTTTCAGATGTAAATGCACTAGAGGAGTCCTCTAGATGCATATCCATAGATATCTGTATCATTACCTTTGTAAACTAGTAGGTAATTAGTCTTTTAGTAAATTGAGTGTCGGTCTCTTGTGTGAAAGCACCATTTTTAGGGCACTGTATATAAGTCATTTTGTGACTCTTTGTAGAGACTTTTTGCCATTGTGATAATCAAGAGCACATAATTTCGAATTTGTTTCTTCTCCTCTATGTATCTTCTTCCTTGTGAGCTTGCATGCATGTATGTGGCTTGAAAAGAGTGCTTTGAAGTGTGGTCTATCCATGGTAGTGCTTGTTTGCTACTGGTAATGTGTGTGCAAAGTGTAGGAAGTGGTGAATCATAGGTAGGTCATTCCCATGGCTTAGTATTTTGCTCATACCTTGAAGCAAAAGTGTCAAAATTGAGTGAAAATACCATCATTGGATGCGTCTTCTCGAGAGCTTTGAAACGAATCTGCTACTTACTATATTCTGAGTTCAAAGTTGAGAGAAAAGCTTGATTTACTGTTGGCTGCTGCTCTAGGTGTCATGACACCATAGACGACCATGAAAGCTTTGAATGTGATTGTTTACACTTGTTTCCACCTTTGTGAGATCACATTTGCATTGAATGTCATTTGAATGCTCCTACGAGGCTTCGTGTAGTGTTGATTCTTCAGATTGATTCTGTTTAGTGAAGATTCTTTCTTGGTTTTCTTCTTCTTTTCTTTTTGCTTGAATCTCCTTCAACATGGTCCTAGAGGTGATGGTTTGGGAGATGGTTGTAGAGATGGAGAAGCCTCGACTTGTAGGCAAGAGAAGAATCCTCTCATATGTTTAGCTGAATGAGATGTGGAAGCACCAGTGCTCTTGTATTTGTTGATTTGATTGTCAGTGAGAGCATGTTCAATCAGAATGTCATGGGAAATACACATATATACAATTTGTGTAATGACAAAGCATCCATGAATCACATGCTTCTTGGAACACCTTTGATTTGCAAGGTATAGCTACTCTTGTACCCAATGAGTTAGATCAATGGTCTAGAATAAGTTATTTTCTAGATACAAGCTAAACCATGTATGCTTGTGTGGTTGAGTAAAGCAGTCCTAGGATGGGAATGCAAAGTGTCACATGCATATCCTGAATTGTGTGGAAAGCTCAAGTTTGATCCCTGAAAATTTGTGCCCACTTTAGCACATCTACTTCTTCATAGTTTCAGGGATTAGAGTCTCTTTCTCATATGGAACATGCATACCATTGATCTTGAGGGCCGCGAAGAGTGAGCTTAAATATCTTGAACGATGGATCCGTAACCAAAGAGGGAAGCACAAATGTGCCTTGGATCTCTTTCATGTATGTGAGTTGGAGAGTAGTGAACAAATAATAGCATCTGTAGCAATTAGGTTTTGGTAGCAGTGTGTTGGAAATGCGATTGGCGGTGGCCACATGCATCGCCGCAGAGGCAACATGTGAAAGAGGAATGTAGTAAGCTTGGGGGGCCAGACATGTTCACTTTTCAAGAAATATGTTGTATAATACTTTATTCAAAACTTCAAACAGTGATTTTCATCACTCTTGTAACACATGTACCATAGAATACCCAATTTTGTATCAACCAGCTCCATTTTTTGCAAGCCGTTGAGCTTGAGGAGCTTAGCTAGAATGCTCACACCAATTTTTGGTCATTTTTAGAACTCATTTGGACCTCCAAATGACCCTAGGTTTAACTATGTCAGACACTAGGCTCAAAACCGATGAAAACTAGTCTAGAAACTCTAAAAAGAGCTAGAGAGCTTATTTTTGAGGTTATCTTGTGAGAGATTCTAGCTTGTTTGAGAGCTTATAAGAGTGTTCTTGAGTAACAGAGCCTATTCTTCTCCTTCCATTGCTTCTCTCTTGTATCTATCATGTGTGTGTATTCCTGTATGTGTGTGTGCATTTACATGCTTCTCACCTTCATCATCACTCACCTCACTCCTTCACGATCTTCATATCAACCTATCTCTTCCATAGATTGACAATTAAGGAGGTGGAGCATCTTGACCTGGTGCTTATCCTTGTCTAGAACAACACCAAATTCGGCACTATTGCCACAGATGAGCTATAGGACCAACATGTGATGGTAAGAGTATAGTGAAAATTGGCATTGAAAGGTAATTAATTTTATTTTTGTTGTTGTTTTTGCATTGTTTTTAGAGTTTTTCACCTTCCCCAAAGTGCTCTTTTGTCCCCGCATCATCTTCTTGCATCCCGAAAAGATCCAAAAATTCACCATATTCCCCTACTCACCTCATTTTCCTCATTTGCAAGAGTAAGAGAGAGAGAGAGAGCTTGTGAGCAAGTGTGTATGCTTGTGTTTGTGAGTTTTTTTATGTAGGAAAGTACTCTAGCATGACACGATAGCTCTAAAATGGTAAGAATTTCAACTCTCTAGCATATCTTCCAAAGCTCTTAGACCATTCTGATGGTCTAAGAAATTTGATTTTTTGTGATTACATTATCCACATGGTGTAGGACATACTTGCACCTCTAGGAATCCATAGGTGCATTTGTAAAAATTGCACTTTGGGGAACCATCAAGCTGGAGTATTACCATCATGATTGGACATGACCATTGTGATTGGTTCATGCCATCCCAACGAGACCAAGCCATCACGATGGTTCACGCCATCACGATGGCTTGCTACCATCACGATGATCATCACAGCCCACAACATCATGATTGGTTCATACCATCATGTTGCTTGACACCATCGTGCTTGGAGCATTGCAGTGCATCCATCCGAGACCATCGGGACGACCTCCTAGTGTCTAATCATGGAAGATATGATTATACATGGAGAGGTGAATTGCTATTCCCCCCATCATGAATGAATGTGAACATTAGCCACCAAGGAGCCAGAACATCCATGGCCCTTGGTCCCCAAAGGGAGAAAGAAAAGGAAAAGCCAGAAGTGAGTTTTACTCACACCATAGGGAGAGATAGATCAACCATGGAAACTGATAGAATGGAGAGACCAAGAGAACCAAGACTACAAGGTGGTAGGGATGAATTTCCTCTATCTAGACCCTAAGAGCACACAAGAACGTTGAGACCTACCCAGTTAGTGAAGTCAATGAAAAACTATCTTGATGGGACGGGAGATCCCTATGACCATGTTGTCAAGTTCAAGCAAGTATTGTGAGCTAAGAAAGTGGAAGATATGTGTTGGGTTCCTAAACCCAAGGGAAAATGCCTCACACACACTTATGTTCTGCTTAATTTACTTGTACAAAGTCACTTTCTTTTACCCTGAGTCCACAATTTCATACCAATGTATCGATGGAGTTGACGGGAGAATACACACACAAATGGATATCCAAATCTAGTGGTTACCTCTCGTGACCTCCCTCTCTCCTTACTCTCATTTCTTGAGCCCACTTCGTTCCTGGTTCTCTCTTTCACTTGCTCTTCCCCACTTCCTTTTGCTCCTTTTTTCTTTGCCCCTACACCTATCCTTCACACATGCCTCCTGTCCTCGGAAAAGACCCCCACATGAATCAAGAGAGCTTTCGTGCCCCCAAATGTGTGCATTAATTGGGAAATTCCCTCCTCATCAAGTACCTACACATAGGACACAAGAAACTAAAAAACCAAAAGGTTGCAAAATAATCCACCCCATATAAATGAATGTATATGGACATAAGTATTTGCATCATAGTGTACACCTTCATTTGCTTGCACATCTTCACATGAAGTGAGTTATGGCCTTCAACACATATTCTCACACCCGGGCAATCATACTCTCATATGACTACACATGCTCATGAGTTAGCACATTCCACAGGGAGCTAAGGATTTGAAGAACATATTTACACCAGAATCCACACTATTTCCCTTAATAGTCATGACACTGTAATAAAACATTACATGAGTACAACAAAAATATGTGAGATTTGCTGAGTAACAATATGATTATGCAATACAATGCATTTGGACTCACGCTGAAGAACATGGACTTAACTTGGTTTCAACCTTTATAGAAAAGGAAATTTAGGGATATTCATCACTTGTTAGAATCATTCATCATGGATTTCTTTGAAAGTGGAATCAGGCAGAATACTTCCTCATTAATCCACAGTTTCAAATAGACCTCCCAGGAAACAGTCAAACTTGCACGATGTAGGTTTAGGCAATATATTGAGAAATGTCCAACGCCACAATTCCCCACACAAGCCAAGCAAGTGTCCTTGTTTTTGGACAGCCTCTTGAGCTCTAAACTACGATCTTATGTATATTTGAAGGAACCCAAAACTCTAGAGCAATGTGTGAAAATTGGTATAGACATTGAAGATAACTTAGGAGATGAATTGGAAGTTTCTAAGGTCTACAAAGATTCAGATAGCTGATCTCAAATATCCTCAAAACATTCTAGTTCCATACAAGATCTAGCTGAGAAGGTGGCTCAAAACTAGGAGTCTTAGCAAACAGATACCCAAGTTAACATCCATTAAACATTGTTACACGTGTGACAGTGATCATATGGCAAATGTAGGCCGAAATATAACAAAACCTCAAGCCAACCCTAGTGGCTAGTACTACCAATTGAAAGGCAGTACACTAATTATACTACACAGGAATTCCCGTACAACAAACAAGTGGTCCGACAAAACTACCCACAAGCATATCCCCAACCAAGTAGGTACCCAAGTCAATACAATCCTCAACCTCATTATTACAGGCCTCAACCAAACTATCAGGTACCTTCCCAGATGCAACTGAGACCTCAACCAATTCTAACTCTGTGGCCATCACCACCAACCAATGTAATCTCTGTTAAATATGTTGCAGCAAAAGAGAAGCTCACTAGAGCTTTAGTACCTTCATCCTCCTTGATCACCAAAAATGATCCCAACTCTAACACCTTCCATTCCGCCCATGTAGATAATCCATGTGCATACTACACCGAGTCGCCAGAACACATGGAAGCATACCATTATGAGAGTCCACCGTTGGAACCCAATTGGGAGCCAACTATGCTAATGTAATGTACACCAACCCCAACCCACGGCCCCAATTGAGACAACTATGACCATAGAGCCCTAAAGGACCATGTTTTAGGTCCCAAGGGGATCATTACATAAAGGAGAGCCCATGTCCTCGAGGAGCATGACAATCACAATATTAAAATTTTCAAGGTTTTTGCACAGGATGTGGTAAAGAGCATGCCATAAGAGATTGCCCTAAGAACCTCACTAATGCCTCTAAAGTGATGTCCATAGATGTGATAGGCATTGTGCACACCTGAGATAGATCTAAACGAGCATTTGTACCTATCCAAGCGATAGCCAGAGCCTAGACATTATTGCAAAATCAACAACCAAACCCTCATAAAATAGCTGAGAATAGCAAAGTTGGAGAGTCTAGTGGAAGAAAAACTAAATCTTGGAAGGATTCACGAGAAAGGATCAAGAGGAAATGGAGTAAAAAAATAAATGAGCTGGAAGGAAGTTCAAAGGCGACTAGAGCTAAAATCTTAGAATTAACTTCTCAAGAGTCAAATCAAGAGACCCCAAATTAAAAATCAAGATCTATTTTAGCTAACACCATACCTAAAAATTTAGGCATGATGTTCTGAGTATACTAGCCAAGATTAAGAGAAGGACCCCACATAGTAGAATCAAGTAAGAATTATCCAAGAGTAGAGTTAGAAATCAAGAGAACTAAGCTTTGCATGAAGATGCTAGAATTAGCCCAAACAATGTTTGAGGCCTCTCAATATATCAATTGGAGTAACATAGAAAAACCAAAACTACACTTTCAAGTACTATTGGAGAGGTTAAAACACTTGATTTCTAGTAACCAAAAAAAGAGGTTGCAGAAGAACCCTACTGCTCCTAAGGCACAAGAAGGTGATGCACCATCCCTGTCTCAAGTATCAAATACTACTGAATGGGAGAACATTTCTTCCATACATTATTCACAGGGATTTCTAAGAGAAATCCAAGAACAGAAGTGGAGAAGAGAGCAAGAAACCCACCCCCCCCCCCCCCCCCCCAATAGAAGAGATAGATGATTCGCTGGAACAATTTCCCCAAGACATACCCTCGATATACAATGCACTAGAGGAGGAGCAACTTAGTGAACAAACAAATTCTGAAAATAATTCTTTACAAGAATTACCTCAACTCATTGGACCTTGGCAAGCTAGGTCTATTAGTATGAGAGCATCCGGCCCACCATAATAGTTAGAAATGAAGAGTGAGTAATTCGAAGAAACATGGATGTGATAAAGAACACTAAAGTGTAGTATGGTCTCCCTTTGGAAGAATTACTAAAGATTAAACCCGAGTTCTGGAAGCATGTAGCCAACCAGTTCCTAGAGATAGCTACTGTCCACTCTCAGGCAGGTTTATATAAGAGAGTGCCAAAAATAACTGTGGAAAGAATTGGAGATATGAGCAAGCGACAGGAAGGTAATACATATCTCCCAATCACCTATCAAGGCTACACCATCAAAGCCATCTTAGATTCAGGTGTTGGAGTAGCCATCACTACCACTTCCTTATGGAAATGTTGGGGTAAGCCAATACTAAGACCCACAAGAATGAAGCTACAAATGGCTAATGAACACATTGAGAAACCATTAGCATTGCTGGAATCAGAACCTTCATGGTTCCACGAGGACACTCATATATGGATGTCTAAGGTAGCTAAACCAGAGGAACAATTGAAAGCCATAACTTTAGGTTCTGAACAGCTTCCTTGATGGATTATTGGGCTACAATCAGGTGGCCATTGCCCCTAAAGATCATGACAAGACAACTTTTTCCATAGAGTGCGGCATTTTTGCATTTCATGTGATGCCATTTAGGATGACAAATGCACCCATCACTTTTCAACGACTAATGTGTCATGCTTTTAGGGGCTTCTTACGAAAGAATTTGGAAGTTTATATGGACGATTTATGCACCCATTCTAACATGAGACAAACCCACATCCCTTAATTGAAGCAAGTCTTTGACAAATGCCGAGAGTATCAGATCTGCTTCAACCCTAAAAAATGCATTTTCATGGTTAGGCAAGGCAAGATTATAGGACACATCGATTCAAAGAATGGAACCTCCATAAATGAAGAAAAAGTTAGTATATTTGCGAATCTACCTAGGTTGAAAAATGTGAAGGAGGTACATGTTTTCATGGGGCATTGTGGCTACTATCGACAATTTATACACATGTATGCAAACATTGCAAAGCCTCTATACTCTATTTTGACTAAATTTGAATGGATGGAGGAATGTGAGAAATCATTCAATGAATGTAAACAATGATTGTGTTTAGCACCCATCTTAACAACACTAGATTGGAGTAAGCCATTCCATGTGTACGTGGATGCATCCAACTATGCCATAGGGTGTGTATTGGCACAACTGACGAATGAGAGCAATTTAGATCTCCCTATTGCATATGCAAGTAGATAGGTAAATGGATCAGAAAGAAATTATACTACAACAAAGCGTGAATAATTAGGAATGATTTATGCAAGGAAAAATTTTATACATTACTTATTGGCAAATAAGTTCAAGTTCTTCACATATCATCATGTGTTGTTGTACCTAGTTAATAACACATGATGATTGATACGATGGTTGGTTTCTATTATTAATGGAGTACGAATTCGAAGTAGTAGTTGGGAAGGGGAAGACCTACCTTAGAGTTGATCATCTTTCATAGCTTACTATTGGAGAAGCCCCTCAAGGGATACTTGATGAACTACCAGCTGCATACCTGTTTTATCTTGAGGTAGTACTCGAGTGGGCCAAACCGATTCTCCCTATTCTAACATTTGGACTAAAGAAATCCTAGGACTAAGATATGAGAAGGAGAGATCACCAAGTCACAAAACTACTACATACTAGTAGGAAGTGTATATAAACAAGATAGTTAGAGAATTCTTGGTTGTTGCATGGAAGAGTTAGAATACAAGAAATGTTGCAATTGGCACATGTTGTTGCATTAAAGCAAAATCATTCGAAACACCATACATTGTAGAATCTACATAGATTAGGAGTGTACTGGCCTTCTATGGAAGCAGATGTCTATAGACTATGTAAGGAATGCCTAGTCTATTGTGAAAGACCACCACTGGATCATGCCACTTTATACAATGTATCTCTTACAATAGAATGTAGTGAACCGATAACCTACTTGAGGATGAAAACGTTCCTTCAAGGAATGACTTTAGCAAGACAACAAAGTCTAGAGCAGGAAGATCAAGACTACACAGTTATGGGAGATAACCTATACAAAACAGGGGGAGATGGATATCTGAGATTGTGTGTTCATGAGAGTGATTATTTATGCATACTAGAGACTGCACACCAAGGTGTTGCAAGAGGTGATTTTGGCCTTGAAAGAATAATCAAAGCCATACTATTGGTAGAATTATGGTGGGTAGCTCTTCATATGGATGCACATGCATATGTAAAGAGGTGTGATGTATGCCAAAGAGCTCAATTTCCTACTCGCAGAGATGAAATGCTATTGAAACCCATGATGGGCAGGCGTGCTTTCTCTAAGTGGGGCATAGATTTTATAGGACCTATTAACGCCCTTTCCAAAGGTACTCATGCTAAATACATCATAATAGCCACAAATTATGTCACCAAATGGGTAGAGGCTAACACTACCAAAATGAATGATGAATGATGCACACACGACTGTAAAATTCTTATTTGCAAATTCATTTACGAGGATTAAAAAAAAAAAGAAAAAGAGGGGGTCCACTTGGGGGGTCTAGGGCCACTTTTCTCCCTCAAAATCACAGAGAGCTTCCCTTTTTCTCCATTTTATCAAGAAAATGACATTTAAAAAGATGAAAAATTCTAAAAAAAAATCTAAAAAATTCTAAAAATGCTTTAACAATTCCAAAAAAAAATCTGAAAAAAAAATATTCATGCAAAGGGCTATGAAATGGCTTCTAATATGCATAAAAACTCAGAGAAAAAGTACCTAGATAGATTTTGCAAGTTCCAAGTGATCCAAAAATCTTCACTTGTTTTGATGATATGCCTTGAGCCGTGATATGATGACTAAGAGAAACCATTTGCCCTCCATAATCTCCAATTGTACTTCACTTCATTTGGTTTGTCTTCTTTTTGTACATACTGACCATCTGATAGGGCCACCCGAAATCCTTCATTAGAATACTATCTCCTCCATACTGCATCTTTTGTATCTCTATTTCAGCTACTATGTGACTTAATTTGCAAAATGTCATTTTTACTATGTCAACTTCTTCATCCAATGGAACCCTCTATTTCCAAAGACTTGCAGATACTCCTTCCACATCCTTGTAAAGCCCTGCACTTACTATCAAAAAAATTGACATAATAGATGATATCCATACCAGTATCCATAACAAATTGGTCCTTAATGTAGGATTTGAAGTAGCTTCATCACTGCTTCACTTAAGGAATTTTCTTTTCTTCTCTCTTCTATGGCCTTTGATTGAGACTATTTCACTCAAATTAGTAACCTAAATGATGTCCTCTTTTTCTTCATAGACTTCCTCTCTACTTGAGTTTGGAAAAAATCCATAGCAAGAAGATGGCTCTTTTGCATGGAGGCAAGCCAACATGTTTTCTTCTTCATATAAATTTGCTTCTTCGTATAGATATGCCTCTGGGTTATCCAACAATTCTTCTTCCATATAAATACCAATTGTCTACATCATGTTGGTATTTCTTTGATTGTTTGGTACTTCTAAAAATATCTGTTGCAACTCTTTTCCCTCTTGCTTAACCCACATTATGTCCTTAACCCAATCATGTAGCACATTGACATGCCTCAACCAAGGCCTCCCAATCAGCAGGGGAAAACTTCCTTCTACCTGTGGCATCCTTAAGACAACAAAATCCAAGTTAAGGATGGTACCTTGTATCTCAACCGGGACACCAAGGACCACTCCCATAGGCCTTACTATACTTTAGTATGCCAAATGTATAGTGAAGTTGGCAGGCCTTGAAGGTTGTAGTCCAATGTTTTTCATGGTATGTTCAGGCATCAAGTTAATGCCAGAACCGCCATCCACAATAACTCCTTGAAACTCATGTCTTCTAATAGTGACTATTAGCCAAGGGCTCTTATAATCTGTGAGGGGGGCTTCCCCTACCACTCTATCTTTTTGCATAACAGTAGTCTTTTCCACTAAACTTGTTGTGGAAGCCTCATCAATTATCTGCAAGAGTTTTGACTTGAATTTCCCATCCATTTTTATTAAATAAAAAATACTGACCTCTTTTTTCATGGACTTGAGTAGTCTTGAAGCTTGTGATTCCTTAAGATCATGGCCTCCATTTGACTTATCAAACTCCTCATGAGCCCTGCTAAATGCATGTCCAATGGCATCACTGGTAACTATGAGATTTTCTTTTTGCCTTGTATCTACACATGTGTTGGCTTTGTCTTCAGATGTCTCTTTGTCTTTGTTCAATCCATTAATCCTTGACTCTTGACCTATTTCTAATTGAGCCTTCCCTTTGCTTCTTGTTTGCACTACAAAAGATTTAATTTCTTCTAATTGCACCACTCTCGTAGATGATGATGGCACATTTACTTGTTCTACAACTTCTTCTTTGCATACAAAAATAATTGAATGCTAGGCCTAGATGAAGATGTGTAGTTCTTAGGATAGCAATTGGTATAATGGTCCCTAGCCTCTGGGCAATTTTTGCAAAGGGGGGGCATTTTCTAACAGGGTGCACCTACTTTGGTAATGCCCACATTCTCCACATCTGAAACAGATAATTGGCCTCCTTGGCCCATTTCCAAAGTTATCCCTATGTCTAGGGTTGTAATTGTTACCTGGATTAAGTGCTGCTGCCATCACATTGGTTAGTGGTAGAGCTCCTCCTTGTGTCCAATATGTTGTTGCAAGTATACCTCTTGATTGGCAATCTTGAGCCTCATGTCCAGCTTTCTTGCATAGCTGGAAATTTACACTTAAAAGTGGACACTCACTTACCACATGACCGTGCTTGCTGCACACGGTACACCATAGTCCACTTTTGATGCCACCTCCCTTGAGTTCTTGCAACTCCTCTCGAAATTGAGCTAGCTCTTCTGCTTGGGCTTCCTCTTCCTTTTATAGCTTCAATGCTTCAATTTCTCACCTCAATTGAGTTACTGCACTCTCCTCCTCTTTGTGGCTCTTATTCCTTTTTAAGCTCTTTTCTTAGCGAATTATTGGGCCTTCACGTTTTGCAGGATATGATAAATTGGAAGAACTTGCCCCATATTGCTGTCTAATTTGCTCCAATCTTGTAGTTGTATTGATAAATTCTTCTATTGTTGTTTTCGGTAAAACTAACTCCTTTATTTTACATTGTGTTGATATGGGAAGTGATTTAGCCAACCACTTCTTAATAAAAAAAATCATGGGGAGGGTCTAGCGGTTTGGCCATTAATGCCTTGGCTCTAGTAACAAATTATGGGAAGGTCTCCCGAGGACCTAGTCTTAAATTTTCTAGTTCTTCAATAATGTTTTCAGTTGTGTTCCCTTGTTGGAACTGTGTCCTAAATGCTTCCTTCATCAAGTCCCATGTGGTGAAATGGTTGTTGGCAAACTCACTAAACCATTTGTCTGCTAGACCTTCTAATGTTGCAGCGAAAAGAATAAAAAATTCATCTTCTCTTCCCATTAGACCCCTTGTCTTACATAAGGCTAAGAATATTCTTATGTGCTCATCTGGGTCTTCTTGTGCTAATCCTCTAAAGGATGGAAATTCGATATTCAATCTAGAAAGTAAAGTTTCCAAATCTACCTAGGCTGGCATATTCTTTACTAATGATGTCGATGGCAATTGATTGGTTGATCTTCGAATAACCTTCCTTCTTGTTGCTTTGCAAGGAACCCACAAGCTTTGGGACCGGGTTGTGGTCATGAGCTATACATACTCCTCTTAGGTTAAGATAATTCCAATTTTGAAGAAATATTACCTCTTAAGCCAGTACAATATTGTCGATACCCTTGCACTCTTCTACACTTTGCAAATACTGCTTCTCCTATGCTCAAGCCTCCTTGTGGTCCCACCAGACATGCCAAATTTTGTTTGGGGATTCTTGTGCAGGAAAGGACTTGAGTGTTTGTACGAGAAGAAGAAATGTAAGAAGAAGATTGTGGACACCAAAAACTTTTGTAGATTGATTATAAAGAGAGAAGTACAATAATGATGTACAACACAATCCAAATACTCTCTGTGCAAAATCCCAAAGAGTGCACAATCAACAAAGTTACAAAATACCCAAGGCTCTTGCTGCCACCGAGCTTCTCTGCACTAGACCCCCACCTTCTCCAAGAGCTTGCACTTGTGCACACCTTGCACTCAAGCTTCCCATAAGGGGAGGGATGGACACCTTCTATCAGCACACACACAACTTCAATGGGACCTTGTGACCTTTGATTGCCTTGCTTAGAACTCCTCTCCACACACCTAAGTCACACTTCTTGCACACTTTGCACTTCCTTCTCTACATCGCACACTCTGTATATGTTTCTTGCTCTTATCTCTCTCCTAGTGTAGACTATGCTCACCTTGCTTAGTCTAATCAAGAATAATGTCTTGCCTTGAGTTGAGTGCTAGTTCACGTACACTCCTAACTACTAGCATATCTTGGTGCTCACTTTTATGTCCCAAGATTGTTTCCAGCTGTGCACAGCCATTGAATCCCTATTTTGTCTTGTAGTGACTTTAACACAATAACAAAATTTTAAATGGGGGGCCTTACCTTCACCTTTGTGTATGCTTCCTCTTCACATGACTTCACATTTTGCTCTTCAATTCTTCAAATATGTACCTAAGGGAGGGTTGACCTCCAAACACTTCAAAAACACTTTTGAACCCTAGAGAAATTACAGAATGACAATCTGCAACCTGCATTCACTTTCTGCAAAACATAATCTTTGTTAACAATTTGATTGTGCACTACCTGTGCACCTTGACAACCAAACTTTGAACCGTCTGACCCTGAACATCTTGACTTTGGCCTTGACCATGTTGAGTTGACCTTGAACATGTTGAATTTGACCACTTTGACTTTGACTATGTTTACTTTGACCAATATGACATTGATGGGCTCAACAAGGAGACATCAGATGCCATTGCATACACGATTGCCATTCAAAAGTTATATTGTAATATGCAAGTTGTGTGGGCAAGAAGACAGATTTTAGAACAACAAAGTAAGGAAATTCTACAACAAGAATTGTCTAGTGGAGGATTTGATGCTTCCTTTATCGAAGGTTTTAATGAATTAGTCAAGTCATTGGGTATAGTAGAAGTTCTTGATTTCTTAAAGAGAAAACCATTGCCTCAATTCAACCCTCGATGCATCCACTTAATGTCAAGGCCATGCCAATATATCCATGTTTTAAGAGACACCCACTCCTCCCATCACCATGAAGAAGCATGACTAGATATTGAGTTTCCACCAGTCATAGAAACAATTATCATCGACTCCCCTCCACAACCCTTGACATCCATACCCACAACTACTATGGAAATCACCTCTACATCTATCAAAACCCTTCCTTCTCGTGAGTCCTATATATTCAACTTCCCCAATACACCCCGGCTCACCCTCTTTAGTCCAACCCACATTGAGTGCTACAGTTGAAGCTATAATACATCTAGTGTCCAAAACTCCTAGTGAACCCTTTACACCCATTACTTCGATGATAGTTTCCCTCATTCCTCCTAATCCTTTCCTCATCCCTTCCATTTCTTCCTTTCCCCTTCCTCAACAACCCATCTTCCCATTTCCTCAACCCATGAATTTTTCATCCATATCACCTCCCAGTCCTAGTACATTACCACTATCTTCCCCTCTACAAGAGTCAATCCATGCAGTTCACCATGTAATATATGCATCCACATTTGTAAATCCTATGTTTACACCCACACACCCTCCCACATTCATGCCACTCTTCACTATTAGTTCATTTGATTACACTTCCAGTGACATGGACATCTCACCACCCACAACACGACCACTCACATCCACCACCCCATTACACTCTCTTATGATGAGATATTTTTCAACCATCACCACAAAATCCGCAATCCTGACCCCATTTCCTTTTCTGTGCATCAACAACTGCATAAACTTCATTGTTTAACATACCATTGCTACTATCATCATCAGTTGTAGATAATGCATTTCACCATATGTTTTCCTGCATACACCAAGTATATGAAGAATTCGCAGCATTAGGACAATTAGGAGGCCTTGCAGCAAACAATGGCACATTTGCAAGGTATTCTCAATCCACTAACCATCAAGAATGCCTCTCTAAATGCACGACATCAAGAGCTCCATAAGGCCTACCACTCCATGAGCTGGAATTGGAACATAAAACAAAAGAACCTTTTATAGAGGCCAAAGGACACCTACGAGTCGAGATTGCTAGGAATGCAATGTTAACACAAAATATGGTACTACGATGACATTGGGCAGTAGCCAAGGAGGAAAATCAATGCTTATAGGAACAAAATAGAGAGAATTTCAAAGGGGTAATTAAAAAGCCTCATGAACCCATTAGTCCAAGTCAGTTCAAGGTTGTTCCATTCAAAACAATCAAAATGCTATTAGAGGACCATGCACACTTACTAGAGGATTATCATAGATTAAAAGAGGAATATCAGCTATTGAAAAGTGATAATGCTACCTTATGTCTACAAGCACTGGTGCACCAACCTATAATTCAAGAAGTTATGCCACCGTAGATAATAGAGGAAGTAACTACATAAGGGCACGTTTCTTGGAGCTGCAAGCTCAAGTTCTAGATCATTCAAAGGTTCCTATGCCTGATTCCCCACCTGAAGTCCCGATAAACAAAGAAACCACCCGCATCCTAGTGGAGGCAACATTGGAAGAAGAATATGAACCCCAACCTACCCTAGGTGGACACGTCACTAACGATGGCTAGGATATATTTGAACTCCCCACCCCAGCGTGGATGAAATCTAAAGAGGAGCTCGACCGAACCCATTCAGTAAGGGTGGAACCACAGCTACATGCAATGACATTAATTGATGAAAAGATACTTCAATCACCCTATTTTCATAGTTAGCATCATGATGATATATCTCTATTAACGAACTTCAATACAAGCCACACTTTTTGTATATGGCTGAGTATCATTTGGCAATCGAGAAGGCTACGAGGAAGAAGCCCACACATGCCACACACTTCAAACATGAAGATCTCCCTTTAGAGGCTCAAAAAGGTAGAATTTTTCAACCTGATTGGTGCAAGAAACTATTACAAGAATATCTTGAAATGTTATACACATGGAACAAGGCTCCCCTACACCTAAAATACAACCCGTGTTCTAGTCGAGTACCTCATCATCGCTCGTGGACAGTGTTTCCTATCAAGGTACAAAATAATAAGCATTGTCAAGACTCGTTAAATTACCCATACTTCACACCACCTCATGGTCCACCCTTAGTTGGATACATGATGGTGACAATACGGCACTAGCTCCCCTGACTCCACCACATGACGGACATTGCAACACAAATGACTATCAAGATTTTCGATATGATGCAGTTTACCTTCAAAATCTTCAGATGCATCTGGCCACCCGATGTGTCCACCCCTGGATTTGAGCATGGCAACAATGATCTTGTCTATGACATGAGCACAATGCCATCACTCCGGGTGTGTTATGCATAGCATTGCTGAATCAAATACCTCCTTGTATGTTATAAGCTAGCCTTCGAAGAAATGTTCACTAGTGGTTTTTGGGAATACCACTCAAAGGTATTCATTAGTCGACTAACACATCTATTACAACTATTCGCTTGCGAACAACTGATGTACTCCACATATTATCATCTCCCACCACATGATGAACCTCAGACTCTCAACTGGGAAAAATGAAAAGTAGATCTAGCACAAGAAATTCATATCACCAGACAAACACTCACCCATGAACTTTTGTAGACATAGATCACTAGTACCCTACAATCCGTGATAGGTGCGAGAGGGAGGGGGTGTTAGTAGTGCAAGTGGCATTGGCCATAGGCATTGGCGCAGAGGGAGCATGTGAAAGAGGAATGCAGTAAACTTGGGGGGCTAGAAATGTTCACTTTTCAAGAAATATGAATAATACTTTCTTCTAAACTTCAAATAGTGATTCTTATCACTCTTGTAATATATGTACCATAGAATACCCAATTTGGTATCAACTAGCTCCATTTTTTGCATGCCAAGGAGTCCTTGAGCTTGAGGATCTTACCTAGGATGTTCACACCAATTTTGGTAATTTTTAGACTTCATTTGGACCTCCAAATGACCCCTAGAACCTAATCTTTAACCATGCCAAAAACTAGGTTTGAAACCACTCAAAACTAGTCTAGAAACTATTAAAAGAGCTAGAGAGCTCATTTTTGAGGTTAGCTTGTTAAAGATTGTAGCTTGTTTGAGAGCTTGTAGGAGTTTTCTTGAGTAATAGAGCCTATTCTTCACCTTCCATTGCTTCTCTCTTGTCTCTATCGTGTGTGTGTTCATGTATGTGTGTGTGCATTTGCATGCTTCTCACCTTCAGCATCACTCACCTCACTCATTCAAGATCTTCATATCAAACTATCTCTTCTGTGGATTGGCAATTAAGGAGGTGGAGCTTCTTGATATGGTTTTTATCCTTGTCTAGAACAACATAGTGCTTCAAAGTATTCTTTGAAGTTGGCCTTCTCCCACAACAATTGTAGCTCAACAATATTCTATAATGGCTCAAGCTCTTGGGAAAAGAATTGTTATCTTCCCCATACATCGCCACGTAAATTTATCTTTGCCTCATATATACGTTCAACATTGGCAAGAGGTCCTATTAATCCTTGAAACCAATGAGATTTAGCACGAATGCAATTAGTGCTACCTTTAGGTGGGTCCTCAATGGGCATAGGACTTTGGAATCCTTGAAATTCTCATGGTGGCAGCAAGGGATGGTCCTTAGCTAGGAGGTTGCGGTATTCCACCATGTGTAGGTTGGGACCTATTGCAGATGATTCTCTTGCTTGCATTCTGACCGTGGGTGTTTGTTACAAGGATCTGCTACAAAGGAGAACACATTAGCATGTAAACAAATCTCGATCTTAGTATGGTGAGACTGCAATTCCTTTCCAATACTGATATGTGTCCCATGTAACCCAATGATATGGGGTGATATTCATAATGTCTTTGGGCCTAATGCGAGTCACAAAACTTCCTATATGCATAGTCTGGAGAGTGCATGTTCTCATTTGCATGATTGGTTTCATCATATTTTGTTACAAGATGTTGGAGGGTGATTATTACAAGGTTGATTCGTTAGCATGGGTGTCATTAAGGAATTACGAAAAAAAGGGTCAAAGAATGATTTTTTTGACCAGAGGTTAGTAGGTGGAGGTGGTCTTGGGGCTATTTAGGCACCCATTTCCAAGATGTTCATGAGACTAGTTTACATAGATGGTTAGATACAATGGGCCTTGGTTTAGGTGGAGTACTAGAGCCTTGGGGGGGGGGGGGGGGGTTAAAGAGTACACGAATATGGGTCTCTATTGTTAAGCAGACCTTACACACCCAAATGCTTGATGTGTTGGGATTGGCCATCATAGAATGCTTAGGTACCCAAATGTGTCAAATGTTTGGTTGTCGATCTCATACCAGCCTCTATGGTTGAAGTAATAGAGTACTAAGCAGGCCTTGCTCACTGGAGTACTGTAGCCTTGGGGGGGTTGAGAGTACACAAATATGGGTCTCTACTGCCAATCATGCCTTACACACCCAAATGCTTGATGTGTTGGGATTGGCCATCATAGAACACTTAGGTACCCAAATGTGTTAGATTTTTGGTTGTCGATATCATACTAGCCTCTATGGTTGAAGCATGGGATTCCTCCTTTGCTTCTATACTAGCGACTGAGGTGATGGATGTCGTTGGTTACTCGCCCTTGGGGATCCATGTCTTCTTTGTGCCTGGAGTGGATGGATATTTGTACCACTTCGACTTCTTGAAGAAGAAGAAACTTCACACAGAGAAGTGTTTGTGAATGATTTTGTAAATAATGGTAAAATTTGTGTAAAGTTTGGTCTATGATTGATATATAAGTGTTCTTAAATAAGTATAGATCAAGCATTTGAGGATAAAGAGGTCTCCATCACTTGAGGAGTTGATGGTCCCCATTTGTTCAAAGAATGGAGTGGAGACATTGAGGGTCCCCAACTATCCAAGGATCATCCCCATCTATCTAGGGATAGTCCCCATCTATCCATGGATAGCCCCCATCTATCCAGGGATAGCCCCCATTTGTCTACGGATAGACACATAAGTGTTCTTTTCTCTAGTGTGAGGATTGGAAATCTCTTCAACTATGTGGAGATTACTAGTGACCTGGTTTCCTAGTTGTATCACAAAGTGTTTGTTAGCCACCCAAAACTAGAGGAAGTCTTTCGTAAGATTTAAGTCCATTGAGTGATCATACATCCAATCCTAGCCTAGAATCATTGGTTCTATAATATCTTCATCATGGTAGACTAGGAGTTTTACTATCAAGGTGACATCTTCTATGAGGATAGGAATTTCCATATGACCCATGCAAGGGGTTTCCATGCATCCTAATCCTATGAGATATGCCTCAATTGGATTCACTTTTAGATCCATTTCTTGACAGTAGGAAGACCTAATCACACTAGTTGATGGACATGAATCAATCAAGGCCCTAATCTCCTTGACTATAGTACCTTGCCCTAACTTGATTGTAATGAATGTTCCTCTATCAACTATGCTAAGGAAAGCATTCTGCTTGACTTGGTGCATTGCCATGTAATATCTTAGAGTCTCTATGTGGGAAATGGCATTGAGTAGATAAATCTCTTCTACTTTATCATTTCATTCTAGCACTATTCCTTGGCAGCTTAACTTCATATGTTTAATGTGCTCTAGGGCTTCATCTTGAGCTTCTTCTCGAATTGTCTTTTTATGCACAAAGGATTGGCTAAGGGACTACTCCAATCCGGTATTAAAGACATATGACACAACATGGTATGTTCTACCAGAGATCTATTAACATAGGTTGGGAAATTCTTGCACATCCTATAGATATCTACTTCCATACTTGGCCAATACACACGTAATCTTCAAATAGTCTATAGGGTTTGTTCTTTTGAACAATGTTGCTCTAATGCACTTATATGGGCTAGTTGCAACCACTTATTGTGCTCCTATTCTTCCACACAAAAAGCTAGAGTTCCACTACTTCCTCTTATGTAGTCTTGACTAATCGACGCTTAGGTCCATATGTGAGAATAAGAAAATGTTGTTTAGCCCATTCACGGACTACTTCGAGATTGAACACATAAGCATCTGGTAATTCATCAGGTATTCTTTATGAAGATTCTCTAGAGGTTATTCATGAAAGACGATCAATTCAAAGATGAGTCTTCCCTTTCCTCACTACCACTTCAAAATCGTATTCCATTAGTGAGAGAAACCATCTTACTAATCTACCCATGTTGTAAGGCTTGTTCACTAGGTAGAGCAATGTTTGGTGGTGTGTAAAGAACTTAAACTTGTTTTCCAACAAATAATGTCTAAATTTCTTAACCATGCAAACCATTCCTAAGACCTCTCTCTCAGTAGTAGTGTTATTCCTTTTAGTAGTACTTAACTGCCTACTCTCATATGTTATTGGAGGATATATGTTTCCTTCCTCAGTAGGTTGTGCTAGCACACATCCAATTCCATAAATGGAAGCATCCACATGGAAAAGGAATGGTTTATTCTAGTCAGGTGTTGTCAATATGGGGACTGAGCACAATTTGCATTTTAGCTCATTATAAGAAGTTTCACATTCCTCATTTCATTCAAAGTTATTCAAGAGGCTATAGAGAGGCTTAGCGATAAAATTGTACATGAAAATAAAACGTCAGTAGTACCCACAATGTCCCATAAATGTCTATACTTTGATTGTCCTAGATGTAGGCGATTCTACTATTGCTCTTACTTTATCCTCATCTGTAGATATATTGTTCTTTGATACAATGTGGCCTAAACCTTCTCTAACCATGACGACACATTTCTCTGGGTTTAGGCACACTTGATACTCTCTGAAATTATCAAAGATTTGCCTACGTTTTGGGATGTGTGTTTGTCTTATGTGGGAATGAGCACACAAGTCATCCACATAGACCTCTGGCTTCTTCATCGGGAACTCTTGAACACATGACACATTAAGCGTTGAAAGGTAGTAGCTACATTTGTGAGCCCAAAAGACATCACTCAGAATACAAAGATATCCCACCCAGTTGCAAAAGCCATTTTATGTTGATCTTTAGGGGCAATGGCTACTTGACTTTAACCCAAAAGTCCATCAAGAAACTTGTAAACTCCCTTGCCTGCTACACATTCAAACAAATGCTCAGTGATTGGCAATGGATAGATATCCCATATGGTTGTAGCATTAACTTTATTCAAGTTAATGCATATGCACAACTTCCCATTCTACTTAGGGACTACTACAATGGGGCATATCCATTCTATATGCTCTATTTTGTAGATGAATCCTACTTCAATAGAACAATAAATTTATTCTTTTATTTTAGCAACATAGTTTTCATTATACGTGTAAGGATTTTGTTTAGTTGGCCTAGTCTCCAGTGTCATGGGGATCCCATGAGAACAAATGTCCGAATCCACTCCTTTTAAGTCCTTGTAGCTCCAAGAAAACACATCTCGATATTCCCTTAGTAATATGATTAACTGTCACACTTCTTCTTCACTTAGGTCATGTCCAATATACGTGCACTTTTTTCTCCTTCTTCAAACGTGACCATGATCTTCTTAGTCTGTTCTCTGTTATCCTAAGCTTCTCCTATGAGGGCTTCCCTTTTAGACATTTTTATCATGACTTTTCTATCCTCGACTTCATATTTCTTATTTTTTGGCACCTCAAACAGTGATTCTTGATCTTCGTCTTGTATGGGGGGCTTCCTTCACTCCATCTTCTTGCTCCAGCTTGGTTCCATCTAGTCTAGTTAATGTGTCCTCTTGATTACGCTCATCTTGATCATGAGTTTTGACTTCTACCAAGTATAGATATTCATCATCTAAAGAGCACAATGGCTCCATGATGATGGATTCTAAGTCCTCATCAATTAATCCTATTGGCTTGACTATTGTGTCATCACACTTCTCTAAGACATGCTCAAATAGAAGGGGTTCTACCATGAAGATTGAGATATCATATCCATCCTTATCATAATGGGGTGTCCATTGTTCGTCGTTCATTGTTATGTCCATGGTGGCTAATATCTCTACTCAACTATGAGGTTCAAACTCTTCATCTAGAAACATCATAGACATATAGGTTGGGTCTTGGATCGATCTAGGGTGTTGTTCTAGCTTCTAACCTCTTCTCCTTGTGTGCGTCAACTTTACACATCCATAAAGGTGTGTCATTGTGCAACCATGAATGGTTTGATACTATGGCTTGCATTGACTCTATTTCTTCAAGCATTCTATGGATGGTATTCCATTGTAAAGGAGGTACATCTCGATGGGAATAACCCTTAAGATTGACTTTGGAGGTTACCCTTAAGTGCAGCAAGTACAAGCAATTGATTCCCCAATCCTGCACTATTTGCATTTGTCTCATGAACGATCATCCCAAAATCATCTCATAGGCGTAGTTCTTTCCAAACTCACATATGGAAAACATGTGCTCAAACTTTACACCACATGTGGTGAGGGTAATTCCTTCTAGTCATCCCAAAGGCTTCTCTATATAGCCATCTGCCATTTGCAGCTTCATTCTTATGGGTCTTAAAATTGGCTTGCCCCATCTCTTCCATAAGGAAGTAGTGGCAATGGCAACTCTTGCTCTTGAATCTAAAACTATCTTGGTGGTGTAGCCTTGGTAGGAGATGGGTAAATAGATATTCCCCTCTTCTCTTTCGCTCACATCCCCAGTCTTATCTATGGGTATCATTGGCACCCATCCTTGTGATCTTTTGTGAAAGCAAGCATTGTAAGCTTCTAGCACTTGGTTTGCTACATGCTTCCAACTCAGGTCTAATTTTCAACAACTCTTCTAAAGTGAGATCACATTTCACTTTAGTGTTCTTTACTACATCCATGTTCCTAGGGAGAACTAAGTCATCATTTCTTATCACGATTGTGTGAGCTCTCATCTAAATGGACTTTGATTCTCAAGGCCTAGTGAAGTAGGTAATTCATGTAAGGAATTACATACAAAATCCATTCACTTACTTGATTGTACCTCTTCTTGCTCTCCATGTATAGAACTAATGTCTCGAGGGAACTGGTCATGAATGTTATTATCTCTTGAATAGGTGGTTGACCATGATCTAGCCTCCATTTTGCTTCTTGAATCTCTCTGAAGTATCCTTGTGAATACTTGTGGATTGAAGGAGAAATTTCATCTTCGATAGAATTGGGTGTTGATATATTTAGGTAGTGATGTGTGTGAACACTCTAAGACCGTTGGGGCACTTTTTTCCCTCTTAAGGATGTTTTTTTTCCCCCGGCTTGTATATACGCCTATTGCCCTAATGGGCTACTTATCTTTGTACATTCTCTAGTAATACATTCAGTCTTGTGTGTTGTGCTCCAAGCTTCTTTTTCTTCCTTGTGTTGTTCGCGTGCTTCCGTAGACATCTAATGTTGCTCTAGCACAATGGTGAGAACCACGTTAAGAAGCTCCACCTCCTTAATGTCAATCCGCGGAAGAGATAGGAGTGATATGAAGATCGTGAATGTGAGATGAAGTGAGAGCGAAGGTGAGAAGCATAGAAATGCACACACACATACACACACACCACGAAGAGACAAGCAAGACACAATGGAAGGTGGGAAAATAGCTCTATTACTCAAGAACACTCTTACAAGCTCAAAATAACTCTAATCTCCAACAAGCTAAAATGAACCAACCCAAAAATGAGCTCTCTAGCTCTTTTTATAGTTTCTAGACTAGTTTTGACCGGTTTCACATCTAGTGACCGGCATAGTTAAAAATAGGTCCTAGAGGCTATTTGGAAGGGTAAACGATGTCTAAAAATAACGAAAATTGGTACACGCATTCTACCTAAGCTCCTCAAGCTCGAGGACTCCTCGGCTTGCACAAAATGGAGCTATGGATTACAAAATGGGGTTTTCTTATGATACATATGTTACAATTAGTGATAATAATCACTGTTGAATGTTTGGAGAATTAATAAGAAATATATTTGTTTAAAAAATTGATCCGCCTGGCTCCCTGCTTCGTCTTCACATGCTTCCGTGGCGTCTGTGCCTCTGACTGCTTCCAACACCCCCCTCCCTCTCGCTTCTGTCGTCCCTGACAGAACCTTGTTGTGAGGTCTGCCGGATGTAATTCTGTAGGAGGTCTTGAGCGAGGGTGTGCTCTGATACACGAATACCTCGGGCTAGATCAGCCTCGAGTTTCTCCCAGTCGATAGGTTGCGGCTCGTCTGGTGGTGGGAGCTGATAATGTGTGGAGTACACCATTCGTTCACAGGCGAATAATTGCAATAAGTGTGTGGGCCTGCTTATGAATACTTCGGAATGGTACTCCCAAAAACCGGTGGTGAACATTTCTTCGAATGTTTGCTTGTAACATGCCGGTAGATATTTGATCCTGCAGTGCCACGCGTAACACACCCGTAGCGATGGCGTTGTGCTCATATCATAGACTAAATCAAAGTTGCCATGCTCAAAGCCCGGGGTGTTAACATGGGGAGCCTTGATGCGCCGGAAGACTTTAAAGACCATCTGCATCATGTCAAAGATTTTGACAGTCATGTGCGCGGCAATATCATCCATGTGTTTTAATCGAGGGAGCCAGTGGCGGATCGTCGCCATCATGTAGCCTACTGTGGGTAACGCGACTGGTGGCTTGAGGTAGGGATAGTTCAACCAGTCTTGGCACTGCTTATTGTTCTGTAGCTTTATAGCGAAGGCAGTCCAAGAGCGGCGTCGTGGTACTGGTCCCCAGCACGGATTAAATTTTAAGTGAAGCGGCGCTTTTACCCACGTGCTCATCATCTCTGGATAATTTTGCAGTAAATCTTTGCGCCAGTCTGGTTGAAGGATTTCACCTCTCTGCGCCCTTGGTGGCAAGTCCTCTGGCTCGAATTGAGTGGCATGCGTTGGTTTCCTGCCGGTTTCTTTCTCTATGGTTAACTGATATTCTGCCATTAACATGAAGTATGGTTTATATTGAAGCTCATGCCCGGATATGTATCGTCGCGGGGCCATTTGAGCAAAGAATGGTGATTGTAAAATTTTCTCTTCAATTATGGCCATGGCATGTAGCTGTGCCTCTACTCTGGCCGAGTGTGTCGTTCCGAGTTCTTCTACTATCTTCATCCACGCGGGGGTAGGTAATTCGTAGGTCATCTGGCCTTCGGCCGTGACACGTCCGCCTGGGATGGGTATCGGTTCATAAGCCTCTTCGAAGGTCTCCTCCACCGGGATAGTGACGGTTTCTTCCTCAGCTGGTAGCTCAGGTGGGGAGTCTGGCCTTGGTGGTGCTTCATAGATGGCAATCCTAGATTCAAGATTTGTTACCTGGGCCCGGAGTGCGTTGAGTTCCTCTAAAACTTCAGGGGCAGGGTCCACAGGCGCTGGTAATTCCGCTGCTACTGGTACCTGTTGTGTTGCTGGTTCTCTGAGTTGTAGCAGTTTGTGATCTTCCTTTAACTTTTGATGTTCTTCGTTCATACGATCATAGTCCTCGAGCAATCTGACATGGTCGTCTAGCAGCATCCGCATCGACTCGGATGGGATTGCCTTGAATCTGCTCGGACTTAGTGGCTGTTCTGGATGATCTAAAGCCGCTTCCAAGTTCTCTCTGTTCTGCTCTTGGAGTCTCTGGTTCTCCTCTTTTGCTGCGGCTAAGTGTCTTCTTAGTAAGCCCATATTTCTAGTGAGCGTTGCATTGCGGACAGTCTGGGCTCTAAGTAGGTTATCTAAATCCGCGGTGGCCTCTTTGCTTTTTTCCTCACTTTCTATTTCTAACTTGTGATAAGCCTCTCGTAACTCTTGGTATCGGCTGTTCAGTGAGGCGTTCTCAATTGATAACAAATTAAGCTGCGTTTGTAAGTCGTTCGTCGTTTTCTGCAGCTGTTGATAGTTGGTGCCGAGTGATGCAAACTCATCGCGGACTTGCGTCATGCATGCGAACATGTGTTGAAATGCGGTGTCTATGGTGGGCGATAGTAGTAGTGAAGTGCTAAATGAGGATGCAGTGGTAGTAGATGCAGTGGGAATGGGGAGCGGGGTTGGGACTGTGGATGCAGTGGTGATTGTGGAAAATTGTGAAGTGCCTAAATATGAGGGTGCTGTGAGTGGAGTGGGTGGTGGTGAGGTGGGTGGTGATATGTCCATGCCATTGGACGTGTTTAATGTTGTGACTGTGAAAAGTGGTGTGATTGTGGGTGGTTGCGTGGGTGTGAATACGGGATTTACAAACGTAGAGTAGTTTACAGGGGGGATGGTTGGAGCGGCTTGGTGAAACGGGGAAATAGGCGTTATGGTAGGTTGGGGAGGTGAGACTGGTGAGAAGGTTAGTGGGGTTAGGAAGGGGAATGGGGGTCTTAGAGGTGGGGGAAACGCTGGGAAGGATGAAGGGGTGAAGGGGTTAACATAGGGATGCAGAGGGTTGGGTGTGGGCCTGGTGGTATGAATGGGTAAGGAAGAGGTTGGGGCTATATTGCTTTGTACAGGTGTGGATGTGGGGAAAGCAGGTGGGTGTGCGGGTGATACAGGATGGGTTGGTGAAAGATGAGGTGAAAGAGGAGTCGAAGGGGTGGAGGTTATTTCGAGGATTGTAGTGGTATGTACAATGGTGGTACGGGGTGGCGAATCTACAAGAATGGTTTCTGCGGTTACTGAACGTTCGGGGGCGAGGCGTGCCTCCCTGGCTTGTGCTGAAGATTGGGCTCCTGTTGGTACACGAATATACTCCCCAGGTTTTGAGAGTAGTCGCACTCGGCGGGGATCAAACTGTGGTAGTTTGCTTTCTTTGTAAAAACCTGAGTGCTTCATGGGAGCCTACTGATTTGACTAACTCTCTGAACCCTCTGATATAGGCGTCTTCGAATCCTCCGGAGATGAGTTCCTGTTCAATTAATGCCTGGCTCTCCTCTTCAGTTAACCTCTTTCGTGCCCAGACTTTCTCCATGGTACGATATAATTTCTTTATGGCCAATGTGTACGCTGCGGCTTCGAAAGTTTCATCTTCATATGTGCTGGTGTCGCCGTGCGTGTCGGTTTGTTGGCCTTGCCCCTCTGTCTGGTCGTCATGTGAACCCTGGCTGGCTTCATCGTCGCCTTGATCGTCGTCTGTTTCGGTTCTTTCTTCTTCAGAGCCCGACACAGCTTGTCCCTGTGGCAAATCTCGTGGCGTGGTAGGGTAGCTGGGACGTTCATATTCCTGTGAGAACAGTTGTGCTTCTGAATACTGGAATTCGTTTGAGAATGCATCAGGCATCTCAAAATCAAATGTCGTGTTTATGGGGTCGGCCTCCATATGTGGTATCGGGAAAGAAAACGCTTCCGCACCAATAGTGGTGGGAGCTTCTGCTGTTGTGGTGGTGGGTTCTGAGGTGGCAGCTGCCTGAGGTGCATCGGTACTAGTGGTGGCCTCTGTAATCACTGGTCTGGACAACCGTATGCGAATAGGTTGTACAGTGGGAGCAGCTTCTGTCTGTGGTCGCTCTGGAGATGGTTGTGGTGATGGCGACTCTGGCACTTGAAGGCAGGGGATGGTGCCTCGCATGCGCTTACCTGCCCGTGTCCTACTGGGCTTCCTAGCTTTCTTCGCTGTGCTCTTGAATGCCTTTAATTCCTCTCCTGTTAATGCACGCTCGATGGGCAAGTCATAAGCCAAACACATATACACAATTCTTGTGAGTGCACAACATCCGTTAATCACTTTTTTACGCTCCCATCTGTGCTGTGCCAGATACATTTGGTCTATGATCCAGCTTGCCAGATCAACTGTTTGAGGTCCCGTACATGCCAAATATAATCCGAACCATATTCTTTTGTGTGGCATGGTAAATCTGTCCTGAGCTGGAAATGCAAAATGTTGCATGCATATTCTTAGTGGCTTTGACAACTCAGGTGTAATGGCCGAAATCTCTTCCCACTTCGTGACATCCCCACGTTTCATCGGTTCTGGAATTAATCTCTCTCGGTCTGTGGGAGTGTGGGTTCCATGAATCTTGATGGCTGCTCTGATTAGGTCCTTAGAGAGATAAAATCTCTTGTAAGGTGGATCATCCACTAGGGTAGGCAAGATGAAGGTTCCTGGGATGTCCTTATTCTCTGATGCCAGTAAGGTAGTGATCAAGTAATAGCACCT
This sequence comes from Ceratopteris richardii, assembly GCA_020310875.1. Taxonomy (NCBI): domain Eukaryota; kingdom Viridiplantae; phylum Streptophyta; class Polypodiopsida; order Polypodiales; family Pteridaceae; genus Ceratopteris; species Ceratopteris richardii. The sequence goes on along the minus strand of CM035413.1, from coordinate 29,354,481 downwards.
ATAAAAATCCGGTTTGGGTAGAGGATCACTGAAATATTCTGTGAAGCCGGCTCTGGCCCAAACATGAGTTAAATCCTGGGTGCTTTGTAGGGCTTCGAATTCTCTGGAGAAAAACTGGTACTTTCCCCACGTGCGGTCATCAAAAGTCAGAGAGGATTCAAATATAAAGTCTGCGTCCGCGAGGGGTCCTGCCAGGCCCTGAAACCAATGAGAGTTCCTGTGTATCTTTTCGGTGTAGCCCATAGGGGGGTTATCGATAGGCATGGGCCCTGGAAATCCCTGAAATTCCGGCGGTGGAGCAGTCGGGTGGGACTCTGCTCGTAGCACGTTGAGGGGCACAGCCGCTACACTGGGGCCTGCTCCTGATGTTCCTTCGTCGGTTTGCATGGTGACTTATGCGCTAATGAGAAAGATCTGCTACAAAAGATTAACACATTAGCATGGAAATTAATTATGATCCCATTAAAGTGAGACCGCAATCCCTTTCCATAACTGATGCGTAACCCGTGTAGCCAAGTGCTGTGATGTGATGGATGCAATATCTCTTGCAGCACTAGTGCAGGTCTCTAGACACCTATACGTTTCAGATCATGCCTACATTTCTTGATGAGATGAGATTACGAGTGGTGTGTGATGATGGTGTGTGAATTTATACAAGGTTTAAAGGTTAGTGATTTTGTACAAGGTTGTATGTTAGTCGGGGGGTAGTTAGACAATGGGTTAGGGGAAGACGGTTGGACACGTTTCGGTATCCATTTCCTAAAGATCTTGGAGTGGGTGGTGGGTTTCCGCTGAGGGGTAAAAGGTGGTGTCGGGTTTGGTGGTATCGAGGGATGAGATGAGTTATGGGGGTTATATATTACATGGCTTATGGGTTGAGCTATGATACATGGTTTGGGTACCCAAATCTGCGTGGGCGTGGGTCTATGGGTAAGGTACTTCTTGGCGATCCACATTTGTCGGATGCTCGGACCTGTAGAAGAAGGTCGAGGGGATGGTGGATATCGATTCTGTTTCTGTACTGCCTTTTTTTTATCGATTTCTGCGTGGCTGGAGTTCTTTAGTGCTTTTTGTCCTTTTGGCACCCACATTTGTCTGGTGCCGCTTCCTTTGGGTGGCCTGAACTGCCTTTCTTGTTGTTTCCTCCGATACTGCAGTCGGTCTGGGTTCCTTCGTCGTGATTGACTCAGTTGTTGCTGGAGTTGAGAGGTCGGATGGACACTCTGCTTTGGAAAAGAAGGGAGATCCAAGACTTGCGTGACCTGCCCATTAGGAAGTGATGCCTTTTGTAACTTTAATCTAGGCCAGTCCGCAACAAGCTTGGAAGGATGAGCACCGCAGGGTGTCGTGCTCATTTGGCCGCTGATGCAACCCACCTGACCTCTGATTGTGTCCATCTGCCCAAGCGGTTGGGTAGCTGTCTTTTCTAGTTTGCAGGAAGTCCCAGGGAAGATCTCCTGTCGTCCTTCTGATTGACAACTGTCTATAGCCACGACCGAGTGGGTCGGTGTAGACGTAACGTGACTGAGCTGATTAAAGATCTTCCGGTCTTCCGTCGCATGCGTTTCATAGGGTCTAGGGTCACAACCGTCAGGCGGAATGCCATTAGGGAAGTCAAGCGGTATCACTCGCTTCTGCTCGAAGGTTCCAATCTGTAAGGAGCCTTGTCTAAGATTTAGGTCCACTGAGTGATCATATAGCCAATCTTGGCCAAGGATTAGGGGTTCTATCAGGTCGTCATCATGGCACACTAGTAGCTTCGCTGTCATGGTCACATCCTTAATGAGGATAGGAAGGTCCACCTTACCCATGCAAGGGGTTTCCATGCCTCCTAGGCCTATGAGGTATGCCTCAATTGGCCGCATTTCTATTCCTGAATCCTTATAGTGGGACCATCTAATCGCACTAGTCGCAGCACCTGAGTCAATTAAAGCCCTGAGCTCTTGGCAAGGGTTGCCGTGCTCTAGCCTAACTGTAATGAATGGTCTCCTGTCCACTATACTAGGATGAGTGGTTGACTTTACTTGACACATGGCCATGGGATATCTGGGTGTAGTTTCCAGATGGTTATAATGTTCTCTCCCTAGTCCTTGTCTTCTTAGCTTCATGCGCTTAATGCGTTCTATGGCTTCTGCCTGAGCTTCCGCTCGTATTCTATTTTCTTCCTCCTTACGCTTCTTTGCCAACGTGAGTCGTCTAAGCATATCCTCAGTAAGAGGTTCTTGATATAGCCTGACTCTACAGCCACTAATATAATTAGGCATTACGTCTCCTTCTAAGGTGGCTAACTGTACTGCTCCACTTGTTGAGAGTCTGTTAATGATCATAGGTCCATAACCTCGCTTTTCTAACTTCCGTGCGTGCTGTTTCAGTGTATACACTAGAACTAAATCTCCTTCTTTTAGGCCTTTATCTTTCACATGTGCATCAAAATATGCTTTCTGTCGCTTCTTCGCTGCGTATATTCCTGCTGCTGCCTTTAGCCTCGTTTCTCCTAATCGTTCCAAGTCCATTATTCTCGCTGATAATTCATGGCCGGTCCACTGATGTTCTTGTGCAACCTTAAGGGTCGGTATCAAGAAGTCCAAAGGAAGCACTGCATTCTGACCAAAAACCATCTGAAAGGGAGTTGCATTGAGTACGGTTTTGTAGGCCACTCGATATGCCCAAACAGCGTGGTGTAACTGTTTGTCCCAATCTGAACGTTTGTTGTTCACGAGTTTCGTCAGTACGTTACAAAGGATCTTATTAGTGCTTTCAGCCTGACCATTGGCCTGAGGATGATATGGTGCGGATTTCTTGTGAATCACCATAAAATCCTGTAACAAATATTCAATGACTTGGTTTAGAAAGTGAGTGCCTCGATCGCTCACTAACTCTATAGGCAGTCCATATCTTGTAAAGACATTTTCAAATAAGAATTTTGCAGTTGTGTGTGCATCATTCTTTTTCGTGGCTTTTGCCTCTACCCATTTCGTAAGATAATCTGTTGCAACAATAATGTATTCCGCATGTGTACCTTTAGCAGGGGGGTTAATGGGTCCTACAAAGTCTATACCCCACTTAGAAAATGCACGTCCGCCCATCATGGGTTTCAATGGCATTTCATCTCTGCGAGTAGGAAACTGAGTTCTTTGGCACACATCGCATCTCTTTACATAGGTATGTGCATCCATGTGAAGAGTGGGCCACCATAATCCTGCAAAGAGAATGGCTTTGATTATCCTATCTGGTCCAAAATGACCTCCTGCTACACCTTGGTGTGCAGTCTCTAGTATTCTCAGATAATCACTCTCATGAACACATTGTCTTAGATATCCATCTCGTCCTCTTTTGTATAGATTATCGCCAATAAGTGTATAGTCTTGAGCTTCCTGCTCTAGACTGCGTTGTCGAGCTAAGGTCATGCCTTGAGGGAATGTGTTCGTCCTCAAGTAGGTCACTAAAGGTTCACTCCAGTCTGGTGTGAGAGACACATGATATAATGTCGCATGCTCTACTGGTGATCTTTCACGACAAATGTGGCATTCTTTACACAGCTTGTAGACGTCTGCTTCCATTGAAGGCCAATATACTCCTAGTCTATGCAGAGTCTGTAATGTTCGATGTTTCGAATGATGTTGCTTTAGTGCACCTATGTGTGCTAATTGCAACCAATTTGCATGTTCTGATTCATCCACACAACAAGCAAGAATCTTTTGATTATCCTGTTTATATATGCTTCCTGCCATTATTTGATATCTCCGAGACTTGGTAATCTCTCCTTCTTTGATCTTTATCCTAGGATTCTTGGGTCCATATGTGAGAATAGGGACTATAGGCTTAGCCCATTCTGGTGCTATCTCAAGATTAAACAAATATGCATCTGGTAGATCATCCATTACTCCTTGAGGAGCTTCTCCTGATGTTAATCTTGAAAGGTGGTCAGCTCTAAGATGTGTCTTTCCTTTCCTGACTACTACTTCAAAATCATACTCCATGAGTAATAGAAACCAACGTATCAATCGTCCCGTGTTACATGGTTTGTTGACTAGGTACAATAGGGCTTGATGATCTGTAAAGAACTTGAATTTGTTGGCCAACAAGTAGTGCCTGAACTTCTTTACTGCGTAGATCATCCCTAATCCTTCTCGTTCCGTCGTGGTGTAATTCTTTTCTGCTGCGTTTAATTGTCTGCTCGCGTAGGCTATGGGGAGATCTATGTTACCTTCACTCGTGGGTTGTGCTAACACACATCCTATGGCATAATTGGATGCGTCCACATGTACATGGAACGGCTTACTCCAATCTGGGGTTGTCAATATAGGTGCTGAGCACAAGCGTCGTTTAAGTTCATTAAATGAATTTTCACATTCATCTGTCCATTCAAAATTGGTTAGAAGAGAGTACAAGGGCTTAGCTATGATTGCATACATGTGTATGAATCTCCTGTAATAGCCGCAATGGCCCATAAATGCCTGTACCTCTTTCACATTAGTTGGTCTAGGTAATTCTGCAATTACCTTCACTTTTTCTTCATCCGTAGAGATTCCATTTTTTGACACAATGTGTCCTAGAATTTTGCCTTGTCTGACCATGAAAACACATTTTTCTGGGTTCAAGCAAACCTGATATTCTCGACATTTGTCAAATATTTGCTTTAACTCTGGGATATGTGTCTGTCTTACATTAGAATGAGCACATATGTCATCGACATAAACTTCTAAGCTCTTGCGTAAAAATTCTTTAAAAACATGACACATGAGTCGCTGGAAAGTAGCGGGTGCATTTGTCAAGCCAAATGGCATTACACGAAATGCAAATATGCCCCATTCAGTGGCAAAAGCCGTCTTGTGTTGATCTTCTGGAGCAATGGCTACTTGATTATAGCCCGAAAATCCATCAAGAAAGCTGTAAACTTCCTTGCCCGCAACTCTTTCCAATAGATGTTCTGTGATAGGAAGAGGATAACTGTCCCTAATCGTGGCGGCATTAACTTTTTTAAGGTTAATACACACACGCAATTTTCCATTCTTCTTGGGCACTACCACAATTGGGGATACCCATTCGGTATGCTCAATTTCGTAAATGAATCCTGCTTCTATCAAGCGATCTATCTCCTCTTTAATCTTCGCAGCGTAGTTATCATTGTACGTGTAAGGTTTCTGTTTCGTAGGTTTTGCATCTGGAGTCATAGGGATTCTATGAGAACATATATCTGGGTCTACTCCTTTCAAATCTTTGTAACTCCAAGCAAAAACATCTCTATATTCGCGCAATAGGGCAACTAGCTCTTCTTCTTCTTCTGTCGTCAAATCATGCCCTATGTATGTACATTTTTCTTCTTCTTCTTCTATGGCTACTATTATTTTCTTGGTTTTCTCTCGGTTATCATATACTTGTCCGTCATTCGCCTTTCTATTGGGCATTCGTACCATGATTCTTCTATCGTCGATTTCATATTTCTTGAAATTCTCGGGTACTTCAAATAAAGATTCTTCTTTTTCCGACATGGTTTCTTTCTTCTTTCTTTTCTTGCCTTCACTCTTGTTAGTAACTTCCGTGGCTAACCTTACCTCGTTCGTAATTTCCTCATGTCTCTGGGTGTGAGTCTCTACTTCGTAAAAATATTCTTCCTCTGATGCAAAGGGTGGGTCCATGATAATTGATTCTAAATCAAAATCGCTTGCATCCTCAAATGCATCAGTGTTAGGTTCACACTCTTCTAAAATCGCATCGCACATGATTGGCTCTATCGTAAAAACTGAAATGTCATAGCCATCCTCGTCACAGTGGGGTGTCCATTGTTCTTCATTGATGGCTACATCCATGGTTGCTAGGATTTCTGCCCAACCATGGGGTTCAAACTCTTCGTCTGGGAATACTACAGGTGCATAGGCTGGATCTTGTAGGGTTCGTGGATGTTGATCTGCACCTAAGGTCCTTGCTTCTAATCGTTCTTCCTCTTGTTTGGCTACTTTACACATCCATAAATGAGTATCCTCGTGCAACCAAGAAGGATCTGATTCTAATGAGTGCACGGATTCCGTCTCTGCTGGTGTCTTATGGATGGTATTCCATTGTATTGGGGGTACATCTCTATGTGAATAGTCTTTAAGGTTGACTTTGGTAGTCACTCCTAAATGTTGCAAGTACAAAGAATTAGTTCCCCAATCTTGTACAATTTGCAACTGACGCATGAATGGTCGTCCCAATATCATCTCATATGCATGGTTTTTTGCAAAGTCACAAATGGCGAAGGTATGCTCAAATTCTACACCACAAGTGGTGAGAGATATGCCTTCTAGTAAGCCTAACGGTTTTTCTATGTGTCCATCGGCCATTTGTAGCTTCATCTTGGTGGGTCTGAGTGCTGGCTTACCCCAACGTTTCCATAAAGCTGTAGTAGCGATGGCTACTCCGGCTCCTGAATCTAAGATGGCTTTCGTGGTGTAGCCCTGATGGGTTATTGGAAGATATGTGTTACCTTCCTCTCCTTCGCTTACGTCTCCAATCTTTTCCACGGGTATCTCTGGTACCTTCTTATGTGATCCTATCTGAGAGGGTGTGGTAGCTAGCTCAGGGAATTGATTTGCTACGTGCTTCCACAATTCTGGTTTTACCTTTAACAGCTCCTCCAGAGTGAGATTACATTGTACTTTAGTATTCTTGATCACTTCCGTGTTCCTAGGGATCACTGATTCTTCATTCCTCACTATTATTGTGGGTGCTCTCATACTAATAGACTTTGCTTCCCAAGGTCCTGTGAACTGAGGTAATTCTTGTAGAGAATTAGATTCAAATCCTGTGGGTTCACTCAGTTGCTCCACCTCTACATCATCATATATAGAGGGGATGTCTTGGGGAAATTGTTCCTGCAAGTCATCTATTTCTTGGATAGGAGGATGAGTTCCTTGTTCTTTTCTCCATTTCTCTTCTTGTATTTCTCTTAAAAATTCATGTGAGTACTTATGTATGGAAGATAGGTTATCTTGACTTTCTGTATTGGGTACTTGAGACAGGGATGGTGCATTCCTTTCCTGTGTCTCTGGAACAGTAGGGTTCCTAGACTGATCCTTTTTCTCTTTGCATTCTATCAAGTGTTCTAGCCTCTCCATTAGTCCTTGAAAGTGTAGTTCCGGTTTTGCCATGTTATTCCAATTAATATATCTAGAGGCGTCGAACAAAGCTTGTGCTAACTCTACCATTTTCATGCAAAGTTTAGTTCTTTCCATTTCTAGATCCGCTCGAGGGTAGTTTTTACTCATTTCCGTTACTTGAGGTCCTTCTTTTATTCTAGCCTGATATGCACGAAACATCATGTCTAGATTCTCTGGTATGGGTTCCGCTAACACTGATCCTGATTTCTGAGCTGGGTTCTCTTGATTCAGTTCTTGTGAGGTCAATTCTTGGATTTTGGCTCTAGATTCCTTTAAACTTCCTTCCAACTCACTTATCTTTTTACTCCATTTTCTCTTTATTCTTTCTCTAGAATCTTTCCAAGATTTTGTCTTTTTACTGCTAGATTCTGCAACTTCACTGGTTTCGGCTACTTTCTCTTGATTAAGCTTTTGGTTTTGTAAGAGCGCCTGGGCTCTTGTTATAGCTTGGATAGGCACGTACGTAGGGTTGGATCCATCTGCGTTATTTACAATGCCTATCACGTTGATCGGTGTCACACTCGAAGCATTAACTGGGTTCTTAGGACAATCTTTGATTACGTGCTCTTTGCCACAATCGGCACAAAAGCCTTGTATGTTATAGTACTGTGATTGCCTTGCTATTGGGGGATGTGGACAATCTTTTATGAAGTGATCTCCTTGGCACCTAAAGCATGGTCCTCTAGGGCCCTGTGGTCTCTGTTGTCTCAGTTGGGGCCGTGGGTTTGGGTTTGCGTACATCACATTAGCATAATCTGGCTCCCAACTTGGTTCCATTGGAGGACTATCATAATGATATGTCTCCACATGTTCTGGTGACTCCGTGTAATAAGCGGGTGGACTAGTTACATGAGTAGAGTCAAAACTGTTTGAGTTCGGGTCACTTTCTGTGATCAAGGGTGAAGAAGGCACTAAGGCCCTACTTAGGTTTTCTTCTGCAGCAGCGTATTTGACTGGGATGACTTTTGCTGGTGGTGGGGGCTGCTGAGCTAAGACGGGTTGAGGTCTCTGTTGAGCCTGGTATGGGTAGTTCTGAGGAGGCCTATAGTAATAAGGCTGAGCATTGTATTGGCCTTGATACCTACCTGGCTGCTGGTATGCTTGCGGGTAGTTCTGTCTTACGGTCTGTTTGTTGTATGGGCAGTCCTGAGCCGTATGATTCGTGTATCTTCTCTCAATTGTGCAATATTGGCCACTAGGGTTGACGTGAGGTTGAGGTGCATTGGGGCACATGTTTGCCAAATGATTTCCACCACAAGTGTAACAACGCACATTTGTAGGTAGCTTGGGCACCTGTTTACTAGAAACTCCTAGTTTTTGGGCCACTTTTTCTGCTAGGTCCTCTATTGAATTAGACAATTTTGTGGATGCTAGAGAAGAACAATCTGGGTCCTTATAGACTTTTGAGAGTTCTAATTCATCTCCTAGGTTGTCCTCGATGTCTATACATATTCTTACACACTCCTCTAGCGTTCTGGGTTCTTTTAGGTACACATAAGAGCGTAGTTTAGCGCTCAACAAGCCATCTAGGAACAGTGATACTTGTTTGGCTTGTGAGGGTAGCTCTTGCATTGGACATCGCTCAACGTATTGTCTGAATCTACGACCTGCCAGTCTTACTGTTTCCTGAGGGGTTTGCTTAAAACTATGAATCAATGAAGACGTGTCATGTCTAACCCCACTTTTAGAGAATTCAGTAATGAATGACTCTAAAAAGTGATGGATGTCTCTAAATTGCCTTTGTTGCAGTGGTTGGAACCAAGTTAAAGCTGTATTCTTTAACGTTAGTCCAAATGCATTGTACTGCGTGAACATGTCTTCAACTTGTTCTGCTCTTAGTACTTGCTTGAATTCTGCGACATGGTCATAGGGATCTCCTGTCCCATCAAAGTAATTCTTCATTGATTTTACTAACTGTGTGGGTCTCAATACTCTTGCATGTTCACGTGGTCTAGGTAGAGGAAAATCATCTCTACCACCTGGTATTCCATGTTCTCTTTGTCTATCCGTCCTATTAGTGTTCGTGGTTGTTCCATCTCTCCCTATGGGGTGAATGAAGCTTACTTCCGGTCTCTCGTGATTTCCTTCTCTTTGATTTCCATGGGCTGAGGATGTTCCTGCCCCTTGTGGATTTGCATTCATGTTTGTTCGGGATGGAGGGAATATCAATTCACCTCTCCAAGTGTAGGTGTTTTTAGCGCGCTCAGGCACCACAAAGACTCTTTCTGAAGTCTCATCCAGGTATACAACCTTTCCAGGTGTATCTGGGTCCTTGAATTCATAGATTGTGATGATGCCTACCTCACTGGGGTTTTCCTTTCTGTACCTCCAAAAGGCTTCATCTGTCTCTTTATTTACGAACAACTTTGTGCTCCTGTTATCTTGAGGGATCCACTCTGGGATGATTACTCTTGTTAATACGGATTTCCCTCTCGGTGTTCTAGGTTCTTCTAACGGTTCTTTTCCTTGAAATTTCCCTTCTGTCTCTAATTGGATTGTGCCAAACTCATTAGTATCGTTTGGCTGCGTACTCAGGACGTACATGGTTCCTTCTTTGTCTATGTAAGCGTCTCTCTCAAATTTCACCACTGGTCTTTCCAATCCAAAGGGTTGATCAGGGTTGTGCAGTTGCACCACTTGCCTTTGCAAACCATCCTCATAGATGCGAGCACCTAGTCGGTTGGTTCGGAGAAACTCTAACTGCGTTCTATAGGGTCCTTCAGGTTTTTCTAGGTATGCTACATGAGATCCTCCTGCTGGTCTGTCTGCGCTGAATGCCATTTCTGATTCGCTAGTGTCTGAGCTCTCGTAGGGATAACTATTATTCAATTGCTGAGCCCAAGATCGTGCAGTGGTTCTTACACTAGCCTCTGATGATCTAAGGCTTCGTCGGTCCGACTTACCTATATGTTTGCCCGATCTAAGGTTCATTAATTTCCTTCCTTGCTCACTCAATTACACACTTAGATCGTCAATGGCTCTTTGTGATTAATTCTTGATTCTTTTTAATTCTTCTTTGGATTCTTGTCTTAATATATGCGTCAGGAATTCGACTTTCCGTTATAGTTTTGGGTTCTCGTTCCGTCAGACTTAGGTTCTTTTCTTTAGGTTTTCGTCACACACACCTTTACTTTGAGTCTTAAACTTGATAGAATTAGGTATCTTGAACTTGAGGCGTTCCTATCGACTTAAATCCACAATGCTAACGTTTTAGCCTAAGCTAAGAATTGACTGAGGGGGTTGAGTAATCTTCCAACCTCGAGTCGGCTTTTCTGGTTGCTCTGATGCCCTGTTGCCTAAGAAGCCGTGCTTCCCAAGCTCTGCTGTCTTCACTGCCTTGCTTGCTAGCCTTGGATTGCCCTTGCTAGACCTGGAAAATTCCAATGTTAGACCAATTCACAAGATGATTAAACACTTGAGTATATACACCTTTTTAGCTCAAATTTTCAATGTGTGCCCCCTGACTTCCTAGTCCCAGACTAGGTGAACCTCAAAATAGCTTATCCAAAAATAGATGTATTCTTTATGAAAAAAACAGTTGAGGTCACGTAGTACTCATCACGAGCTTTCTAACGAGCTATTAAGCTCAAAAAACGGACTTCGGATGAAAAAGTTATGAGCGTTCAGGCCCTGGGGGGTAAAAACTGACAATCCAATTTTCCCTCAAATATGAGCTAAGGGGTCTCCTATGAGTCTAATGGTCCAAAAATTTTCCAAAAATACCCTCAAAATTGGTCAAAAATTGAAGTCCAAAATTTGCGATGGGGGTGGGCAATCGCGATGGTCTGGGACCGTCGCGATGGTCCGAGCGAACCGTCGCGATGGCGTGATCGGGTGGACAATCGCGATGGCGCGGTCAACGGTCAACGGTGGACAATCGCGATGGTCCGAAGTGAACCGTCGCGATGGTCCGCGATGCGATGGCTTGAGCCAATCGCGATGGTCCGATTTTGGGCTGTCGCGATGGTCCAAAAGTTGAACCGTCGCGATGGTCTATCGTGACACGTGGCACTGTCGTGGCGATGGCATAAGCCAATCGCGATGGTCCGGGGTCAAATGAACCGTCGCGATGGTCCAAGTGGACCGTCGCGATGGCGTGATCGGGTGGACAATCGCGATGGCGCGGTCAACGGTCAACGGTGGACAATCGCGATGGTCCGAAGTGAACCGTCGCGATGGTCCGCGATGCGATGGCTTGAGCCAATCGCGATGGTCCGATTTTGGGCTGTCGCGATGGTCCAAAAGTTGAACCGTCGCGATGGTCTATCGTGACACGTGGCACTGTCGTGGCGATGGCATAAGCCAATCGCGATGGTCCGGGGTCAAATGAACCGTCGTGATGGTCCAAGTGGACCGTCGCGATGGCTCAAGTGAACCGTCGCGATGGTCCGAAAAAGCGAACCGTCGCGATGGTCCGGCCGAGCCGTCGCGATGGCGTGAGCCTATCGCGATGGTGCGACACAATCGCGATGGTTCGAGCCAATCGCGATGGTCCACCAAATGACGAATTTTTGAAATGCAACTATGGTGCCGTGTGTGCGCAAGGATCGCCTACCTCGTGGTGTGGTCGCCTACCTCAAAATCCGAACTTGGCGGACCATCGCGATGGTCCGACACAGTCGGAAATTTCTGACAGAAAGTACATTTTTTACCTTTTGGAAGCTTTCCTGATGCTCTGAAGCTCTGTACCTGCAAGAAAACTCAAGAAAACACAAGTGCATACAAGCGCAAAAACTCTCTCTCGCACTCTCGCATGCACAAATGAGGGGAAATGAGGTGAATGGGTGGATATGGTGAATTTTTTGATTTTTTTGGAAATGGAGATGATGATGCGATGATGAAGATGGAGTATGGGGAAGGTGAAAAACACTAAAAACTAAGTAAAAACAACAACAAAAACTGAAATTTTTACCTTCCAACGCCACTTCTTGCTATACTCTTACCATCACACATTCGTCCTAGACTCGATCCCCGGCAACGGCGCCAAATTTGGTGTTGCTCTAGCACAATGGTGAGAACCACGTTAAGAAGCTCCACCTCCTTAATGTCAATCCGCGGAAGAGATAGGAGTGATATGAAGATCGTGAATGTGAGATGAAGTGAGAGCGAAGGTGAGAAGCATAGAAATGCACACACACATACACACACACCACGAAGAGACAAGCAAGACACAATGGAAGGTGGGAAAATAGCTCTATTACTCAAGAACACTCTTACAAGCTCAAAATAACTCTAATCTCCAACAAGCTAAAATGAACCAACCCAAAAATGAGCTCTCTAGCTCTTTTTATAGTTTCTAGACTAGTTTTGACCGGTTTCACATCTAGTGACCGGCATAGTTAAAAATAGGTCCTAGAGGCTATTTGGAAGGGTAAACGATGTCTAAAAATAACGAAAATTGGTACACGCATTCTACCTAAGCTCCTCAAGCTCGAGGACTCCTCGGCTTGCACAAAATGGAGCTATGGATTACAAAATGGGGTTTTCTTATGATACATATGTTACAATTAGTGATAATAATCACTGTTGAATGTTTGGAGAATTAATAAGAAATATATTTGTTTAAAAAATTGATCCGCCTGGCTCCCTGCTTCGTCTTCACATGCTTCCGTGGCGTCTGTGCCTCTGACTGCTTCCAACATCTAACTCCAACAATTAGTATCAGAGCAGGTCACTACTTCATCTAGGGCGTCATCTACACCTCTCAGGTTGCAGTCTCAGATTCGCATGAAATTTGGTGAGCATACTCAGGGTGTTTCAGAGATCAAAACCGCTTCGCTCTGTGGTGCCGAAATCGCGATCTGAGCTGGTTTCGGCCTTCGAACGCACTATCGCAGTGCTTGTGTAGGCTATTTCGTCTTTTTATGCCGAAGGTATATACCACTTTCTGTTCGCTAGTATAAGCGTCTTGAAGTCTGATATAGGTCTAGTAGAACTCGTCTCAGCAGTTCCAATCAACTTTTTGAGATACAGTCAATTTTCTGCATCAAGGTATTTTAATCACTGGCCATGGCTGAAAGCAGTGATGTATTCCGTATGTTGGCTCTTGAGGATAAGTTGGATGGTACCAACAACCCATTATGGGCTTATATGATGCGACATGTATTGGTTACAAAAGGACTGTGGAACATTATGCAGGGTGTTGAAAGACGTCCTATTACACTTGCGACTACAGGTACTGCAAATACAGGTGCTGAAGCTGATGGAGATGGTGTCGAAGATGATATTCTGCAGATTCCTATTCGTGTTGCTGTTTTTGTTGCACCTACTGCAGAGCAGATTCATTGGGATGGTAGAGATAGCGTGGCACATGCATTGATAGCTTTGTCTATCAAACGTGCCATTATTCCTCATATTCGCTCTTGCACAACAACAAAGGATGCTTGGGATACACTTACCACATTGTACCAGGCTAGGAATGAGGCTCGTGTTGCTTGCCTCCGAAAACAGTTGGAAAGTGAGCACATGAATGAAGGAGATTCTATGGACAGTTTTTTTACAAAGATCAAAGACTTGAAGGAACAGTTGATTTCTGCTGATGAGGTTATACCAGATAGCTCACTTGTGCAGACCGTTCTGAATGGTCTTCCTGATTCATATCAGAGTTTCGCTTCTACTCTTCGATTGATGATGAAAGGGAATCCAAATGCCTTATCATTTGAGGAGTTAGTCTCTGTTCTATTGCAGGAAGATCAGTCTAGGAAGAATAGGTCCATTATGCGTGTTGCAGATCAAGCTTTCCTAGCTACTCAGAAGGGCAAAGGAAAATGGAGCTCTTCTACTAGTAAGCAGAAATCTGCAAATGCTGCACATTCGAAGAACCAAGACAAAGATGAGAAAAAATAAGAAAAGCAGAAATTGTTTGTAAGTACTATAAAGGGAATGATCATATCATAAAGAAATGTCCAAAACTGGCTGCAAAAGAGGCAAAGAAGAGAGAGGCTGGAATGGTTGTTGTAGAAGCCTCTAAACCAAAAACAGAGTCTGCTAATCTTGTGTAGGAAGAAGAATGGGCGTTTACTACTGTTTGCAGTTTTGACCCATCTTCTCACGAGTAGTGCATGTCTGCAGTAGACTCAGATGTTTGGTACTTTGACAGTGAGGCAACCAAACATATTACCTCGCAGTGTAGTTTCTTCTCCTCACTCGAGCCTGCCCCTACAGGGAATACTGTTACATGTGCCACTCCTCTTATCCTATCATGGGAGTTGGTAAGATCATTCTGACTACTGCTGATGGTAGTTCTTTCACTTTGTCAGATGCTTTATTTGTGCCAAGGATCAAGAAGAATCTGTTATCAATTTCTGCATTAGCCAAGATTGGCTTGGTTGCGAAATTTGTTGATGACAGATGTACAGTTCATGATATGTCAAATGGCGATGTTATTATTGCTTCTGGCATTTTATGTCGTGGGTTGTATAAGCTCATAGACTATGAAAGATCTGTTAATGATTTGGCATGTGCAGTTCATGATTCTCAGGCTATGTCACATGCAAAGCTTTGGCATGCACGCTTTGGTCATCTGAATTCTGCTAGTTTGCTACGCCTACAGAAATCTGATATGGTGTCTTCTTTGCCAAGCTTGAGGCACCTGGAAAACATGTATGTGAAGGCTGTATTTTGGGCAAAATGCACCATTCCTCCTTTCCAAAAGATGGTTCAGTTCGGGCTACGCAGAAATTGTAGCTTGTACATAGTGATGTCTGTGGTCCTATGCAGACACCCTCTTTTGGAAACTACCTTTTCTTCGTGACTTTCATTAATGATTTTTCCAGGCATGCATGGGTATATCCATTTAAGGCAAAGTCCAAAGTGTTCATGTGCTTCAAAACAATTTTTGGTTTTGGCTAAAAATCTATCAGCATGTAAAATGGGCACCTCTGTTCTGATCGAGGGGGGGAATATATGTCTTCTGATTTTATTGCATTTCTGGCTAAATGTGGGATAAAACACCAGTGTACAGTGTCGTATACACCTCAACAGAATGGAGTTGCTAAACGAAAGAATAGGTCACTCATGGTGATGGCGAGGTGTATGGTCAAGAGTCAGGTTTTACCACATAGTTTCTCGCTTGAGGCTGTCATGTGTGTAGCATATGTACTTAACAGGTGTCCCACTAAAGCGCTGCAGTCTATCACTCCATATGAGGCTTGGAATGACCGCAAGCCATCTGTTGCTCATCTGCGTGTTTTTGGTTGTTTGGCATATGCATTAGTGCCTGAACAACATCAGAGGAAATTGGATGATAAGGCAGTTAAATGTATTTTTGTTGGGTACAGTTCTAAAAGTAAAGGCTATCATCTGTATCATCCACAGACTAAACACATTCTGGTTAGCCGTGATGTTGTCTTTGTGGAAGATGCTATTCAGCCATTGCTTTCATGTACTAAGGAGACATCTGTTAGCTCCAAAGACATGTATGATACTTTGATGCCTCTTTTTACAGGTGGACAGTCTAGTGCTGGTCCTAATGAGGCAACTTCTCAGCCTTTGCAGGTTTCATGTGATGATGCAGATAATTCCATTTCTGATGTAGATGTACATGATGCACTTATTGATGAGAGAGCTGATATTGAGCAAGCAAGAACTATGCCAAAATGGCTGGTGCAGACTTTGCGTGAAAGCAAATTAGATGCACCTCTCTCATATCGTACTCATTCAGGCTCTCATAGTGCCTCTTTTGTATCAGATTGCTATGTTATGGCTGCATCTAGTCTCTGTGATGAGAATGAGCCTGTTTCGTTTGATGAAGCACAAAATTCAGAAAATTGGATGGCTGCTATGCAATCTGAATATGATGCTATAATGAAGAATGGTACTTGGTCTTTATGTGACTTGCCTCTTGGCAAGAAGGCCATTGGCACTAAGTGGGTATACATGCTGAAGCGTAAACCGGATGGTACAGTTCACTATTATAAGGCTAGGCTTGTTGCAAAGGGTTATGCATAGGAAAGAGGCATTGATTTTGATGAGACCTTTGCACCTACATGCTGTATGACTACTGTTCGGAGCATCTGTGCACTTGCAGCTCATCATGGTTGGAATGTACATCAGTTGGACATTAAAACTGCATTTCTGAATGGTGAGTTGCATGAAGAAGTGTATGTTTCTCAGCCCTGTGGCTTTGTGTAGAAAGGGCATGAAAACCAGGTGTGCAGGTTAAAGAAGGAATTATATGGTTTAAAGCAAGCACCACATGCTTGGTATGAGAAGATACATGCCTATCTTATTGCACATGGTTTTGAGAACAGTCCAACTGAAAGCACCTTATATGTTAAGCGTGCTAATGATGTGCTTCTGATCATTGTTGTCTATGTTGATGACATGCTGCTCACTGGTCCTATTGAGAGGCATATTGCTAATTTTAAGGCTAATTTGCATGCCTCATTTGAGAGGTCTGATTTGGGGCATTTGCATCACTATTTAGGCATTCAGTTTATGCAAGCTGATGGTGGAATGGCTTTGTGTCAAAAGAAATATATTGACACATTATTGTAGCTTTTTGGCCTTGAAGACTATAAGCCTATTGCCACTCCTATGGAGACAGGTTTACGATTTGTCTTCATGATGTTGGAGATGCATTTGATGTTGTCCTCTATCAGTAGGCTGTTGGATGCCGGATTTACTTATGCATTGCTCGGCCAGATATTCAGTTTGATGTCTCATAGATGAGCAGGATTATGCATTGCCCAAGCGTCAAGCATTGGCAGGCGATTAAGCGCATCTTTCGCTACTTGAGTGGTACTCGGCTACTTGGGTTGTTTTATCCCAAGGGGGGATCACTACCGCCAGATTTGCATGCTTTTCTGACTCAGGCTGGGCTGGTTGCTATGACACTCGTGTGTCCACTAGTGGCTTTTGCTTCATGCTTGGTAGCTCATGTATATCTTGGTTGAACAAGAAGTAGCCTACTGTGGCCACTTCCAGTTGTGAGGCTGAGTATAGGGCAGCTTTTAGAGCTATTGTTGAGTGTGTGTGGCTCGGACGCCTTATGGCTCATTTGGGTGATGGTTAGACTTCTACCACCACCATCTTCATTGACAATCAAAGCGCATTCGCAGTTGCGAGGAACCCCGTGTTCCATGCTCGCACGAAGCACATTGAGGTGCATTATCACTATGTCAAGGAGAGGTTTTCTGCTAGGGAGATCAGCTTGGCATATGTGCCCACGCAGGAGAACATTGCAGACCTTTTCACGAAGGCTCTGCCTAGGGAGAAGTTTGAAGCTTTCCACAAAGCTTTGGGCTTACTTTCTTTTGTGGAGTGATTTCCACATAGCTTGGCACTTCCTTATACATGAGTGCCAGCTTCTTGTTCACTACATCACTCCCAGGGGGGATTTCTTGATATATTTAGGTAGTGATGTGTGTGAACACTCTAGGACCGCCGGGGCACTTTTTTCCCTCTTTAGGAGGTCTTTTTCCCTCGGCTTGTATATACGCCTATTGCCCTAATGGGCTACTTATCTTTGTAAATCCTCTAGTAATACATTCAGCCTTGTGTGTTGTGCACCAAGCTTCTTTTTCTTCCTTGTGCTGTTCGCGTGCTTCCGCAAACATCTAACTCCAACATTGGGAACTCATGATATTGTGGTGAGAATTCTCTTGGTATGCTCCTAATGGAAGGAGCTTTTTTAGGTTCTAAATGATGTCTCTTCAACACCAATTGTTCCAGCCTCTCCAGCAGCCCTTGAAAGTGTAGTTTTGGCTTAACTAGGTTACTCCATTTAACATATTGGGTGGCTTTGAACATACCTTGGGCTAGTTCAACCATTTTGATGTAGAGCTTAGTTCTTTCCATTTCTAGGTGTACTCTTCGATAACTCTTGTCCAACTATATGGCATTCGTTCCCTCTCTCAATCTATCCTGAGAGGCTTTGAACATCATATCCAAGTCCTTTAGGATCAGTTCTCCTAAAATAGATCATGGCCTTGATAACTAAGGAGCGTCTAGTGATTCTTGTGAAGCTAATTCTAGGATTTTCTCCTTGGTCTCTTTTAGAATCCCTTCAAGTTCAGCTATTTTCCTATTCCATTTTCTCTTAGCTCTCTCTCGTGAGGCTTTAAAAGATTTTGTCTTCCTTCTAATAGACTCTTTGGCTTTTCTATGTTTTGAGGGTTTTTCTTGGTCTACCTATTGGTTTTGTTGTAAAGCTTAGGCTTGGATCATTGCCTAAATGGGCACAAACGTTGGTGAAGATCCATTTGACATGTGCACAATGCTTATCACATTAATGAGAGTTAAGTTGGAGGCATTGGTATGGTTTTTCGGACACTCTCATATGACATGCTCTTTATCACATTCGAGCCAATAACCTTGGATGATGAAATGGTGTGATTGTCTTGAAGGTGGGGGATGGGGGCATTTGCTTATGAAGTGATGACCTTGGCATCTAAAACAGGGTCCTCTAGGGGCTTCGGGTCTCATTTGTCTCATTTTGGTTGTGGCTTGGAAGTGGTGCAAATCACATTAACATATTTAGTCTTCAAACTAGGTTCTACTATGGGTGCTTCATATGGGTAGGCTTCAGGGTGTTTTGGAGACTCTTTGTAGTATGTTGATGGGCTATCTCCTTGTGTATAATCTAAGCTTTGAGCATTGGGATCATTTTTTATGATCCGTGGGGATGCTGA
Source organism: Ceratopteris richardii (assembly GCA_020310875.1). Lineage (NCBI taxonomy): Eukaryota > Viridiplantae > Streptophyta > Polypodiopsida > Polypodiales > Pteridaceae > Ceratopteris > Ceratopteris richardii. The sequence goes on along the minus strand of CM035413.1, from coordinate 29,335,709 downwards.
TACCAATTCCCTATTGGGATATTTCACTGAAATTACTTTGGCACGGGGTGGAGTTTGTTTTCCCAACACTCGTAGGGGTCTAGGTTATGCATGTTATCGTGGATGATAGTTGTGAAGGGGGTTGTAATAAGGCTTCTGTTGGTACTAGCCTTGATATCTATGTGGTTGTGGATAAGGATTCTAGTAGTTTTTCCTAATTGCTTGCTTGTTATACGGACAGTCTTGAGATGTGTGGTTTGTGTACTTCTATCAATTGAGCAATAATGGGAAATCAAATTCCTTGGGTTTGGAATCATCAATTGACCCAAATTGGCCATGTGATCCCCTCGACAAGTGTAGCAATGTTTGGTCAAAACCATTCTAGGGGTTTGCTTAATTAACACCCCTAACTTTTGAGCCACTCATGCTTTAAATCTTTTATAGAGGTAAAGGGTTTGGACGTGAGATTGGTTGAATAATCTAAATCTTTATAGATTTTAGATAGCTCCAACCCATCTCCCAAATTATCATCTATGTCCATACAAATTCTCACCAATGCTCTATGGTGCACGGTTCCTTGAGGTAGACATATGATTGTCACTTTGCACTCAATAAGACATCTAAAGATAAGCAAAACTTGTTTAGCTTGAGTAGTTAGCTCTGGGATGGGGCATTTCCCACTAGATTTCCAAAATCTATGTCCTGCTAGCCTCGTAGTTTCTTGCAATTTCTATTTAAAACTATGGACTAATGATGAGGTATTGTGTCTGATTCCACTCTTAGAAAACTTTGTAATGAAGGCTTCTAGCAATTGATGAATGTGCCTAAACTGTCCTTGATGAAGAGGTTGGAACCAAGTTAGGGTGGTATTCTTTAACGCTGATCCAAAACCATTTGGTACTTAGTGAATATGTCCTCCACTTGTTCAGCTCTCAAAATTTGCTTGAATTCTTCAACATGATCATAGTGGTCGCCACTACCATTGAAGTAATTCTTCACAGATTTCACTACTTTTGTAGGCCTCAAAATTCTTTGGCTCTCTCTTAATCTTTGAGGACTATGTCCTCTAGGCCTTTCGCATTCTATTCTATCTACATCCAATCCTTGTCTTTCTCTCCCTATATTATGTACAAAGCTCACTTTTGGTCGTTCATTGGATTTATCCTTTTGAGTTCCTAGAAAATTTTAAGATCCTAATCCTATCTTACCATGAGGGTTAGTATACTTTGGTGAAGGAAAGATTGGTTTTCCCTCCACGTATAAGCATGTCTACTATGTTCAATAACTACAAACATCCTCTTCAAAGTGTTTTCAAGGTATGTGATCTTTCTTAGGATCTCTAGAGCTTTGAATTCATAGATATTGATTCTAGAAATGTCACTAGGCATATCATTTCTAAACCTCCAAAAGGCTTCATCTCTCTTTCTACTTAGAAAGAGATCTATGCTAGTATTGTCTTGGAGCATCCAATTAGGATTGATGATTCTTAAAGACTAATTTACCTATAGGAGTTCATGGTTCTCATTCTTTTCTCTCATGATCTATCTCCAATCTCTGATTCAAGTACAATGGACCCGAATTCATCCATTTTATGGGGTACGCTAGTGACCGTGTGGAAGAGATGGATGTATACCTCAATGAAGTGAGGTGGTACTACTAAAGCTTGCTTTGTACTAGCCCTGATGCTCTCAGAGTTATAAAGTAGGCCCTTTTAACTTGCAAATGGCACCAAGAAAGTACCTATGTACTTTGTAGTTGATACTTGAAACCATTAATCCAAAATAGACTAGTTTAAGAATAGCTAGTGTTGAAAAACTTACTATTTTAGTCCATAGAGCTGCTGGGTTTTTTTACTCAGAGCTCACAACACAGTAAAAATTGGTTTAATTCTTTTTGAGGGAACTCAATAAGCTAACATAGCTAATGATTACAAGTGAATCATTTAAAATGATCAACTATGCTCTGAGAAATAACTTTAGCAAATGAGATCTTACCCCCGATATTTTAGGGACAACCAGTAGATGATGAGTGATCATTTCAAGGATGATTTCTCTCAGATGCCTAAACCAAATGCCTTGAAATTTTTACAGCACAAATTAGAATTCAAGATGGTTCCAACAAATCAAAGATTATGTAAAATGGTTGAGTATTCATTGACATATGACCAAAAGCAATTGACAGTTTTGAGTAATCATGGCAAAGAAGTAGACAGAGATGTTCAGTGAGCTATATGTATTATAGAACATGATTGTACAAAGTCATTGGCATTGTAATGATGCTCAATGATGATGAACTGATTGAGCTATGGTGTGAGCTACTCAAGCTCTATAAATGATCAAGGAATGAGCTCAAAATGAGGCACAATACTTTGCAATATTTTACAAGGTCTTTTATAAGTATTTCTTCTAAGTTTGAATTTTGAATTCAAATGTGGCTCCAATAAAAAATTAACTCCATTGATTTTGGAGATATTGCCTCAACTTGCAGTCATAGCTAATATTCATCATAACACCACAAGATATTAGCTTCTACAAGATTCTCCAAGGATTTAATGTTTTACAATGGTAAATGATCAAGAAATTACTAGCTATAATTCACATGAATCATCAAGTGCTTTCACACAATGTCGTCCATGCTAAGCCAAATGTGTAGGCTTGAACATTTGCACCAACACATCCCCCTCAAGCTAAACATCTTGGCTTGCATTTCTTCATCAATCTTCTTGAATATCATGTAATCCAATCATGACTTTAAACGTGCAAAGCTTAGTACCATCAAGCACTTTGGTTAACAAATCAGCACATTGAATATTTGTAGATACATATGCTAGTTGCATCTCTTTGCTCAAGAGCTTCTCTCTAACGTAGTGATAGTGCACTTCTATATGCTTAGTTCTTGCATGATAAATGGGGTTGGCTGCAAGATGCAAAGAACTAGTGTTATCACCAAAGATCATTGTTGAATGAGTTTGAAGTCCCAAATCTGAGTAGAGAAATCTAATCCCAATAGCTTCTTGTGTAGCATTTGCTAATCCCCTGTATTTAGCCTCTTTTGAAGATAGAGCAACAGTTGGTTGCTTCTTAGAAGACCATGAGATGGGTTTATCACCTACAAAAGATAAATAGCCAGAAGTACTTCTTCTATCATCCTTACATCCTGCCCAATTTGCATCTGAGTACAACTTTATGTCCAAATCTGATGTGTATGGGAAGTAAAGACCTTTATTTTGAGTACCTTTGAGGTACTTCAAAACTCTTTTAGCAGCTTCCAAGTGACATGCTCTAGGTTCATGCATGAATTGGCTGAGAACACTTACTCCATAACATATGTCAATCCTTGTTAATGTTGCATAGTTTAGACTCCCAACTATGCTTTGATAACCTGCAATGTCTTCAAGCAAATCACGTTCATGAGCACTCAATTTATGATTTCCCTCCATAGGGGTGCTAGTACTTTTGCATCCTCTAAGTGAAACTTCTTCAACATGTCCTGCACATATTTCCTTTGAGTGATGTAGATTCCAGAGTTAGTGTATACCAACTCAAGTCCAAGAAAGTATTTCAAAAACCCTAGGTCACTGATCTTAAACTCTTGCATCATCTGGTTTTTTATTTGTTTGATGACATTGGCATCACTACCTGTAAGAATGATGTCATCCACATATGCACATAAATATATCATTTCTGAATTACTTCTCTTGATAAATAGAGAATTTTGTGCCATATCTCTAACTCAGACAAGGTTTGATCCTTATAATTATAAAGTGCAATGTTTCTAGTGTCCTCAAGCTTAAATGTAAACAATCTACATGTTTTCTCTCCTTTTGCAATTCTCCTAAATCCATGTTGGGGGTCCTCCACAAAGGCTCTACATTTATTGAACCTAACCTGCAAACCATTTTCCATTATATGTCCAACACTCATCAAATTCTTTGTGATAGTAGGTACATAAATAACTCTTCTCAATATATTCCTATTCCCATCAGAAGTTTTGACATTTCTTACCTTGATAATTGAGTGCTCGGTATCATCACCTATTTGCAGTTGGTGCTTTCCCTTGGGCTTTTCAAGATTAGAAACGAGAGCTATATTGCCTGCTACATGGTTCGAACAACCTAAGTCAATATAAAAGAGTTGCTCATCATTCATACCTTGTTTTGAGGTCATGTTCATAATTAGAAGGGAATCCTCTTGATCCTCTATATAGTTGTTGAATTCTTTTCTTCATTTGTATCCTCCTTGATAATTGTTGTTGTAATTGTTTCTGTAGCCATGGTTGTAACATTGATTATGATTGAATCTTCCTCTTGATTGTGAGTAGCCACCTCTTTGGAATCCTCTTCCTCTCTATTTTTTGAAGTTCCTATAGCACTCATCTATTATGTGATTAGAAAGTCCACATATATTGCATGGGGAAGAATTGAAAGGTCTCCCCTACCTTGTTTACCTCCTTTTCCCCTTCCTTTTGAATTCCTACCTCTCCGTGCATAGTCAGCTTGAGAAGTACCACCTTCATCTTCAAACTTTTTGCTCTTTCCTTTATCCTTAGAATTTTGTTTATCTGTATAGTGGGCAGAAGAATTGTTACCTCTTGATGGTTCACCATTTTTGTTGAGCTTGGCCTTATGGGTGAAGAGTTGCCCCATGAGAGTGGTTAGATCAAGGATTCGCATATCCATATAAAGATCCATTGTAGTTGTGAAGGATTCCCACTTATTATTTGCCTTGATGCCATTGATTATCTGTCTCACTATTTGCTCATCTTTAATCTCCTCTCCTATGCTTTCCAACGTATCAGCCATATCCTTTACCTTGGTCACATACGCTAAAATATTCTACTTAGGTTGCTTCGTTTGAGTAGTAAACTCCATCCACAATTGATTTTTCTTAGCTCTTGTATTGGAAGAAAAGTATGAAGATAGATTATCCCAGGTCTCTTGGGAAGTTTTGCGATTCCTAATATGTGGAAGAAGGAAGTCAAAAATAGAGTTAAGTAGATATGATCTGGCTAAAGCATCTTTGGCACACCATGAGTTGAGTCTTTCTTGCTTCTCTCTTGTAGGTTGATCTTTGCTTCTAAATGTGGGCATCTCCTCATCTCCTGATATGTACCCATAGAGACTTCTTCCTTGTAGATAGGTCTTCATCCTCAAGGACCATGATGGATAACTATTCATGTCAAATTTGTCAATGAAAGAGGGGAAACCATCTCCCATTTTACCTCAACTTGCTCTAATACCACTGTTGGAAGAAATGGATGGATACCTCAAGGAAGTGAGGTGGTATTGCTAAAGCCTGCTTTGTACCAGCCCTAATGCACTTCAGAGTTATAAAGTAGGCCCTTTTAACTTGCAAATGATGCCAAGAAAGTACCTTTGTACTTTGGAATTGATACTTGAAACCATTAATCCAAAACAGACTAGTTCAAGAATAGCTAGTGTTGAAAAACTTGCTATTTTAGTCCATACACCTACTTGGTTTTTTACTCAGAACCCACAACACAGTAACAATTGGCAAAATTACTTTTGAGGGAATTCAAGTAGCTTAGATAGCTAATGATTGCAAGTGCAATCATTTAAAATGATGAACTATGCTCTGAGAAATGACTTTAGCAAGTCAGATCTTACCCTCGATATTTTAGGGAATAACCAGTATATGACCAGTGAGCATTTCGAAGATGATTGTGCCCAGATGCCTAAACCAAATGCCTTGAGATTTTGACAGCACAAAATAGACTTCAAGATGGTTCCAACAAGCCAAGATTATGTAAAATGGTTGAACATTCACTCAGATATGACCAAAATAAGTTGATTGTTCTGAGTAGTCATAGCATAGAAGTACACAGAGATGTTCAATGAGCTATATGTATTATAGAACATGATTGTACAAAGTCATTGGCATTGTAATGATGCTCAATGATGATGAACTGAGTGAGCTATGGTGAGAAATACTCAAGCTCTACAAATGATCAAGGAATGAGCTCAGAATGAGGCATACTACCTTGCGAGATTTTATAAGGTCTTTTATAAGTATTTCTTCTAAGTTTGAATTTTGAATTCAAACTTGGCTCCAATCAAAAAGTCCTTCAACTTGAATTCATAGCTAATATTCTTCCTAGATCCACGAGATATTAGCTTTTACAAGATTCTCCAAGGATTTATTGTTTTACAATGGAAAATGATCAAAAAGTTACAAGCTATAGTTCACATGAATCATCAAGTGCTTCCACACAATGTCTTCCATGCTAAGCCAAATGTCTAGGCTTGAACATTTGCACCAACACCGTGTACATGGTTCCCTGGTTATCTATATATGACCCATTTTTGAATTTGACCACTTGGTGCTCAATTCCGAAGGGCTCTTCTAGATTCCTAAGTTGAACTATGGAATTTTGTAGACCATCCTTGTAGATGTGAGCACCTAGTTGCTTGGTCTTGATGTACTCTAGTTGGTTTTATAGGAACCTTTTGGTGTTTGCAAATAGGTAAGTCTTGGCTCACATTTGGTGAGTTCTCGTTGCATCAATTTATGTTTTTTTCCCTTATGGTTGTTGTGATTATGAAATATCCTTGTCTTGTACTTGAATTCTTTAAAGCTCTTATGCTCCTAATGCCACCAATTCTTGAGTACTAATGCTATTCCTTAGCCTAAAATTGAATGGGCAAAGCGGGGTATAGTGACTTCCAACCTTGAGTCCTGCTCTTTGTATATCCCCAATATGCTCCAATTTTCTCAGCCATCTTCCAAGCACCGTCTCTTTCCTGGATTCTTTGTGACAGCCATGACCGCTTATATCGGAGGCTTTGAAAACACCTAAAATATTTCAACAATTTTGAAATTTTTATTCAAAATTACTGACCTTAAATTTTTCCAAATAGGGGTCCTATCGCTATGGTCTAGGCCAATCACGATGGTCAAGATTGTCCTCATGGCCTGGGGCAATGGTGATGGTCAAGACTGTCATGATGACCTCGAGCAATCATGATGGTCTAGCCAATCGTGACAGGGTTAGGTTGTCATGATGGTCCAAGGTGTCATGATGGTGTGACGGTGTCATGATGGCATGAGGATGTCACAATGGTCTAGCCAATTGCCATAGCAAACAAGAATTGCAATGGGGTTAGCCTATCATGATGGAAAGGGGTGATGCAATGGTCCAAGGTGTCATGATGGGGTCAGCCTATCACGATGGCAAGGGGGTGTAACAATGGTTCAAGGTGTCACGATGATGTGATGGTGCCTCAAAGTTGTGAGGATGTCGTGATGGTCCAACTAATCATGATGGCAAGCAGGAATCGTCATGGGGTTAGCCTATCATGATGGCACGAGGGTGTCTTGATGGTACAAGGTGTCATAATGGGGTCAGCCTCTCATGATGGTATGACCAATCATGATGGTCCAAGGTGTCACAATGCGGTCAGCCTATCATGATGGTGGCAACCAATCAGGATGGTGATAGCTAATCATGATGGTCATGGCCAATCACAATGGCATGAAAACTGATGATTTTCACCAAACTATCTATGGGTTCAGGGATGTGTGAGTGTGCTTTTACCTCTGTCGCCAACGTGTTCTCAAAAATTGTAGGTTGGAGGCATGTCACAATAGGCCAAACCCACGAGCAAGGAGGTGAAAAAATACAGCGGATTCCTTACCTACTATAGTTGTTGAGCCTGATCATAAAAGGAGATCCTACAAAGTAACTCTCACACGCACAAAATTAATAATCCCTCTCTCTCTCACACATGCAAATGAGGGAAATGGGGAAAATGTGGGTGGATATGAAAAAAATCAAATTTTTTTTGGTGACAATGATGATGCGTGGCTATGAATGACATAGGTAGAGGAGGTGAAGGGAAGCAAAACCAACTACAAAATCGTGCAAAAACTCTAACTACTTACCTTTCAATGTCTATCTCCTAACACTCTTACCATCACACTTTCATCCTTGAGCACATCCCTGGCAATGGCACCAAAATTGGTGTTGCTCTAGACAAGGGTGAGTATCACATCGTGGAGCTCCACCTCCTTAATTCTCAATCTACGGAAGAGTAAGGATGATATGAAGATCATGAACGAGTGATATGTGTGAAGATGAAGGTGAGAAGCACACTAGTGCAGACACACATACAAACACACATAAGGAAGAGGGAATAGGAGGGGAATTGAAGGGAAATCATTTCTTCTCATTACTCAAAATACCAAAGCTCTCATACGAGGCTCACTCCTCAAACTAGTGAACCCCAAAAATGAGCTCTCTAGCTCTATTTATAGTTTTTGAGGTAAAAATGATGGGTTTCACATCTAATGATCGGCCTAGTTGAGATTTATGTCTTAAGCTACTTTTGGGGTATCAAAGGAGGTCCTAAAAATATGAAAATTGGTAGGCATGATCTATCTAAGCTCCTCAAGGTGGAGGACTCCTCAGCTCCCAAAAAATGGAGCATGGCATGGCGAAACTGGGTGATTATATGTTACATTGCTTAGTGGCTAAAATTATTGTTGTTGCTTTTGACGAGACTGAGATGCTTGTAAATCAATATTGAGTAGAAATTTTAATGGTGGGGCCCCCTTTCGTCTCCTTGCTCTACTTCTTACATACTTCCTCTTTGTCTATGTAGTGAGCTATTGCCAACACACACACATACATACACACACACACACACACATATATATATATATATATATATATATATATATATATATTGTGTGTGTGTGTGTAACGTTGTATTGTCAATACTACGTAGTAAAATATAGTGGCCATTGATGGTACAAGAGTTTCTAGAGGGCATTTATCATAATGTCGACATAATACAATACCACTTGCATTGAATCTTTTGATGAAGATTGTTTTTTACTATCTCAGCGTGATTCACTAACAACACTTTATGCCTATATTGAAAACAAATTAAGAAGCAGTAAATGTATTTTTGGTAAAAAACTGTAAGTAACTTAATTGCAATTAACTAAAATCACTTGGACGGAAAAGCTTTATGTATGTATGTATGTATGTATGTATATGTGTGTGTACGTATGTGTTGGAGATAGATGTCTGCGGAAGCATGCAAACAACACAAGGAAGAAGAAGAAGCTTGGAGCACAAACACACAATACTGAATGTATTACTAGAGAATGTACAAAGATAAGTAGCCCATTAGGGCAATAGGCGTATATACAAGCCGAGGGAAAAAAACCTCCTAAAGAGGGAAAAAAGTGTCCCGGCGGTCCTAGTGTGTTCACACACATCACTACCTAAGTATATCAACAAATCCCCCCTGGGAGTGATGTTGTGAACAAAGAGCTAGCACTCATGTATAAGGAAGTGCCAAGCTATGTGGAAATCACTCCACCAAAGGAAGTAAGCCCAAAGCTTTGCAAAAAGCTTCAAACATCTCCCTAGGCATAGCCTTCGTGAAAAGGTCTGCAATGTTCTCCTGCGTGGGCACATATGCCAAGCTGATCTCCCCAACAGAGAACCTCTCCCTAACATAGTGATAATGCACCTCAATGTGCTTAGTGCGAGCATGGAACACAGGGTTCCTCGCAACTGCCAATGCACTCTGACTGTTAGTGAAGATGGTGGTGGCAGAAGACTGGCCAACACCCAAATCAGCCATAAGGCGTCTGAGCCACACACACTCAACAGTCACTGTGAAAGCTACCCTATACTCAGCCTCACAACTGGAAGTGGCCATAGTAGGCTGCTTCTTGCTCAACCAAGATATACATGAGCTACCAAGCATGAAGCAAAAACCACTGGTGGACACACGAGTGTCATAGCAACGAGCCCAATCTGAGTCAGAAAAAAGCATGCAAATCTAGCGGTAGTGATCCCCCCTTGGGATAAAACAACCCAAGTAGCCGAGTACCACTCAAGTAGCGAAAGATGCGCTTAACCACCTTCCAATGCGTGACTCGTCGGCAATGCATAAACCTGCTCATCTGTGAGACAGCAAACTGAATATCTGGCCGAGTAATGCATAAGTAAATCAAGCATCCAACAACCTGCTGATAGAGAACAACATCAAATGCATCTCCAGCTTCATGAAGACTCAATCCTAAACATGTCTCCATAGGAGTGGCAATAGTCTTACAATCTTCAAGGCCAAAATGCTGCAATAATGTGTCAATATATTTCATTTGACACAAAGCCATTCCACCATCAACTTGCATAAACTGAATGCCCAAATAGTGATGCAAATGCCCCAAATCAGACATCTCAAATGAGGCATGCAAATCAGCCTTAAAATCAGCAATATGCCTCTCAATAGGACCAATGAGCAGCATGTCATCAACATAGACAACAATGATCAGAAGCACATCATTAGCACGCTTAACATATAAGGTGCTTTCAGTTGGACTGTTCTCAAAACCATGTGCAATAAGATAGGCATGTATCTTCTCATACCAAGCACGTGGTGCTTGCTTTAAACCATATAATGCCTTCTTTAACCTGCACACCTGGTTTTCATGCCCTTTCTGCACAAAGCCACGGGGCTAAAAAACATACACTTCTTCATGCAAGTCACCATTCAGAAATGCTATTTAAATGTCCAATTGATGTACATTCCAACCATGATGGGCTACAAGTGCATAAATGCTCCAAACAGTAGTCATATGGCATGTAGGTGCAAAGGTCTCATCAAAATCAATGCCTCTTTCCTACGCATAACCCTCTGCAACAAGCGTAGCCTTATACATGTCAACTATACCATCTGGTTTATGCTTCAGCTTGTACACCCACTTAGTGCCAATGGCCTTCTTGCCAAGAGGCAAGTCACATAAAGACCATGTAACATTCTTCATTATAGCATCATATTCAGATTGCATAGCAGCCATCCAATTTTCTGAATTCTGTGCTTCATCAAAAGAAACAGACTCATTCTCATCACAGAGACTAGATGCAACCATAGCATAGTAATCTGATGCAAAGGAGGCACTATGAGAGCCTGAACGAGTACGATATGACAAAGGTGCATCTAATTTGTTGTCACGCAAAGTCTGCACCAGCCATTTTGGCATAGTTTTTAAAAGAGAAAAGGATCACAAGCTATGGAATCCAAGAGGCAAAGCAATGATGCAGAAGTGTGGAGAATGCTCCAAGCAAGTACCTACAAGGTCAACAAGGGAGAAACGACAACTACAAAGGTATGTTTATGATTCCACATTTGTTACAAAGCATTCAATCTACTTGGCAACGGACTCAATTTCAGAGGAACTCTCAACCTATGAAGTGGAAAAAGGAAACCCTAATTGGGAAAGGGCCATGAAAGAAGAAATAGATGCATTGAAGGAGATGGACACTTGGGATTCAGTTGCAATGTCATCCAATCAAAAGGTAATTGGTTGCAAATAGGTATTTAAAGTTATTAGAAACTTAGATGGACCAGTTTGCAGGTATAAGGCAAGATTAGTTGCCAAAGGATGCTCACAAACGCATGGTATAGACTATGAGGAAATATTCTTACTAGTTGCAAAGATGACTAGAATAAAAAAATTGATAAGTGTAGCTGCTACAAGAAATTGAAGACTCCTCCAACTTGATGTGAAAAATGCATTCGTAAATGGTTGGATAAGTGAAGAGGTATACATGTCACAAAGACTAGGTTTCTAAAACCCTAATCATGCATCTTATGTTTGCACACTCAAGAAAGCATTGTAAAGATTGAATTAAGCTTCTAGAGCTTGAAATTATAGGTTGGTTACATGCCATCAAGATCAAGGGTTCAAACCTAGCAACTCACATCCTTCTTTAATCATCAAAAGGGATCACATTGAGGTCATCTATCTATGTGTATATGTAGATGATGTTATTGTGATAGGTGATCATGTGAAATAACATTCAAAGGATGAAGAGACACATGCAAGAGGAGTTCAAAGTCAATGACTTAGGGAAGATCAAATATTTCCTAGGTATGCAAATGATTTATATAGATGGAGGGATATATCCAACTCACAAAAGATACATTCACTACCTACTTCTCAAGTTGAGAATAGAGAACACAAGACTTTGAGGTACACCTTTGGAATTGAACCATAAACTAAGTTTTTATGAAGATTACCAGATTGATGATCCTAAAGAGTATCATATCTTAGTTGGTAACTTGATATATGCTACTCACACAAGACAAGACATATCATATTGTGTGTGAGTGCTTAGTCGATTCATGTACTCATCTAGAGGGCCACACATGGATGCTGCAAAAAGAGTACTCAAGTACCTCAAAGGGACACTCAATAAAGGTATCTATTATCCTTACTCTTCAGATTTGGATATCAAAATCTATTCAAATGTAGACTAGGCAGGAGCAAAGGATGATAGAAGAAGTACCTTTGGATACTTAGCATTTGTAGGTCCAAAATTGTTGGTGAAGGACAATCAACAATTGGTGATTATATAAAGCTTAGAAGTGAAGAAATGAAAAAAATATTGAAGTCCAACTTCATGGAATAAAGAGGAGATTCAGATAGTAAAGTTCTTTAAAACATATGTACATTAGCTTTGTAAATACTTCAATATACTTGAAGTAATGAGGAATCAATACTCATATGTATATATAGATACGTGTAGAAGGTCGTATTAGAAGAATGAAATGAAGCATAGATGAAAAATGATGTGTATTGGATGTATCATCCATCAGATGTATGAAGAGTTGAATAGGAAGAATGTTCAGAGAATTGCATGTCAATCTTTTCTCTAGTTCTCCTTCTGTGTTTGATTTTATCATAAATCCTTTTGTACACATCTAAGTCAATAGTTAATATATCTATGGTTAAAGTTTGAGAGTTCAATTGCAAACAGGCTAAGAGAATTTTGTGTAGGAACATCTATATGTGAGAAAGTGTTGAGTGTCTTCTGAAACAGGCGCAGTTTGATGATCAAAGAAATGATCAGTTCTCAGTGCACAGTGTAAATTTTTACAGAAATGAGGAGTCAAAATCTAAGTTGGAAGGTAAATCATCTATAGCTAAAAGCATTTTCTTAAGCGGGTATTAGATTGGGAGAATTATGTGTTAGAAGTTGCAGGTGTCAAAATTGACTTTATAGGAAGGCAGTTTCAGACATACGTATATTGTTTGAAGCATTTATCATAATCTACCAAAGCTTTTGAAGTGTTTTAACTTGGAGGAGGTGCACAACTCTAGGCAACACATCCTACAAATGTTCATCAGAAACTTTACACAAATGATTTATCAATGAGTGATTAATGTGCAGCAGACCTTTCTGTGAAATGATTTTCTTCAGAGTTAGCTAATTTCTTGATAGTTTGGTGATTGTCTTCCAAAATTGGTTGGAGTTTAAAGTTATTCTTGATATAGAGGTGGTCTAACATCAAGGATAGCTTGTTCTTTTTGAGATTAACACTCTCCATCAGTGGTGTTAGAGCAAGAAGTATCAAATTTGAGGAAAAGGAAGACCCCGACTGCTGCAGATATACAAATTTCACACCTTGAAGGTTCAAAAGGATAAAGTTTGGAAGAAAGACTAAAGGAAGACACACAAAGGCAATCAAAAAGATCAGAAGGAGTAAACTTCAAAGCTAAGGTACATTCATTCCTTATAAGGATTAAAGATTTGATAGTATAAGTGAAGTAAGGATGGGAGATAGTCTCCAAATTGAGAAGTTGGATAGAGAGAACTATCTAGCTTGGTCCATGAGAATGGAAGCTCATCTTATGAGCAAAGATCTGATGGGATACATCCCAGGAGAGGAACAAAAGCCAGAGTTTAAAGATCCTAGTGTTCCAACTAGGGAAGAGGTTGCAGATATAAAGATTTGTATGAAGAAGGATGCTCAAGCAAGGAGCATAATCTACATGGCAGTGAATGATTATTTGCTTCCTCATATCAGAGGACTTGAAAGTGCAAGTGACATTTGGAATGCTTTGGAAGAGCATTTCCAAAATACAACCAAATCAAGGAAAGCTTCATTATGGGCAGAATTTACTACATTCAAGAAGAAGGCTTCACAATCAATATCTGATTATGTGACAAAGATGAAAAACATTGCTGATTCTTTAGGTGCAGTTCATGAAGATATTGAAGAAGATAAGCTAGTAAGACAAATTCTCTCAGGGCTAAGAGGAGATGAGAAGTGGAAGCCTTTTATTTTGTCTATAGAACTTTTATTAGATCATTTCACTCCTGATTTGAATCAATTGTTAGGGCATATGCTAACTTTTGAGAATGATATCAAAAGAGATGTTGATAAGAGTGCGGGTCATGCAATGCATTCTAAAGACAAGAAGAAAGCTAGCAAAGGAAAGAAACAATCAGTTGAAGATGAAGGTACTCCAAGTCAAGCAAACTTCTTAAGAGGAAGAGGAAGTGGCAGAAGTAGACGAAGAGGCAGAAATAACAAAGATAATGTCAGAGCTTGTTGGATATGTGGTAAGACCAATCATCTATCTCATGATTGTTGGCATAATAATCAAAGCAATGGAATTAGAATTTTAGTCAAAGAGGAAGAGGTGGCAGATATCAGAGAGGAAATTTCAGAGGTAGAGGTGGTAGGAATTCTTTTGGAAGAAGTGGAGGAAGAAACTTCCAAAATCAATCCTACAATAACACCTACTACAATTATGCATCAGATCAGAAAGAAGATTCAACTCTTATTATGAATGCAACATGTGAAGCCTCACATGAAGACATGAGAGTATTTTATATTGACTCATGATGTAGCAATCATCTAAGTGGAAATATTTCTTTGATGATTGATCTAGATCATAAGGCAATTAATCACACAGTTCAAACAGGTGATAATACAAAGCACAAAGTAAAGTCAATTGGTTCAGTTAAAGCCAAAGATGGAAGTACTCTCTTGAGTAAGGTTCTGTATGTTCCTACAATTCCAAAGAACTTGATCAGTGTAGGACAAATTGTGGAAAAATGATATGAGGTAAGGTTCACATTATGTGAAGACCCTAGTCAATGGTATAAACAAATTGTTACAGGAAAGAAAGAAGGAAGGCTCTTCACTTAAAGATACAAGGTAATATTGGACATGCTATGTTTACATATGGAGAGCAAAAGGTTTCTGAATTGGATCTTTGGCATAAAATACTTGGACATTTTAATGAAAGAGGTATCAAAGAAATGGTTAACAATGGTTCAGTGCTTGGATTGCATAATGTTGTAGGTCAACGCATGACATACAGATGCGAAGCATGTTAGTTAGGTAAGGCTCATAAGCAATCATATAATAAGCATGGTTTTATGTATTCAGAAAGACTTGAATTGGTACATACAGATGTGTGGGGTCCTTCAAAGGACTTCAGTATAAATGGTTCAAGATATTATGTCATATATGTTGATGATGCTACCAGGTGGATTACAATCTATGTGATCAAAGATAAGTCAGAAGTGTTTAACACATTTAAACACTATCATGCATATGCAGAAAGAATTACAGGTCAAAAATTGAAGAGGTTAAGGTCAGATGGAGGAGGAGAGTATTTCTCTAATGAATTCAGTGATTATTTGTGGAATGCAAGTATAAAGAGAGAAGTTACTTGCAGGTATTCTCCTCAACAAAATGGGGTAGCAGAAAGAAGAAACAGAACTCTTGTTGAGTTTGCAAGATCCATCATGAAGGAGAAAAATTGCCCTAATTATTTGTGGGTTGAGGTTGTAAACATAGCCACATATTTGGTCAATAGGTTACCATGTAAAGCCTTGCAGGGTATGAAACCATATGAAGCTTGGTGGGGTAAGAGACCTACCTTGGATCAATGTAAAATATTTGGATGCTTGCCATATGCATATGTGCCATCACAATTGAGGCATAAATTGGAACCTAAAGCAGAGAAGTATGTATTCATTGGTTATGATGACAAGCAAATGGTTTATAGGTTGTGGAGTCCATCCACACAGCAATTCCTTGTGTCTAAGGATGTTACATTTGATGAGCAAGGTACTTGGTATGTATGTACACTTAATGTTCATGCAGATGTTGAAGAAGTTGTGAATCAAAAGAAAGGTAAATCAAAGGTTCAGATATTTGATGAAGAAGAGAACAATGAAGTACAAGTTGAAGTTGAAGAAGTGCCAAGGTTTGATCTAGAATGTGATGAACCCGAAACTTCAAGAAATGGAGAACTCAGAAGGTCATCTAGGCACAAATAGCAACCTACAAGGTATAGCTATGATACTTCATTCTTGACTACTAAAGATTATGCTTACATCTTAAAAGCAGATGAAGATCCATCCACATATGATGAAGCCAAAGGGAAGAAGAATTGGGAAAAAGCTATGCAAGAGGAATATGATGCATTAATGGAAAATGAGACTTGGGATTTGGTTCCTAAACAAAATAGCCAGAAGATTATTGGATGTAAATGGGTCTACAAAACAAAAAGGTTTGCAGATGGAAGTATATCTAGGTACAAAGCCAGGCTTGTTGTTAAGGGATATGCATAGACATATGGTGTGGACTATGATGAAACTTATAGTCCTGTTGCAAAGATGACAACCATAAGGACTCTCATAGCAATTGTTGCTTGCAAAGGTTGGAAATTATCTCAATTAGATGTGAAGAATGCATTTTTGAATGGCTTTATTTCAGATGAAGTCTACATGGAACAACCAGATGGTTTCAAAGATCAAGTGTATCCAAATCATGTGTGTAAGCTCAAGAGAGCTTTGTATGGGTTGAAGCATGCCCCAAGGGCATGGAATTATAGGCTTGTAAAGTTATTGAAGGAACTTGGATTTCAAGCCTCAAAGGCAGATAGTAGCTTGTTAGTCAAAGCAAGTGAGGATGGATTTATTTATAATTGTATTTATGTTGATGGCATAATACTTACAGGAACAGATGACAAAGGTATACACATGATTAAGAAGCAGATGGAGAAAGAATTCAAAATCAGTGATTTGGGAAATTTGTCATTCTTTTTGGGAATGGAGATTTCATATACTCAACATGGAGTATATGTAACTCAAGAAAGGTATCTGAAAAATTTGCTAGCCAAATTTAAAATGGAAGATTGCAGAATAGCATCAACTCCAATGGAAGTGAATCATAGATTAAGTAGATATGGAGGAGAGGAATTCAAAGATATGATGCTCTATCAGAGTTTGGTGGGTAGCTTGATTTATGCTACATTAACAAGACCTGACTTATCATATGCAGTTGGATTTTTATCTCAATTCATGCATTGTCCTAGAAAGGAACATTGGATTGCCCGACAAAGAGTACTTAGGTACATCAAGGGCACACTTAAAGAAGGTTTGTATTATGGATTTACTTCAGATACAAGAGTCAAAATATACAGTGATGCAGATTGGGTAGGTAATTCTCATGATAAAAGATCAACACATGGATACTTGTGTTATGTGGGAGATAAGCTAATTTCATGGTGCTCCAAGAAGCAACATACAATTGCTTTATCATCTACAGAAGCAGAATACAAAGGCATGGTAGAAGCTGCAAAGGAAGTAATATGGTTAAAGACTCTTATGAAGAGTTTTGATATTATTCAGAGTACTCCTATCATTTGTGGAGACAATATGAGTTCTTTATATTTGGCAGCAACTCTTGTGTTCCATGCTAGAACTAAACATATTGAGATTCAGTATCATTTTCTTAGAGAGAAGGTTGTTGATAAAGAAATAGAAATTATGCATACTCCTACAAAAGATCAACTTGCAGATATGATGACAAAAAGCTTGGATGGACCAAAGTTGCAGAGGTTTAAAGATATGGCAGGAATAAAGAAGATGCACGTAATCACAATTGATGATTGAGGGGGAGTTGTTGGTGTAGGACAATCAACAATTGGTGATTATATAAAGCTTAGAAGTGAAGAAATGAAAAAAAGATTGAATTCCAACTTCATGGAATAAAGAGGAGATTCAGATAGTAAAGTTCTTTAAAACATATGTACATTAGCTTTGTAAATACTTCAATATACTTGAAGTAATAACGAATCAATACTCATATGTATATATAGATATGTGTAGAAGGTCTTATCAGAAGAATGAGATGAAGCATAGATGAAAAATGATGTGTATTGGATGTATCATCCATCAGATGTATGAAGAAAGACCTCTAGGATTGCTAGAAGGGATAACTCTAACCACTTGTGGTGTAGAGTTTGAGCACACCTATGCTATATGTGACTTTGGTAAAACTAATACCTACAAAATGATCCTAGGAAGAACCTTCCTATGACAACTACAAGTTGTACAAGATTGGGGAACCAATTCCTTGTACTTGGAGTGCTTAGGGGTTAAAACCAAGGTTAATTTGAAGGATTACACCTTTAAAGATTTACCACCCCTACAATGGAATCCTATCCACAAGGAGCAAGAAGATTCAATCTCTGTGCATTCTAAAAGTTCATCTGATACATCTTGGATGCATGAAGATAGTCATTTGTGGATGTGCAAGGTTTCCAAGGAAGAGGAAAAATGCTTAAAGGCAAGAGAAAAAGGAACTTCTCAAGGCGATAGACCAGTTAGAGACCCAGCCTATACGCCGATTATCTTTCCAGATGAGGAATTTGAGCCTCATGGTTGGGAAGAAATCTTGGCCACCATGGACATTGCGGTCAATGAAGAACAGTGGAAACCTCATTGTGATGAGGAGGGTTATGATATTTTAGTGTTCATGTGTCAGCCCTTGCTAGAAGGATGTGATCCCCTAGTGACTTCATAGAAGAAGAAGAGAACGATGACAATCTAGAGTCCATTGTGATGGATAGTTGTTTTATTTCAGAGGAGTACTATCTAGAAGACATAGGAGTATTTACACAAAAAGAAGAAGAACCTCTCACAAGCATCAAAACGGTAAGTTCAAAGGATGGAAGTGAGGGTGATCAAAAGAAAAAGAAAAGAAAATTAGTGAAATAGGAAGAGGAGGAACCATTGTTTGAAGTCCCATAGAATTTCAAGAAATACGAAGTTGAGGACCGAAAAAGTTTGGTACGAATGCCTAAGAGAGAGGCCGTTACAGGAGAAGCATATGATAACAAAGAAAAGACCAAAAAAATTGTAGTCACCACTGAAGAGAAGGAAGAGAGATGTGCATACATAGGAGATGACCTAAGTAACGAAGAGGAAGCAGAGTTGGTAGCTTTATTAAGTGAATATAGGGACGTGTTTGCGTGGCACTATAGAGACTTGAAGGGAGTAGATTTGAAAATTTGTTCTCATACAATTCCCATGATAGCAAATGCCAAGCCCACCAAACATAAGCCCTACACATATAATGACACTTATGTAGCCAAAATAAAAGAAGAAATTGATAGATTGATTGAAGTTGGATTTATCTATGAGATTGAACATACGCAATGGGTGTCCCCCATCATTGTGGTGCCCAAGAAGAACGGAAAGTTGCATGTATGTATTAACCTTAAAAAAGTTAATGCCACCACAATAAGAGATATCTATCCGCTTCCAATCATTGAACATTTATTGGAGCATGTTGCATGCAAGGGAGTTTATAGCTTCCTTGGTGGATTTTCATGTTACAACCAAGTAGCCATTGCCCCGGAAGATCAACATAAAATGGCCTCTACCATAGAGTGGGGAGTGTTTGCATTTTGTGTGATGCCATTTGGGCTCACCAATGCACCTGGAACATTTCAAAGGATCATGTGTTATGTCTTCAAAGAGTTCTTGCGAAAGAGCTTAGAAGTATATGTGGATGATTTATGTGCTCATTCCCACAAAGAAAACACCACAACCCTGAGCTCAGACAAATCCTCAACAAGTGTAGAGAATATCGAGTGTGTCTGAACCCAGAAAAGTGTGTGTTCATGGTATGTCAAGGTAAAATCTTAGGTCATATTGTTTCTAAGAATGGAATATCAATAGTGTCCACTAGGGGAATCGTGTGCCGCTCAAACATGCAATGGCATCTCGCCCGCAAAATGAACCACATGGTGAGGCTGCTCATCAGCTCTGAATAAGTGTCACCCTCACTACTCCAAGGAGAGATGTGCAGGTCCTCAGTGATGTCAACTTTCCTATTGTGAATCAAAATGACCATATTGTCTGTATCATGCTCATAGTTGAGGGCCGGATCATAGAGAGCCCCCCAAGCAACATCACTCCAAGTGATTGTCTAGGGCCCCATCCACCAGGTAAGAAGTCTTGAGATCCTCCATCAAACATGTTGTGCTAATTTTCATTCCCAAAGATAATGTCGTTGTGTCTCCAAATGATAACCACAACCCATAGAGTCATGACGTCACCACCTATAGCTCAGCTAGGTAACAAAAGGAATGATTTTGTGGGTGACAACCACTAAAAGAGGATCACCTCATGAGGGTGTCAAGCACCCCAAATTCGATGTAAAAATGATAACATAAACTCCTTCGTAAGCCCACCCCGCTACCAAAACTAAGCGAGAGTCAGCCTAATCGATTGGCATGAGTGGATGATCCTCCATCCCAACCTAGCAGAGTACTCAAAGAAGGCAATAATGTAGCCTTATGTCGATGATATTTGATGGCACCATTTCCACTCCCAAGGGTTCTGAAGTAGATGAGATAAGTGCAGAGCCTCCTAGAACTAGCGGCACCAACCAATAAGAGTTCAAATGTCCATAAGATCAAGATCAATGTGCCACTCCTAGCCATGTGTGCCAATCACCCAAATCCTCTAAAAAGTGCAATCCTAAATGGTCTCAGGCTTAGCCAATGAGCTAATCATCCACCCCTCATTGCCAATCTCAAAGAAGAGGAACCCATCTTGATAAATGCCTTGAGCAACAATCAACACCTCAGTTCCAATAAATTCCCCAAGCCAAGTTGCCTATGGTTGGGGATCAACCTAAGTTCTCGAGTCCCTCAAAATTGTCCTCTCAACATCCCTAATCATATGAGATGCACCAAGTATCCTCATACATCGATCCTACTGACATGCCACATGGAGACTTTGAAAACTAATCTAATCTGCCACACTACACCTAGGGCCTCTCGCAAACTTCCCCCATGAAACATGTGGGTGTGAATCAACCATGAATCCTCTCTCTGATCAATGAGGGGGTTCCAAGTCATAGTCCTTTAGAATTGCTTCTCAAAAAAAGAGGGTGCAAGCTGCTCAAGAGTGAGATGAAGCTACTCCTAAGATCTCAGGATATTGCAAGCAAAACTCTCCTTGATGTGCCAAGAAAACCTCGTATTCCTCATGTCAAAGGAAACCCATATGATATCAAGCTTCCAAGGCCCACCAATGACAAGAGTAAATAGTCCCAACCTCTACCTAAGAAAATCCTTCTAGGGCTCATGTCCAAGAAGAAGACCACACACAATGAACTTGCCCAATAGGGTTTTGCTATGACAAGGATGATCAATGATCCCAAGCAACCTTATGCCAAGTGGGGCAACCATCCTATCCAGACTAAATAAAATTCCTTAGTAGCCACTGAATCTCTCTGATACAAGAACTCAAGAAGATCCAATAAGAGGTGGGATACCACATCATAGCCAAAAGAACCTGGTTCATCACCACAACCCACTTATCTAGAGACAAGCGATTAGAGCTTCAATGAAATAACTTCCTCCTCATGGTCAAAAGGATCAGGGGAGAGATCTATTGTTGAGGTGCAAAATCCAAAACAATATGGCAACCAAGGTACCTAATTGTTGTGCCAAGTGGGATCCAATGAAAGTGCCCACAAGGATGCCACCTAGGAAAATCATTAGAACCAATCCAAAACAACATGAATCGAGAAAATCAATCTTGGCACCTAATGCATCACAAAATCTATCTAGGGCATGCTCAAATCAAACCAAGTTGGCCTCCCAACCCTTCAAGTATATGGCAGTGCCATGAGCAAACTCAGCATCTAGCTGCCATTGATCCCTAACTGGAAGCTTAATACCTTGAAGTCTAGTGTCCTGAGCTATCAACAAAGTGTTCATGGCCTCAACAAAGAAAAGAAATAGAGTGGGAGCCAACTTTTAGTCATGCCAAAGTGATCGCAAAATACGAAACTTCTCTCCATGACCTCCCACATCTAAAACTTAGCTATGGTCAAAACGATAGAGGGAAGCAATACCCCTCATCAGTAACAAAGTAAAGGTAGTTCCCAAAAGACATTTGCATAGGACCAAAGACATCACTTTGAACAAGGTACGGTTTATGAGTACCTCATGCTAAACCAACTTTTGGGAAGGAGGAACATTGCATTTTTCCCAAAATATAGCTTTCACATGTTTACAAGGTGCCTCAAGTTTGGGTAGAGAGGATACCATTTCAAATTTCTATAGGCATAGCAAACTAGTGAAATTCAGATGACCAAAGCGTGCATGCCAAATCTCTACAGTGGAGATAGCATGAGAATCTTGAACTGCACATGCAAAATCATTCATGCATTTTTCATAGTCTATGAGCGTATATAGCACACAACATAAAATGCAAGAAGAAATAATAACCTCACCATTTGAGAGATCATGAACTGTACATCTATGATCAACAAATTTGATAACCAATACAATCTTGGGTATTACTCAAGCTGATAAATTCCTTGATCGTGGTACATAGAAAGCATCTGACAATATGAAAGAACTACCACCAATAGCAGTTACAATTTTCTTACCAACTCCCATTATAAGATAAGAGGATTTGTTACCTCATGTTAATTTATTCGCTATAGGGGCAGGATCAAGTGAACTAAAGAAACTTTGGTGCAAGGTAATATGTTTGGTTGCCCCACTATCAAAGTACCAAACATCTGCATCTACCATAGACATACATGCTCATGATAAAATGGGTCATAGCTACATAGAATGGTAAATAATCATTCTTCATTCTGAACAAGATTAGCAAACTTTGTTTCATGTGTAAAGGCCTCTACAATAACCATTCTCATCTCTTTCTTCTTTGCCTCTTTTTCAGCATATTTTGGACAGGTCTTTATGATATGATCATTTCCCTTACAATATTTGGAAAAAAATCACTTTTCTATTTCCTTTTCATCTTTTTCGTCCTTCTTTGATTGTGTAACTGTTTGTTATTGATCTTTGGAGTTGTCCTCTCCAATCATTTAGCATAATGAATTAACAACACATCTTTATTTTGTCAATCCTGGAAGTATTCGTGAGACCACAACCCCTTCTACATGATAGAATCCAATAAATAAGAGAATAATGGCTGGATTTCTGAGAATAATGAAGATGAAGAGGAATTTCTAGGCTTTGGATTATCTTGAGCAAATCTTCATCATTTTCCACAATCTTGGTGTCTAAAGCATGTTATTTCTTCAGCAAAATACAACCATGAAGTCAAAACTCAAAAATGTTACCTGTACCATATAGACGAGACAATCGCGATTCTGTACAAACAGACGATTTTCATTTCCAGCACCATTCTTCATCAACTTATCACTCAACACATCAATATTCAGTTCTCTTCATACATCTTCAACAGAAATACACAGTAGAAACTCACAAATCTCCATGGATACACAAGGAATAGACTCAACAAATCAAAGAAACCACACAAAGAGGAGAAACACGATTTTCAGCAGGAAACTCTCTCTCTATTCACTTGGATAGCATGTAAACAAATAATCAACCAACCCCCTCATAATAGAGGAAATTGTCTTATATACATTTTCAAGTGTCCCTTTTCACACTTGAATTTTGTTCCTTTCCTCTATTATTCTAAAAATATGCTATCTAGGAGTTTCCAAAAATTCTAGAAAAATTACATAAGATTCTATTCTACATACGGAAGACTCTTCCTTATTTTTACATCAGTTGCATAAATATTTTTACAAGTTTTTGGCATTTTACAATTATTTTCATCAAAAATGCTTCAAAAAATACATCTTCTAACATCCTTCTCCTCCTAAACCTTTTGGCTCCTGACAAAAGACTTTCGTGCTTCACATATCCTGCAAACTTTCTTCACTTTTTCTTTCTTTGATAGACTTGTGACACTAGATCATGGCTCCTCCTTTCAGTAACATTCAAGTTATTCACCATCTCAAGCAATGCTTTCCTCCACTGTACTACAGCTTCTGGTTTATCAATGACATCCTTTTTCAAGTACTCTGTGTAGGCATCTTCATATGCTGTGAGTCGAGACTTTGTAACAACTGACAACTTTCCAAATATTTCTGACTCTCTCTCAAAAAACCCATATTCAAATGCATATTGTAAATAGTGACTACCCAGAAATATTATTCTGCTGTAATAAGCCATTAAGCATATTCTATCAGGTGTTTCACTGAGGTCAAACAATAATGCATCAGTAGGAGAATTGAAGCCAATATCATTCAGGACTCTGACATCTGTATCTGTGTATGTCTCTATACATGCCAAAATGAGTCTCCTAACTCTGATCAGCAAAATACATGTTGGGTCATTCACATCTTTGTATGTAGCTATAACTGATTCAGCTGTATCCACCATATATTTTTCTGTAGGCCATGCTCCTGCCTTTGGACCTGTTAT
This sequence comes from Ceratopteris richardii, assembly GCA_020310875.1. Taxonomy (NCBI): domain Eukaryota; kingdom Viridiplantae; phylum Streptophyta; class Polypodiopsida; order Polypodiales; family Pteridaceae; genus Ceratopteris; species Ceratopteris richardii. The sequence goes on along the minus strand of CM035413.1, from coordinate 29,311,320 downwards.
CTTTGGAAAATTCAGCCATTTAGGTGGGATTTGTCCTTCTCTCCTTCTTTCCCAAAAAACTGTCCATTCTCTTCTTCTTGCTATTGGGCAGTAATCTGGATTAATTTTCAATTGAATGAGTGCTTCCTTCCATATTTTCCTGCACTCCTTATTTGCATCCAACCATCTATTCCTCCACTTTGGATTGGCTTTCTCAAATAATTCTTTGGTCACATTAATATCTTCTTCATATTCTAGATATTTATTTGGAGGTAATCCAACTCTTGCCAATTGATAGTTCTTGATACTCTCCATGATCATGCATAAAGGTATGCCCAGTCCATCTGCAGCCCAATTATGCTGGTCTGGATTGATCCCCTTTTTCAAAGCAAATGTGACAATTTGATCTTCATATTCATCATGCATTTTTCTAATAAAATCCATCCTAGATTCTCTGTTTGTCAATAATTTCTAGACAAATTCTTCTGAATATTCTTCCTCTGGTCTTTCATCTCTTGGTTCACTACCATGTTGTGTTATATCATCATTTCCTACTTCATATTCTTCTGTATATGTATTTTCTATTTGTGCTTCTTCCTGAGTTTGGGGCTTTTCCAGCTTTTTCTGTAATTCTTCTATTGTCACCATCAGACTTCTGTTCTGTGTTGCTCATATCTCTCTTTCTTTTATCCATTCATTTTTCTTCTTTTCCATCCTTGACTGCCAATCACTCCTTTCTTTTTCCATATCCATGTGCAACTTGTTATAACCTTTCATTGATGTAGCAGCATGTGTACTAGCCTGTTTCTCCAACTCCTTGGCTTCCTTCAATTGTGTTTGTAATCTCTGGATCTCCTTGTGCAACCCTTCCTTTTCTTCCTCCGTTATCTGAGTAGTTTTGCTTTCATCTTTTAATTGGCCTTCTTCCAATAATAGTCTGTTTATTTCCTCATTTGCTTTGGTCAAGATTTGATAAGATGTCTGCAAGGTTCTGTATCTTCCTTCAATTTTTCTTAGCTCCATCTCTAGTTTAGTATTCTGCTCTGTTAATTTTACACTCTTCTCTTCAAGATATTGAATTCTATTTTGTTTCTGTACTTCTAGTTCCTCCAAAGCAATTATTCTGTTTGTGAATTCCTCATTTTTTTTCCTGCACAAGTCTCAACTGTTCTAACATTTGTTCCTTTTCCCTTTTGTGCTCTTTAAGAATCATACTACCTTTCTCAAACTCAGATTCAGCCACCATACCAGATATAATCATATTCCTGCTTGACGGTCTGAACCGCTCAATGTTGCTCATAATAATCTGACAAGCAGATCTTATATTCTTGGGTATTCTTTCCAATCCCACTTCCATTTCCATTTGTTTAACTTCTATTTGTTTATCTTCTTTGCACTCATTCTCCTCTTCCTCTTCTTCTTCATACTCTATAACCTTAGCCTTTTTTCCTTCATTGTTTTGATGAATTTCCAATGTTTCTTGGTCTACAATATCTTCTTCATGTTCCAATGTCTGATCATCCTGGTTCTCTTGTATTGATCTATCTTCATCTGCCTTTACTTCTTCTACCTTGTTATTCTCCAATTCTGGTTGTTCTTTTGCAGAAAGTTGTGCTTCTTTAACCTGGATTAGGGTTTCCTGAATTAAAATTGATTCAGTTTTCTTACTGAATTTTATCTGATCATAACTTGTCTGCTGTTTCTGCCCTTCTTCCTGCTCATCAATGTCCATAAGATCCATTTCTCCTTCTTGTCCTTGATTTTTTTTTGTTGTAAATTCTTCATTACTCTTCAAATCATGAAGTATATCTTTTATACTTTGGATAATCTCCTTTTCTAACACTCCTTCTGTAATTTCTTGAAAATTCTTTTTCACTTCTAATTCCTCAGCTTCCTGAACTTGATCTACACCTTTCTGTTTTATGGCTGGACTGCTTTTCTGTGCTTCTTTTACTATTTCTGTTATGCTCTCATCTAATTTAAAATAAGTTTTTGAGGGTTTTGTCCATATTGATTTTATTCATGTATGCACCAGCCCACAACTGAATTCCTCTCTTACTTTACTTTCCTCTTCTGTCATTATTGCTTTACCTTTCATCATCCTTCTCTCTTCTTCAGGACTGATTTGCTTAACTGCCTCTTCTTGAACCTGCTTCTCCTGAGACTTCTTTCTCAAATCTTCAGGTGTTTTCTGTTTTTCAGTAGCCTGTGTAATCACATTAGGTGGGGACTGATAAATTTAGACTTTTCAATAAGAAACTTTCAATATCACTCTCGCAGTCTGAAGAAAAATGTGAAGATCCTCCCATTTCTGGTTTTCCCACTTTTGACTCTTCTTTAGCAGTGGATTCCTTCTGCTTTTCTCCTACTGTCACTTCTTCTGTCTCTTTTATAATTACTGTTTCAACTACTGATTTTCCCTTCCCCTTCTTGGTCAACTTCTTCTTTTGTACTGGTTTCTTTTGACCTTTCCTTTTGGCTACCACTGTGGTTCTGGTTTCTGGAGGTCCTTGCAGTTCTTTGAAGTATGCCAACAGCTCTACTTCTTTCTTAACAAATACTTCCTCCGTCTCTGCTGCCATCATTTGATCATGAAGCTCTTCATAATGCTCTACTTCCTCTTGAACCCAATCCGTTGCCTTGCAAGAATAATCTTCTAGCATCTTCTGAGATTGTGCCTCATATATTGCTCTTTTGTTGTTACCTTGAGTCAGATAAGTATATAACTGTTCTTTACTTGTTTGAGGTGGATGAGGATCACTAGAAGATTGGACCTGCTTCTGAGTTGCTTCATATTCTTCCTTGGTGGCTTCATCCTGTTCCAATTCAACTTTCCCTGGCTCCAACCTCCTTTTCTTTACAGGAACCACTTCCTCAGTTATTACCTTTTTTTTCATCCCTGACCCCCTCATGCTGGTTTGTCCTTCTACTTCTCTCACAGACATTTTCCTGGGAGGACTCTTGATCCGTGACATAAGACTTCTGAAATATTATGCCTCTGGAGCCAGCTTCAACTGATCTTCCATTCCCAATACATGATAAATGATCCTGGTTAAAAACTGAGCTCCATCAATGTAGTTTTTCTGTTCCTAGTGTTTTGCTGCTTCTTTAAGATGTTCATGAATGTACGGTGTTACATCCATTACTCCGAAAGGTTTGGTTCTATCCTTATTGTTAAACATAAGTAGTGTAACAAATTTATGTGGCATGGTATAACTTGGTAGCTTTGGGAAACAAAAATATTGTAAAAACATCCTTATGGCATATTCCTCCTTCTCTTTTCTCTTAAAGTCAAGAAATTTTGAATATCCTATATAGGTTTCTTTATTCTTTTTCACAAAACTATAGTCGAGCTTGGTTCCCATTGGGTAGAACTGCAAAGCTGCCCTGATATGTTCTGCTTTGATAGTGATATTCACCTCCTGATTGTCTTTGTTCTTGACTTTGCACCGGAAATAAGCATCATTACCTTTTCCCACTTCCAACAAGCTATTCATTACTTGTGCCACTCTCTCAAAATCTATGAAAAAGATGGGTTCTTCCAGCAATTTATGCAACCCTACTGCCTTCCACCTTTTCTGATTGACTGCTACTCTTTGAAATCTATAGAACTCCTGACACAGCAATGTGAATATATGTTGTCCAATTATGCTTAGGGTTTCTTTGAGCTCCTTCACCACCTTTTCTGCCTCTGGGATCTCTGACTCTTCATCTGACTCCAGATCTACTTTTTCTACCACAACTTCACTATCCAAAAACCAATGTCCCCTTGACAAGGTGACTGATTCTGCTTTGAAGTCATGAATTGACAACTCTTTTGCATTCACCATTCTGGAGTAAATATAATACATAAAAAGAAAGAACTCCACCCACATGAGTAAAACATAATAGTTATTTTGAGATGAAACGAAGAAGGAATTTAAATTCTGACTTATTTAGAAAACTCAATTAAAGTGACCATCACATGTGTTAGCAAGATGTCTAGTGCAATCCCTTCTTTTGCCAATCCTTATCCAGGAAGAAGATGTTTTTAGAAGAAAAAGATTGAAATGAAAAATAAACAACAATAAAGAATTACAACCAATAAAAAATCCTAAAAAATAGAATAAACAATACAACAAATAATAAATAGGGATCTGCTACCCTTCTTCCTATATCTTGCTTTGTGCTATATAAATTTTCAAAAGGAAAAATAAATAATTTTTTCTCTTTCTATAATTTCTTTCTTTTCTCTTTTGTTTTGTTTTGCTTTTTCTTCTTTTGTTTTCACCTCCCTTTTTTTCTTCTTCTTTTCTCTCTTTTTTTTTTTATAATTTCTTCTATTTCTTTTCTTCCCCTCCTAATTCTTTCCTTAGAAAAAGGATAAGGAAAAAGATTTTTTCCCTGACTTTCCTTGTGATCTGATTTTCTTTTGTTCTTGACCTTTTGATCTGATTCTGAAAACTTCCAGATCAAGTACAAATGGGCTTTTTGCATTGAATCAACTCTGATTTCTTTACCCAATAATATTTAACCTTGGTTACTCTTGTTTCAGGAAGAAATCCATCTCCTTCTGGTAAGCAGTTCTTAGAATATTTTGGTCTCCAAATCCATTTTGTTTTGGAATTTTGTTTTGATGAGCCGACCTTGAGTATGCTTTGTTTCCATATCCTTCTTGTTCTAATGCTTTGATATTTCAGATTATACCATGGTTTCCACCTTGCTCTTGTGTGTCCATCCTCCTTTGCACTTTCAAGTTTTTGCAGGTTTTGATTGAATGACGCTTGATCATTTATTGTTTGTATTGGTAATGTCTGTATATCTCCCAATGAGAAAGAGAATCCTTCCATGTCTAGGTCATGGACATCCTGATGAACTTCATGTTCTTCATTAGTCAATTTTAAAATATCAAAAACCTTTTGTCATTTATGGTCAAATTAAGCTTCATTTTTCCAAAATTCAAAGTTACTTTACCTTGTTTGAGCCATGGTTGTCCCAGAATCAATTTTTCAGTCATCAAATGATCTGGCCATTCTTCACAGTCTATTTTCGTATATTCATCATGGAACCTAACTTTAATAGATAGTGAAGACATGCTTTGTATCATTTGTCCTTCTAGAGCTTTGATAAAGGTTCTTCTTTTAGTTCTTTCTAGGATAAATTTATTCACCAAGGCTGAACTAATCAGATTCACTTGTGCTCCTGAATCTATGAAGACCCTAATTTTTTCATTTTGATTATCCATTATTATCACAGGCAATTGTTCCTTTTGTTTCAGAGGTGTTTCACACAAACAGACTTCTCTTTGCTCTTTGATTTTTCTTATCCTTTCCTTTGCTTCCTGTTGAGCCTCTTTTCTAATGTTTTCTTCTTCTTTTTTCCTGTTTTGAGCTTGTTGTAATCTTCTGCAATCAGACATAGTTAATGAAAGATCATATCTTTTAACTCTACATCCACTTATGAAATTTGGCATGATCTCTCCATCTATGTTAGCTAATTGGATAGCTCCACTGTTACTTATCTGATGTATAATATATGGCCCATGTCCTTTTTTCTGAAACTTTTTCTGATGTTCTTTAACTGTGTAAGCCAAAACTAGATCTCCCTCTTGTAGATCTTTTTCTTTTATATGAACATCATGATAGGCCTTTTGCCTTTTCTTGTCCACATACAAACTCATAATGGCTTGGAGTCTAGAAGCTCCCAATTTTTTCTCTCTAATAGTTCATGTGCAGTCCAATTATAGTGACTACCTACTTTTAATGTTGGAATGAGAAATTCCATAGGTAGAACTGCATTTTGTCCATATACTAGATTGAATGGTGTGTTTCCTATTGCAGTTTTATAAGCCATTCTATAAGCCCATAGGACATGATTAAGTTGTAAATCCCAATCATTCATGTTTGTGTTTACCAATTTTGACAGTACAGTACAAAGTACTTTATTAGTACTTTCTGCTAACCCATTGGCTTGTGGGTGATATGGGGCTGACTTTCTATGACTGATGAGGAAATATTCAGTGATGTTTTCTATGATTTGGTTTACAAAATGGGTCCCCCTATAACTTACCAATTCAATTGGAAGTCCAAATCTGGTGATGATGTTCTCATAAAGGAATCTAGCTGTAGTATGAGCATCATTCCTTCTTGTCGCTTTGGCCTGAGCCCACTTTGTTAGATAATCTATAGACAATATTATGTATTCAGCATGTGATTGTCTTGCTAGAGGATGTATAGGTCCAATAAAATCTAAACCCCATTTACTAAAGGCTCTGGCTGAAATTAATGGAACTAATGGCATATTGTCTCTTCTATTTGGTTGACTCACCCTCTGACATATGTCACATCTTTTTACATAAGTTCTTGCATCAGGAAATAGGGTTGGCCACCAAAAACCAGAATATAATATGAGTTTAGGTGTTCTATCACTTGAGAAATTTCCTCCTGCCACTCCAGAATGTGCCATTTCCAACATGTCCAGATATTTATCCTCAGGAACAAAAATTCTTAAGTATCCATCCATCCCTCTCTTATACAGTTGTTCTCCTATCAATTGATATTCTTCAGAGATTACTTGTAGATTTTTTGAATCTGCACTAGCTATTACTTGTTTTCCTTTCTTCTTTCTTTTCAACTCTTCAATAATCTTTTCACTCCACTCTGGATTTTTCTGAAACCAATATAGAGTTATGAATTCTGAATCTTGCAATGATTGGCACTTCCAGCAATTAGCAATGTATTTTGTTACATCTTGAATTTTGTTAGGCCAATGTACCCCCATCCTATTGAGATTACTTAGGGTGACTATCCTAGAAGCATGAGTGCAAGGATTCCAACAATGAGCTCTTTTCAGATATTCCTGTTGCTCTTCTTCAGGAGTACAATTTTCCAGTATGCCTATGTGGTTGAGATGATACAAATGCCCAGCTAGTAACATAAAGTTCCGGCTTTGTAATACTAAGTGTGCATTGTTCCCAACTGTTCTGCAAGGTCCCATGGTTAACAAAGGTATTAGGGTCATGGCCCACTCAGGAACACTCTCTACTTTAAACAAATAAGTGTCTGGCAGGTCATCATCTAAAGGTGAATTGGGTTCTTTAGACTGAATTCTAGATAAATGATTTGCTCTTAAATGTGTTTTTCCTTGTCTGACCACCACCTCAAACTCAAACTCCATAAGTAAGAGGAACCATCTGACTATTCTACCAGTGTGACAAGGTTTGTTTACCAAATATAGTAAAGCTTGATGGTCCACAAAGAACTTAAACTTGTTGGCCAAAAGGTAATGTCTGTATTTTTTTACAGCAAATATCATTCCCAACCCTTCTCTCTCAGTGGTTGTGTAATTTTTTTCTGCTAGATTCAATTGCCTACTAGCATAAGCCACTGGAAAATCTAGCTTGCTTCCTTCTATTGGCTGTGCAAGCACACATCCCAAAGCATAATTTGAAGCATCCACATGGACATGAAAAATTTTATCCCACAGAGGTGTTTTCAGAATTGGGGTCGTTACCAAACAAGTTTTTAGAGTTTCAAAAGCTTGGTCACACTCCTTGATCCATTCAAACTTTGTGATTAGGGCATATTATGGTTTAGCTATGTCAGCAAACTTGTGTACAAATTTTCTATAATACCCACAATGTCCCATGAAAGTTTGAAGTTCCTTTACATTTGTTGGTCTTGGAAGTTCTACTATGGCCTTTATTTTCTTCTCATCAGTTGGAATTCCATTTTTAGAGACTATGTATCCTTACATTCTTCCTTGTCTTACAAAGAACACACACTTCTCTCGGTTTAAACATACTCTGTATGTTCTGCATTTCCTAAATATATTTTCTAAATCTTGCAAGTGATCTTGTCTTTTTAATGAAAAAGTACAAAGATCATCTACATAAATCTCCATTACATTCCTCAGGAATTCTTTGAAGATATGACACATCAACCTCTAAAAAGTTGTTGGGGCATTGGTTAACCCAAAGGGCATGACCCTAAAAGCATAAATTCCCCATTCTGTGGAAAAGGTAGTTTTATGTTGGTCTTTCAAGGCTTTAGGTACCTGATTGTATCCTGAAAAACCATCCAAAAACCTATAAACCTCCTTCCCTACAACTCTTTCTAGAAGGTGATCTGTTATTGGCAATGGATAACTATCTCTTATAGTTGTTGCATTCACCTTTTTCAATTTAATGCATACCCTAAGTTTCCCATTCTTTTTTGGTAGTACAACTATAGGAGATATCTATTCTGTGTACTCAATCTCATAAATGAAATTGGTAGCCTTTATTTTAGCAGAGTATTTATCATTGAATGTGTAATGTCTCTGTTTGCTAGGTTTTGCAGCAGGTGTAATAGGAATCTTATGCTCACAGATTTTAGGATCAATACCTTTCAAATCCTTATAGCTGTAAGCAAATACATCCCTATAGTTTTTGGCCAAACTTCTTAGTGCTTCCTCTTCTTGGGTGGTCATATCATCAGCTACTACAATATGTCTTTCTTCTCCATCTTCCTGAGTAATCATGACCTTTTCAGTTTGTTCCTCATTATCATAAGCCTCCCCTTTCTTTTTTTCTCCTTTTGGTTTCATCTTTAGAAGTAGTTCTTCTTCTACTTCATAAGTCTTGAAATTTTCTGGTACATCAAACTGTAGACCTTTGTTTGTTTCCTTCTCCTTTTTCCCATCCTCCTAATTTTTTTCTATTTCCTTATGTTTATGTTTCTTATATTTGCCTGAGATTTTATCTTTTATTGCATCTTCAGCTTCTACATCTTCCAAATATTGTGTTTTCCCTTATTTTATTATCATTTCTTCTTCTTTATCCTTTTCTGTTCTGGATACCTTTATCATTTGTATTCCAATGTGAAAAACATCATACCCTTCTTCATTTTGAAATTCCACTCCTACGTACTCATCACTAGCTACATCCATGGTAGCCAAAATTTGATTCCACCCATAGGGCTCAAACTCTTCATCTTTGAGTTCTTGTGGTACATAGCTCTCATCTTGTATCTTTCTCCCTTCTACACAATCTTCTCTTCTTAATCTTCTTTTTCTATTAGTGAAGTTTCTTATCATATTGCACTTCCATATTGATGATTCAGTTTCATCCTGGTCCTCCATCTCTGATTCTTCACTCACCTCTTGATTTTGATGTATTTTATACCAGGCTTGAGGAGATATGTCACAATAGTGCCCATTTCTTAGATTCACTCTGGTTATTCTTCCTTTGCTCTGAAGGTATAAGCAATCATTACCCCAATCTTGCACAATTTGCATTTGTCTCATAAATGGCCTTCCTAGGATAATTTCATATGAAGTAGATTGTGGGAACTCAACTATGGCAAAGGTATGTTCTTTCTCTATTCCACATATGTCCACAATCACTTTTTCCCATATTCCTAGGGGTTTTTCTATGTGTCCATCTGCAAGTTGCAATCTCATTTAGGTGGGTATTAATTCATTTTTTCCCCATTTTTCCCAGGTTTGTTTAGTCATGATGGCTACTCCTGATCCACTATCCAGAATAGCTTTGGCCTGGTTTTTACCAAATTGTATTTTTAGTGTTGAGTTTCCTTCTTCTCCTTCACAATATCCTCCTATCTTATCAATGGGAATATACTACACTTCCTCTAATTCTTGTAGTTGTGGATGAATATTTTCTAGTCTAGGTTCCCATTTTTTCATTCTGTTTTGTTAGTGAGGATTCTGTTTTATCAACTCTTCCAATGTGGTGTGATATAGAATTGTGCATTGTTTATCTATATTCACTTGGAATGTTATTTGTGGGTTTTCTTTTTGATTCATATTTCCTTTTGTTCTTGTTGTCTCAGACTCCTCAACTGTTTTTTGAGAATTTTCTACTTCCCCCAGTTTGAGTTGTGCTTCTTGTATGATTTGTTTACACTTTTGCATCCTTTCATGTTCTAAGTCTGGCATGGGATAAGCCATTCCATGGTCTATAGGACTGGGTCCTTCTTTAATTCTTCCTTTAAATGCTTTTATCAATGTGTCTAGACTCTGTGAATTTCTTATCTCTGACTGGGTATGTGTCTTTTGAGAGGGGTTACTGTTTGATTGTTCCCTATTCTCCTTTTCCAAATTTTTACCTATTCTCTTTTTCCTCTCCCACTTCCCTTTTTGTCTATTTTTCTTTACCTTTGAAACTCAACCTTCATTTTGTTCCTTAGTTGATCCTTGTTGTTTAGCTTGTGCCCTTGTTATAGCATTTACATACACTTGGTCAATGTCACTCAATTCTTCTTGTTCCATGATATTGACTATTTTTAGTGGTATGTTATTACGTGTGTTTTGTTGTTTTTGAGGATTTCTTGGACAATCCTTTATCAAATGTTCCCTGCCACAATCCTTACAATAAGATCCCTCTATCCTTAATGTAGGAGGTTGTGGACAGTCTCTAATGAAATGTTCTCCCCCACACCTGTAACAAGTTACCTTTGATCCCCCTTTGAACTGAGGTTTTTGATTCGACATATAATTGTTATATACATGAATGTGGTTGTATCCATCTCGATTCTCCCATTTCCTAAATCTAGGGCTTGTAATAATTCTGGTTCTCTCAGTTCATATCCTTCCCATTCTTCTTGATATCTTTCATTCCATTGATAATCTTCCTTGTATGGTGACCTTGTTCTTGAGTTTCCCTCCTCTATTGGTGTATATTTAATTGGCACCACATTTGTTGGTAATGGAGGTTGTTGCCCAAGTACAGGTCTTGGTTGCTCCACATATCCAGATTCTCTTTTGTCATGCATAATCTCTCTCCTTAATGGGTTGTTTGTTGTAACAACATTCTTCTCTAGTATGATTTGTCCACTTCCTTTCTAGTGTACAATATTTGAGTGTTTTTTTGTCTTGCAAGTGCTGTGGTTTTTGATATGGACATTGTTGTACCAAATGATTTTCTCCAAAATTATAGCATTTTTTATTTGTTGTTATCTTGGTATTTATCAGATTGGTTTTAGTGCTGACTTCTAGGGCTTTAGCAATTGCTTGGGCCAACTCTTCTGTTGGTGGAATTTTGTCTTCATTTGTTCTAGGTTGATCAAATGCTAACAGATCTTGACCTCTGTTATCTTCCAAGTCTATTGCCTCTTTCACACATGCTCCTAGGTCAGGGCATCTCCTGTAATACACTAGGGTTCTTAGTTGGGCACTTCTCAATCCTTCTTTGAATAGGGATACCTGTCTTGCCATGGAAGGTACTTCCTCTTTGGGACATCTATCAATGTACTGCTTAAATCTCCTGGCTGCCTCTCTGACATTTTCATCTTTTTGTTGTTTAAAGCTATGTATCAGAGTGGCTGTGCTATGTTTTATTCCAGTCTTTGAGAATTCCCCAATGAAGGCTTCTAGGAAAGATTCAATATCTAGGTACACTTCCTTCCTCAAAGAAATGAACCAAGATAATGCAGGTCTTGTCAGGGTTAGATCAAATGCTTCAAATTGGACTTTGTAATCCTCTACCTCTTCAGCTCTAATTAATTGCCTAAACTCTTCAGCATGAGCATGAGGATCAGAATATCCTTCATATTGATTTTTCATGCATTTGGCTACCTGATATGGTCTAAGCATTCTACCCTGATATTGCCAATGATGTCTTCTTCTTAGTGGAAATTCATTAAATCCTTCAGGTTCCTTTTCAAAAGGATTTGGGGAAGTATGTGTTCTCCTACCTTGTTGTTGCTCAATATTATTGTGAATTTCTTGAGGTCTTGGCAAGTCTGATTGCCCTGCGTTCTGTTCCCTAGGTCTCTTGTTAGCACATTTCCCTAAGTCGTTTGAATTTTTTGGGTCTTGTGAGAAGATGTATACACATCCTTGCCTATCTTCATACCTACCATCTTTGAATTGAGCTACTGGTGTTATGTTAAGGGGAACTTCTAAGATTCTCAATCTAATGAGAAACTTATGCATTCCATCCTGATATACATAGGTTCCAAACCTATTTGTATACATATATTTGAGTATATTTCTATAATCCCCAGTTTCAATGGGCTCATTTGTTTCATTTAAATTTTCCATGTTGTTTTATTGCCCTAGATTTCTTTCTTGCTCTTCCCCTTCTACTGGTTCTATTTCCTTCCTTCCTAAGTCTTGCTTAGTATGTGTGTTTAATTTGTTCCCAGACCTAAGGATCATTCAATTAATTTTCACGATTATGTGGTCAGAATCATGTTTTCCACGATTTTGTGGCCAAAATTGTGTTTTTCACGATTTTATGTTCAAACTCGTGTTTTTTCACGATTCTCTAGCTAAAAATTGTGTTGCTCACGATTTTCTGGCCAAAATCGTGATTTTCATGATTTTGTGTTCAAAATCGTGTTTTTCACGATTCTCTGGCCAAAATCGTGTTTTTCACGATTTTCTATTCAAAATTGTGTTTCCCACGATTTTCTATTCAAAATCGTGTTTTTTCACGATTTTCTGATCAAAATCGTGTTTTTCACGATTTTGTGTTCAAAATCATGTTTTCCACAATTTTTTGATTCAAAATCATGTTTTTCACAATTTTGTGTTTCAAAATCGTGTTTTCCACGATTTTTTACTCAAAATCGTGTTTTCCACGATTTTCTGATCAAAATCGTGTTTTTCACGATTTTGTGTTTCAAAATCGTGTTTTCCATGATTTTCTATTCAAAATTGTGTTTTTCACGATTCTCTTCCCAGACAACCGTGATTGCTCACAATCGTAAATAACACGATTTTCTTATGAAAATCGTGTTCTGGGAATCGTGATTTTGTCCTTAATTTAGGGAATCATGATTTTGTGTCTGCAACAGAATCGCAATTTTGATCATTTTTTTTTGAAAATTTTCAGGTATTGATTTTTAGGTTTTTATTTCTTCTATAGAATCGCCCTATCTAATTTTTAACATGCAATGAAAAAGTTCTCAAAAATCTTTTTATTTTTTTACAGAAACTTCAAAATTCAAAAATCGCGATTCCGTGTTTTTCTGTTATTTCCTATATTTTTGTGCTTTATGATAAAAAAAATTGTAATCAATGCAAAAAAATAATATTGAGACCCCTTACCTTGCTTGCTTGGTTCAAAATCTCTCCAAAACACTTTGCTGCAGAAAGTTGCGATTTTTTGCTTGATCTCTCTCTCTCTCTCTCACACACTCAAATGAATTTCTCTTGCCATTCCAGGATTTTATTGTGTCCATAAAATCGTGATTCTGTGCAATTTCCACTGATTTCCACTTTTTCACTTGGCCAATTTCATTCTTCAACAACCTTATGGTTTGAATACTCAATTCTTAATTTTTCATGATCAATCACTTCTCATTAGCTATTAGTGCAAATTGCGATTTTGTGCTTTCCCACTTCCCCCACTTGATACTCAGTCTTTCCTGATTCTTTGGAATTTATCTTCCCTCACTTTCTCAATAATAATGAAGTCTCTTGCAATTACCTTTCTCCAAAAACCCAAATATGCTGAAAATTCCAGAAAATTTTTCTCTTATAGAAAATCACGATTTTGTGCAGACAATCATGTTTTTTTTTCTGTACTTCCTATTTTGTGCAAATTTGAGTATTCTTCTCTCTTGTTTGCCTTTAGTATCCTTTACCAATTCCAATTCAATAGTCACCTGTAATTGTACATCATAACCACAAAATTATTCAGAAAATCGTGATCCTGTGCAGAGAATCGTGTTTTTCAAGTTTTCTAGTTTTTTTGACAAATTTTTGCTTTTCTTTCACTTGATCCCTATTACCCTTGTCAACAAAGCTTCAATCCAACTTCCTAAAGAGAAAAGATATTTGTTTGATTATTTTTTATGAGTTTATGAATTTTTTTAGTATTTTGCCCTAAATTAAGGTAAACACTTGACTTAGGGTTTGTTGTTTGTAGATCTATTGATCCTGTGTTCCTTGATTGGTTAAAATTTCTTATGCTTGGGCTATCATATCAGTTCATGAGCAAGACTTCCAAAAAGAAAATTGTGCTATGAAATGCAAATATCAATTTTTGCAAAGATAAACTCAAACATTTTTTTCAAGATGCAAATCAGCTTTTTCTCAAGATTATTGCTTTGAATTGGCTAACAAATGGATCTTATCTACTTGCATCTAGCTACTTTACTTGACTTTTCCTAAATGCAATCATGTCATCTTCCCAAGATCAACAATTTTTGCCTAGTACTTGGTCAAAAAGAACTCTAAAAATGCAAGAATAGATACATGTTACCTTATCTTCAGCTTTCTTGATTCAAACTTTCTCACACACCTGCACTTTACTTCAAAAAATGAGATGAGAAACTATCAATTTGCAAAAATTTCAGCACTTCCAATTCTCAAAAGATTATCTATTGCTTTCTTTTCCCAAAAGACAAACAAAGACATCTACCTTTTCATGTTCACATTTCTTGATTAAAGAGTATTACCTTTTCCATGTGTGCAATACCATCACATTAGAAGATCCAGCAAGGTCCAACTTCAATGAAGCTTTTGATATACTCCCCGGCAACGACACCAAAAAATGTTTGTTATTGATCTTTGGAGTTGTCCTCTCCAATCATTTAGCATAATGAATCAACAATACATCTTTATTTTGTCAATCTTGGAAGTATTCATGAGACCACAACCCCTTCTACATGATAGAATCCAAGAAATAAGAGAATAATGGCTGGATTTCTGAGAATAATGAAGATGAAGAGGAATTTCTAGGGTTTGGATTATCTTGAGCAAATCTTCATCATTTTCCACAATCTTGGTGTCTAAAGCATGTTATTTATTCAGCAAAATACAACCATGAACTCAAAACTCAAAAATGTTACCTGTACCATATAGACGAGACAATCGCGATTCTGTACAAACAGACGATTTTCATTTCCAACACCATTCTTCATCAACTTATCACTCAACACATCAATATTCAGCTCTCTTCATACATCTTCAACAGAAATACACAGTAGAAACTCACAAATCTCCATGGATACACAAGGAATAGACTCAACAAATCAAAGAAACCACACAAAGAGGAGAAACACGATTTTCAGCAGGAAACTCTCTCTCTATTCACTTGGATAGCATGTAAACAAATAATCAACCAACCCCCTCATAATAGAGGAAATTGTCTTATATACATTTTCAAGTGTCCCTTTTCACACTTGAATTTTGGTCCTTTCCTCTATTATTCTAAAAATATGCTATCTAGGAGTTTCCAAAAATTCTAGAAAAATTACATGAGATTCTATTCTACATAAGGAAGACTCTTCCTTATTTTTACATCAGTTGCATAAATATTTTTACAAGTTTTTGGCATTTTACAATTATTTTCATAAAAAATGCTTCAAAAAATACATCTTCTAACAGTAACATTAACATATTTTTGCTTACTAGTAGATGAGCTCCATTTTCCTTCACCCTTTGGATTAGCTAGGAAAGCTTGATGTGCAACATGCACAACGGACATGTTTTGCCTAGATTGTCTTCCTAAAATAAAATAGAGACTAACTCCTCAAATGTTACATGCATTTGTATTTCCCCTCATCATCAATTGAAGAGTAGCTGCAAAACTCTCATATGAATCTCGAAGTCCATTAAGAACAATCTACATAATTGAACTATCTAGTAAGACTTCATCAAAAGAAATAAACTCCTCCTTAAATTTTTTTATCTTTGTCTAAAAACTATCCATAGAATCTTCTTCATTCATGTGCTCACTCTCCAACTGTTTTCATAGTTTTTCTTATCATAATGGATGGACTATTCTATACTTTATCAAGAGTAAGAATGAAGTGTTTGATTGCTTCAAAAAGTATCTAGGACATGTGGAGAGCCATAAAGGTAGATCACTCAAGAAGCTAAGATATGATGGATGGGTAGAATACTTCTCCAAAGAGTTTGATGAGTTCTTGCAGGATAAAGGTATCCAAAGGGAAGTGACTACTAGGTACTCTCCTCAACTCAATGGAATTGTAGAGAGGAGAAACAAGAAATTGCTTGGATCAGCCAGAACAATGCTTGAAGAGAAGAGGTTGCCACATCTATGGGCAGACGTGATTTCAACTCCTATGTACCTTCTCAATAGACTACCATCCAAATCACTTAAAGGTATGAATCACTATGAAGCATGGTATGGAAGAAAACCTATTCTTGGACATTGCAAGGTGTTTGGTTGCTTAGCTTATGTTCATGTACCATCACAAATAAGAGCTAAGCTAGATGAAAAGGCAACAAAGGAAGTGTTTATTGGGTATGATTCAACTCACATGGGTTATAGGTTCTATAGTCTTTCAACCAAGCAATTCACTACAAGTAGAGATGTTGTGTTTGAAGAATAGGGGTCTAGGTATGTTGAAGATAAAAAAACAGTAGCTCTACCACATGATCTTGATTCTGATTCTCATCAATTATCAAGCAAGCATGATAAAAAGATCCAAGATCCAATACGTGATACAAATTATGACCAAGATAAAAGAGAAAAGGATTACAATCTATGGAATCCAAGAGGCAAAGCAATGATGCAGAAGTGTGGAGAATGCTCCAAGCAAGTACCTACAAGGTCAACAAGGGAGAAATGACAACTACAAAGGTATGTTTATGATTCCACATTTGTTACAAAGCATTTAATCTACTTGGCAACAGACTCAATTTCAGAAGAACTCTCAACCTATGAAGTGGAAAAAGGAAACCCTAATTGGGAAAGGGCCATGAAAGAAGAAATAGATGCATTGAAGGAGATGGAAACTTGGGATTCAGTTCCAATGTCGTCCAATCAAAAGGTAATTGGTTGCAGATAGGTATTTAAAGTTATCAGAAACTTAGATGGACCATTTTGCAGGTATAAGGCAAGATTACTTGCCAAAGGATGCTCACAAACTCATGGTATAGACTATGAGGAAACATTCTCACTAGTTGCAAAGATGACTAGAATCAAAAAATTGATAAGTGTAGCTGCTACAAGAAATTGAAGACTCCTCCAACTTGATGTGAAAAATGCATTCGTAAATGGTTGGATAAGTGAAGAGGTATACATGTCACAAAGACTAGGTTTCTAAAACCCTAATCATGCATCTTATGTTTGCACACTCAAGAAAGCATTGCAAAGATTGAAATAAGCTTCTAGAGCTTGAAATTATAGGTTGGTTACATGCCATCAAGATCAAGGGTTCACACCTAGCAACTCACATCCTTCTTTAATCATCAAAAGGGATCACATCTAGAGGGCCACAAATGGATGCTGCAAAAAGAGTACTCAAGTACCTCAAAGGGACACTCAATAAAGGTATCTATTATCCTTACTCTTCAGATTTGGATATCAAAATCTATTCAAATGTAGATTAGGCAGGAGCAAAGGATGATAGAAGAAGTACCTTTGGATACTTAGCATTTGTAGGTCCAAAATTGTTGGTGCAGGACAATCAACAATTGGTGATTGTATAAAGCTTAGAAGTGAAGAAATGAAAAAAAGATTGAAGTCCAACTTCATGGAATAAAGAGGAGATTCAGATAGTAAAGTTCTTTAAAACATATGTACATTAGCTTTGTAAATACTTCTATATACTTGAAGTAATGACGAATCAATACTCATATGTATATATGGATACGTGTAGAAGGTTGTATTAGAAGAATGAGATGAAGCATAGCTGAAAAATGATGTGTATTGGATGTATCATCCATCAGATGTATGAAGAGTTGAATAGAAAGAATGTTCACAGAATTGCGTGTGGATCTTTTCTCTAGTTCTCCTTCTGTGTTTGATTTTTTCAGAAATCCTTTTGTACACATCTAAGTCCATAGTTAATCTATCTATGGTTAAAGTTTGAGAGTTCAATTGCAAACAGGCTGAGATAATTTTGTGTAGGAACATCTATATGTGAGAAAGTGTTGAGTGTATACTGAAACAGGCGCAGTTTTGATGATCAAAGAAATGATCAGTTCTCAGTTCACAGTGTAAACTTTTACAGAAATTAGGAGTCAAAATCTAAGTTGGAAGGTAAGCCATCTATAGCTAAAAGCATTTGCTTAAGCGGGTTCTAGATTGGGAGAACTATGTGTTAGAAGTTGCAGGTGTCAAAATCGACTTTATAGGAAGGCAGTTTCAGACATAGGTAGATTGTTTGAAGCATTTCTCATAATCTACTGAAGCTTTTGAAGTGTTTTAACTTGGAGGAGGTGCGAAAACTCTAGATGACACATCGCACAAATTTTCATCAGAAACTTTACATAAATGATTAATCAATGAGTGATTAATGTGTAGCAGACTTTTCTGTGAAATGATTTTCTTCACAGTTAGCTAATTTCTTGATAGTTTGGTGATTGACTTCCAAAATTGGTTGGAGTTTAAAGTTATTCTTGATATAGAGGTGGTCTAACATCAAGGATAGCTTGTTCTTTTGGAGATTAACACTCTCCATCAGTGGTGTCAGAGCAGGAAGTATCAAATTTGAGGAAAAGGAAGACCCCGACTACTGCACATATACAAATTTCACAGCTTGAAGGTTCAAAAGGATAAAGTGTGGAAGAAATACTGAAGGAAGACACACAAAGGGAATCAAAAGGATCAGAAGGAGTAAACTTCGAAGCTAAGGTACATTCATTCCTTATAAGGATTAAAGATTTGATAGTACAGGTGAAGTAAGGATGGGAGATAGTCTCCAAATTGAGAAGTTGGATAGAGAGAACTATCCAGCTTGGTCTATAAGAATGGAAGCTCATCTTATGAGCAAAGATCTGATGGGATACATCACAGGAGAGGAAGAAAAGCCAGAGTTTAAAGATCCTAGTGTTCCAACTAGGGAAGATCTTGCAGATATAAAGATTTGGATGAAGAAGGATTCTCAAGCAAGGAGCATAATCTACATGGCAGTGAAGGATTATTTGCTTCCTCATATCAGAGGACTTGAAAGTGCAAGTGACATTTGGAATGCTTTGGAAGAGCATTTCCAGAATACAACCAAATCAAGGAAAGCTTCATTATGGGCAGAATTTACTACATTCAAGAAGAAGGCGTCACAATCAATATCAGATTATGTGACAAAGATGAAAGACATTGCCGATTCTTTAGGTGCAGTCGATGAAGATATTGAAGAAGATAAGCTGGTAAGACAAATTCTCACAGGGCTAAGAGGAGTTGAGAAGTGGAAGCCTTTTATTTTATCTATAGAACTTTCATTAGATCATTTCACTCCTGATTTGAATCAATTGTTAGGACATATGCTAACTCTTGAGAATGATATCAAAGGAGATGTTGATAAGAGTGCAGGTCATGCAACATATTCTAAAGACAAGAAGAAATCTAGAAAAGGAAAGCAACAATCAGTTGAAGATGAAGGTACTCCAAGTCAAGCAAACTTCTTAAGAGGAAGAGGAAGTGGCAGAAGTAGAGGAAGAGGCAAAAATAACAAAGATAATGTTAGAGCTTGTTGGATATGTGGTAACACCAATCATCTATCTCATGATTGTTGGCATAATAATCAAAGCAATGGTAACTTTAATTAGAATTCTAGTCAAAGAGGAAGAGGTGGCAGATATTAGAGAGGAAATTTCACAGGTAGAGGTGGTAGGAATTCTTTTGGAAGAAGTGGAGGAAGAAACTTCCAAAATCAATCCTACAATAACACCTACTACAATTATGCATCATATCAGAGAGAAGATTCAACTCTTATTATGAATGCAACATGTGAAGCCTCACATGAAGACATGAGAGTATTTTATATTGACTCAGGATGTAGCAATCATCTGAGTGAAAATATTGCTTTGATGACTAATCTAGATCATAAGGAAATTAATCACACAGTTCAAATAGGTGATAATACACAACACAAAGTAAAGTCAATTGGTTCAGTTAAAGCCAAAGATGGAAGTACTCTCTTGAGTAAGGTTTTGTATGTTCCTACAATTCCAAAGAACTTGATCAGTGTAGGACAAAATGTGGAAAAAGGATATGAGGTAAGGTTCACTAATGATGGAGTTTATGTTGAAGACCCCAGTCAAGGGTATAAACAAATTTTTACAGGAAAGAAGGAACGAAGGCTCTTCACATTAAAGATACAAGGTAATATTGGACATGCTATGTTTACATATGGAGAGCAAAAGGTGTCTAAATTGGATTTTTGGCATAAAAGACTTGGACATTTTAATGAAAGAGGTATCAAACAAATGGTTAACAATGGTTCAGTGCTTGGATTGCCTAATGTTGTAGGTCAACACATGACATACAGATGCGAAGCATGTCAGTTAGGTAAGGCTCATAAGCAATCATATAATAAGCATGGTTTTACGTATTCAGAAAGACTTGAATTGGTACATACAGATGTGTGGGGTCCTTCAAAGGACTTCACTATAAATGGTTCAAGATATTATGTCATATATGTTGATGATGCTACTAGGTGGATTACAATCTATGTGATCAAAGATAAGTCAGAAGTGTTGAACACATTTAAACACTATCATGCATATACAGAAAGAATTACAGGTCAAAAATTGAAGAGGTTAAGGTCAGATGGAGCAAGAGATTATTTCTCTAATGAGTTCAGTGATTATTTGTGGAATACAGGTATAAAGAGAGAAGTTACTTGCAGGTATTCTCCTCAACAAAATGGGGTAGCAGAAAGAAGAAACAGAACTCTTGTTGAGTTTGCAAGATCCATGATGAAGGAGAAAAATTGCCCTAATTATTTGTGGGCTGAGGCTATAAACACAGCCACATATTTGTTCAATAGGTTACCATGTAAAGCCTTGCAGGGTATGACACCATATGAAGGTTGGTGGGGTAAGAGACCTACCTTGGATCATTGTAAAATATTTGGATGCTTGGCATATGCATATGTGCCATCACAATTGAGGCATCAATTGGAACCTAAAGCAGACAAGTATGTATTCATTGGTTATGATGACAAGCAAATGGGTTATAGGTTGTGGAGTCCATCCAAAAAGCAATTCCTTGTGTCTAAGGATGTTACAATTGATGAGCAAGGTACTTGGTATGTAGGTACACTTAATGTTCATGCAGATGTTGAAGAAGTTGTGAATCAAAAGAAAGGTAAATCAAAGGTTCAGATATTTGATGAAGAGGAGAACAATGAAGTACAGGTTGAAGTTGAAGAAGTGCGAAGTTTTGATCCAGAATGTGATGAACCAGAAACTTCAAGAAATGGAGAACTCAGAAGGTCATCTAGGCACAAATGGCAACCTACAAGGTATAGCTATGATACTTCATTCTTGACTACTAAAGATTATGCTTACATCTTAAAAGCAGATGAAGATCCATCCACATATGATGAAGCCAAAGGGAAGAAGAATTGGGAAAAAGCTATGCAAGAGGAATATGATGCATTAATGGAAAATGAGACTTGGGATTAGGTTCCTAAACCAAATAGCCAGAAGATTATTGGATGTAAATGGGTCTACAAAACAAAAAGGTTTGTAGATGGAAGTATATCTAGGTACAAAGCCAGGCTTGTTGTACAGGGATATGCATAGACATATGGTGTGGACTATGCTGAAACTTATAGTCCTGTTGCAAAGGTGACAACCATAAGGACTCTCATAGCAATTGCTGCTTGCAAAGGTTGGAAATTATCTCAATTAGATATGAAAAATGCATTTTTGAATGGTTTTATTTCAGATGAAGTCTACATGGAACAACCAGATTGTTTCAAAGATCAAATGTATCCAAATCATGTGTGTAAGCTCAAGAGAGCTTTGTATGGGTTGAAGTAGGCCCCAAGGGCATGGAATTATAGGCTTGTAAAGTTCTTGAAGGAACTTGGATTTCAAGCCTCAAAGGCAGATAGTAGCTTGTTAGTCAAAGCAAGTGAGGATGGATTTATTTATGTTTGTATTTATGTTGATGACATAATACTTACAGGAACAGATGACAAAGGTATACACATGATTAAGAAGCAGATGGAGAAAGAATTCAAAATCAGTGATTTGGGAAATTTGTCATTCTTTTTGGGAATGGAGATTTCATATACTCAACATGGAGTATATGTAACTCAAAAAAGGTATCTGAAAAATTTGCTTACCAAATTTAAAATGGAAGATTGGAGAATAGAATCAACTCCAATGGAAGTGAATCATAGATTGAGTAGATATAGAGGAGAGGAATTCAAAGATATGAAGCTCTATCACATTTTGGTGGGTAGCTTGATTTATGCTACATTAACAAGACCTGACTTATCATATGCAGTTGGAGTTTTATCTCAATTCATGCATTGTCCTAGAAAGGAACATTGGATTGCACGACAAAGAGTACTTAGGTACATCAAGGGCACACTTAAAGAAGGTCTATATTATGGATTTACTTCAGATACAAGAGTCAAAATATACAGTGATGCAGATTGGGTAGGTAATTCTCATGATAGAAGATCAACACATGGATACTTGTGTTATGTGGGAGATAAGCTAATTTCATGGTGCTCCAAGAAGCAACATACAGTTGCTTTATCATCTAGAGAAGCAGAATACAAAGGCATGGTAGAAGCTGCAAAGGAAGTAATATGGTTAAAGACTCTTATGAAGAGTTTTGATATTGTTCAGAGTACTCCTATCATTTGTGGAGACAATATGAGTTCTTTATATTTGGTAGCAACTCTTGTGTTCCATGCTAGAACTAAACATATTGAGATTCAGTATCATTTTCTGAGAGAGAAGGTTGTTGATAAAGAAATAGAAATTATACATACTCCTACAAAAGATCAACTTGCAGATATGATGACAAAGCTTGGATGGACCAAAGTTGCAGAGGTTTAAAGATATGGCAGGAATAAAGAAGATGCAGGTAATCACAACTGATGATTCAGGGGGAGTTGTTGGTGCAAGACAATCAACAATTGGTGATCATATAAAGCTTAGAAGTGAAGAAATGAAAAAAATATTGAAGTCCAACTTCATGGAATAAAGAGGAGATTCAGATAGTAAAGTTCTTTAAAACATATGTACATTAGCTTTGTAAATACTTCAATATACTTGAAGTAATGACGATTCAATACTCATATGTATATATAGATACGTGTAGAAGGTCGTATTAGAAGAATGAGATGAAGCATAGATGAAAAATGATGTGTATTGGATGTATCATCCATCAAATGTATGAAGAAAGACCTCTAGGATTGCTAGAAGGGATAACTCTAACCACTTGTGGTGTAGAGTTTGAGCACACCTTCGCTATATGTGACTTTGGTAAAACTAATACCTACAAAATGATCCTAGGAAGAACCTTCCTATGACAATTGCAAGGTGTACAAGATTGGGGAACCAATTCCTTGTACTTGCAGTGCTTAGGGGTTAGAACCAAGGTTAATTTGAAGGATTACACCTTCAAAGATTTACCACCCCTACAATGGAATCCTATCCACAAGGAGCAAGAAGATTCAATCTGTGTGTATTCTAAAAGTTCATCTGATACATCCTCGATGCATGAAGATACTCATTTGTGGATGTGCAAGGTTGCCAAGGAAGAGGAAAAATGCTTAAAGGCAAGAGAAAAAGGAACTTCTCAAGGCGATAAACAAGTTAGAGACCCAGCCTATACGTCGATGATCTTTCCGGATGAGGAATTTGAGCCTCATGGTTGGGAAGAAATCTTGGCCACCATGGATATTGCATTCAATGAAGAACACTGGACACCTCATTGTGATGAGGAGGATTATGATATTTCAGTGTTCACGTGTCAGCCCTTGCTAGAAGGATGTGATCCCCTTTTGACTTCATAGAAGAAGAAGAGAACGATGACAATCAAGAGTCCATTTTGATGGATAGTTGCTTTATTTCAGAGGAGTACTATGTAGAAGACATAGGAGTATTTACAAAAAAAGAACAAGAACCTCTCACAAGCATCAAAACGGTAAGTTCAAAGGATGGAAGTGAGGGTGATCAAAAGAAAAAGAAAAGAGAATTAGTGAAATAGGAAGAGGAGGAACCATTGTTTGAAGTACCAGAGAATTTCAAGAAATACGAAGTTGAGGACCGAAAAATTTTGGTACGAATGCCTAAGAGAGAGGCCGTTACAGGAGAAGCATATGATAACAAAGAAAAGTCCAAAAAAATTGTAGTCACCATTGAAGAGAAGGAAGAGAGATGTACGTACATAGGAGATGACCTAACTAACGAAGAGGAAGCAGAGTTGGTAGCTTTATTAAGGGAATATAGGGACGTGTTTGCATGGCACTATAGAGACTTGAAGGGAGTAGATCTGAAAATTTGTTCTCATACAATCCCCATGATAGCAGATGCCAAGGCCTCCAAACATAAGCCCTACACATATAATGACACTTATGTAGCTAAAATAAAAGAAGAAATTGATAGATTGATTGAAGCTGGATTTATCTATGAGATTGAACATACGCAATGGGTGTCCCCCATCATTGTGGTGCCCAAGAAGAATGGAAAGTTGCATGTATGTATTAACCTTAAAAAAGTTAATGCCACCACAATAAGAGATAGCTATCCGCTTCCAATCACTGAACATTTATTGGAGCATGTTGCATGCAAGGGAGTTTATAGCTTCCTTGATGGATTTTCATGTTACAACCAAGTAGCCATTGCCCCGGAAGATCAACATAAAATGGCCTCTACCATAGAGTGGGGAGTCTTTGCATTTCGTGTCATGCCATTTGGGCTCACCAATGCACCTGGAACATTTCAAAGGCTCATGTGTCATGTCTTCAAAGAGTTCTTTCAAAAGAGCTTAGAAGTATATGTGGATGATTTATGTGCTCATTCCCAACAAAGAAAACACCACATCCCTAAGCTCAAACAAATCTTCAACAACTATAGAGAATATCGAGTGTGTCTGAACCCAAAAAAGTGTGTTTTCATGGTACGTCAAGGTAAAATCTTAGGTCATATTGTTTCTAAGAATGGAATATCAACAGATGAGGACAAAGTAAGAGCCATAGACGAGTTACCAATGCCAAGGAATGTTAAAGAGGTCCAAGCCTTTATGCGTCAGTGTGGATATTATCGCAAGTTTATTCACATGTATGCAGTCATAGCTAAACCTCTTTATGTCTTGTTGACAAATCTCGAATGGAATGATGAATGCAAAAATTCCTTCAATGAGCTAAAGAGACGTTTGTGCAGAGCACCAATACTGACCACTCCTGATTGGAATAAACCATTCCATGTCCATGTAGATGCATCCAATCATGCAATAGGATGTGTGCTAGCACAACCCACAGGTGAAGACAATTTAGACTTGCCTATAGCATGTGCTATCAGGCAACTCAATGCAGCTGAATGAAATTATACAACAATTGAGAGAGAAGGCTTAGGCATGGTATATGCCGTAAAGAAGTTTAGACACTATCTATCGGGCAACAAATTTAAGTTTTTCAATGATCATCAAGCCTTATTATATTGGTCAATAAACCTTGCAATACCGGACGCTTAGTAAGATGGTTCCTCTTACTAATGGAATATGACTTTGAAGTCATTGTTAGGAAAGGTAAGACCCACCTCAGAGCAGATCACCTTTCTCATAGCACTTCAAGAGAGCCACCGCAAGGAGTGTCTGATGAATTGCCTGACGCTTATTTGTTCAATCTAGAAGTTGTTCCTAAATGGGCAAATGAGTTGGTACCAATCCTCACCTTTGGACCTGCAAATAAGAATGTGAAGATGAACAAGGATGAAATTGTACGATCACAAAACTATCAAATATTGGTAGGAAGCATGTATAAACAAGATACGGAAGGTGTTCTTGCTTGTTGTGTCGAGGACGATGAACATAGTAGTTGGTTGCAACAAGCCAATGAAGGATTTCTAGGGAATTACTATTCTCAACAATGAACATTGCAAAATCTAAAACATTTAGGAGTGTATTGGCATAGTATGGATAAAGAAATACATGAGTGGATTAAGAATTTTCCAGAGTGCCAGGAAAAACCTCTAGTGGATCATGCTACCCTTTATCATGTGTCATTAACTCTAGATTGGAGCGCTCCATTGGTAGAATCTATGAGAACGGGAACACTACCCAGCAAGGCAAGTCTAGCAAGAAAACGAAGCATGGAACAAGAGGCTCTAGACTATACCTTAGTAGGAGACAACCTATATCGAAGAGGAAAAGATGGTTACTTGACATTGTGCATCCATGAATCTGACTATTTGAAAATCTTAGAAACTACCCATAGTGGTGTTGCAGGTGGACACTTTGGTCCTGATAGAGTAATCAAGAACATTCTATTTTCGGGACTTTGGTGGCCCACTCTTCATATGGATGAACATACCTATGTGAAGAAATGTGACATATGCCACTGTGCACAATATCCGATAAGAAAAGATGAGATGCCTCTAAGGCCAATGGTGGGAGGACACACGTTCTCGAAGTGAGGCATAGACTTTGTAGGTCCTATTAACCCCCCACCTAGAAACTCCCATGCAGAGTACATTACTCTAGCCACCGACTACCTTACAAAGTGGGTAGAAGTCAAAGCCACAACAAAGAATGATGCTCAAACAACGGCAAAGTTCTTATTTGAGAATGTGTTCACGAGATATGGACTATCAATAGAGTTAGTGAGTGATCGAGTTACGCACTTCTTGAATGAAGTCATTGAAAATCTTCTCCAAGAATTCTTGGTGATACATAAGAATTCTGCCCCTTATCATCCACAAGCTAACGGACAAGCTGAGAGCACAAATAAGATCTTATGTAATGTATTGAAAAAAGTAGTAAATAACAAACGCTCTGATTGGGACAAACAACTTCATCATGCTCTTTGGGCTTACCGAGTTGCCTATAAAATGGTACTCAATGCCAACCCATTTCAGATGGTCTTCTGACAAAATTTTGTGCTACCTTTGGACTTCCTAATCCCAAATTTAAAAGTAGCACAAGAGCATGAGTGGAATGGACGCGAGTTATCCTCTAGGATCTTTGATCTAGAACGCTTAGGTGAGACAAGGCTATGGGTGGCGGTAGGCATCTATGCTACAAAGAAATGGCAAAAGGCATACTTCAATGCACATATCAAAGATAAAGGCTTGAAAGAGGGAGACCTAGTGTTGGTTTATACCCTAAAGCAACATGCTCATAAATTGGAAAAAAGAGGATATGGACCCATGATCATTAATAGAATTTCCACTAGCGGTGTTGTTCAATTGGTCACACTAGAAGGCGATGTCTTGGCGAGCTATATTAGTGGTTGTCGAGTCAAGCTATATCAAGAACCTCTTACAGAGAATATGCTAATGAGACTCAACACTGCTAAGAAGTGAAAAGAAGAAGAGTCAAGGGTTAGAGAAGAAGCACAGGCTGAGGCTAGAGGACACATTAGGAGAAATAAGCTCAGACGCCTCGGCCTAGATATCAATCTTGAGGCCCCAAGATACCACATGGCCATGTGTCAAACATCAAGTGCAATTGCATCTCGAATAATTGACCGATGTCCCTTTGTGACCATAGCAATAGGACAAGGGAAGAATGTAAGGACTATGAGAGCATTGATTGACTCAGGTGCAGCAACGAGTGCAATTAGAATTTTCTACTGCCAAGATCTACAATTGAACACCAATTCCATTGAAGCCTATCTCATAGGATTCGGCGGCGTGGAGACCCCTTGTTTGGGTGAGGTGGAGCTCACCATCTATCTTCAAGATCTTCCAATGAGAGTCAAAATGCTAGTGTGTGAAGATGAGAACCTTACGGAACCACTTGTCTTCGGTCAAGACTAGATCTATGACCATGCAATCAACCTAAACCTTAAAAGACAAATTCTTCAAGTTTGGGTACATGAACAATGCATCACATTAGAATTAGAGAATTGTATGAGCACAAATCCAAGTAGCACACATTCTCTTAGTTCCTCTAGGACCAATCTGAGCAAAGAAGATGTTGTATGTGTCAAAACCTCTATGATCCAGAAGGACTCAATCATGAAAGAACGGTCTCAAAGGAGAGAGGACCATTCTTCTTTTTCAAAGACTACTGTAGCCAGAACAATTCAACCAAGGAGGCTAAAACAGTATATGCACACGGCTACATCAAATAGACAAACCAAGTGCAAGAAGAAAGAAGTTCAAGGCATGAAACAGATTTGGGTACAAAAAGGAGAACAACAACTAGCTTTGCCACAACCATTCCCATCAAGGAAATCCAACCATGCTAAACAAAACACCAAGAAACGAGGACAAGCTCAATCCCAAGGTTTTTGACAAATTTGGATACCAAAGTAATCAATGAAGGCCGACCATAATAACATACAAATTTGGGTGCCTAAGAAATTAGTTGCAGCTCAACAAAGACAATTACACATGTGGGTACCCAAGGCACTCTTCCATGCACAAACGCCACTGATTCCCCTCACAAGAAAAGTCTCAACAAAGAATCCAAGGAAAAGCAAGGGTGAGAACCAAGCACAAACAGCCAAAGGAGATCAACTCACCTCTTCGACAATAATAAAAAGACAACCATCAAGAATATGGGTTTGGGAGCCAAAAGCACTAGTAGCACCAATAGAACTAAAGCGCCAACCATGAGGACTATAAAATTTAAGCAACCACTCAAAGGTGAAGAAGTCAAAAGTGACCTATATACAAACACACATAGTTCTAAGATGGATCCCTATCGGGCGAGTGTGAAGAGATGGATAGGTATGTGTTGAAGATGAAGAGGTGTTGCAAAATCTTTGCTCTACACTAGCCAAATGAACTCCAGGAGTAGATGGTGGGCCCTTTTAGCTTGCCAATGGATGTATTAGACACCCTATGTACCTTGGAAGATCACTCTCAAAAAGATAGATCAAAACAGATAAGTTGGAGTTAGCTCAGAGGTGAAAACTTGCTATTCTTGGTTAATACACCTGTCCAGTGTTTTACATAATTCTCTGAGCACAGCAGCAATTAGATTAATTCCTCTTGGGAAAGGCTAGGTAGCTTAAAGAGCTAACTTTAGAGAGTAATCTCATAAAAAATAACAAACCACACACTGAGAATGACTTTTAACAAGTGATGACATCATCCCGATTTTCACGGGCTGCTACAGAAATAGACCAGTGAGTAGAAAAATTAACATAACTCAAGATGTAAGAATGCAATGATCATGAAAATTTGTATGCTTATACTAGACAGTAAGCTGAATCCAACAAGCTTAAAATCACTGAATTTGGATGAGTAAACACTGAGAAATGACTCTGACAAGATGACTGAAAAAGTCGGGTACCTGACAGAGAAGTGAAGATGAACATACCCTGTTGACTTCAAATGAACATAACTGAAGATTCCAACATCCAAATGACATGAAAATTTGTGAGCATATAGTAGCCTTATAGAGCTAACTTTACCAAGTTAAATCACTGAAAATGATGAACCAAGTGCAGAGAAACAATCTCTGCAAGCTGACTGAGAAAAACTGAAGTAATGGCAGTGAGTAGTACACATCACAAGAACATGGAAAGATGAACTCAAATAATCATGAAAATGAAAGTATATTGCTTGTACAATACAATGACTTACTGATACATATGTGTGCCTTGTAATCACACCTTGATATGGCATAAAGCTCAGCTCTTGGAGGTCTTCACATAGGTCTCTCTAACCACGACTAAAACTGCCATCTATTTATAGTTGAGTTTGGGAGGCTAACTTCCCTCAATCACTCTCCAATCAATCAATGATTGATTTGATTCTCTACCTACCACAAATCACGAATTCGTGGCTCCTCTTTCCATTCTTGATCAAGTGGACTCAACCACTTAAGATTCTCTTACTTTTACATTAAGTAAACTCTTCAAAAGTTACAAGAGGTAGTTCACAAGTGAACTTTACATAGTCTTCATTTTAAGGCTTTTTCTATGACTTTGTGGGACTCAAGCCAATACTTAGGCTTGTCATAGACTTGCTCCAACAGCTCCCCCTCAAGCCAAGTATGCTTGAGGTCTTCAATCTTCCAAGATTACCTGCAAACCAATCATAGCCTTGAATTTGCAAAGCTTTGTACCATCCAATGCTTTGGTTAGAATATCTGCACATTGTTGATGAGTGGACACATATGATATTTGAATCTCTTTGCTTAGAACCTTCTCTCGTACATAGTGATAATGAACTTCAATATGTTTAGTCCTTGCATGAAAAATAGGATTAGCAGCCAAATGAATAGAACTCATATTGTCACCAAAAATAGTTGGAGTTCCAAACTCCAATCCAAGATCTTTGAATAATGTCTTCATCCACATAGCTTCTTGTGTAGCTATAGCAAGACCTCTATATTCAGCTTCAGTAGAAGAGAGAGCAACTGTGGGTTGCTTCTTGGATGACCATGAAATAAGCTTTGAACCTGCAAAGGTAAGATAACCTGAAGTGCTCCTTCTATCTTCCTTGGAGCCAGCCCAATCTGCATCAGAAAATAGCTTCAAACCTAAATCAGATACATAAGGATAGTAAAGTCCTTCATTTATGGTTCCTTTGAGATATTTGAGTATCCTTTTGGCAGCATCCATATGTGGTTTCCTTGGTGTGTGCATAAATTGGCTTAGCACACTCACACTGTAACATATATCTACTCTTGTCAATGTGGCATAGTTGAGACTACCCACTAGACTTTGATATGATGTGATGTCCTCTATGAGTTCACCTTCATGTGAGCTCAATTTGTGATTAACCTCCATTGGAGTACCTGCAATCTTACAATCTTGCATCTTGAATTTTGCCAACATGTCCTTAATGTACTTTCTTTGAGTGAGAAACAAACCATGATCTTTGTAGACAACTTCCAAACCTAGGAAGTAGGTAAGTGAACCCAAATCACTTATCTTGAACTCTTCTCTCATCTGATCTTTGATCTTCTTCATACCATCTGCATCATTTCCTGTCAATATAATATCATCTACATATACACATAGATAGATGACCTCGGAATTACTCTTTTTAATAAAGAGTGAAGGATCTGCCTTGCTTGGTTGAAAGCCTTTGTCCTGCAAGAATGAAACAAGCCTGAAATTCCAAGCTCTTGGAGCTTGCTTGAGACCATACAATGCTTTGTTAAGTTTACACACATAATGAGGATAAACTTGATTCTCAAAACCAGGTGGTTGTGCCATATATACCTCTTCTGTTATCCAACCATTCAAGAATGCATTCTTTACATCTAGTTGAAGTATCTTCCAATTCTTGGAAGAGGCAATACTAAGCAAAACCCTAATAGTAGGCATCTTTGCCACAGGAGAGAAGGTCTCCTCATAATCAATTCCCTGAGTTTGTGCAAAGCCTTTTGCTACAAGCCTTGCCTTATACCTGTTAATGGAACCATCAGAATTCTTCTTGAGTTTATAGACCCATCTTGAGCCTATTACCTTCATGGATGAAGTCTTGGGCACCAAATCCCAAGTGTTGTTTTCCTCAAGTGCTTCAATCTCTTCCTTCATTGCATGCTTCCATTCTGCTTTTGCTTTGGCCTCTTCAAATGATGATGGCTCCTCTTCGTTTATGTCCTGTGCTATGTAGATAGAATGTTTAGTTACTAATGAGGTGTCAAACCCATACCTTTCTGGTTTTTTCTTTTCCCTCATAGATCTTCTTAGGCCATGATGTGATGATTCTGCTTCATGTCCAAGTTCCTGCAATTTTGCTTTACCTTTAGACTTCCATGCTTTGATCTTTTCCATGTGAGATTCTTCATCATCCTCTGAGGTGTCTTGTTCTTCAATCTTTGATTGTTCTCTACCAAGCTTTGGAAAATCTTCTTCAAGATCATATGGTAAATTGACCTTCCTGCATGAATCTTCATACCATGAATTGTTCTCATCAAAAACTACATCTCTGCTTACCAAGAATCCTTTGTTGGTAGGGTTGTATAACCTGTAGCCCTTTTGATTGTTGTCATATCCAATAAATACACACCTTTCTGCTTTTGGATCCATCTTGCCTCTAACCTGTGAAGGAACATGAGCAAAAGCAATACATCCAAAAATTTTACAATGGTCTAAACTTGGTCTTCTTCCATTCCAAGCCTCATATGGAGTCATCCCATCAAGGGATTTTGAAGGCAACCTGTTAATCAAGTAAGTGGCTGTAGATACAGCCTCAGCCCATAAGTAATTAGGTAAATGCTTTTCATTTAACATAGACCTTGTAGCTTCAACAATTGTCCTATTCCTCCTTTCTGCCACTCCATTTTGCTCAGGAGTGTACCTTGTAGTTACCTCTCTTTTGATTCCTCTTTCTTGAAGAAAAGAATCAAACTCATGGGAGAAGTATTCTCCCCCTCCATCTGACCTTAGCCTTTTTAGTGATTTACCTGTTTGATTCTCCACAAGAGCCAAATATCTTTTGAAACATGAAAAAACTTCATCTTTGTGTTTCATAAAGAATAGGATAGTCCATCTACTGCAATCATCAATAAAGGAAACATAATACCTTGATCCTGATATTGAAGCTTCCTTGCTTGGTCCCCATACATCTGTATGAACCAACTCCAAGAGATCTCCATGCATATAACCTTTCTTCATGAATGGTAACCTGTGAGACTTTCCAAATTGACATGCACTGCACTTATAAATCATATGTTGTTTTGACAAATTAGGAAGTCCAAGTACACTTTGGTCCCTGCAGATTTGCTTTAATGACCTTTCACCAATATGTGCTAACCTTTTGTGCCATACTTCCAATTCTGTGAGTGTCTGACTACCATAATTAAAGAGAGCAATGTTTCTAGTGTCCTGTAATTCAAATGTGAACAATCTACCTGTCTTTTCACCTTTTGCAATTCTTCTGAATCCTTGACTTGGATCTTCAACAAATGCTCTTGCTTTTGTGAACCTGACTTGCAACCCTTTCTCTACTATCTGCCCAACACTTATCAAATTCTTTGTTATGGTAGGGACATAGAGTACCTTACTGAGTAGGTTGATGTTTCCATCAGGTGCTTTGACATTGCCTATTTTCTCCACAGGATGTTTTGTATCATCTCCTGTTTGTACCTCATGCTTATTCCTTGGATCTTCTAAATCTGATAGGAGTGCCACATTTCCTGCCACATGATTTGAACAACCTGAATCTATGTAGAAAACATGCTCATCAGATTTACCTTGTGGCATAGCCATGTTCATGATCAATAATGAATCCTCTTTGTTTGAGTCTTCTGTGTAGTTATTGTAGTCTCTCCTTCCTTTGTAGCCTCCTTGATAGTTTGAATGATTGTAGTTGTTGTAGTTGCCATGGTAGTTGTTGAACCTTCCTCTTGAGTAGCCATAACTTCCTCTATTGTATCCTCTGCCTCTTTGATTCCTGGAATTCCTAAAGCAATTTTCAGTTGTATGATTAGTTAATCCACAAATAGAACATGAGTTGGAGTCTTGGGATCTCCCCCTGCCTTGTCTACCTCCTCTTCCTCTACCTCTGCCATGTCTTCCTCTACCTGCATAGTTAGCTTGATATGTACCTGCTTCATCATCCACTTTCTTTGCCTTTCCTTTGTTATCTTTAGACTTGCTTTTATCCGTGTATAAAGCTGAAGATTGATTACCTTTAGAGCTTTCTCCATTTTTGATAAGCTTTGCCTCTTGAGTAAGTAATTGTCCAATGAGTGTGTTGAAATCAGGTACATGCATGTCCATGTACAAATCCATAGCTGTGGTGAATGCTTCCCACTTGTCATCTGCCTTCAAGCCATTGATGACCTGCCTTACAATTTGCTCTTCATCTATTACCTCTCCAATGCTTCCCAACTGATCTGCTATGTCCTTGAGCTTTGTGACAAAATCAGTCACATTTTGTTTGGGAGCCTTCTTGAGAGTTGTGAAATCCAGCCATAGTTGATGCTTCCTAGCTTTAGTACTTGAAGCAAAGAAAGCTTCAAGTGCATCCCACACTTCCTGAGATGTCTTACAACTTCTAATGTGAGGCAACAAAAAATCTGAGATAGAGTTGAGGAGATAAGACCTTGCAAGTGCATCCTTGGAGCACCATGTGCTCAATCTTTCTTGCTCTTCTTGTGTTGGTTGACTTTTGTTCCTGAAACTTGGCATAACTTCATCTCCAGCCACATAACCATATAAACTTCTACCTTGGAGATAAGCTTCCATTCTTAATGACCAAGCTGAGTAGTTACCTCTGTCCAATTTGTCAATTGATGAAGGAAATCCATCTGCCATGTTGTCCAACCTTGCTCTGATACCACTGTGAAGAGATGGATAGGTATGTGTTGAAGATGAAGAGGTGTTGCAAAATCTTTGCTCTACACTAGCCAAATGAACTCCAGGAGTAGATGGTGGGCCCTTTTAGCTTGCCAATGGATGTATTAGACACCCTATGTACCTTGGAAGATCACTCTCAAAAAGATAGATCAAAACAGATAAGTTGAAGTTAGCTCAGAGGTGAAAACTTGCTATTCTTGGTTAATACACATGTCCAGTGTTTTACATAATTCTCTGAGCACAGCAGCAATTAGATTAATTCCTCTTGGGAAAGGCTAGGTAGCTTAAAGAGCTAACTTTAGAGAGTAATCTCATAAAAAATAACAAACCACACACTGAGAATGACTTTTAACAAGTGATGACATCATCCCGATTTTCACGGGCTGCTACAGAAATAGACCAGTGAGTAGAAAAATTAACATAACTCAAGATGTAAGAATCCAATGATCATGAAAATTTGTATGCTTATACTAGACAGTAAGTTGAATCCAACAAGCTTTAAATCACTGAATTTGGATGAGTAAACACTGAGAAATGACTCTGACAAGATGACTGAAAAAGTCGGGTACCTGACAGAGAAGTGAAGATGAACATACCCTATTGACTTCAAATGCACATAACTGAAGATTCCAACATCCAAATGACATGAAAATTTGTGAGCATATAGTAGCCTTATAGAGCTAACTTTACCAAGTTAAATCACTGAAAATGATGAACCAAGTGCAGAGAAACAA
Organism: Ceratopteris richardii; assembly: GCA_020310875.1. Taxonomy (NCBI): domain Eukaryota; kingdom Viridiplantae; phylum Streptophyta; class Polypodiopsida; order Polypodiales; family Pteridaceae; genus Ceratopteris; species Ceratopteris richardii. The sequence continues at coordinate 29,276,519 of CM035413.1, read as the reverse complement.
TCTCTGCAAGCTGACTGAGAAAAACTGAAGTAATGGCAGTGAGTAGTACACATCACAAGAACATGGAAAGATGAACTCAAATAATCATGAAAATGAAAGTATATTGCTTGTACAATACAATGACTTACTGATACATATGTGTGCCTTGTAATCACACCTTGATATGGCATAAAGCTCAGCTCTTGGAGGTCTTCACATAGGTCTCTCTAACCACGACTAAAACTGCCATCTATTTATAGTTGAGTTTGGGAGGCTAACTTCCCTCAATCACTCTCCAATCAATCAATGATTGATTTGATTCTCTACCTACCACAAATCACGAATTCGTGGCTCCTCTTTCCATTCTTGATCAAGTGGACTCAACCACTTAAGATTCTCTTACTTTTACATTAAGTAAACTCTTCAAAAGTTACAAGAGGTAGTTCACAAGTGAACTTTACATAGTCTTCATTTTAAGGCTTTTTCTATGACTTTGTGGGACTCAAGCCAATACTTAGGCTTGTCATAGACTTGCTCCAACAGCGAGAAGCTCAACTATCATTCGAGGATCCTACCGATGCCTCCAACAAAGGCTACATCAACATCTGCAAGAAACATTGAAAGCCCCGACATGCACCAACCATGTGCCTTTGGCATAATCTTGTCTTTTGCACCATTCAGGTCATGCATTTCCCAAAGTATGCACTATTATAGGGCCACCTTACATGGTCGTGTAGAGACACAATTGCGAATGCCATGCACATGATACACATTTGACATATGTAAAATAGTTTATTGATACTAAACACCCTCTTCTTGTTTTGTGACATTGTTCCAAAAAAAACAGAAGTAGAAGAAGAAGAAGCAGCAGGACTAGGCGCTCAAAGAACCTCATTAGTGAACTGTGAACAAGGACATCCATCAATAGAATGACAAGCTAATGGTCAATTACCATTATGGGAGTACAACACGAAGAGATGAAGATCGACTGACCTTTCACCATGGTAAGATGTGTATGCTTCAACAAAACTATAGCCATGATAGATTAGGAAATGTCTTCATCAGCATACCCTTGAGCACTTAGCTCACGACCCAATTTCTTGCACCATAATTCTTCCAATGCATTTCCCAAGTATGCATGCATAGGGCTACATTACAAGGCCATGCACAAGGCACATAATATTTTTAACCCATGCACTAATACACTTACCCATCCTTCATTATGGGTCATGAGTACTTGGCATGAAAACTTGGAAAGCCATCTTTGACAACTAGAGGACATCCAGGTGACAACAACAACAACAAGGAAGCAATCCATCGCCGAGAGCTACTCACAATCAACTGTGATAAAATCTTTGGAGCAGCTCCAATTTTTGAAAACTCAACCATATATTCTCATGCTGGAATTAGGAAGAAATATATGTAGAGGGACTAAACATGAAGAACGGGACAAGTGACCCTGCAACATGTGGAAGACAGACCACTCTATCGGAGACATGAGGAACTCTACCTCGCAAAGTACTACATGGAACAACCACTACAACAAGGATCTGCCAGGGATGACAAACTCTAGAGGGGGGAGTGTTGACAATCAAGGTTAAGGACAAAGCATGGAAGCGCATCAAAGAAGTGGACACACAAGAAGAAGGAGCATGTAGGGAGCTCCAAGAAGCACATGTCAAATTTTCAAAAGAAATCACCGTAAAAATAGTGATTTTTATCACTAAAAACCATTTCAAATACCATTTTCCATTTTTCAAATCCATTTTGTTCAAGCCAAAGAGTCCTTGAGCTTGAGAAGTATAAGAACTATCATTGTGCCAATTTTCATAATTTTTAGACTCCGTTTGAGCCCCCAAACAAACCCTAGAACCTGTTTTTTAACTATGCCTGACACTAGGTCCAGACAGGGGCAAAACTACTCAAAAAACAATAGAAGGGGTTGGAGAGCTCATTTTTGGGTTTATCTTGTTGTAGATTTGAGCTTCTTTAATAGAATTATTTTGTAATCGAAGTCCTTCCACTGTTCCACTCTTTGCTACTACCTTATGCGTGTGTGTGTATGTGTGTGCATGCTTATGTGCTTTCACTCACGCACTTGTGCCATCACTTGCTCATGGTCTTCATACCCATCCTCACGTCTCTGCGGATTGACATCTATGAGGTGTATCTCCTCACGTTGGTACTTGCCATTGTGCTAGAGTGAATCCATCCCAAGTCTCTTGAGATGTCTTGCACCCTCTTATATGTGGTAATATAAAATTAAAGATATAGTTATAGTTTACTATGTATCAACTTTCTTGAGCATCCCTTGCAAACCATAGTGTGATCTTATGTGTTTCCTCTTGAGTAGGTCCGTTGGATCTTGGAATAGGTGTAGCTTCATCATGTCATACAATCCCATATAGATTTCTTCTTGCAAACAAGCACAAAGTGGTAATGGACTTATATGTGCTTTGTCCTTGCATGAAAAGTTGGATTTGTAGCTAGATGCATGGAACTTACATTATCTCCAAGTAAGTGAGGTTTGGAACTTACAAGTCCCAAATCTGAGTACAACTCTTTAAGCCATATTGCTTCTTGAGTTGTAATAGTTAGACCCCTATATTCTGCTTCACTTGAAGATAAGGAAATCATTGGTTGCTTCTTGGAACTCCATGACACCAATTTTGATAGTATATACCTTCAAAGTGTCCCTTTGAGGTACTTGAGTACTCTCTTTGCAGCATCCATGTGTGGCCTTCTACATGATTGCATGAATTGACTAAGCACTCCCACACTATATGATATGTTTGGTCTTGTTTGAATAGCATATATCAAGTTACCAACTAAGCTTTGATACTCTTGAGGATCATCAATTTGCTAGCCTTCATGAACACTTAGTTTATGGTTCAATTCCAAAGGTGTACCTATAAGCTTTGTGTTCTCCATTTTGAACTTGAGAAGTACGTCTAGAATGTATCTTCTCTAAGTTAGATAGATCCCTTCATCTGTATAAATCACTTCCATACCTAGGAAATATGTGACCTCACATAAGTCACTGATTTTGAACTCCTCTTGCATGTGTATTTTGATCCTTTGAATGCCATTCAAATCATCACATGTCATAATAATATCATTTACATATACACATAGATAGATAACCTCATTGTGATCCCTTTTGACGAGTAAAGAAGGATCTGAGTTTTTAGGTTTGAACCCTTGATCTTGAAGGTATGTAACCAACCTATAATTTGAAGCTCTAGGAGCTTGTTTGAATCCATACAATGATTTCTTAAGTCTACAAACATAATATGTCTGATTAGGCTTTTAAAAACCTTGTGGTTGTGACATGTATACCTCTTCAGTTACCCAATAAATTAGGAATGCATTTTCCACATCAAGTTGGAGGAGTCTCCAATTTGTAGCAGCAGCTACACTTATTAATGTTTTGATTATAGTCATCTTTGCAACTCTTGAAAATGTTCCCTCATATTCTATACCATGAGTTTGTGAGCATCCTTTGGCAACTAATCTTTCCTTGTACCTACAAGCTAATCCATCTAAGTTTCTATTAACTTTATATACCCATCTAGAACCAATTAACTTTTCATTGGATGACATTGGAACCAAATCCCAAGTGTCCATCTCCTTCAATGCATCTATTTCTTCTTTCATGACCATTTCCCAATCAGGGTTTCCCTTCTCCTCTTCATAGGTTGAGGGTTCCTCTAAAATTGATTCCTTTTCCAAGTAGATTAACAAATGAGGAATCATATCCATACGTTTCTAGTTGTATTTTCTCCTTTGTTAACATTCTAGGTGCTTTCTTGGAGTATTCTCTACACTCTTGCATCTTTGCTTTCACTCTTTACTTTAATAGCTTGTAATCCTTTTTCCTTTCATCTTGGTCATCATATGTATCACTATCCTAGATCTATGTATCATGCTTAATTCCTAATTGATGAGAATCATAATCAAGATCATATGGTAGAGTTACCTTTTGTTTGTCTACATCATACCAAGACCTGTGTTCTTCAAACACAACATCTATACTTGTAGTGAATTGCTTGGTTGAAGGATTATATAACCTATAACCCTTTTGCATTGAATCATTCCCAATAAACACTACCTTTGTTTCACTTTTATCTAGCTTACCTCTTATTTGTGATGGCACATGAACATAAGATAAACAACCAAACACCTTGCAATGTCCAAGAATAGGTTTTCTTCCATACCATGCGTCATAGGTAGTCATTCCTTGAAGTGATTTAGATGGTAGTCCATTGACAAGGTACAAAAAAATTGAAATACCCTTCGCCCATAGATAATGTGGAAACCTCTTCTCTTCAACCATTGTTCTCCCTTATCCAACCAATGTCTTTTTTCTCCTCTCTACAATTCCATTTAGTTGAGGAGAGTATCGAGTAGTCACTTCCGCTTTTATACCTTTATCCTGCAAGAACTCATCAAAATCTTTGGAGAAGTATTCTCCCCCTCCATCATATCTGAGCTTCTTGAATGATCTACCTGTATGGTTCCCCACATGTGCTAGATACTCTTTGAAGCAATCAAACACTTCATTCTTACTCTTGATAAAGTATATAATAGTGCATCTACTATGGTCATCAATAAAGGAGACATAATACCTTGATCTTGCCAATGAAGGTTTATGGTTTGGCCCCCATACATATGTATGCACTAAGTCTAATAAGTTGTTGTGGATGTAGCATTTGTGGTTGAACGGTTATCTTTGTGCCTTCCCAATTTGACATGCATCACATCTATTGATTGTTGGTACATTTGGCAAGCCTTGATTCTTGACCAAATATCAAAGGTTTATTCCATATGGTTGGTTGATTAGTCATAGGCCATATATGAACACCTCTTGTAAAATGATTGAAGTTTTACTCTTGAAATAAAACTAAAATAGATTTATTGAAGGATTCTCATAGCATTAGGAGTTTTAGTCACAACTACCTAAGTGGTTAGAATCAAATCTATCACTACCAAAAATTTAGTATCACTTTTAGTGGAAGATTAAAATTCAAATTCACTTGATGAATATAAAACTACATGACTTTTGGTCAAGGATATAGGTCAGAGAAGAAGGAGTTATTGAGCTTCAACATTGCGGCTACACTAAGCCCACATATGTGTGAGTAAGCCTACATCTCTTCCTTGTATCATACCTTCAACATTATATTCATTTGATTCATTTAGTGCAAGTCATCCTCTCTATATTGTTGTCTATTGAAGTCTTCATTTTAGTGATTTTGATCAGTCGAGTTCTCTACGTATACTCATCCATTTGATGTGATTCAACTTGGAATAGGTATCATGGTCTACTTGTGACATTGCAATTTTCCTATCATTCGATTCATTAGATTGTGAGATACGTTCTCTGCAAGCAACTTATGTCTCCTCACTGTCATCTTTCTAAAAAGTCAAGATTATAGCCCCAACTTCTTAATATCATTTCTCATCATATACACATCTAAAATTAATGACATAACTTCTAATAATGAGCTAAGGTCCTTGTCTAGCTATTCTTAAGAGCTCTTAGGTCAACTGTTATCAGTAAGTGAGCCCTGAGTACTTTTTTGAGAGGATCCTAGTCCATAAATAGCAAGTTTTTGGAACCATTCAACTCTAAAAGTTATCTATTTTGATATAGAGGTTGATCATCCAAGGTATATAGTGGGTTAAAATGCATATTTGGGAAGCTAAAGATGTCTGCTAAGGTACTCTAAAGCTACATTAGCAGGTCTAGAGCAGGATTTGTGCAACACCACTTCATCTTTGGAGTGTATCCAACCATCTCCTCACAGTGGTATCAGAGCTATCATCAACTCAACATTGGGGATGGATTCCCATCATCTATTAACAAATTGGATCCACGCAATTACCATGCTTGGTCACTTAGAATGGAAGCATATCTTCAAGGTATAAATCTCTATGGTTACATATTTGGAGATGAGCTAATGACAATACTCAAAAGCAAAGGCCAACCTACTCAAGAAGAACAAGAAAGGTTAACAACATGGTCCTCAAAAGGATGCTTCAGCTAGGTCTTATATTCTCAACTCAGTTTCTCATTTCTTACTTCAACACATTAGGGATTGTAAGACATCACAAGAGACATGGAATGCCCTTGAAGCATTCTTCTCCTCAAGCACTAGAGCAAAGAAGACCCAATTTTGGATGGAATTCACCAAACTCAAGAAGATGCCCAAGCAAAGTGTGACTCATTATATCACCAAAATGAAGGGCCTAGGTGACCAACTTTGAAGCATTGGAGAAGTCATTGAAGAGGAGCAGATTGTGAGACAAGTGATCAATGCAATCAAAGCAGATAATAAATGGGAAGCATTCACCATAGCAATGGACCTATACATGGATATGCAAGTACTTGACTTCAATACTCTTATGGGGCAACTATTCATTAATGAATCTGAGCTTGTGAAGAACAATGAAAACTCAAAAGGTAACCAATACTCTACCCAATACACTGATAAGAATAAGAATATGGATAGAAAATTAGGCAAAGGGAAAAGATCTAATGATGAAGTTAGTGCCTCCGAGGCTAATTTTGTAGGAGGAGGTAGAGGTACAAGAGGAAGAGGCAGAGGAGGTATACAAGGTAGGGGGAGATTCCAAATCTCTTCTCCATGTTCCATACATGGCTTGAATAACCATACAATTGAAGAATTGTTTCAAGAATCCCAGAAATCAAAGAGGAAGAGGCTTCAATAGAGGAAACTATGGAAGAGGAAGATCAAATAGTTTCAATAGCTACAACAAGAACTACAACAATACCAATAACCAAGGAGGATATAGAGGAAGAAGAGATGAAAACAATTACATTGAAGAGAAGACACAAGAGGAATCACTTCTATTGATGAACATGACCATGAAGCAAGGTAAAGAAGATGAGCATGTATTCTATATAGATTTTGGTTGATCCAATCATGTAGCAAGGAATGTGGCTCTACTATCAGACTTGGAAGATCCAAGGAATACAAATGAGGTTCAAACATGAGATGAAACAAGGCACTCAGTTGAAAAGAATTGAAATGTGAAGACTCTAGATGGAAATATGAATTTACTTAGTAAGGTATTGTATGTACCTACCATAACCAAGAACTTGATAAGTGTTGGACAAGTTGTAGAGAAAGGATTGCAGGTAAGGTTCACAATGAATGGAGCATTTGTGGAGGACCCTGTTGGAAGGAGTATTTTTGGAAAGCATTTTTGATGTAGAAAATTAGTAAAAAGCCAAAAAACTTGTAAAATATTTATGCAATGATTGTAAAAAAAAAGGAAGAGTCTTCCTTATGTAGTCAAGGACCTCATGTATTTTTTGTAGAATTTTTAGAAACTCTTAGATAGCATATTTTTAGAAAATTAGAGAAAAAGACCTAATTTCAAGTGTGAAAAGGGACACTTGAAAATGTATATAAGTCAATTTTCTCTAATTTGGAGAGGTTGGTTAGTCATTTGCTCATGTTATCAATAGAGAAGAGAGAGTTTCTGCAAAAATCGTGTTTTCTCCTGTTGAGTGTATTTTCTTTGATGTGAGAGCTTGTTTCTTGCTTAATCATGGAGATTTGTGAGTTACATTTGTGTATTACTGAGTGAGTTGTATGAAGGAAGAGGTTTACTGATGTAATGAGTGGAAAAGGACAGAAGAAAGTTCCAAAATTGTGAAAATCGTCTGAATGCACAGAATCGCGATTGTCTCGTCTCTGGGATACAGGTGATATTTTTCATTTTTGAGTTCATATTTGTATTTTGCTGATAAAATAGCACGGTTTTGACACAAAGATCATAGAAAATGATGGAGATTTGCTTTAGATATGGTAAACCCTAGATTTTCTCTTCATCTTCAATTTTTCTCAGCAATCCAGCCATTAATCTCTTATTTCCTTGAATCTATTATCTTGAAGGGGCTGTGGTCTTATGGATATTCCTAGGATTGACAAAATAAAGATGATTTGTTGATTCTTTGTTACTTCATGATTGGAGAGGACAACTTGGAGTCCAAAACAAAACATTTTTTGGCGCCGTTGCCGAGGAATATTCCAAGAACTTCTTTGAAGATTGGACCTTTGCTGGATCTTCAGTTGATGATGGTAACCAACACAAGAACAAGGTAAAGCACATCAATTAGGAAAAGTGCACATGAATAGGTAGATATCATTGTTTGTCTTTAGGAAAGAAGAAAGCAATGGATATCTTGTAGAAGTGGAAGTGCTGAAATCTTTGTAAATTGATAGTTGCTCATCATATTGATGAAGTAAAAGTGCAGGTGTGTGGAGGATTTGAGCCAAGAAGCTGAAGATGGAGGTAACTTGAATCTATTCTTGCATTTCTAGATTTCTTTCTGCCCAAGTACTAAACACCATGGGTGATCTTGGGAAGATAACATGGTGATACTAAGGAAAGGACAGTTAAAGTAGCTAGATGTAAGAATGAGGGATTCAGTTGTTGACCAAATCTGAGCATTAATCTTGAGTTGTTCTGCATTTTGAAAAGAAAAAAATATGATTGAGTTTATCTTTACAAAAATTGATTGCCTTTCATAACACTTTTTCATTTGAGAAACTTTCTTTTGTACTTTAGTGATAGCTAAGGACATAGAAACTCATAACCAATCAAGAACTATGGGATCAGCTGATCTCCAAAACCAGAAACCCTAAGTAAAGTGCTCTCCTTTATTTTTAGGGCAAAAATACCAAACAAATTCATAAAATTCCTCAAAAATAATCAAACAAATTTCTTTTCTTGTTAGGAAGTTGAAGTGAAGTGTGATGGACAAGGGTGATTGTGAGAAAGTGAAGAAGAGGTCAAAAAAAAAAAAAAAAAAAAACCAGAAAATTAGAAAACACGATTCTCTGCACAGAATCGCGATTTTCTGAAAAAAATATTAAAACTGGAGCAACATTTCATCCACATGTGAAATGAAGTGTTGTGGACAAGGGTGATTGTGAAAAAGTGAAAAAAAAAGAGAAAAAAAAAAAAGAGGTCAAAAAACAAGAAAATTAGAAAACACGATTCTCTGCACAGAATCGCGATTTTCTGAAAAAAATATTGAAACAGGAGCTACATTTCATCCACATGTTGAATTGAGGTTGATACAGGGTATTGAAGGTAATTAAGAAGAAGAGACTACCCCAATTGGCATAAAGTCAAAAATATGCAAAAAACACGATTTTCTGCACAGAATCGCGATTTCCTGTAGAGGAAAACTGCTGGAAATTTTTTGCATATTTGAGTACATTGAGATAAGAAAGTGTAAAGGAGACCAGTAAGATTGAGTAAGTGAATTGGAACAAAGGAAAGAGTGTGGAAAATTGAAAATCACACAAAATCGCGATTTTTTGAGCACTATATAAACAGAAAATTGAAGAAAAAATTCATTTGAGAGTGAGAGTGAGGGAGAGAGAGAGTGAGCAGAGCTGCCGGAATCGCGATTTTCAGCAAACAGTGGCCTTTGGAACAATTTTTCACCCAAGCAAGAAAGGTAAGAATTCTAACATCATTCTTGAGCACATATTTTTGGTTTTTTGTGGAAAATAACACCAAAAAATAGAAAAAATAAGAGGAGAACAGAATCGCGATTTTCTGATTTCTTGAGTTTTACTAAGAAATCATTAAATTCTGCTTTAGTTGCTTTATTGCATGTTAAAATTTTCATAAGGCGATTCTATAGGTGAAAAAAAATATAAAAAAATCAACATTTTGAAATTTTGTCAAAGACTGGACAAAATCGCGATTCTGAGTTTTAACTCAAAATCGCGATTCTGTGAAAGGTGCCATCAACATCGCGATTCCCAGAACGCGATTTTCATTAAGAAAATCGTGTTTAACAATCTGTGAGCAATCACGATTGTCTGGGAACAAAATCGTGAAAAACACGATCTTGTGAACAAAATCGTGAAAAACACGATTTTCACACAAAATCGTGAAAAACACGATCTTGTGAACAAAATCGTGAAAAACACGATCTTGTGAACAAAATCGTGAAAAACACGATTTTCACACAAAAATCGTGAAAAACACAATCTTGTGAACAAAATCGTGAAAAACACGATTTTCACACAAAATCGTGAAAAACACGATCTTGTGAACAAAATCGTGAAAAACACGATCTTGTGAACAAAATCGTGAAAAACACGATTTTCACACAAAATCGTGAAAAACACGATCTTGTGAACAAAATCGTGAAAAACACGATTTTCACACAAAATCGTGAAAAACACGATCTTGTGAACAAAATCGTGAAAAACGCGATTTTCACACAAAATCGTGAAAAACACGATCTTGTGAACAAAATCGTGAAAAACACGATTTTTCACACAAAATCGTGAAAAACACGATCTTGTGAACAAAATCGCAAAAAACACGATTTTCACATAAAAATCGTGAAAATCACGATTTTCAATAGAGAATCGTGAAAATCACGATTTTCACTCAAAATCGTGAAAATCACGATTTTCAATAGAAAATCGTGAAAATCATAAATTCCACAGAAAATCGTGGAAAAACACGATTTTATTCAGAAAATCTTGAAAATCATAAATTCCACAGAAAATCGTGGAAAAACACGATTTTATTCAGAAAATCGTGAAAATCATAAATTCCACAGAAAATCGTGGAAAAAACACGATTTTATTCAGAAAATCGTGAAAATCATAAATTCCATAGAAAATCATGGAAAAACACGATTTTATTCAGAAAATCGTGAAAATCATAAATTCCACAGAAAATCGTGGAAAAAACACGATTTTATTCAGAAAATCGTGAAAATCATAAATTCCACAGAAAATCGTGGAAAAATACGATTTTATTCAGAAAATCGTGAAAATCATAAATTCCACAAAGAAATAGTGGAAAAACACAATCTTATTCAGAAAATCGTGAAAATACATAACCTAAGCAGAAAATTGTGAAAATAGGTGAATGATACTTAGGTCTGGAAATAAAATAAATACACTTTCTAAACAAGACCTAGCAAGGAAGGGAAAAGAGCCAGGAAGTAGTAAAAGATCAGAAAGAAGTTTAGGGCAAGAAAATAACATGGAAAACCTAAATGAAACAAATGAGTCAATAGAAACTGGGGATTTTAGAAACATCCTCAAATACATGTATACAAATAGGTTTGGAGCCTATGTATATCAGGATGGAATGCATAAATTCCTCATTAGATTGAGAAATTTAGAAGTTCCTTTGAATAGAACCCCAGTAGCACAATTCAAGGATGGAAGATATGAAGATAGGCAAGGATGTATATACATCCTCTCTCAAGACCCAGAAAATTCAAATGACCTAGGGCAATGTGCTGATAAGGGACCTTGGGAGCATAACATAGAACAAACAAATTTGCCCAGGCCAAATGAAAACCACACTAGCAATGAACAACAACATGGGAGGAGGACACATAACTCCCCAAATCCCTTTGACAAGGAACCAGATGGATACAATGACTTCCCACTTAGAAGAAGACCTCATTGGCAGCCTCAGGGTAGAATGCTTAGACCATACCAAGTAGCCAAATTCATGAAGAACCAATATGAAGGGTATTCAGATCCTCATGCTCATGCAGCAGAATTTAGACAACTAATTAGAGCTGAGGAAGTAGAGGATTACAAGGTGCAATTTGAGGCATTTGGACTAACCCTAACAGGACCAGCCTTATCTTGGTTCATTCCCCTCAGAAAGGAAATGTATCTGGACATTGAATCTTTTTTAGAAGCTTTCATTGGAGAATTTTCTAAGACTGGGATAAAACATAGTACAGCCACATTAATACATAGTTTCAAACAACAAAAGGAGGAAAATGTTAGAGAAGAAGCCAGAAGGTTTAAGCAATACATTGATAGATGCCCAAGAGAGGAAGTACCTTCCATGGCAAAACAAGTATCCCTATTCATTGAAGGTTTGAGAAGTGCTCAACTAAGAACCCTAGTGTACTATAGGAGATGTCCTGACTTAGCAGCCTGTGTGAAGGAGGCAATAGACTTGGAGGACAACAGAGGTCAAGATCTGTTGGCATTTGATCAACCTAGACCATATGAAGACAAAATTCCTCCAGCAGAAGAATTGGCTCAGGCCATTGCTAAAGCCCTAGAGGTAAACACTAAAGCTAATCTGATTAACTCTAGGATAAACACAAACAAAAAATGTTACATTTGTGGAGAAAATCATCTGGCACAACAATGCCTATATCAGAAGCCTCCACACTTGCAAGATAGGAAGACACTCAAATACTGCACACTAGAGAGAAAATGGACAAACCATACCAGGGAGGAATGCTTCTATAACAAACAACCCGTTAAGGAAAGAGACTACATGGCTCAGAGGGAATCAGGTTATACTGAGCAACCAAGACCAGTGTTGGGACAACAGCCTCCTATTCCAACTAATGTGGTACCAGTCAAATATACACCCATAGAGGAAGGAAATTCAAGATTCAGATCACCCTATAAGGAAGAGTATCAATGGAGTGAGGGACATCAGGAAGAATGGGAAGATTATGAAATAAGAGAACCTGAGCTTAGAGCCCTAGATTTGGGAAATGGAAAAATTGAAATGGACACAGCAACATTCATGTACATTACCAACAACTACATGTCCAATCAAAAACCTCAATTCAAAGGGGGACCAAAGATAACATGTTATAGGTGTGGGGGAGAGCATTTCATTAGAAACTGTCCACAACCTCCAACATTCAGGATAGAGGGAGCATACTACGAGGATTGTGGCAGAGAACACCTGATCAAAGATTGCCCAAAAAATCCCCAAAAACAACAGAATACACCCAATAACATACCACTAAAAACAGTCAATATTATGGAACAGGAGGAATTGAGTAACAATGATCAAGTTGGAATCAATGTTATAACAAGGGCACAAGCTAAGCAACAGGAAACAAATAAGGAACAAAGTGAAGGTTCAGCCTCAAAGGTGAAAATGAATAAACAAAAAGGAAAATGGGAAAAGAAAAAAAGAATAGGCAAAAACTTGGAAGAAAATAATAAGGAACAATCAAAAAGTACTCCTCCCCAAAACACTCAAAATCAGTCTGAAATAGGACACTCTCAGAGTCTAGAAACCCTAATCAAAGCATATAAGGGAAGAATCCAAGAAGGACCAAGTCCTGCAGATCATGCAGTGGCTTATCCTATACCAGAGTTAGAACAAGAAAGAATGCTAAAATGCAAACAAATTATCCAGGAAGCACAACTCAGATTAGGGGAAGAAGACAGTTCTCAGAGAACAATTGAACAAATTGAGGAAACAAGAACATGGGAAAGTGTTAACAAAGAGGAAAATTCACAATTAACATTCCAAATGATCATAAATGAACAATGCAGCATTACATGTCATACAACATGGGAAAACTTGTTAAAACAAAATCCTCACCTACAAAACAAAATGAATAAAGGGGAAACAATACCTGGAAACCTTCATTCACCAACACAAGAATTAGAGGAATTATGGTATATTCCTATTGATAAAATAGGAGGATATTGTGAAGGAGAAGAAGGGAATTCAACCCTAAAATTACAATATGGAAAAAATTCAGCTAAAGCTATTTTGGATAGTGGATCAGGAGTGGCCATAATGAACTAAACAAACTTGGGAGAAATGGGGAAGAAATGAATTACTACCCACTAAGATGAGGTTACAACTTGCAGATGGGCATATAGAAAAACCCCTAGGAATTTGGGAGAAAGTGATTGTGGACATATGCGGAATAGAAATAGAGCATACCTTTGCCATAGTAGAATTTCCACAATATACTTCATATGAAATTATCCTAGGAAGACCTTTTATGAGACAAATGCAAATTGTACAAGATTGGGGTAATGATTGTTTATATCTCCAAAGCAAAGGAAGAATAACAAGAGTGAACTTGAGAAATGGGCACTACTGTGATGTATCTCCTCAAGAATGGTATAAAATACATCAAAATCAAGAAGAAAGTGAGGAATCAGACATGGAGGATCAGGAAGAGAGTGAATCAGCAATATGGAAGTGCAACATGATAAGAAATCTCATCAATAGAAAGAGAAGACTGAAAAGAGAGGAATGTGTGGAAGAAAGAAAAGTACAGGATGAAAGCTATGTGCCACAACAATTTAAAGATGAAGAGTTTGAGCCTTATGGTTGGAATCAAATCTTGGCTACTATGGATCTGGCCAGTGAAGAGTATGTAGGAGTGAAATTCCAAAATGAAGAAGGCTTTGATGTTTTCCACATTAGCATACACATGATAAGTGTACCAAAAACACAAGAGGAGCAAAATAAAGAAATAATATTACAAAAAGGAAAAACACAGTATTTGGAAACAGTAAAAGCCGAGGATGCAATCAAGGACAAAATCACAGGCAAATACAAGGAACATAAACACAAGGAAATAGAAAGAGATCAGACAAAAGAGAAGAAAGAGAAAGAGATCAATAAGGATCAATATTTTGATGTACCAGCAAATTTTAAAACTTATGAGGTAGAAGACAGACTACTCCTGAAAATGAAACCCAAAAGAGAGAAGAAAAAAGGAGAAGCTTATGACAATGAAGAACAAACAAAAAAGATTGTGATTACTCAGGAAGAAGGAGAAGAGAGACAGATAGTGATAGCTGATGATATGACCACACAAGAAGAAGAAGCCTTAAGGAGCCTGGCAAAGAACTATAGGGATGTATTTGCTTACAGTTATAAAGATTTAAGAGGGATTGATCCAAAAATCTGTGAGCATAAGATTCCTATGACACCTGATGCAAAACCAAGCAAACAGAGACACTACACATTTAATGATAAATACTCTACCAAAATAAAGGAAGAAATTGACAAGTTGTTGGCGGCTAATTTCATTTATGAAATAGAGTACACTGAATGGATATCACCTATAGTTGTGGTGCCAAAGAAGAATGGAAAACTTAGGGTTTGTATCAACTTAAAAAAAGTGAATGCAGCAACTATAAGGGATAGTTATCCACTGCCAATAACAGATCATCTTCTTGAAAGAGTTGCAGGAAAGGAGGTTTACAGTTTCCTAGATGGTTTCTCAGGCTACAATCAAGTGCCAATAGCCTTAGAGGACCAACACAAGACTGCCTTTTCTACAGAATGGGGGGTTTATGCCTTTAGGGTTATGCCCTTTGGACTAACCAATGCTCCAGCAACCTTTCAAAGATTGATGTGTCATATTTTCAAAGAATTCTTGAGAAATGTAATGGAAATCTATGTGGATGATCTGTGCACTTTTTCTTTAAAAAGACAAGATCATTTACAAGATTTAGAAAAAATATTCAGGAAATGCAGGACATACAGAGTATGCTTAAATCCTGAAAAGTGTGTATTCTTTGTGAGACAAGGTAGAATGTTAGGTCACATAGTTTCAAAAAATGGAATTTCTACAGATGAGAAGAAGATAAAAGCAATAATAGAACTTCCAAGACCTACAAATGTAAAGGAACTCCAAACTTTTATGGGACATTGTGGGTACTATAGAAAATTTGTACACAAATTTGCTGATATAGCTAAACCCTTATATGCCTTAATCACAAAGTTTGAATGGACTGAAGAATGTGACCAAGCCTTTGAAGCATTAAAAACTTGTTTGGTGACAGCACCAATTTTAAAAACACCTCAGTGGGATAAAATTTTTCATGTACATGTCGATGCTTCAAATTATGCTCTGGGATGTGTGTTAGCACAACCTATAGAAGGAAGCAAATTAGATTTCCCAGTAGCATATGCAAGTAGACAATTAAACATTGCAGAAAAAAATTACACAACCACTGAGAGAGAAGGATTGGGAATGATATTTGCTGTCAAAAAGTACAGACATTATCTATTGGCCAACAGGTTTAAATTCTTTGTGGATCATCAAGCTCTACTCTATTTAGTAAATAAACCATGTCATACAGGAAGAATAGTAAGATGGTTTCTTTTACTAATGGAATTTGAATTTGAGGTGGTGGTTAGACAAGGGAAAACACACTTGAGAGCAGATCATTTGTCAAGAATCCAGTCAAAAGAACTTAGTTCACCTATAGATGATGATTTGCCAGATACATACTTATTCAAGGTGGAAAGTGTTCCTGAATGGTCTATGTCATTAATTCCTTTACTAACCATGGGACCTTGTAGCACATCAGGGAATAACACACATCTGGTGTTACAAAGCAGAAATTTCATGTTGTTAGCTGGACATTTGTATCACCTTAGTCAGTCCGGCATACTGGAATTTTGTACTCCAGAGGAGGAGCAATATGAATATGTAAGAAGAGCTCATTACTGGAACCCATGTACTCATGCTTCCAAGATAGTCACTTTAAGCAACCTTAATAGGATGGGAGTACATTGGCCAAACAAGATTCAAGATGTGGAGAAATATGTTGATAATTGTAAAAAATGTCAAACATTGGAGGGATCAGATTTGATAACTTTATATTGGTTTCAAAAAAACCCTGAATGGAGTGAACATATTGTAGAGGAATTGAAGAGAAAGAGGAAAGGGAAACAGGTAATAGCTGGTGCTGACTCAAGAAACTTACAAGTGATCTCGGAAGAATATCAACTCATAGGAGAACAACTATATAAGAGAGGAATGGATGGATATCTGAGAATTTGTGTTCCTGAAGGAAAGTATTTAGAAATGTTGGAGATGGCACACTCAGGAGTGGCAGGAGGACATTTTTCAAGTGATAGAACAGCCAAGCTCATATTGTACTCTGGCTTTTGGTGGCCAACCCTATTTGCCGATGCAAGGATTTATGTAAATAGATGTGATGTCTGTCAAAGGATGACCCAACCAAACAAAAGAGATAATATGCCATTAATTCCTTTAATTTCAGCCAGAGCTTTTAGCAAATGGGGATTGGATTTTATTGGACCGATACATCCTCCAGCCAGACAAACCCATGCAGAATACATAATAGTAGCTACAGATTATTTGACAAAATGGGCTGAGGCCAAAGCTACTAAAAGAAATGATGCTCACACTACTGCCAGATTTTTGTATGAAAACATTATCACTAGATTTGGACTACCAATTGAACTGGTAAGTGATAGGGGAACTCATTTTTTAAATCAGATCATAGAAAACATGACCAACCACTTTTTGATCAGTCACAGAAAATCAGCCCCATATCACCCACAAGCTAATGGCTTAGCAGAAAGTACTAATAAAGTACTTTGTGCAGTATTGTCCAAACTAGTCAACACAAATAGAAATGACTGGGATTCTCAACTTAATCATGTTCTCTGGGCTTACAGAGTGGCATACAAAACTGCAATAGGAACTACCCCATTTAATTTAGTATATGGCCAAAATGCAGTTTTACCCATGGAATTTCTTATTCCAACATTAAAAGTGGGTAATCAATATAATTGGACAGGACATGAATTATCCGAGAGAGTCATAGAGTTGGAAAAACTGGGAGCTTCTAGACTCCAAGCAGTGATGAGTATATACGCAGACAAGAAAAGACAGAAACCTTATTATGATGTTCACATTAAAGACAAAGATCTACAAGAAGGAGACCTGGTCTTGGCTTACACAGTTAAGGAACATCAGAGAAAATTTCAGAAAAAAGGTCATGGGCCATACATTATACATCAGATAAGTAAAAGTGGAGCCATTCAGTTAGCTAATATTGATGGAGAAATCATGCCAAATTTCATAAGTGGATGCAGAGTTAAGAGGTATGATTGTCCATTAACTCCTGATGAATGGAGAAGACTGCAAAAGGCCCAAAATAGAAAAAAAGAAGAGAAGAACATCAGAAAAGAGGCTCAACAAGAAGCCAAGGAGAGAATAAGGAAATTGAAAGAAGTGTGCTTATGTGAAAACACTCTAAAACAAAAAGAACAGTTGCCTGTGATCATGATGAATTATCAAAATGAAAATATTAGGGTGTTAATAGATTCAGGAGCTCAAGTGAATCTGATTAGCTCAGCTCTGGTAAACAAATTTAACTTAAAGAGGGCTGAAAGCAGAATTTTGATCAAAACCCTAGAAGGAAAAATAATTCAGAGCATATCTTCACTTTTTATTAAAGTTAAATTTAATAATGAATATATGGAAATAGATTGTGAAGAGTGGCCAGACCAATTCATGACTGAAAAGTTGATTTTGGGACAACCTTGGCTCAAACAAGGTAAAGTTGTTTTGAACTTTGAGAAAATGAAGCTTAATTTGACCATAAATGACAAAAAGTTTTTAATGTTTTTTCTGAGTAATGAAGTACAGGAGGTTTTTCTAAATGTTCTTGACCCAGATATGGAAGGGTTTACTTTCTCAATGAAGGACAGGAACATATTACCAATACCAAGTGCTCAAGCTTCATACAATCAAACCACACAAGACATCTTGGGAGTAAAAACAACTATTGAGACAAAAATAAGAAGACAGTTATGGACCCATCAACAAAACAGAACTACAAACACATGGAGAAAGGGTACGCACAGATGGTATCCACCAAAACAGGAAGAGGGAATAAAATGGGTATGGAAACCAAAAGAGGCTACAAGAAGTTTGACTATGAAACATGGATACTTGTATGATACAAAGACAGTGAGAGTGAAACATTGTTGGATAAAAAAATCAGAATTGAGTCAATGGAAGAGAGATCATCTACACTTAACCTATTTTCAGATCTGTGGAACAAAATACTATTTAAAAAAGAAGAAAGAAAAGGAGGGAGAATGAATGACAAAAGCAACATGTTCTTCTAAATTCTTTTTCCTTAAAAGGGAATTAGGAGGGGAAGGAAAGCGGAAAAAATGTCATTATTATTATTAAAAAAAAAAAAAAAAGAGAAGAAAAAGAAAAATGTATTTCAATTTCTATCTAAAATTAAAAGCACAAAAGCAAGATATAGGGAGGGAGAAAATAACTTATTATGGAAAATCTGTATTATTTTGTTCAAAATTTTGTGACTATTTTTTATTTTTTTTTATTATTTTCAATTTTTTGAAGTCTTTACATTAATCATCTTTTCCATCATCTTCTTTCTATTTAAGAATTGTTTTCTTATTTGAGTAAGGAATTGACAAATGGAGAGAGCACATTAGATATCTTGCTACACCTGTATTGCTCACTTAAAAATTGAGTCCTTTGGAAAAAGAAAAAATTGTTTAGAACTTGTCTCTTTCATTTGTTTATATCAGTGACATACCGGAATGAGACTGTATTTTTCTTGTGAATTCTTGTGACTCATGTGGGTGGAGTGTTTTTTCTTTTCTTTTATATATAAACACAGGATGGTGAATACAAAAGAATTGACCATTCATGACTTCAAAGCTGACTCAGTAACCTTGTCAAGAGGACATTGGTTCTTGGACAGTGAGACCACAGTGGAGCAGGTGGACCTAGAATCAGATGAAGATACAGAAATTCCAGAAGTAGGAAAAGCAGTAAAAGAACTGAAGGAAATTCTGGGAGTAATAGGTCAGCACATCTTCACAGTAGCAATGGGAGGTTATAAATACACCATGTTGTGCCAGGAGTTTTATAGGTTTCAAAGAACTGCTGTCAACGTAAAAAGATGGAAAGCTGTGGGATTGCATAAACTATTGGAGGAACCAATCTTCTTCATTGACTTTGAAAGGGTGGCACAGGTAATGAGCAGTTTGGAAGAAGTTGGAACAAAGAATGATGCTTATTTCAGGTGCAAAGTGAAGAACAAAGATGATCAGGAGGTGCGTATTACCATTAAGGCAGAACATATTAGAGCTGCTTTACAATTTTTTCCAATGGGCACCAAACTAGATCAAAGCTTTGTAAAAAAGAATAAGGATACTTATACAGGATATGGAAAGTTCACGGATTTAAAGGAAAAGAGAATGAAGAATACGCGATCAGAATGTTTTTGCAATATTTTTGTTTTCCCAAGCTGCCGAGATACACCCAGCCTCACAAATCAGTAACTCTGTTGATGTTCAACAATAAAGACAAAACTAAACCATTTGGAGTTATGGATGTCTCACCATACATCCATGAACAGTTAAAGGAAGCAGCCAAACATTGGGAACAGAAGAAATCTATGAATGGAGCCCAGTTTTTGACAAGAATTATTTATCATATCCTGGGTATGGAAGAACAATTGAAATTAGCTCCAGAAGCACAATATTTTAGAAATTTGATGTCAGGAGTAAAAAGTCCTCCCAAAAGGATGCAGGCTAAAGACACTGTGGGACTAACCAGTATGAGAGGAGCTGGGATGAAGAGGAGAGTTATCTCTGAAGAAGTAGTGCCTGTTAAAAAGAGGAAAGTGGATCCAAGAAAAATAGAAATGGAGCAGATTGAAGCAACAAAAGAAGAACATGTGGAAGCCCAAAAAGGAGTACAATCCTCTAGTGAACCTCACCCCCCACAGACCAGTAAAGAGCAATTATTTACTTATCTAACTCAGGGAAACAATAAAAGAGCAATGTATGAAGCCCAATATCAGAAAATGTTGGAAGACTATTCCTACAAGGCTACAGATTGGATACAGGAGGAGGTGGAGCATTATGAAGTTTTACATGAGGAAATGATGGCAGCCGAGACCGAAGAAATATTTGTGAAAAAAGAAGTAGAGTTGCTGGCATATTTCAAAGAGTTGCAAGGACCTCCAGAGACCAGGACCACTGTTGTGGTAAAAAAGAAAGTGCCAAAAAAACAAGTCCAACAGAAGAAACTGGTCAAGAAGGGAAAAGAAAAAGTAGTAGCTGAAGCTACAACAGTTAAAGACACAGAAGCAACAGTCATGAAAGAAACTCAGAAGTCTACCACAGTGAAGGAAGTATCAAAGCCTACAGAACAAGAAGTAGGAGGATCCTCACGATTCTCATCCGAGTCAGATAGTGACATTGAGAGTTTTTTGTTGAAAAGTTTAAACTTGTCAATACCCAACACTCCTAATGTAGCTATACAGACTGTAGAAAAAATGAAGACACCTGAGGATACACATAAGAAGTCTCGAGAAAGGCAGACTCATGAAGAAACTGTACAACAGATGAGTGTTGAAGAAGAAAGAAGACTGTTAAAAGGAAAGGCAAGAATGACAGAAGGGGAAAACCAAAGGAGTGATGAAGATAGCTTTGGAGTAGTGAATGTTGGTATAAAGTCAATATGGACCAAACCTTCACAGACATATTTCAAAATGAATACAAGTTTAGAGGAACTAGCAAAGAAGGTATTCGGCAGTTCGTATATTCAGCAGAAGGATGCACCTAAAGAACAGGAAATCAAGAAGATAGAACCAGAAAAGAGTGCTCAAGAGGTCTTAGGACAGGTGGAAGAAGAAGGAATTATTCAAAGTATAAAAGATGTACTGCAGGAGATAAACAGTAATAAGGAATCTACATACAATGATGAGCAGGAACAGGAAGAAGGAATAGATTCTATGGATGTGGATGAGCAAGATCATGAATATACAAATCAGGGGAGTGATGATCAAATAAAAGCTTTTCAAGCAAATGTATCAGACACAGCTCAAGAAATGAGAAGACAGGAAAATAATGATCAGGTTATCCATGTGGAAGATATTGAATCAATAGTAGTTCAAGAAAAATTGGTACAGGGAGAGCAAATTATGAAGAATCAATCAGGTCAGGATGAAAAAAAGCTAAAAAACAATCAGGAAACCCTAGGGCAGGGAGAAGAAATGCAAGGTCAAGAAGGAAGGAATTCATTGGAAGAAAATAGAATTTCAAACCTCTCAGATCAGAAAAGTGCAAAGGACAGAGTATTGGAGCTTGAAGAAGATGATATTAATCAAGACACAGAGAATGATGCTTCCAGTAATGAAGAACAAGATACAAAGGATATAGAGGATGAAACAAAAGCAGAGGAAGATGAGGAAGGTAAAAGAGATAAGCAAATTGAAATCAGACAGGCAGAAGTGGAAATTGGTTTGGAAAGGATACCCAAGAATATAAGGTCAGCTTGTCAAATAATCATGAGCAATATTGAACAGTTCAGACCATCTAGCAGGAATATGATTATATCAGGTATGGTGGCTGAATCTGAATTTGAAAAAGGAAGTTTGATTATCAAAGAGCACAAGAAGGAAAAAGAGCAGATGTCAGAGCAGTTAAGGATGATGAAGGAAAAAAATGAAGAATATGTTAATAGGATCATTGCTTTGGAGGAAGTTGAGGTTCAGAAGCAGAACAAAATCCAATATTTGGAAGATAAGAGTGGAAAGTTATCAGAGCAGAATGCTAAAATGGAAATGGAATTAAAAACCATAGGAGGGAGATACAGAACCCTACAAACCTCTTATCAAATTTTGACCAGGGCTCATGAGGATATTAATAAATTGTTGTTAGAAGAGGGTCTACTTAAAGAGGAAGGCAAGCCTACTCAGTTAAAAGAAGAAGAAAAGGAAGAGTTGCAAAAAGAGATTCAAAGACTTCAAACAGAATTAAAAGAGGCAAAAGAAATGGAGAAACAGGCTAACTCTCATGCTGCTACATCAATGAGAGGGTATCATCAATTACATATGGAGGTAGAAAAGGAAAGGCGGGAATGGCAGACAAAAATGGAGAAAGAAAGAGATGAGTGGAGGAAGGAAAAGGAGTTATGGGTAGCTCAGAATCAAAGTTTAATGATGACTATAGAGGAACTACAGAAACAACTGGAGAAACCAAAAGTCCAAGAAGGAATTCAGGATCAAGTACAGGCAGAAGATACAGAAAGAGGAGAATATGAAACAGGGGATTTTAATAAAGAACAAGATTACAATGAATCAGCATCCAAAGAACCAGAGGAAGAATACACTGAGGAATTTGTTCAGAAGTTGCTGACTAACAGAGAGTCAAGAATGGAGTTTATCAGAAAAATGCATAATGAGTATGAAGATCAGATAGTTACCTTTGCTCTGAATAAAGGCGTCAATCCAGATCAGCACCATTGGGCTGCAGATGGATTAGGAATTCCATTTTGCATGATCTTGGAAAGTATAAAGAATTATCAGTTGGCCAGAGTGGGGTTATCTTCAAACACATACCTTGAATATGAAGAGGATATTAATGTTACAAAGGAGTTATTTGAAAGAGCAAATCCCAAATGGAGGAATAAATGGTTGGATGCCAATAAGGAATGTAGGAAAATTTGGAAAGTGGCACCTCTACATTTAAAGATAAATCCAGCTTATTGCCCAGTTGCCAGAAGAAGAGAGTGGACTGTTTTTTGGGAAAGAAGAAAAACAGGGCAGATTCCAGCAAAATGGCTGAACTTTCCAAAAATAGCAGGTCCAAAGGTAGGAACTTGGCCTACTAAAAGTTACATGGTGAATACTGCTGAGGCTGTCATATCAAATTATAAAGATGTTAATGACCCTGCTTGTATATTACTTGTCAGAATAATGAGGTTAATTCTAGCCTGTATAGAGACCTACACTGATACAGATGTCAGAATTTTGAACTACATAGGTTTTAATTCTCCGACAGATGCTCTATTGTTTGATCTAAGTGAGACACCAGACATGATTTGTTTGATGGCCTACTACAGTAGAATAATATTTTTGGGCAGTCATTTTTTACAAATATTTGAAGATGCTTTTGATTATGGATTCTTTGAAAGGGAGTCAGAAATTTTTGGAAACTTATCTGTTGTTACAAAAGCAAGACTTACCGCCTATGAAGCTGCTTACACAGAATACTTGAAGAAGGATGTCATAGATAAGCCTGAAGCTGCAGTACAATGGAGGAAAGCCTTGTTTGAAATGGTCAATAACTTGAATGTCACAGAAAGGAAGAGCCATGATTTGGTGTCACAAGTGTACCAAAGGAAGAAGAAATAAAGTTGAGCTCACATAAGGAAGTCTTTTGTCAGAAGCCAAAAGCTCTAGGAGGGGAAGAATGTTGGAAGGAGTATTTTTGGAAAGCATTTTTGATGTAGAAAATTAGTAAAAAGCCAAAAAACTTGTAAAATATTTATGCAATGATTGTAAAAAAAAAGGAAGAGTCTTCCTTATGTAGTCAAGGACCTCATGTAATTTTTGTAGAATTTTTAGAAACTCTTAGATAGCATATTTTTAGAAAATTAGAGAAAAAGACCTAATTTCAAGTGTGAAAAGGGACACTTGAAAATGTATATAAGTCAATTTTCTCTAATTTGGAGAGGTTGGTTAGTCATTTGCTCATGTTATCAATAGAGAAGAGAGAGTTTCTGCAAAAATCGTGTTTTCTCCTGTTGAGTGTATTTTCTTTGATGTGAGAGCTTGTTTCTTGCTTAATCATGGAGATTTGTGAGTTACATTTGTGTATTACTGAGTGAGTTGTATGAAGGAAGAGGTTTACTGATGTAATGAGTGGAAAAGGACAGAAGAAAGTTCCAAAATTGTGAAAATCGTCTGAATGCACAGAATCGCGATTGTCTCGTCTCTGGGATACAGGTGATATTTTTCATTTTTGAGTTCATATTTGTATTCTGCTGATAAAATAGCATGGTTTTGACACAAAGATCATAGAAAATGATGGAGATTTGCTTTAGATATGGTAAACCCTAGATTTTCTCTTCATCTTCAATTTTTCTCAGCAATCCAGCCATTAATCTCTTATTTCCTTGAATCTATTATCTTGAAGGGGCTGTGGTCTTATGGATATTCCTAGGATTGACAAAATAAAGATGATTTGTTGATTCTTTGTTACTTCATGATTGGAGAGGACAACTTGGAGTCCAAAACAAAACAGACCCTCAAGAAGGATTCAAGAGAATTTCAAAGAAAGAAAATTCAGGTACACTCTTTATATTTGAACTACAAGATAGTAGAAATATAGCTCTATTAAATTATGGAGGACAAATCCTATCAGAATTAGAGATGTGGCACAAAAGATTAGCTCACATTCGTGAAAGAATTTTGAAGAAAATATGTAGGGACCAAAGTGTACTTGGCCTACCTAATATATCCAAGCAACATATGATATACAAATGCAGTGCTTGTCAATTTGATTCAAAATTCAAATTCACTTCATGACTATAAAACTACATGACCTTTATTCACATATATAGAGCAGAGAAGAAGGAGTTATTGAGCTTCAAGATTTTGGCTAAAGTAATCCCACATATATATGAGAGCCTACATCATCTTCCTTGTATCATACCATTAGAATATCATACATTTGATTCATTTAGTGCAAGTCATTCTCTGTGTAATGTTGTCTGTTGAAAAGTCTTCATTTCAATGACTTTGAATTGTCAAATTCTCTGCGTATACTCATTCATTTGATGTGATTTAACTTGGAATAGGTATCATGTTGTGTCTTCTTGGCACATATCAATTTCCATATCATTTTGTTCATTAGATTGTGAGATACAATCTCTGCAAGCAACCTATGTTTGCTCACTATCATCTTCCTAAAAAGTTAAGATTACACCCCCAACTTCTTAATATCGTTTCTTATCATATACTCATCCTTAATTAGTGAAATAAATTCTAATGATGAGATAAGGTCCTCATCTTTCTATAAGCTCTTGGGTCAATTGTAATCACTAAGTGAGCATTGAATAATTTTCTGAGAGGGACCTAGTCTCTAAATAACAAGATTTTGGAACCATTCAACTCTAAAAGTTATCTCTTTTGATATATCTATTTGAGGTTGATGCTACAAAGTACATAGTCAATTCAATTACATATCTGGGAATAGGATTTGTGTCTCACCAGCTCATCTTTGGAGTGTATCCAACCATCTCCTCACATTGATCATATGTTGTTTTGATATGTTTGGAAATCCAAGAACACTTTGATTTGTGCATATATCTTTCAAGTTTCTTTCATTCACATGAGCTAGCCTCTATTTCCACACTTCAAGCTCACTTAGGGTTTGAGACCCAATGTTGAATAGAGCTATGTTTTTTGTTTCTTCTACTTCAAGAGTAAAGAGCCTACCTTGCTCCTCCCCTGTGGCTATCTTCTTGAAGCCTTGACATGGATCTTCCACAAAAGCTCCATGTTGGGTGAACCTAACTTGCAAGACTTTCTCAAATATTTGGCTTACAATTATTAGGTTTTTTATAATAATGGGAACATAGAGTACCTTGCTCAGAATATTTCTCCTACCATTGGAAGGTTTGACATTACCAATCTTCTCCACACTATGCTTTGTGTCATCCCTTATTTCAACTTCATGTCTATGCTTTGGAATTTCCAATAAGAGAGCTATGTTGCCTGCAACATGATTTTCTATGTAGAATAAATGATCATCTTCTTTACCTTCCTTATGGCATAGATGCATCAAGAGCAATGAGTCTTCACATTGTTTATCTTCAAAATAATTGTTGTAGTCCCTTCTCTTATGGCTTGTATTGTTATTTTTTAATTTATGTGCACCTCTGGATATATTTCTTACATATCCACCTCTTCCACTTCCTTTCTAGGTCTTCCCATTGAACCAACAATTATGAGTGGTGTGGTTGTTCTTATCAGAGAAGGCACAAGGTTGAACATTCTAGCCTTTGTTCTTGTCATGATTTAGTTCTTTCTTCTTCCCTTTCTACTTGCTCTTGCCTAGAAAGTTGGCTTGGGAAGTCTCCTCTTCATCGTCTTCTTTCTTCTTGCCTTTATGCTTCTTGCCCTTCTTAACTACATATAGAGCACTAGTTGAATTACCATGATAGGAGTTACCTTCCTTTATGCTATTGTTGGCCTCTTGATTTAAGATTTTTCCAAGAAGGATGTTGAAGTTTGGATTTTTCACATCCATGATGAGATCATAGGCTATGGTGAAAGGTTTCCATTTCTAGTCACCTCTAATCCCATTGAGATTTTTTCTCATGATGGTCTCTTATTCATTCACCTCTCCAATAGATGCCAATTAAATAGCAACCTCCTTGACCTTTTTAACAAACTTAGTGATGGTTTGTTTTGGATTCTTCTTCATCTAACTAAAATCATTCCAAAGATGGTTCTTCCTTTCCTTTTTATTAGAAACAAAGAAAGTCTCTAGGGCATCCCAAATCTCTTGAGATATCTTGCATCCTCTAATATGTGATAATAGAAAATCAGAGATAGAGTTTAGTATGTATCACTTTTCTTAAGCATCCCTTGCACACCAAAGTGTGAGCTTATCTATTTCCTCTTGAGTAGGTCATGCTTTGGATCTTGGAATAGGCGTTGCTTCATCACTTGATACAATCCCATATAGATTTCTTTAAGAAGCCTCCATTCTGATTTTCCAAGTAGTATAATTATGTCTATCAAACTTCTCAATTATTTATGGAAAGCCATCTCCCATCTTCAAGTTGATGTGATATCATTGAAAAGAAGTTGGAGAAGCTTGGAGAGGCTTTTAGAGTTGAGTTTTCACATGGTGAAGTTGGTCCAGCAAACCACCACACAACCAACCCTAGCTCTTTGGATATGTAGTGGAGACTTCTACGCTTGTGGTTAGTGCAGTAAAACCCAATAGGTACTTTGGAAGATCAACAAGAACAAGTTGATGCAAAACCTTGAATACCTCACAAAAACCTTTTAAAAATGGATGGAAGTTATGACTTCAAACACTGAGAGCAGTCAGCACAGTTAAAGCTGGAAAACTTTCTCCTAAGGGAGTTTCATACATAGGATTGGCTTGTTAAAATACATAAAAGCCCTAATTTATATCAACCAATAAAGGAGCAATCACCTTAACATTTATTGGATGTCATCTTAATTTTTAAGGGATGTGTAGACAATGACCCCCATACTATAAAACTCGAATTTCTTCAAAATTACTAAACCAAATGACTTGCAAGCTTGTACACATATCGTATACCTTTACAATGAATGCTTAAATACTTGATTTAGAGATCTATAGAGAGAGCATCTATCGCTGCAATTTGAATCATTCTAAGGAAGAAGGAGGAGGGAATTGAAGTGGCACCAAGCAATGATTAAAGAGTATACGTATTGCTTCAAATCAACACTCTACTTAATGTAAAAATGTTCTAGAGTCTTTCTCCATGAAGTTGAATTCAAAATTAAGCATTTTTGGTACTTTAGATTGATTGGAATCGTTTCCTAAAATCTAGGAAAAGAGAAAGTTGAAATCATGTTTACTTCTTGTTTGATTTATTGAGATTCAATCTCAACCACTTCTAACTCGTGGCTTTTAGGCCTTTTAATCTTTATTTTTTGCAAATTTAGATACCTTGAACCTTATAAGAAATGATAATAAATTACCAACCAACTAATACAAAGAAATAATGTGCATATAAGTGCTATTCTTCAAGGTACATATATGGCACCATAAAAATGATGGATGAGCTCCCCCTCAAGCTACATTATGCTTGAGTCTTCATTCTTTGATAGGTTGAATATCTGCCATAGCTTTGAATCTACAAATCTTTATCCCATCAAGTGCCTTTTTCATCGTGTCTCCTATTTGGTTTTGAGTAGGAACAAATGAAATATTAATTTCTTTTTCCATAAGCTTCTCTTTTAAAAAGTGGTTATGGACTTCTATGTGCTTTTTCCTTGCATGAAAAATTAGGTTTGGAGCTAATGCATGGAATTTATATTATCTCCAAGTAAGTGAGGATCGGAACTTACAATTCTCAAATGTGAGTACAATTCTTTGCACCATATTCCTTCTTGAGTTGCAACAGTTAGACCTCTATATTCTAATTTAGTTGAAGATAAAGCAATCGTTGGTTGCTTCTTGAAACTCCATGACACCAATTTTGAACTTGCAAATGCTAAGTATCCACAAGTGCTTCTTCTATCATCCTTTGTTCCTTACCAATCTGCATTTGAATATATTTTAATATAGCAATGTAAAGAGTAAAGATAATAGATACCTTCATGAAGTGTCCCTTTGAGGTACTTGAGTACTCTATTTGTAGCATCCATGTGGCGCCTTCTAGGTGAGTGCATGAATTGACTAAGCACTCCCACACTATATGATATGTCTCGTCTTGTATGAGTAGCATATATCAAGTCTCCAGCTAAGATTTCATACTCTTTAGGATCATCAATGTGCTCACCTTCATAAAAACTTAGTTAATGGTTCAATTCCAAAGGTGTACTTGAAAGCTTTGTGTTCTCCTTTTTAAACTTGAAAAGTAGGTCTTGAATATATCTTATCTAAGTTAGATACATCACTTCATCTATATAAATCACTTGCATATCTAGGAAATATATGAGCTCACCTAAGTCACTTATTTTGAACTCCTCTTGCATGTATCTCTTGATCCTTTGAATGCGATTCAGATCACTGTCACAATAATATCATCTACATATGCACATAGATAGATAACCTCATTAGGATCCCTTTTGATGAATAAAGAAGGATCTCAGATGATAAGTTTGAACACTTGATCTTGAAGGTATGTAACCAATGCTCTTGGGACTTGTTTCATACCATACAATGCTTTTTTAAGTCTGCAAACATAAGATGTATGATTAGGGTTTTTAAAACCTGGTGGTTATCACATGTATACCTCTTCACTTACCCAACCATTTAGGAATGCATTTTTCATTTCAAGTTAGAGGAGTCCCTGATTTCTTGCAACAACTACACTTATCAATATTCTGATTGTAGGCATCTTTACAATTGGTGAGAATTTTTCCTTGTATTCTATACCATGAGTTTGTGAGCATCCTTTGGAAACTAATCTTGCCTTGTACCTGAAAATTGATCCATCTGAGTTTCTTTTAACTTGATCTACCCATATGTAATCAATTACCTTTTGATTGGATGATATTGGAACCAAATCCCAAGTGTCCATCTCCTTCAATGCATCTATTTCCTCTCTCTCGGCCTATTCCCAATTAGGGTTTCACTTTGTCTCCTCATAGATTGAGGGTTCTTCTGAAATTGAGTCTTTTGCCAAGTAGATTGAATGCTTTGTAACAAATGTGGAATCACATCCATACCTTTCTGGTTGTTTCTTCTCCTTTGTTGATCTTCTAGGTGCTTGCCTAGAGTATTCTCCACACTCTTGCATCTTTGTTTTGCCTCTTTACTTCCATAGTTTGTAATCCTTTTCCCTTTCATCTTGTTCATCATCTATATGGCTTCTTGGATCCTAGACATGTGTATCATGCTTGCTTCCTAATTGATGAGAATCATAATCAAGATCATATGGTAGAGTTACCTTTTGTTTTTCTTCATGATACCAAGACCTCTGTTCTTCAAACATAAGATTTTTATTTGTAGTGAATTGCTTCATGAAGGATTATAGAACCTGTAACCCATCTTAGTTGAATCATACCGAATAAACACTGCCATTGTTGCCCTTTCATCCACCTTACCTCTTATTTATGATGGTACATGAATATAAGCTAAACAACCAAACAACTTGCAATGTCCAAGTCTAGGTTTTCTTCCATGCCATGCTTCATAAGGAGCCATACGTGATTTCGATGGTAGTCTATTGACAAGGTACACAACAATTGAAATATCCTCTACCCATAGATAATATGGCAACCTCTTCTCTTCAAGCATTGTTCTCTCTAATCCAACCAATGTCTTGTTTCTTCTCTCTGTAATTTCAGTTAAGGAGAGTACCTGGTAGTCACTTCCCTTTTGATACCTTTATCTTGCAAGAACTCATCAAAATCTTTGGAGAAGTATTCTCCACTTCCATCGGATATGAGGTTCTTGAGTGATCCACCTGTATGATTCTCCACATGTGCTAGATACTTTTTGAAGCAATCAAACAATTCATTCTTACTCTTGATAAAGTATAGAATAGTCCATCTACTATGGTCATCAATAAATGAGACATAATACCTTGATCCTCCCAGTTAAGGGTCTTGACTTGATCCCCATACATCTATATGTACTAAGTCCAATAAGTAGTTATGTATGTATCCTTTGTGGTTGAATGGTTATCTTTGTGCCTTCCCAATCTGACATGCATCACACATGTTGATCATGTGTTTCTTTGATATATTTGGTAGTCCTAGAACACTTTGATCCCCATATATATCCTTCAAGGATCTTTCATTCACATGAGCAAGTCTCTTATGCCAAACTTCAAGCTCACTTAGGGTTTGAGACCCAAAAGTGAATAGAGCTATGTTACTGGTTTCTCCTACTTCAAAAGTAAAAAGCCTACCATGCTTCTCACCTCTGAATATCTTCTTAAAGCTTTGACATTGATCTTCAACAAAAGCTGCATGTTGGTTGAACCTAACTTGCAAGCCTTTTTCAACTATTGGCCTACATTTATTAGGGTTTTAGTGATAGTGGATACATAGAGAACCTTACTTAGAATGTTTGACCTGCCATTGGAAGCTTGGATGTTACCAATTTTCTCCACATTGTGATTTGTGTCATCCCCTATTTGAACTTCATGTCTATGATTTGGAGTTTTCAAATCAGATAGAAGAGTAGTGTTTGAACATGATTTGAACAATCCTAAATCTATATAGAACAAATGATAATCTTTTTTACCTTCTTTGTGACTTAGATTCATTAGAATGAGTCATGTGGTTGATCTTTTGAATAATGGAAAGAAAAGTTACCTCAATTTCGAGTAAGATGAGATGCAAAAGAAGCAAAGAGGATTAAGATGAAGAAAAGAAATATCTCGCTCATCAGTTCATGAAGGTAGAATTTCCAATCTCCTAAGTTGCCTAATTTTCTACTTTATCAATTTCCTAAGTTGCCTAATTCTCCATTTCACCCATTTTCTAAGTTGCCTAGTTTTCCATTTCACCAATAACCTAAGTTTCCTAATATCCCATTGCACAAATTCCCTAAGTTGTCTGAGTTCCTAAGTTGGTCAATTTCTCAAAGTAGTTGTCTATTTTATAGTTGACTATTTTGCCTAGCTCCAAGCGATCATTTTTTTGTCTCATTTCAAAAGTTATCCTTTTTTACAAGTTTAGTTGACTTATCTCAAAATCTAAACATTTTTATGAACTTAGTCTACTTACTTCAAAATTTACCCATTTTTATAGAGTATTCTATTTTTTAAGAAAATGGTCTACTTTTGATTTAGTCTACTATTTTCACTTTAAAAAATGACTAAATTTCCCAGATCTGCACATAGACTAAATTTTTAGCCACTTGTAGGCAAAGTTTCATGGATGGTGGACAACATCAAGTACTAGAATTTGGAAGATAGTGATGATGTAAGAAAAATGGACCAATATGCAAGTTTCGAGAGTATCAAAATTATCAGTGAGCTAGCCAAAGAAGAAATTAATGTTGTCCCTTGTGCTACCCTTTAGTTCCTATCAGTCCCAAAAACACTATATAAGGAGACCTCCCCATCAAAGGAGAAGCTTAGAGAGGGAGACTAGAGGAAGACATGCATCTTTTTGAGTTGTGTATACTCATAATTTCAACATCTTTCTCTCGTTTCATTGTGCATATTCATTGTATGTGCTATTTTTTTTCCTATTGAGTCTTCAAATTGCAACCCAGAGTGCATGTTGCACTTAAGAGCATACACGACATTGAGAAAATAGATCAAAAAATCGATCTACAATGTATATTGCATAAATAAAGATAAAAATATCGATATACATACATACATGTATGCATATATGTGTAGATGCATGTAAACATTCACTTTTTAATTCCATTATCAATTATATTGTACGATTTGAACCATAGAACATTGTATTTATAAAAAATATAATAAAAAGCAATAAAGTACAAGATATGGATATTTTGTATGCGATAAGTTTCAAATATCGATCATAACCCATCAAAAATCAACAATGTACAAAACCGTACTAATACGAAATACAATTACATTGAAATAAGAAATACGTATATCAATATGAGATAAGGTCCAAACTTCAAATATGAGGAGATATGTGATGCTTTAATAGGCAGCTGGCAATCTCAAGGGTCTTTCCTTACCTCTAAATCAAGGCCAAATGATTGTGAGACTTTTTGCTGATGACATGAATGCCTTTGTGCATAACGATATAAACAGCATTGAGGTGTTTTGGTGGTGCCTCCACACCTTTTGTGTGGCATCAGGCTCAAAAATCAACCATGCTTAAACTGCTTTTAGAGCAATCAGCGGACATACTCCCCAATTGTTGGTGGATCAGGGGTGTCAAGTTATCCCTAGCGGTCAAGTCTTCCGTCTCCTTGGCATTCCGATGGGTTTCGATATCTCAATGGACCAACGTTGGAACTGGGTGCTATCCAAGCTGGATAGGAAGCTGAATCAGTGGAAAGGTATGCAAGTCAACCTGGCAGGGCGTGCTATGGTTGTTAACACATTTATGCTCTCTATAATTATTTACTTTATCTCATGTTGGAGACCTAAGGAGAAAGACTTGGCCAAAGTGGAAAGAATCTGCAGAAACTTCCTTTGGACTGGGGACCCCAATAGAAGGGGGATTCCCAAAATCAAATGGGAAACTTGCATTAGCCCTAAAGACTCAGGGGGATTGGGAATTTTGGATATTGGTGGGTTGGCTGACAAGTTGGCTGCAAAGTGGCTTATCAAGGCTTGGAGCAATAGGGAGTCCTCTTGGGCCAAATTGATCTTCAGAAACACGGAAGACCTTACCTTTGTTGGCCACCCTGGTTGGAAGGACTTAGGGATTCTCACGCTTTTGTTCTCCCCCCACCCGGTCTTCCCTAAAGGCTCTAGCCTCGTATGTTCCTTATGGAAGAATTGGAACAAGGTCAAACAATTCATCAGAATCAGTGATGAGTGGAAGTGGGCAGCTGGCATAAGACAAAAAGATTCTATTTGGTTCCTGATTAGTGGCATTCGGGGGGTGGAGTCTTGGAACCTCCAAACTGCAAGGCGGTTATGGAACAAGGGGTTCAAACAGTGGAAACAACTCTGGAAACAAGAGACCAGCCAGTGGATTAGGTTCGAAGAATTGGACCCGAGACTTAGAGTTACCTTTGAGGAATGGACTCTTCTTCAAAGCAGGTGTTTAGCCTGGGACCGCTCAACTACCCGCCTTCTCTGCGGTCAGGATCTTCCTTGCTTGGAGGGCCTCAAATGGAGCAATGGTAAGA
This sequence comes from Ceratopteris richardii, assembly GCA_020310875.1. Taxonomy (NCBI): domain Eukaryota; kingdom Viridiplantae; phylum Streptophyta; class Polypodiopsida; order Polypodiales; family Pteridaceae; genus Ceratopteris; species Ceratopteris richardii. The sequence continues at coordinate 29,242,622 of CM035413.1, read as the reverse complement.
AGCTTTCCAGAATCCCCAACTTCAAAGAGGATTTGGATGTTCACCACACCCTTAACAAGAGATGGTGCCTTTCTTGGACCAAACTTTGGTGGGAGCTAAAATTCATGTCTATTTGGCATCCCCTAATTGAGGTCAAAAAGTCTGTTCTCATGTGGCAGATCTTGCATAAAGGTATCTGGACCAATGCAAGGGCTAACAAAATCTGTGGTGTACCGCCATGGTGCAAACGTTGCCATCGGTGCATCGAAGACTTAGCTCACCTGTTCTTCGACTGCCCCAAGTCCCGCGTTATCTGGCACCACGTGACCCGGGTTCTGAGACTCACGAGTCTAATAAACTGGTAACAGGTGATGTTGGGTGAGGCGATCGGTTGCTCATCGAGGCTGTGGAATGCCATCAGAGGGGAGGCTCTCTGGAAGATTTGGAGGGAGCGTTGTGCTGTCAATTTTGACCAAACCCCTAAGGAATGGTCGATCGAGAAATCCTTGTTTCTCCTTGGTAAAAGAATCTCCCGAGTCAAGAGATCGCCGCCGTTTAGACATCACTGTATTTATCTCCTCGAAAACAACAAGTTGAAACCCAAATGGGTCCCACATGAGGGTGATGATAATTTTATCCACCTCATTTGTAATGCCCTGTAGCTTGCCATACTCCTCCCCTGCATTGTGGGATTTGGGGGGTCCCATGGGCACTAGTCCCATTCACTTGTAACTTTTTCTCCTTATTATAATTAAAGTCCGGGAGATTAGGCTAAGGCCGAACTTCCTTTATTTAAAAAAAAAAAAATATGAGGAGATATCCGTACTCTAAAAGACAGCCCCTCAGAAATCAACATTGTACACATCCGTAATCACGCGCAAAATGAGAGAGAAAAAGGGTCGAAAATTGTATTAAAAAAACGCCCATGAACAACTGATTTTCGTAAGGTGTGATGTACATAAACAGGGGAGACAGAAGAGAGAGCTTATCCTTTGGAGCTTACACGCGTTTCTCACAAGTGGCACATAGCTCAAGGTGAAGGCGCTTCTCCATCTTCTCCATCTCCCAAACATGCATTGCAATGTGTGCGCGTTGGCATTCACAGTCTATAACAACAACAGAGATAAGAAGCAGACGAACAAGATATGAGGCGTGCGTCCATAACGAGGCATATTGTGCAGAAGATAACAGCTGAAATAGATACGCACAGATATGCATGCGCGCGCAGACAAACTCACATGTTCTTGAAAGATATGCATGAATAGCCTTGCGTAGGAATGTGTGAGGGATCAAGGATATAGAGAAATAGTATAGATATTGATAGAGCGAAAAAGAGATCTCTAGAATCCGAATGATTTGGCTTCTGTGCCATTTTTCTGTTTCATTTTGTGTGTGTATGTGCGCGCTTCAGAGAGAGAGAGAGAGAGATTATGTGTGTGTCCGTGCTATAGAGAGATGTGTGTGTGTCCGTGGTATAGGGAGGACAGATATTTGCTGTGTGAGCGCGCATGAGAGAGAGGAGGAAGCAAAACTGTAGATTGAAAAGAGTTACAAAGCACACCATGAGAGAGATATGTGTACAAAAATGTCTCTTCTCGTCTCCACTTAGCAAGACACTATGAGACCTCCATAAAAGCTACAACATTAGTATATCCTCTACCTCTGCAACATGTACTCTCTATTGAAGAGGAATGCTGGGTATATATGGGATAATCTTAGCTACCTCACATCCTCTACATGTTTGTCTTCTGTTGGAGATTTAAAAAAGAAATGCCAGAAGGATGCAGTCCAAATGTTGAAATAAAGCAAGTGATTCACATGGATTTGAAGATCCTTTTTGCAGAGTCTGTGTCATTTTAGCTCATCTTCTCCTCTGTCTCTTTTGTCTATGAAGGTGGTGATGATAAGAGCTTTGAGACAAAAGCTTGTATACATCCAGTGGCAATGGAAGTCAGTATAACAACTATTTATTGCCAATTGTGTTAAAAAGCCTTTGTTTTTTGGACTAGATATGGTTGCTACCACCAAAAGCGCTGGTTACTTTTTCTGACACAAAAGATAGGCAATTTGTTATCACCAATTTGCCACATGGTGGGAGAGTGGAGAGATAAGGCTTTCATCAGCACATTTTATGCAACCTTGAGTGAATGACAGAGCTGATATTTCAAACATGGCACCTCTGTTGTCAACATGTGTGAATCCACTGATAAAGAGAGAAACTTTATGGCAACAAACTTATGTTGCATACTTTCTCTCACTACAGAAGAAAAAAGAAAGAAAAATTCAATAGATGGTCGAAGCTTTGAAAAAATCATCGATTACACATATTATTACAAGTACCAAAACAGGTATTAAAGACTTGAAACATGAAATATGAAGAGCATAGAGTCCAGAATTTGACACACGAATTACAAAATTCACAAGAAATAGTTTGAGTATACTTGAAATATGAAGGGCATGCAGCCCATCAAAATTCAACATTTGTCTACAAGCACAATAGATCTAGTCTTTGAGTGTGAGAGAGAGATTTGAGATAGAAAAAGTGTGCGAAACGATGGATCTTTGTGATTATGTATGTGTGTGTTAGAGAGAGAGAGAGAGAGAATCTGCCACGTTTCTCTTTAGCTCTAATAGACCCATTTCAGTGTGCCCTTCACCTGTCCAAACGTGTTACATCTTGTGTGAGCAAATTCAAACTTAAACGTGGCAATTATGAGAGTCTAATGAGAGCTCAACATGGAAGCATAGTTGCATCCGATTTTTGGCGCATATTATACCGAAATTTTCAATTCCGTTGTCTCATAGGCATTCATCTTGTCATAACCTTCACACGTAAAACCTATACACACACAGACATGTGTGTGTGTGTGTGTATGCGGGTGCTTCAATGTGTGTAATTTGATGTTAATACACAAAGTTTCGCCCTTCAGTTCATCCGGATCGAATAATGGTGACACCTAGACAATACGTACTCTCTGTACGTTGATTTCTTCCTTTCCCACCCGAAAATGAGGCTATTCTGCATACGTTTCAGCTGCTGATATGCGAACTCATCTCTATATGAGAGAGAGAGAGAGAGAGAGAGAGAGAGAGAGAGAGAGTCGGGCAACTTAAATCTGGGCTACAGTGAACCCGACATTTAGATTTTTTATGAGTTGACAAATGAACTGTGAAGCGGCGCTGGGAGGAAGCCCGCAAATGGAAAAGAAAAGCAACGGTATGTAGAGATACACACTAGCGCGAACGTCTTCTGCACACTCATGCACGTAAATATGCCCAACTGCGCAAGCATGTTTGAGCTTGATCATGTCTGTCTGGAAGATAGAGAAATGGAAGATAGAGACGGATTTGAGAGAGAGAGAGAGAGAGAGACAGTTGATGCGTCGAGAGAAAATGTGTCAAAAGAAAAAAAGCGAGCGCCCACGCACAGACACGCACATAACTAAGGCTTTCCGCATAAACACCTTCTCGGAAAATGATCTGCAGCACCACTCATGCGTAGAAATGTGTACAGCGCAGAGATAAAGGGAAACAGGGTCCGCGCTTTGAAGGCTGTTTGAGAGAGAGAGAGAGACTTACGAGGTTGACGGAATCATATGACGCCTGTAGAGACAATCGATACCTCTCTGCATGACTTCGGTTTTTTTGCTTCTCCTTTTTGTTTAATATAAAGTGATAGTTAGAGACAAAAGGAGAGGTATAGCGGCAAGGTGTGGGAAAGCCGTTTTTTTTTTTTTTGAGTGCAATTAATTGAAAACACACTCACACACTCAACTTTCTCAACTACAAGCACCCATTTGTGAGGAATTCATAGATAAATGTCTAACCAAGATTTGAACTCAAAATTTTCTCTTTAAGATTCAAGGTATCAAACCACTTGGTTTCATAGGCTTCATTATGGAAAGCCAATTTTGGTTTTCTTAATTTGTCTTTAATTTTATTTCCACTACAACATATGAGGGGCATACCGACGTTGCATATATCGACGGACGTTTTAAACAGATGGTCGGTGTGGCTCCCTGCCGTCGGTATAAGCGTCGATATACGCATCGGTATAAGCATCGGTATAAGCGTCGGTAATTTACTGGAAGTTATCGACACCCATACCGACGTATATACCGACCGATATATCGAGGGCAAGTTTTAAACATATCGCGAATCCAAGAGCAAAACTTCACATTTTTGCGCGTGTTTGAGTACTGTTGGTCTTCTATCGAACTAACGCACGCGAACCAAATTGCGAGGTGCATTGTATTGTGCACACACACACAGATCTCTCTCTCTACACACACACACTCTCTCTGGGCTTAGATCTCACATCTTGGTAAGTGTTGCGCGTACTGTTAGCATTTGTGTTTCTCTATGCTTTAGGTTTTATATTTCTCTTTTCTTTGATTTTGCAGAAGTTCTTTGGTGTCGATTGTTTGGAATTGGACAATAGGCGACATACATTACGCTTTGACGACAACGATCCAAAAGAGGGACATACTTGTAAGTGATTCTTTTATTCTCTATTGATAGAGAGAAAAGGAGAGAGAGAAAGAGAGAGAGAGATGAGAGAGAGAGAGAAAGAGAGAGAGGAGAGAGAGAGAGACAAAGAGAGAGAGAGAGAGAGAGAGAAAGAGAGAGAAAAGAGAGAGAGACAGAGAGAGAGTGAGAGATAAAGAATAATGAAAGAAAGGAAGATAGAGATAGGAAAATAGAGCATACATACACACACATACACACATATTTACACATTTACACATGCATACATACACACATACATGTACACACATGCATGCTTACATACACACACCTATACACACATGCATGCTTACATACACACACATATACACACATGCATGCATACACATACATACAAATTTACACACATGCATACATACACACACATACATACACACACATATATACACATATGCATACATACACATACACACACACATATACACACATACATACACACATACATATATACACACATATACACACATGCATGCATACATACAAACACATATACACACATGCATGCATACACACATATACACATATACACACATGCATACATACACACACACATGTATACACACATGCATACACACACACATGCATACACACATACATACACACAAATGCATGCATACATACACACACATACACATACACACACATGTACACACATGCATACATACACACACAGATGTACACATGCATACATACACACACATATATACACACATGCATACATACACACATATACACACATGCATGTATACATACACCCACACATGTACACACATGCATACATACACACACATGTACACATGCATACATACACACACATATATACACACATGCATACGTACACACATATACACACACATACACACATATACACACATATACACACATGCTAGTGTTTTAATTAAATATATATAATTAAACATATAATTTTTTATTTTGAAGTTTTTTTTTACATCAAATATATAAAAATAGGATTAGGGTTTTTATGCTATTCACACATACATACACATACACATATAATATATATATACATGTATATACACACGTATACAGAAATATACATATTTTAGGTCTAGATATTTAAGATTAGAGTTTTAGGGTTTAGGCATACATATAACTCAATTATATTTATATTAAGAGAAAATATAGAGAAAAAATATAAGAAAAAAATATGAATATATAAATAAATATATATATAGAATATGATTAGGGTTTTAGGATTAGGGGTTTAGATTTTTATAGGTGTTTAAGTATTTAGGTTTTAGTATTTCAGATTTAAGTCTAAGTCTTTCTGATTAGGGTTTTAGGGTTTTAATACCTACATAACATATATACACAAACACACATATACATAGAATACATACATACATGTAGATACACATGCATACAAAAATATACACATTTTAGGTTTAAATCTTTAAGATTAGGGTTTTAGGGTTTTAACACCTACATAACATATATACACATATACACATACACATATAATACATATATACATGTAGATACACATGCATACAAAAATATACATATTTTAGGTCTATATCTTTAAGATTAGGGTTTTAGGGTTTAGGCATACATATAACTCAATTATATTTATATTAAGAGAAAATATAGAGAGAAATAAGAAAAAAAATCTGAATATATAAATATATATATATATAAAATATGATTAGGGTTTTAGGATCAAGGGTTTAGATTTTTATAGGTGTTTAAGTATTTAGGTTTTAGTATTTCAGATTTAAGTATAAGTCTTTTTAATTAGGGTTTTAGGGTTTTAATACCTACATAACATATATACACAAACAAACATATACATATAATACATACATACATGTAGATACACATGCATACAAAAATATACATATTTTAGGTTCAAACCTTTAAGATTAGGGTTTTAGGGTTTTAACACCTACATAACATATATACACACATACACATACACATATAATACATGTATACATGTAGATACACTTGCATACAAAAATATACATATTTTAGGTCTAGATCTTTAAGATTAGGGTTTTAATTAAATAAATATAATTAAATATATAAAATTAAATATATAAAAATAGTATTACATAAGGAAAAAATCTGAATATATAAATAAATATATAAAAAAAATAAGATAATTATATACATAAATAAATATAAAAATAACTAGTGTTTTAAATAATTGAATTAAATATATATAAATAAATATATAAAATTAAATATATAAAAATAGGATTAAGTAAGGGAAAATTTTGAATATATAAATGAATATATATATATAATAAGATAATTATATACATAAATAAATATAAAAAGAACTAGTGTTTTAAATAATTTAATTAAATATATAAAAATAGGATTAAGTAAGGAAAAAATCTGAATATATAAATAAATATATATATAAAATAGGATAATTATATAGATAAATAAATATAAAAAGAACTAGTGTTTTAAATAATTTAATTAAATATATATAATAAAATATATAAAAATAGGATTAATTAAGAAAAAATCTGAATATATAAATAATATATATGTATAAAGTAGGATAATTATATAGATAATAAAATATGATAAAATATGATAAAATATAGATATACATATACATATATATATACACATGCATACATATATATACATGTTTTAGGTCTAGGTCATTTTGATTAGGGTTTTAGGGTTTTAACACCTACATAACATATATATACACATACACATACACATACACATATAATACATATATACATGTATATACACATGTGTATAGAAATATATATTTAACTATTTGTCCTACACTTATTAGGCTTTCAGTAATAGTGGTTATATAGAGAACCTTACTTAGAATGTTTTTCCTACCATTGGAAGCTTTCACATTACCAATCTTGTAGAACAAATGATAATCTTTTTTACCTTCCTTATGGCTTAGATTCATCAAAAGTAATGATTCTTTACATTCTTGATCTTCAAAATAATTGTTATAGTCCCTTATGTTATGGCCTCTATTGTTATTGTTGAAGTTGTTTCCACCTCTGCCTCTATTTCTACCATATCCACCTCTTCCACTTCCTTTCTTGATCTTCCCATTGAACCAACAATTCTTAGTGGTGTCGTTGGTCTTATCAGAGATGGCACAAGGTTGAACATCCTAACCTTTGGTTTTGTCATGCTTTGTTCCTTTCTTCTTACCTTTCAACTTGCTCTCGCCTACAAAGTTGGCTTGGCAAGTCTCCTCTTCATCTTCTTCCTCCTTCTTGTCTTTTAGCTTCTTGTCATTCTTATCCACATATAGAACACTAGTTGAATTACCATGATAGGAGTTACCTTCATTTATGCTATTGTTGGCCTCTTGATTGAAAAGTTGTCGAAGAAAGATGTAAAAGTCTAGAGTTTGCACATCTATGATGAGATCATAAGCTATGGTGAAAGACTACCATTGCTTGTCACTTCTAATCCCATTGAGAATTTTGCTCATGAGCGTCTTCTTCACTCCGCTCTCCAATTGATGCCTCCTTAACCTTTGTAACAAACTCTATGATTTGATTTTACCATAGGTCCTTGAATAACCTGGATGTGCCAAAAAAGGTCTACTGTGACAATCATGTAATATTTGAACTTTCAATCGAGACTCAAAAGATATGCATAATCAATGTTACATTATAAAGATCCATTCTACAAATGAAAATTGTCTTGATACATTAATCCCTTGTTTCCATGCAAAAAATTCAGCACAAGTGCATAAAAAGAGTCTTGTTTCAGTTCTTCTAGAATTTGATTAAGAAAATAAAATTTTATTATAGAAAGGAGATTACATAAAGGTTCTGACTCAATGCATCAATGGCCTTATTTTCTGTACTAGCCAAATACTTAATGTCAAGATCATACTTGCTTAATAATTCAATCCAATGCTTTTGCCTACTGTTAAGCAATGGTTGTGTGAAAATGTATTTTAGACTTTGATGATCTTTTTTTCAATTCAAACTAAATGCCAATAGTAGATGTCTCTAATGCTTAAGTATGTATACAATAGCAAGCATTTCTAAATCCTAAGTAGGATAGTTAAGTACACCTTTTCTTAATTTTCTAGATTTATATGCAACCACCCTACCATCTTGTGAAAGAACACGTCCTATTTTAATAAGTGACTTGCATCACATGCAATCAGAGAAGGTTTTCCCATTTTTGGTATCTTCAAATCACAATTTTCAATGAATTTATGTTTCCAGGATTCAAATGATTTTTGACAGGCCTCACTCCACACAAATCTTGCATTCTTTTTAGTCAATTATGTGAGGGGATTAGCTACGTTAAAGAAATACTTAATGTGTGCTCTTTCATATTGCACCAATCCTAAGAAACTTTTAACATCCCTTATAGTGATAGGAACTAGCCAATAAACTGTTGTTTTCACTTTATCCTAGTCTATATAAATTCCCTCTTTAGATTTGACTCTTGCTAGATACAAAAGTTTATCCTTAGCAAAGAAACAGTTACTCTTCATTCCATACAATTTGGCTTCTGTAAGAGTTTGGAAAGTCTTCTTGAGATGTACAAGATGCTCACAATCATCTTTAGAATATACAAATATATCATTGGGAAATACTAAGATGAATTTATTTAGGTAATCATGAAAACTATTGTTGATCAAGAACATGAATGTGATAGGAGTGTTTGTTAATCCAAATGGTAAAATCATAAACTCGTAGTGGCCATAACGTGTTTGGATTTTTTTTCTAGGTATACCTTCTATTTTGATCTTAATTTGGTGGTATCGAGATGTGAAGTCAATTTTAGTGAATACAGTCATTGAATTGTTCTAATAAGTCATCTATGTAAGGAAGTGGGTACTTATTTTTTAAATTTTCTTTTATTCAACCCTAATAATCAATGCATAATCTATAAGAGCCGTCTATCTTCTTTTGAAATAAAATAGGTGCTCTCGAGGTTGAAACACTTGGTCTTATCAAGCCTTTCCTCAAAAGATCATCTAATTGAACCTTAAAATCCTTCAATTGATTTATGTTATATCTACAGGGTGTTCTAGAATATGGTTCACTCCCTAGATAGAGGTTGATTGCATGATCAGTCTGCTATGGTAGAACATGCACACACACACATACACATGGACACACATGCATGCACACACACATAACCTTGGGAACCAAAAGCTAACTCACATTGGGTTTTTTCCCATAATAAGCTTGATAAGGTGTGATGAATGGCTTTTTACGAGTATAGGCCTCTTGTGGAGTCTTTCCATCAAGTGCCTTGATGTAGCTTTGATTAAGGATCCAGAGAACAATGTTCATAGCCTCTACCCAAAACTCATTAGGCAAACCCTTTCCCTTCAACATGCACCTTGCCATCTCCATGATGGTTTGATTCTGATGTTCTCTAACACCATTTTGCTGAGGGCTATGTGCAATTGTGAGTTGATTCTTGATTCCTTTACTCTTGCAAAAATCGCCAAACTCTATTGACGTGAACTCACCACTGCCATTGGTCTTGAATTTCTTCATCTACTTCCCTGTTTCAGTTTCAACAAGTTGAGTCCATTCTTTAAACTTACCAAAATCTTGAGCCTTATCCTAAACGAAGTATAGCCGCATCTTCTTGCTATAGTTGTTGACAAGTAACATGAAGTATGAAGATGCACCCAAGGCTTGTGTAGGCATTTCCCCACACCAGTCAGCATGCATCTACTCTAGAGGATAGCTTGCTCTATTCTTACTTTATTGTGGAAATACCTTCCTTTGTTGCTTTCCCATCATGCAAGCTTCACATGGTTCCTTCATTTCTGTAATCGATTGTATGTTTGCAACCATACTATTGCAATGCCTCTCCTTACAAGGTATCCGATGTGGTCGAATCTCTTAGGCCATAAATTACATGTGCCCACTCTTGTAGTGGCTATAAGAGCAGACAACTCATAAACGTTGTTCCTCCTTATGACACTCGCAACAACATTGTTGTTACTATCCATAATTGTAGATCCCGTCTTACTAAAAGATACTTGATGAACTTGATCAGTTATAGAAACTACTGAAAGTATATTTTGTTTGATTTGTGGAATGTGCAACACATTTGAAAGCTTTGTAACATCCCCATTAGAATTAATGAAAGAAAACATACCTTCTCCCTTTGTAAGAAATCTTGCAGTTTTACCTTCCTTTACTATGATGGGTTCCTTTAGAGGTTGTAAGGAACTATAAAGTATTTTCTACTCATCATGTGATGAGAGGCACCACTGCCCAACACCCATGAGTCATTTGTTTCTGAATCTTGAGTCGAGGATCATACCTCCTCTACCATAACAAATAACTCAAGCTTTGTTTCTATAGTGCTGGCAAAATCCTTGCCCTTGCCACCTTTTGAAGATCCATTCTTCTCTTCTACCTTCTTGATGTGACAATCTTGGATTCTTTGTCCTTTCTTCTTGCAATGGGAACTCTCTCCCTTGAACTTCTTTTTGTCATTATTCTTTTTCTCTCCATCTTTTGAAGAGTGTGCTTTGCCTTCTTTGGAATTTTCTATGAATGCAGCATATCCTTTACTTCCACCACTCCTTGCCTTGAGTTATAGCTCCTCCGCCATGAGTAAGGCACTAAATTCTTCAAAAGTTTGTGGTTGAGGTCTGATTTGAGTATTAAGAGCAGTTACCAAACCATCAAACTTAGGTGGACAGACTCGAAGACAACATCGAGCTAGCTCCTCACTTGCGTTTTGTACACTTTTTCCCCCCATTTGATCTTGTATATCCTTTATGCAAATCATAAACACCTTTGTAGTTTCCCCATCAGCAAAACTTTCTACTTCTAGTTGATTCTTAAAGTTTTGAATCTGTGTCTGATTACGAGTTTCATATTCATTTCTCAATATGTTCCATGCTTCACATGCCTTATTAATATGTTGAGTAAGAGTCACAACTCTATCAGTGGTAACCATAACTAAAGCACACAATGCATCTACATTTCTACATTTCCAAGCACGTAGAAGATTAGCAGCAAGAGGAATCATTTGACCTGGATTATTTGGATCAAGTGTTTCTTGGGGCTCTTGATCAATTCCAAGAATAGTCTCGAAAAGCTCATATGAATCAAGGATAGAAGTGATTTTAAACTTCCATAGGGCATAGTTTGTACCATCACATTTAGCTTACATGAAGGCGGGTGGTCATATTCACAATGTTGGGATCATCCACATCATTCCGGCCCCTGCCTGTGCTCCACCTACTCTTGTTGATGAACCACCTTGATTCTAAGTTGTAGATGATGATGATGCACCAATTGAAATCTTCTCTCTTTTTTCATTCAAACCTCTACATTTTTGCTTTTGCACCACTCATGGTCATGAGCTTTGATACCATGTAAAACTAATAGCACATCAAAATAGACGAGTAGATAGAGTTGAGAGAGAAATGCAGATAAAGATGGACATAGACTCAGAGAAAGAGAGCTCAAATTCTAGATTGCTAAGTGCATTGTGATTACAAAAATGGTTCTATCCACCCATGTGCTCCCAATGTGGAGCTTAGGTGGGAATCTAGACATGTTGGAGGATAAAGACTCCTATGTGCACAACTAAAGAAAATGAAGCCTAGGATCTTGGATTTTTTTATACATAGGCTCTATGATTTCTATGTTTCTCTAAGTACATGCAAAGAATGAAAAGGAACATTTGCAACCTAAAATTAGACTTATGCAGATTTCTAATGAAAGTAAAATCACTCCATTTGCACACTGGATGATGCCTAAATCATCTGCAATACAATAGATGACTTGATCTGTTCAGAGAGTATTAGCTAACTATAGAGACACTCTTCTAGAAATTTCTTTGAACTTGTGCATGCTTGATCTTGATACTTATACCAGTCAAAGTATGATTTCCAACAAGACAAAATTCACTAGAAATGGATTTTAGAATGAAGGAGAAACACCAATTGCAAGATCAAGGGTTTGCAATCATCATCTGGAGAGGTAGAGTATGTAAAAGTGAAATCTTTGCAAAATGTGCAAAGAACAGCTAGTAGGCGGTGTGCTTAAGCAAGGGGGAAGCTTGGGCATGTACTTCCATCACTACAAGTCACATTACAATGCATTAGAGCTTTTAAAGATCACATACTAGTCTCTTTAACCAATGAAAAGCATATACATGTTAAAAAATGAGGTCCAATCACATCAATTTTTGACCTATTTCTTCTCTAATCAAAATCTTTCCATTATTGACATGATTTGATGCCTCCAACTGGTGGAAATTGTCCTCCTTTTATTTTGGATTATATGGAAGCTAACGCTTGGGGCATGTTCCCACATTGTTGAGCTTGAAATGCAACTTATCATCCAACACTCCCCTCAAGCTCAAGTCATTTTCCTTTGTTGCTTCATCCTATGTCTCTTATGTTGCTTTCTTCCTTAAATCCTCCAAGCTTTGTACCTTCAAGAAACTTTGTCATCATGTCTAAAACATGGACTTCAGTGTTTACAAACCTTATATGTAGCTCCTTTAACATCACCTTTTCTCTAATGAAGTGGCAATGAGCCTCTATGTGCTTGCTCCTTAAATGAAACATGGGATTCTTAGCTAGATAGGAACTTTAAATCTTATCTCCATAAAGAAGAAACTCCTTCACTTCCACTTCCATATCCTTAAGTAGCTCCTTAAGCCATAATAATTGACATGTATCCAATGCTAAACTTCTATATTCAGCCTCTGTGGATGAAATAGCAATAATGGGTTGCTTCTCAGAGCTCCATGAGATCACTTTTGTACCTATCATGAAAACATAACTTGATGTACTCCTTTGATCATCTTTGCTACCTGCCCAATCAGCATCACTATAACCTTTGACACTTAGATCATCATACTAGAGTAGAATGGAACTTGTTTGATGGTGTGCTTCATGCATCTAAGCACTTTTCTTGCTGCCATAAGATGATCATGAGTGGATGTATGCAAAAATGGAGAGAGTACACCTACTACATATGCAAGATCAACTCTACTGAATGTAGCATAAATCAATGAATCAATTATGCTTCTATATAGTGGAATATATTATATAGCCTCTCTTTGACCTACAAACAACTTTTTATTGGGCTCCATGGGCTAAGAAAGTGGTTTACAACCAGTCATGCCAAACTTGTATAGCACATCCAACAAGTATTTTCTTTGAATCAAGAAGCCTCCATTTAGTTTTATGCCACTTATCTTGGTCTTTTGAGCTACTATAGTGGCATCTAGTTTGTATCTGCTAAGTGGGAAATTATTATGCATTAAGCAAAGTATGTTGAAAAATACTTCAACCTTTTGACTTTGAGGATTGCAAGCCAGTTTCCACACCAGTTGAGATAGGATTTAGGTTTTTAGTTGAGGATTCCAGTGATGCATTTGACACATATCTTTATCAGCAAGCTCTAAGATGTCTTATCTATGCATGCAACACAAGCTTAGATATACACCATGTAGTTTCCCTATTGAGTTGATTCATGCATAGCCCTAGAACTAAGCTTTGGCAAGTGGTGAAATGTGTGTTTAGATATCTCAAAGGCACTTTGAGCTTAGGTCTCTTTTATGGAAGAGATAATCAACCATGCTTGCATGCTTTTCCAGATAGTGATTGGGCTAGTTGTTATGATACTCACGTGTCCACTAGTGGTAATTGCTTTTTCCTTGGAAACTCACGCATATCTTGGTGGATTAAGAAGCAACTTACAGTGGCAACATCAAATTCTGAAGCTGAATATAGGGTGTTTTTCATAGCTACAATGGAGTGAATATGGTTGAGACACCTATTGATGGATCCTTGCATGGAGATTGATGCTACAAGGGACATTCTCATTGATATTCAGAGTGCATTGGCTATTCCACAAAACCCAATGTTTCATGCACATACGAAGCATATTCAGGTGCATTATCACTATGTAAGAGAGCGCCTTCATGCACCTGACGGTGCATGAGAACTCTATCTATCTATCCATCTATCTACCTATCTATCTATCTATCTATCTATCTATCTATCTATCTATCTATCTATCTATCTATCTATCTATCTATCTATCTATCTATCTATCTATCTATCTATATATATATATATATATATATATATATATATATATATATATATATATATATATATATATATATATATATATATATATATATATATATATATATATCCAACCATCCATCCATCTATCTATCTATCTATCTATTTATCTATCAATCTATCTATCTATCTATCTATCTATCTATCTATCTATCTACCTATCTATCTATCTATCTATCTATCTATCTATCTATCTATCTATCTATCTATCTATCTATCTATCTATCTATCTATCTATCTATCTATCTATCTATCTATCTATCTATCACTCTATATATCTCTCTATCTATCTCTCTATCTATCTCTCTATCTATCTATCTATCTATCTATCTATCTATCTATCTATCTATCTATCTATCTATCTATCTATCTATCTATCTATCTATCTATCTATCTATCTATCTATCTATCTA